>JBBMJY010000024.1:18805699-18820212 GCA_037833715.1 Toxotes lorentzi | reverse complement strand
CGCAGAAGTAAAAAAGAAAAAAGATGAAAAACCTAGACATATTAAAACAATATAAAATGCAATATCAAAAAAAAAATTAATAATCAGTTTTTTTCTATTCTTAAGAATTTCAAATCAAAACCAAATCAAACATCCTCAAAATGTGAAGAGAAAAGAATATCAGTTTCACCAACCTAAGGTGAAAACACTTATTACTTATAGATGAAATGCCCTTTCAACAGTGCCAGGTCTGCATGATGAATGAGCAACATTTTCATGCACAGCTGCTCTGAACAGGTTAGCCCACCTGAAGAATGTGAGCAGCTGCTGCCTGCTGCAGGGGGACCAGGTCAGATCCACACTGTTGTAGCCTCCGTCAGAGGCCATCATGAACCCGCTCCTGCTGCAGGTGTTTCCCACTCCATCATGGTTGATTCCAAAACTGGTTGAAATGAAATATGGAAGTACAGATGCTTAGAGTCAAGTTTTAAAGTTGTGGCATAAATTCAAAAACATATATTGGTACAGTGTGATGTGTTTTGGTCACTTTTTTTGAATCTGTTTTACCTGTGGCCAATCTCGTGAGCGATGGTGATCCCCAGGTCAAAGCCTGTGTCTTCTGTGATCACACAGCTCCATTCACTGGAGCAAGCCCCACCCAGCTGTGCCACTCCTCTGACCTGGTTGTTCCCATCAGGCAAAACCAGGTCATACCTGATTGTGATGGAAGATATATAGTAAAACATTGTTTGTTCATCCATGAAGTACGAAACATCTACTTATAATACAGCCAGATGCGTTCAGCTAATGTACCTTGTAATGTACAACAACAGGTCAGCATGCAGAGGGTCTGTATCATTGGAGGGGTTTATCCTTTTGCCCCAGTCACACACACTTCTGAGAGACGAGGTTATGTTGGTAGACATTTGGATTTCTGGCTAGAGACAAAAAAAAGATGCTGTTAAGAAAACCAACAGAAGGCCCAATGATTTTCTCTCCCTCCATCTTGGCTCTCTAATCTTCTATTCACCACTTCCGTAGAATAATTTTATATTCCATAGGATCAGAAATGTGAGCTTATTCTACTGTTGCACACATTCAAAGTCACTCTGGATATCAACATCAAAATTACATGTGCAGCTACTGAACTTTTGGATTACGGCACAAACATACCACGATTAAAATCTTCTTATTTGTGAACTTCACTCCCAACTCTTGAACTCGTGCTGTAACAGGGAGCCGCTTACCTCTGGCTCCGACAGGATGATCATCCGGACCAGGTGCACCCGCATGTTAGCGCCCAGGGTCATGTCTCTCAACAGCTCTGAGGCCTGGGTGGAAATTGGTATATACAACAGTTTAATACATTTCAGGATGGCCAGAGTGCAATGGGACTATTGTATTGCAGAACATAGGCTACTTTCAAAAAAAGTCATTCTATTTTATGTTTCAGCTCAGACTTACAATATTCAGGTTAGTGAGGATGTATCTTTCTGTATCCTGCTTGTGGACCTGCTGGACATCAGGTCCTACCACCACCAGCAGTTCAAGATGTGTGATATCAGGCATCAGGGCTGACCGACGCAGCCGCACACTCTCTGTGAAAACAACAGAAGACAGTAGAAACATACACGAGGAATTTGCTTATCTATATAGTTAGTTTTATGTAGTTAAACGGGTATAGGAAGGCTTTTTACAAATCAGCTGACCTTACAACATAGTGAGCATAAGATACTTATGATTGTGTAACATGTGAGCCTTCATACTGTCACAGGAACACATACCAGATGCATCAGGAGAAGAAGAATCAGGAGAGGAAACTATGTCTCTTTGACTGGAGGAGTGATGAAATAGCTTTTGGAGGGAACAGAAAATAACACCATTTTTAGCTCCTTTAAAAACAGATGCTTTCAACCTGTAACTAAATTTAGATATGTGGAACAAACTACTGAATGAAAATACAAAATTATTTAAGGCTTTTCTTTTCTTGTGGTCATCATGTGAATCCAGTAAAACATGGTTATGACTCTCTGCAGGTCGCAGGTTTTCACAAGATGATAAACAGTTTGGAGTTGAAGAGTTCAATGTACTTTGCAGAAGTCCCGAGCAGTGGAATCACTAACCGCTGTGCTCCTGTTCACCCACAGCTTTCCACCTACCTCGTCCAATGGAGATCTCATTAGAGCGCTGAAGCCAGGCCGCAGCAACAGAAGACAGAGCAGAGACGTAAAAAACATGTTTCCCCTCTTCCTGTGCGTCTAGCTGCTCTGCTTTAGCACTAGGACAATATGTGATCCTCCTACTCAGACAGGACAGAACCCAGGCAGGAGGGTATGAGTAACATGTTTGTGTAAACAGTAGGGACAAAGTTGATGAGTGACACACGTCATTTGCTGGGATTCTTTTTTTCGACTGTGGAACCAAGGGGACAGCTCTCATTGGTTCGTTTTTTTTTTCTGTTCTTCTTCTCTTTTTTTTTAATGCTATGACTAATTTCCGTGATTGCCTGTCTTTCGTCAATGAGAAATAAAGACTTCTTTAATGATGAGAGAGAATCAGTGATGGCAACCACATGCTTTATTTAGTAACCAAAATCCACCTTTTGGATTGTACCCATATTTTTATTTAGGCCTGTTCGCAGCTGCAAACATTGCTGAATTAATCCTTATTATCATAAATAATCTTAAATGTTGTTGCTTGATATAGCCATTAGAGGGCAGACACAACCCTGAAAGAAACAGGGTGGGAGACACATTCTTGCAAAAGACATTACATCCTCTGTGTCCATGACAGACATAAAATATTATCTAATGCTAAATTGTTCATTTGGAAGACAGGAGATTCACACTGGTAATAATACAACAACAATGGTAAAGCTAGAAATGACAAGCTTATTCCTGTGGGTCATGGTTATAATTATTTTCCTTTACTACTAAAACTGGGTCAGATGAAAGCCTCTTCCCTCTGGTTTCACCTAATAGTAGTGATTATAAAAATATATAAATATGATTTAGTGGCAAGGAAGTGATTTCAAATATACCCCTATGCTGATAGTACAAATACAGTAAAACGAGGGCCTATGGATTATGTCCCACTTCCGACGCTGTGCATGTTTGCTCTGTTGATCCTCCTGATAATGACACAAATGTCCAGCAATAACAAGAATGTGTCCTGCCCTTCAGATAAACAGATCATCAACCCATCCCCTTCCCTCCTGAGGTGGTATAGTTTATCTCCATAAAGCTAGGATTCAAGTCCATCTGCCATTAGTCTGCCAGATATCTGCCCGTTGTCAGTCTGAATTAACAGCTGGGTGTCACAGGCATTACACCAGCATCGCTACTCCTCTAAAACCTCAGTGCCCTGCTGGATTTACCGAGCACAACGGACTGTGATAAGTGTTGTTGGATCCCTCATACCCATGTCTGTTCAGAAGAGGGTAGGGATTGTATATTTATGATCTCCTAAATTATATATATATCTAGCCATATGGGATACTCAAGTGGGCACAAAAGATGATGCCTCGGGAAAATGTTGTTTGGTTGCAGTTACTGAAGAAGGAGGATGTTGTTCATGGACCAAAGTTAAACACAGAAAACTCACAATCTCTGTTATTCTGTTTGATAGATGCAGTCACATTTTTGTTGTTCTGTTTCTTCTCATTTTATTGTTAAAATCTATAATTAATACCCTCCAGGGCCCTCGGAGTGGTGTGTTACTTGTCACATTAATGAGACATTTGGTTAACTAGAATTTGTATTAAGAAGCCCAACCTCTCAGCGTTTCATTTTGAGATGCATTTATGTAGAGTGGCTCTGGCTTGTACATAAAAGGATTCGCGTTCGTCTGCTTGTCATTCCCTCCATCTGTCACGCTACTGTAAAAGATTCATGTGTGCAAAAACTATAAACGTTCACCTACCTGTTAATGACCATCACCTAAACGTCTTTATGTTTGGGTACTGTATAGAGGATAAGCATCAATACAATAATGTTATTGTATTTGTTTGACAGAAAAGGATTAAGCATGTTAGTTTCTGGAGCTAGCATGGGAACCTTGTTTTCTAAGCACATGCTTGACAGGCTGAGCAATAAAATAATTAAATCTCTTGCCTTGACCATGACTTTTTTTATTGTGCAGCCTATCAATTGAAATTATAACCAGAGGGCCTTGGTTAAATCTAGCACACCTTTCATGTCTGACTCACTGAAGCTGTTTTCTTTTCAAAGTTTGGTGTGTGACTATTTATAAAACTGCCAGAGTGATGGATCAGATGTTGAATCAAAGTTACAGCCAAGCATAAAAACATCACCACCAAATGGCCTCATAACATCCGATTTTCAAATATATGGATGTTTCTCTCATTCGTTATGTGCTTTGTTTACGAGCGACTCCGTCTTCAAGTTGTAATGTAAGAAAATCTGTAAACTGAAGAATCATTCTGCCTGCTGATGGAGGTCTTTCTGCTAATTAAGACAAATATTTTGCTGATGGAATATTGTCAGCCCCGAGATGATGACTTTTCAGCATGTAATACGATACTGGTGGTGCTGAAATTCAGTGGCACTACAAAATATACAGATATTTTCCAGGCAGCGGTTTCCTTCCAGTAGTCCCCCAGCTGTTTTAGCATATGTCAGCATATCAGAGTGATGTGAAGACGCTGCAGGGGCATTTAATGATGCCCCTGCACTAATGATGATGATTTAATGATCATGGTGTATGGTTTCTGATAGATGTACAAATATCTGCAAGTAATTACACAGGATTGTTTTCAGGGTACGTGCTTTTGTAGAGTGCGCTTGTGTGATAGGAAGGAAAAGGAGAAATGACTGTGAGCGTTTGAGGCTCTGCATTACTCCGAAATGGAAATTACATACTTTTTAATGTGAATGACTGCCACATGCTAAGCAAAGAAAAATGGGAGTGAGATGCAGTATGACATATTTCAGTCTAGATGTCTCTTGAAACACTGTTTTGTTATTTGAGAGGGATAACCTAAAACCTGTTTCCCCTGTGGCTTGTGTCAGCGATGCAGCTGTAAACAAAAAGAAACAGAAATAGTGTCCAATTTAAAAAACACTGTAAAAGGAAATTGTATCAGAGAACACCTTTAATCGATGCACATTCCATTCAAAGCACCCCCCTTTCTTTTGTAGCACACAGTTTGTTTGATGACACTGAACTAATCAGAGTTTGTTGAATTACAATTTATCTTGGACTGCATGAGTGGTTGTAAACTGTGCTCTGCAAATAAAGTGAGTACTCTGAGCTCAGGTCAGTTCACCCTCTGTCTCTGACTGCAACCCACAATGTTGACGACAAATTATGTTTCTAAAAAGAATCAAGCCTTTAATCAAGATCCACCTGCTCTCAGGTCTGCAGCGTACAAAGATGAGAAATCTTCCACTGATTTACCCTGTTTTACTTTGGCCATTTTGCTCTGTGCCTTGTTTCATCAATTCCTATGAGACTACTGTAACTGTAGTTGACTGTAATAAGGGACTGCGGGGAAGGGCACTGAATACTAAGCTGGCCAAGTCAGACAGCCTACATTTAGATCCAACCCTTCTGTGAATGGGCAGAAAGCTCCTATTGGACTATAGAATTATGGTGTTAGCAGTTGTTAATGGACTAATCCTATAACTGAACATCTGTTGGCATGCTAAAGGATGGGAGCTGAATTTCAATAAGCCACGCATGGAAAGCTCTGACTGAACCCAAGGAGTAACAAGCATGAGCAATGAATGATAAATTGAAGCTTGTGGGAAAAATGACTCGTCCTTGCATCTTTCATGTAGCTTAATAAGCAACCAATACATGAGAAGACTGCAGAACATTAATCTTTTGCTTCAGACCTCTTTGAATTTCTGTCCTCATCCTTTAGCAAATATGGCAGTATATATACATATCTGAAATTATTTTTCCTCACTCCAATATTGCACAGTTTCTCAGCTGGCCTTCCTGCTCTCCAAATCAGTAATTATAGCAGGCTATGTTTGGACAGACTTAACCTGGATTTTGCTGGTATGCTCTCTCAGTTTGACATCCCACTCTCAAGCTTTTAGTCATTTTTTCTAGTCTCAAACTTACAATATACCTGGCAATTTTTCTCATACAGCAAAACTTTGAAATAACTTTGGACTACTTGGAGGGTCACTCTTAAGTCTTACTCATGAAGATCAGTTTACTTGTTATGCAGAGTTCTACAAAGCCTTAGAAGACAATTGTATAATGTCCATTGTGGTTCTGAATGAAGCTCTGAATATCTCAGCTCCTGTTGCATGAATTATAAATATTTTAGTGTCTCTTGTTAGTACCCTCACTTACCTATTGGGCAATAAATATAGACAACTCTTTAGCCTATATCAGTAACGATTTAACAGTATTGTTTTTAATTATAGATTAAACACCATGTAAACTCATTAAATATATATACACACCGCCCTAAGGAAAGCAATAACTGGAAAAGTTTGACATTAGGCCCCTTAATACAGCCCTTTCCACATAGCCTAATAAGGATAGCCTGTTAGGAAATAAAGATAGGCTTGACATTGATAAAACAATTAATTACACACACTGTTTCAGCCATTGGCCTATAAAAGGTAAAGTACATGATCTAAAACAGAAAGTAGCTATTTATGAGCTATTTAAACCACCCATCGAAACACTGCCCGAGTCATTCGCTTCCTCAGTGTTGACTTAGAGCAGAAGTGGGCATACGAGCTACCTAAAAGTGCCATATCTGCCTTTATACTCTTTTCCGAAAATGTCAGTGTGGGTCAGAAAGTGAGCCCGTGCAGGCTAATCCTTCAGTTTACTCGAAATGACACGTGTAAATTCACACAAAGAGCACACAAAGAGTTAGTGTGCGACCGCGACGTCAGCGTGTCTGGCACTGAGCGGAGCTGGTCGGGGCCAGCAGCAACGTCACTCCCTGACGGCGGCATCAGAGCAGCATAGACGGCCATCCACGCAGCAGCGAGCCGCTCGCTCCGGAACTCGGCAGAGGAAGACAACAGTGGACAGCGGCTGTCTGCGTTGGGATCGTTCGTCTGGACGGCGACTTAACGCTCCAGGAGCTCAGGTAAACCCCCGCCCCCTCGGAGTCGCTTTACATGTAAAAGCTTGTATGTGTTTTTTCCCCCTTGTTTTTGTTTTTTAATTTATTTTTTCTCTAGTCAAGTAGCTACAAGAAACAGCGTGGGTACCAAGCGTTGCGAGCACAATGACTAGCAAGCTTCCCGCACTAGCTGTTGTACTGTAGCCATAACTGTGTGTTGCTATGGTACTGCCAGGCAACATCCCACCTGCTGCTGCCGCAACTAAATGCGTTTCTCACTTCTGTCAACCAAAAATATACATATATAGATATGACTCTATGGGAAAAAAAAGTGCAATTCCATATGCGTTAATTCAGCCACTCATTTGTTATGAATTTGTGTGTTTATTAGTTGTGTTGTTGTATCCTAGCCACCTGTTTTCACAAGAGTCGAATAAACTTAACGCCACAGTTGATTTGCTTGTCATTTAATTGCGCTAATTTAAAGCATGATACTCACATAAACTAGCCGCTGCACTTCCATTAGCGACACTCTGCTTGCTCCACATCGTGCCTCTTTGCCTGTTGGCTGCTTACAGCAGCTTCTGGCAGACAGCAGAAAGGTCGTTTTCTGTTTTGAGTGTTTTTCCAGTCAAGTGCTCATGCGTCTGTGGCTTTAGGTGAAAACACACTCCATCTCCACTGAAACATAGCAAATGCCTTTCGTTCCCTTTGTAACTGCTCTCTCTGTTTGTTTTCATAGAGTCTAAGAAACACCCAGGACCACAAGGCTTGAGCAAACACAACATGGTGATTACCAGCGTGGCATCCCTCAGAAGGACATCACTGGCCATGGACACGAAGAACAGATGTTTGCAGTGAAGGTGCCTGGTGCATTCAGCAGTTTTCTGTTTTGTGGTTCAGACAGCTTCTGTGGTTAGGCATCAGTGCATGCCAACGCCAGGCCTGTGATACAAAGAAATTCCATTATTCTTCATCTCCTGTCTGCTGTGACAGAGAGGAGGAAATCACCATACCATGCTGTCATGAGAACAGGAAGGAGGGAGCGTTATGAGTCAGAATGGAGGAGAAAAGAAAACTGTCACTCTTCAAATCCGCCTATAAGCTCAGTAGACAGCGCACATGCTTATTTTAAGAGCAAGACCAGATCCCTTTTTCGCTCTTCAGCTGGCATCTAGAACTGTAGAACTATGTAGAGACCTGGCTTCCCTCTTGCTTTCTGTAAATTATTACTGAGGACCTTTTACTTTTTCTTAAACTGTTGTGTCTGTATACATACCACGGATTAGAGTTGATGCTTTGAGTGAGTGCAAAGTGCAGTGGGGTGCATCCAAGGCAAGCTCTGTTCGCTGTATTTTAGTTTACACACCTCCTTATCTCAGCTGTCAAGAGGGAGGATTCTTTTCTACAGTAACTTACCCAGAGCAATAGAGATAGTGGTGGGAAAAGGAGGGGTGGGGAGGAGTGAGAAGAAAGGAGAATGACTGTGAGGGAGTGAGCGTGCTTAACCCAGCCACTGAGTGACTCTTGTATCCAAGGACGAAGGTAGCAACGCATCCAAACGCCACTCCTCGCCCACAGACTGCTGTGAAGAAATGAGGTGGACACATAGGCACTCAGCAGCACTCGAACAGCTCAACAACCTGCCGGCCCCTCTTCACAGGGCCCCCGGGGTTTGATTTGTCTCTCTGGAGTGCCAGGGCTGATGACTGAGCAGATCATGACCACAGCTAGAGTGAACCACACAGAAGGATAGACTCATTTAGCTTGAATGGGAGTTACTTTTTTTTTCCCTCTTCTTTTTTTTAAAAATCCAAACCAAAACAAAACACAGACATGTTTCTCTTACTTCACCGTTGTTATTGCACCTAAACTGGCCCATGTCTGTTGTATGTTTTTGGCAGAGGAGCAGACTGGAGAGGAGGTAGTAACAGGTGCTGCGTGCCAAGGTGGATTTGGAGGTGTGGAGGAGAGCTGAAGATCATGGGTAAATCAAACAGCAAGCTCAAGCCAGAGGTGGTGGAAGAGCTGACAAGGAAAACCTACTGTGAGTATCTATTTTTGGATTGTCATTAGAAAAGAAACCCTGCACAAACTGTTTTCATCTGGTCTGTAAATGAATTCAGGAATAATCTAGCCACAGGTAAAAGAATATACAGTATGTGTTAGGAATACCTAATATTAATTTGATTGCTGCAGTTTTCCACCCACTGTGTTACATACAGGCTGTACAGTAAATCAGCTCTGCCTGTTTTGATGCATTGGGATTCTAGACCAGTTTCTCATTATCAACAGAACACAGCTACAACTAAATGATAACTGGGAATAAGCTCCCTGTTTGATTTAAATTTGCATTTAAATGTTGTGTAGCAAATTGTGATTGGTTCAGGTCTGGCAAAAGTTGTAATCAGCATCTTTAAGTCAAGCTGAAGGGATTTATGAATATGTAGATGCTGAGTTTGTATCAGCTATCAAGTTGGGGATTTTAGAGATGCGGATGTGGTTTTATATGCAGTTCATGGACGCTGTGTATGTGTAAACATTTTACAAATTTATACACATACAGATAAATTAATAAAATATAAAGAGATTCTCCATTAATTCATTCGTTGCAGTAAATGCCATAACTATAACTGAAATTCCTGCAGAGGAGACTCACAGAAATGGTGCGATCACAAGAGGGAATGACCCAAACCTGAAGCCTGTCCACAACATTGCAAGTACATGGATACTTGTTGTTTCTCTCGACTTACCAGGACATTGCAAATTGACAGCATTCTCTTTTCTCACCTTGCTCGGGTTAACTCATCTGGTGATGATGTCCTGCTGAACAAAAAATGTTTTTTTTCCCTCCATATTGTTCAATCAAATTTGAGCGGAGATAACATTTATAATTATCACAGTGATGTTTGCTTGGAAGACGCTATTATTAATCGTGTGTGTTATTTCTGGAGCACAGCGTTATTATTATTATTGTTATTATCTGAGCAGTACAGTGTGCAGGTGTGGGTGGGAGTTGACATCCATTGGCTGCTTAATGACAGTGTTATTTGTGTGGTGAGACTCTCCACAGCAGAACCAAGGAAGGCTTTTGTGGCAGGAAATTGCTGTGGAGGAAGATTGGGCTTCTTGCTGGGCTGGGCTGCTTGCTGCTGTCCTTTACTCACTCCCTCTCTCTTTCTCTGTCTTTCTCCCTCTGTCTCTCTGTCTCTTTCTCTCTTACCCTTTCACCCTGTCTCTCTTGCTTTATCCCCTAATTGCCCTCTTTGAGCAGGGAATGGAATAGTATAATTAGGATCTTATCTGGTTAGCATCGCTGAGAGGGGCATCATGCTTGCTCTCCCAGTGTGATCATTCTCCCTTGTTCTGTTGTTGCTTGATTTGAGACTCTATCATTTCTGCTTTCCTTCATCCTGCTGCCTCTTTCTCCTGCTCTCCCATGAGAAGCTGTGTCTGCCATTTTAGTCAATGCTTTCCTTTGGTTCTTGACAGATTGGGGACTTAGTAAATTTCTCTGCGCTTTTGTGTCTTTTTGTTTCAGGGCATTATTTTCCCTGCATATAATGCCCTGTGTGTTGACAAGCAACCATCAAGGCCAGGCCATAAATAAAGCCTGTTTTACTTAAAAGAATATCTGTTGGTGTCTGTCTTCTGCTTTGTTGTAGGTTTGTAAATGCAGGCATCTCCATAAGAAAATCATCATGAACTCATATTTTCAATGAAACACTTTCATGGCCAAAGACAACATTAACCTGTTTTAAGGCTCTGGCTAGGCAATGTTTTTCCAGTTCTCAGTGAGAGAGGTCTTAAGTTAACCCAGAAATTATTTTCCTAATGTCTGTTCCTACATTACATAGAAAGACCAGCAGTCCTATTAAAAAGTCTGCAGGATGTAGGCTAGGCCCATGTAATAACATGATGATTTTGTAAGTTGTCAAAGCCATGAAGAGGCTCACAGTGACAGACTGCAAGCTGGGTGTGTTCTAGCATACCCTGCAGGGCCAACTGGCTGAGTGGGCCCTGCACTCTCCTGCAATTGGCTGATTGCATTAATGCCCATTGCCTCTGACTGAGTTATGTAATACAAATTTTATTAAATCATAGCCATGGTAAATTGCCTCAATTTTTGACTACATTGACTTTTGAGGCCAATTTAATGGTAGCTTGGCTTGGCTGAAAGTCGTGAGATTGACCCTGACATTTATTGCCCAGGAAAGGGTCACATGATGGGTTTCTTGGTGAAATGCTATGCAGAACAAATTGAGGCTGAGATACATTCAGACGAGGGCCACCTTACCTGGCACTCCTTATTGATAGCCTCCGTATAATTCTGCCGCAGCACTGCATTAGTCTCATTATGGAATAAATCTCTTGGTAAAGAGATTTAACCCTTTTTAACCCTGTCATAACTGTATTTTTTCTTAGTTGATCAGTCTCTAATAATGTGAGGCTGTTGGATAATGGTAATTTGATTCACCCAAAAACATCTTAATTGTAGCAAGTGTATGTCCAAGCTTGAAACTCATTGTTTACTTTGTTTCCCTGGTTGTATACCTCTGTAGTAACCATGACGATGAGTTGCTCAAGGTTAAACATTACTGTAGATGGAATTATTAATTAACTAACTATTTGTAGTCTTGCTTTGCCTCTGGCTCAACACTAGTGGTGGTAGACGGCATTTACTCTCAGAGTTACAGTAACATGAATTCAGAAAGTCTCTCTCAAAGGACCACCTGGTTAAAGTAATGCTATTGACTTTCAGCCCTTGTTTTCATTCGAAACCTCCGGGGCCAAGAGGCTGAAAATTGTTTAGGTTACTTGAGAGAAAGTAAAGAGACAAGAGAAAGCCATGAGGGATTGGTTGATTAGATACTGGCAGATAATGGTGCTCGTGTGGGCATGATAACATATCCTGCCTCCTAAACTGTTCTCTTTCTTAAATCTGTGGCCGACCCTCATTCCCTCAGCCATGTTTGTCTTTTTGTGGCTCCCCAGGGCTTACTCCCACTTGTCCTCTACGATGCTCGACAGGAGAAATGATTATTCATCTTCTCTGATAGCATGCTAGAACTGATGAGTTCTACACTCAACTAAACTTGGCTATTTCCCAATAATTGCCTGTTGACACTTGAATATTTTTGGTCGAGCCAGAAGATGTGTGTAAGAAAGGATGGGGCCAAGATGATTAATGATGTTACGACTTGGCTCCTGTGTTGTTGGTTTTTTTCTAGGACAACCAAAGTTTTTCTCTAACCTAACACAACTCTGTACTTCTCTTACAGTTACGGAGAAAGAGGTGCAGCAGTGGTAAGTGTTTGTATTCATTTTTTTAATGGGAGTTTTTAAATCCCTCATGTGAGCCTAGTCATATATTTGCGATTGTGTCTTTACTTGCAGATTTCACAGGAATCAGGGGGTCCTCTCTTGACCCACTTGCAAAAGCCGCATTGATATATGTTGCCCCGGATTTGGTGTCTTGAGTCCACAGATTATAGTGTATTTACATTGGTTTGATAGTTGATTTGAAGGCATCTTCCTCACACTACCCTGAAGACAGATGCATTCTGAAAATAGAATGACTTTGAAGCTTTACTGATACTGAGTGACTTTGGAGGCTGATAACACTGATACAAACATTTCCATGATGCATTCCTCAACAACCTTTTTGCTCTATTGGCAAAAAGGGATGTCTGATAACAGAAGAATGGTGGGGGCACAAGGTTGTTTCATTCTCAGGCACTTAATGACTACATAGCCACAGAGCCTCGGCAAGTCTGCAGATTAGTAATCCTTTCTGTCAGATTCTGTACCTATTAATCAGCGTGACCCGGACCAGCATCATCTTGCAAAGGTCTAGCCTTTGTCTGTTCCCAGCGTGTACTCACTGTGTTGCAACATGCACTTACACACATCAAAATGAAACATATTCCTGAAACAGAGACTCCTTAGGCCAGGACAAGTCACAGTGCTGTGGTGAGAGTGATCATTGTTTTTTCTGGAGGCACAATTTGGTAGCCGCTGGCAAACAGATAAGAGACAATGCATCTTTATTACAGAAATGATTCAACCATGAGCGTAGTCATCCCTTTTGTTTGCTGCATCCTGCTGCTGGCCTATTGTTTCTTTGGAAATGAAAAACAAAGAGTAGTGTATGTCAGAAGAGGTAGCCCTGTAATAAAGTGATCACTCTTCCATGTTCACACTTCAGTTATCCTGCATTGGTTTTACATTTCACGACTTAATTCCGCATGCATGAAAAGAGCCCTGCCTCAAGAGCTAGCCGCTGTTCATGTCCTCTGTTAAGGAGTTTTCGAGGGGAAGGGGCCAGGGCACATTCACAGTCACACATCAGCAGCGGTAGCAGCAGCAGCATTTGATATCACTGGGCACTGGCAGGTCCAGAGCCTCCAAGCTGGCCTCTGGGACTGCCTGGGGCTGCCTGAGTGCACTGGGGTGGAATACCCCTCACCCCTCTTAAACCTCCACCCCCACGGCTGTGCAGCCAGCTAGCTCACCATCACTCTCACTGTTTTTCACGGGAAACTTTGCATGAGTCCTCACTTGAAGATCAGCAGCAATCAACACGGCTGAGTGTGAATGATGAGAGGGAATTTTACCAGGGGAAATGCCAGATGGCGTGTAATTAGAGCACAGACACAGAAGAATTAGCAGAGTTAGATAAATGCCTGTGTTGTGCATTAAATTTGTTCCCCTTTCTAATTCTCCTCTAAGGGAACATCATTAGTATGCCTGAGGCTCACCTGAAATCAATAACAAAATGCCATAGCGCAGTGATGCTCCTGCCAGCTAGGAAGGAGCAAGAGAAACATCCTGCACAACTCTTTTGCGAGCCACCGTGGTAGATGCCAAGGAGTGGGAGCCAGTGCCAGTAATAAATACTTTATCTTCATGCTGGCTCCCTAGTGGGGTCTGATGCACAATGTCACGTCTGCTATGTCCCTGCAAGTACAATGTGTAGTTACATTATTACACTACTTCAAGTATAGTCTGACTGTGTATGTGTCTTAGCACCAGTGTCACCAAGTCAGACCTTTGGTACATGATGTGTTCTTAGCAAATGAAGCTGATTCAGATTGTGACTGATGAATAGCTGACACTGGGCAAACATGCACACACTGGTACTTTGCTTACTGCATCTACTTTACCATTGTACTGTATGTGTTTGTCCTGCTTATGTAACTGCACTGGTAATATAGTAAATGCAGTAGTCAGCCTTATACAGGCAGTCCATGTCTCGTAAAGCACATTTATGTGACTATCGACTGGCTGAAGAGGGAAAATAACTTTTCTACATACATAGTAACATTATTATTATATTATTATACTATTATATCATTTATCATAGGCAGGCCTGTGATAAATTCACTCAAAGTGCATTGGTAAGATTTTCACTAAGGTGTGATCTGTTTTTGAGGTCGATATTTCTGAGTTTAAATCATATATACACACA
>JBBMJY010000024.1:18750719-18805599 GCA_037833715.1 Toxotes lorentzi | reverse complement strand
ATAATTTAAACACGTAACATAACTACATTTTTTAAAAATTAGAATCCCTTAAATTTGGTTAACAAAAACTTGTGACAAAGAGACTTTTAACATCTGAAAGATGACAAAAATACAACATTAAGAGTAAATCTAACATTAAGTTTTAAACTTCACTGGAAATTAAATTAAACTATGCTGAACTATAATGAATGTTAGATGAGACACAGTAGTGTATAATGTGGTTAAGCTTTTATAATGGATATGAAAAGTATTTTATTCTTTAGAATAGCCTATCACCAATCATTAAGGGTGAACTGCCCCAATTTTACAAATCACACTGTGTTTACAGGTCTACATACATGTGTGAAAAACGTTCTACAAATCCTTTTGTGGCAGGAAGCTGTGTGAAATCTGATAAACTGCCTTGAGTAATGCCAATTGAGTCAGTGTCACTTGGTTAGTGTCAAAAGTTAGAAAATCTGAAAATAAAATCTGGGGGCTTTGAGTTTGAAAGAAGTAAGCTTACTAGATCTCTTTAACCCACTCCCAATCTCTGCTTGAGGCAGGCAGTTTGAGGCTACATCAGCTGTTATTAACATAACACACCTGGGCCTCCAACAGAACAGCTGGTGGTTGAGTTGCATTGTGGGTAAGCTAGGTAAAAGGTTTTTCACATGCCATAAGTCCAGGTAAAAAAAAGAAAAAAAAAAAACTGGTCAAAATCGAAACAGCAGCTGCCGAGATATCCCTTTAACCTTTGAGGTGCGCTACGCCCAGACAAAGGCGTCATTTCATCACAGCACCTGTGACACCAAGAATATTTGTCTACTGCCAAAACAAATCAAAGTGGGGGAATTTGAGTGTAAATACGCTGTATTAGGAAAGATATATTCTGTCCTGTTTTTTGCAATAAACATTCCCTTAAGCATATACTTTATATGTCATGCAACATATATAAGCTATAGAGGGTGTTACAGTATCATTCAGCTTTTTATATTGTTTTCCAGATATAATATTCATTGTGACACACAAAAATGACTAAATAATTCAGGTGAAATGGATCAGCTTTGGATTATGATATGCAATGTGTGTTCTGTACTTTGAATACCAATTAGGTTGTATTCTGCATTATAGAGACCTAGGGTTTCATTTTCCTGCATATCTCTAGATAATTCAAATGTGAGAATTACATGGTTCTGCTCTCTTCTCGCTTCTCTTCTTGCTGAACTTTTTCCCAGCTGCTCCTCAAAGCGTCTCTCCCTTTGACTATATGGAGCTGGCTTCATTATCTCCCAGGCAGATTAAAAGTAAAGAGTTTAGGAAGAGTGAGGAGCCAGAGTGTCAGTGGAAAAGATCTTTCCTGACCTTCATTCTTCATCAGAGCACACTCTTTCTCTGGCCTTAATTACAGCCTTGCCTTATTTTGAACAGCCTTAACTGAATCAGAGATGAACATGCAGAGCTCCCTTGTGTGAACTTGCGTCATTTTTGTTGTTGATCAAGAGCAAAAGCTTTTTGCAGTGCTTTTTATGACTACAGAGGGTTATTATTTCCCTACCATTTCCTCCTTCTTCTACGTTTCATCTAGCATTTATTTTTGGAGAGGCTAACACTCTCTTTCTTGCTCCCTGACCAGTTACAGTGTAGTTAGACGCTGCGGTGCTCTGTGTTCCTTTATGAAGACATACAAGAAAACTACCTACCTTTGACTGACTGCGCTTGAAATTGCTTATGAAATGCTTCTATATTTAGGCTAATAGAGATGTTAAGTCCCTCTCTAGATATGTCTTTTTCAGGGGCGAGAGGAAGCTCTCAGACTTATCTATCAGCTACGTATATTATCAAAAGAGGACTAGAGAGTAATTTGATTAGAGTTAACCACTCTGGGCTTGCTATTGGATTAAGGCGATCGTCTTATCTGTGAATGAGACAAATAGCTTTGCTCTTTACCTTTTTGATCTAGCACAGTCTGTCAAACTGAGTCAGTAATGCCTGCTGTGGAAGTGGGGATGTGTCTTCATTTAATCATCATTGTTGCCCAGTCCTGTCTTTATTATGTATTCTCTTTACATTATAAATTATATTTAAACTCTTTGAATAATCTCCATCTGTTTTTTGTTTTTCAGGTACAAAGGCTTCATTAAAGATTGTCCGAGTGGTCAGCTTGATGCTGTGGGCTTTCAGAAGATATACAAGCAGTTCTTTCCTTTTGGAGATCCCACAAAGTTTGCCTCCTTCGTCTTCAATGTTTTTGATGAAAATAAGGTTTGTATTCAGATTTATGCACTCTGTTGTTTAAATGTTAAAAGCGACAGCGTTTGAGGGTAGAGCAAATCTGAGGGTATTTGTTCAGGTCAAGTCAGTTTGTGAGAACAGCAGTTCCTTCTCACTGGCCTGCCAGAGGCTGCACAGGGGCAAAATGGTGTAGAAAACCTATCCATTTTACTGCTGTTATTATTCTAGAGCCCTTTTTACTTTGAGAATTGCTGGCTCTCAGGTTTGGTATACAGAAGGTTATTTATCCAAACCCCTTTTGTTTGTTTTGGAGATTGAAATGTAATAAAATTCTAGGCCAAAGTGTAGAGTAATAAGGACATTATTTACAATTGGAAATTCCATATACAGTGTACTCAACGTACAAATTATTGCAAATTATTTTATCTAAAATGTGTAATGACTGTCCTCTTTCTGTTCCTCGAATTTTTTGAACTCTTTGTCACTACAAATAGAATTCTGATGCATTTTTGCACATATCACAGGACCTTGATATCAAAACACTACGTGCACTTTTTGAAATCATTCCGAACAGTATCAGTCAATATTTCAACAGCACAAATGATTCATTCCTCAAAAATGGGTCCTTTGTAAAGGACAGAAGAGGAGTCGTATCATCAGTAGTAGTAGCATATAATTGTAACCCATAGCTTTGTCCCAGAAAGCACTTTTTAAGGCTGAGTGCCATTTTCTTTTTCAAAAGGATATATATTTTTACTTTTGACTTATTTATTTGTTTATTTTTTGAAAGAAATTCTTGCCCCTGTTATGTGGAGGCATCCTCTAAGGATTTGAGGACAGGATGATAAAGCAGGTTTTAATGAGGCTAAACTGTAATGAGCTACAGTTGTCTGAAGTAATCCACATCACTGCAGCTGTACAAGATTATTCAGTTTGTGTTTAGAAAGACTAACTGTGGATGAGCAGCTCCTGGGATGTTGGTGAGCCCCTGGAGGTTTATTGACTTCAGTTAAGAGGCTTTGTGTCAGGAAGATCAGAAAACCCCTGTGTCTGATGTTTATCTATGACCTTCATTAGCGTAAGGCACCCCATAGTTAGAGAATGCATTCATCTAAAGTTTTATGACTTATGTAATCAGCAATTCATGACTTCAGCATTGTCTGTCTGGTCAGATGTCTGGTAGAGATAAAGTTAGCTGACCCCAGGGCCATGAAGAGTGCCTGGCTCTTCCTCTGAAACAAGAGCTGTGGCTGGCTCATAGCAGTTACAGGTAGGCAGCTGTTGTAGCAGAATGTGATGCAACACAATCCTTTAGTAGCTCGTGAGAATATGAATTGACCAAAGCCTGGAAGCTCCACTACCAGTCAATTTATATGCATTGCTCGTTGTCCACAAGCTGTTGTTTTCGTTTAGAACGTGAATAACATCTTTTATGCAGCGCCACAGTTTGATTTGAGTAAGTCTCGTGCAGTTGCTTGCGGCCGGAGGTAATAACTTGATGAGCTGGTCTGAATCATTGCCATTTGAGCCACTTTGAGCTTTCGTTTTACATTTGATGACTTTCCATGTTAGCAGACGGTTTCCTCTCCACTGCACAGTGTGTGGCCTCACAGCAGAGCGCTGAAGGCCACAGTTTTGGGAGGTTAATTGGAAATGTTGAGCTTCAGTGATAAGATTCAGTACATGGGATTCTAACAAAGCTAAGAGAAAGTGTCACAGTGGAACATTTTCTATCTTGTCGGACAGATTTATCTGCCAAGCGCATTCATGATGTGGAATCATTGCAAAAATGTGAAACATCTTCATCCCAAATATACGTTTGTGTGTTTGTGCAGTGTAACTTTTAGACTGTGAGCCAGTCGCATCCATCTTACTAATGACCAGAGGTGACATATTTCTGCCTCAGGAGAGAGCCAGGTGCAGGGCAAAAAATAGCAGCAGACTTGGAGCAAACGTCTGGCCCCGTTTTCAGCAATACAGCAAGGACACCACGAAAGAACAGCAAGGAGTTCATGAAAGCTACAGCAAGTGTGAAGAAACATGTTCATCTTGTCTCTGGGCCATTTCCTCGCTCTCTCCCTCTCCCTTTTGTCACTCTGTAGGATGGACGCATCGAGTTCTCTGAGTTCATCCAGGCCTTGTCAGTGACTTCTCGGGGGACTCTGGATGAGAAGTTGAGATGTAAGATGATGTACCTTTCTCTCCTTTTTTTTTTTTATTTAAATGGCAGGATTTAGGATTGACTGTGAAAGAAGACTGGTGGGTTGTTTGAGAACAGCCAATAAAACATTAGCAAGATTACAGCAGGCTTCTGCAAGTTCAAGCAAGTCATGACCAAGCCTTGTCTTGAAAACAGAGCACCCCAGAAAAAACTTTAGCTTTAACCACAGCTTTTTAAATCTATAACAACGGATCATCATTATGTATATCTGATTACCTCTGTAGCCTTTTGAACTGAATGGAAGGCTGCTGTCTTTCTGCATTTCACCATTATCAAAGACATGAAACAGTATGTGCTTTGTAATCCATGAAAATATATATTTTAGTATAATCTTCTGTTTTACATTTTGAGGTGAAAGTAGCTTTCTGATTTCAGTATGTGTTCACGTACCAGAAATAGCTGTGAATCTCTCCCTTGCTACAGTAAAACCCACATATTTTAACATCTTTCTCCACACAGGGGCTTTTAAATTATATGACCTTGATAACGATGGCTACATTACCCGCGATGAGATGCTGAACATTGTAGATGCCATATATCAGATGGTGGTAAGTCTTATGAATCTTTAGAAGTTTAAACCTGTATTTTTTTATTGTACAAAGTGTAATTATTAAATATCTTAGGGGAACACTGTGGAGCTGCCAGAGGAAGAAAACACACCAGAAAAGCGAGTGGACCGTATTTTTGCGATGATGGACAAGGTTAGAAGTTTCATATTGAAATAATATTGTCTAGTACACTACTTGTTGTACCATTTGATGCCACTTTCTACAGTTTAACATCAAACTTTGCCTGACACTGATAAAAGTGCAGTAATGATTATTAGTTAACCGTTAAGAGGACTGAATCTGCCCACCTTCAGGGCTTTGACATGGACACTGTTAAGTTTAGAGCTGTAAGCTGTAGCCATCACAGCGTCACTAACATGGCCTGCAGTCTATAAACATCATATACTGTGTCCTTCACCACTAACCCTCGGTGCTATGCCCACTCCCTCAGTCCCAAGACTCTCTCATCTTCGGTGAAAGATGAGACGCAGCCTGCATGGGCGTGTTTGTCAGCCCACTACTGCCAAGATCAGCCCATTGGTCTAGCTTTGCAGCACAGCAGCACTTAGTGATTTGTATTGGCAGAGAGTGGCTACCATCCAAGTGCACTGAACCAAAGATCAGTCCAGCAGCATAAAACGGGAGTCGCATGATTTAGCTTGAGAGCCTCTTTTGCCCCCTTCTGGTAACTTTGTGATAAAGCATTAACCGGGTTCAGTTTCATTTTGTGTCATATTCTTCCATCAGAATGCAGATGGGAAGCTGACTCTGCAGGAGTTTCAGGAGGGCTCAAAGGCAGACCCCTCTATTGTTCAGGCACTGTCACTCTACGATGGGCTCGTGTAGGACTGTAAGGTGAGTGAGTTATTAATGAGCTAGGATGTGCATCCCAGGTCACATTTCAACAAGATAATACTGTGTAATTCTTGTTTCATCAGAGCAAAAAATAAAACAGAGGAAATTCCGTCAGTAGGCTGAAACCAAAATAAAGAAGCTGCTTTTTGCTCTCAGTTTGTTCTTATGAATTATTCAAATGGCCCACTTGTTTGCTGGCAATCAAATAGTCTCGCAGTGCTGAGTGAAGAGCGAGACAGCCGGCTCCACTTGCTGCCTATTGTAATGCACCAGCCACTGCCAATTGTTGCTGACATCCTGCTCAGCGTTTTGTCAACTGTGAAGCGAGCTTGTGAAGACATATTTTAGTAATGCAGACGCTCTGTTCAGTGGTTGTCCTGCATGCTCTGAGCACAGCCAGGTATCATGACGTCACTTCATGTCCTTCATTCAAATGGTGTTCACTCTTACAACTTCTCAGATGGACCCAATTCAGCATCCTCCTGCGCGTGACACGCCAATCCAACACCATCACACCTGTAAGCAGGAGGAGGCCACATTTAACTTGCTCACCCAGAAGTGGACCGCAAACTTTTGTCGCACGGCCGTACAGCATCTGTGTCAAGTAGCTGTTCGTCTACATTTCCACTAAGGATTGTGAAGAAATATATCCTCTGATGTGACGGAGAATTCAAACATGTCAGCAAATCCCTCAGTCATTTATCTGTGCTTCTACAGCTATGTGGCACCGCGTGCACCCTTGAGTGTTGTGGACTGTGTGTGAGCATTTCTGCAAGCGCAGTGTTGTGGTTTCCCCACGGACAGTCCAAGAAACTGAATTCACTCTGAGATGTTAGTGTGCGTCTTGTTCACATGCTGTAAACCAGGGGATACACGAGAAGAGCTCAGAGGAACTGTGCTGCTGCTTCATCACCACACGGAGAGACTGTAAACCCGGGAAAAAAATCTGGAAAAATGTATTAGAAGGTAATAACGTGAACACTAGCTTAAAGTTACAAAGCAGTATAGTGTATATTGAATAATGTAAATATAATGGTAATTTATTTTCTGCTTTGCTACATTTATGGGAATTTCCTCATAAATATGGAATGAAGTTTTATTTTTTATCAAAGGTGTTGAAATGTATTGCACTGTATTCTTCATTATTATTGTGGGAATGGGTTTTCTTTTCTCACATTTTGAAGTTTCCTTTTTCCTGAGAGAACAGGGTTTGTATTTGAAGAGTGTTGAAGAAGCGGGGGCTTTTTTATGGGTTATTTTACTATGTTTGCAGTCTGTGCATCCTATTGTGTTCTCACTTCCCCGTTAGCAGGAGCGTCTAGTGTCTGCAGTGTTGCACAGCCACATCCTGAACGACATGACCAAGCAACACAGTGACTTCTCACAGCTTACATCTGAATTGAGGCTCATTATTTCTTTTTAGAGCATCGTTCCCCACCCTCAGCACACACAAAGCCCTGGTCATTGAGAGGCACAAACAGACATCAAATCTGGTTGTAAAGCTTTTGCGAGCTCTGTGGTTGCAATTGTCCACTTTGTATTTGTCTTGTGTGAGGCCAGAGAATGTGATGATGCCGTTTTTTTTTTTTGGTGGGGGGGGGTTCCATTCTTGGATTATTTTAGTTAGAGCATTAAGATGTTTTATCAGCTTCACTGATTTTATGCCTTATGCAAATGATAATTTACTAAATGATAAATGTCATTTACCTGTTGATTAACAGTATAAGAGCACAGAATAAAATGCATTTAAGTGGCAAACTTTTCTGTTACTGTATTCTTAGTCTGGAATGGATAGAAAATGTGTTTAATTTTGTATTTACCTTTTTTTGTTGTTGTTGTTGTTGTTTTTTATAATTTAAAGAGCTGCTTTGTGGAATGACTGTTGCTCAAATGTCTATTTGTAAAATGTTAAACTAAACTAAAATTATTCAGAGCAGTTTTATGTCAAGCTTTAATGCCTGTTATTGCTTAGAAGCACAGTCGTACATGCCAGCTTGCTCTGCGGTATAAGCCTGCACTGTATAGCTGTACAATGAACAAATGAACTACATAAAACTGTGAAGTCTTGGAATTGATGGGTGGATTAATGAGGCTCAGTGGCTTTTGTGTTGAAGCTGCTGGGTCTGTCTGCTCACTGGGCCTGCTCAGACCTGTTCTCTGTTTCCTCTTTTCTTCTCATCAAGGACAGATGGAAGCGATATCAAGAGGAGGAGGTCAGAAGGGTCCAGAGTCTGCTCTGTCATTTGGGTACAACTTTCATTCACCTAAGTATTTTACAAAAGTGTCTGTAACCAAGTGCAGCAAAGGACAAGAGGATCAGAATATTCAGGGTCCCAGACACTTGCTTTGGAAGAAGACACTGAATTATTTACATTCACAAGATCTGGGCTGGATTCCTTTGTGGGGTCTGATCTACTTAGACAAGACATTAAATTCGTAAGAATAATGTTTAATGATCAATAACAGATTTCTATCCACACCAGCGACCAAGTAAAAAAGGGACAGTGACATTTCTGTGTGGCACGTCAAGCTATTCTATCCATTCATATGCCAAGGGGATGTTTCTCAGGGTGGGCTACGTATAAAATTAGATTGGTGTCAGCTGAATATAAACGAGCTATTTATAAAAACGAGGCTGTTACTGAGACAATGTTCTTGCCATGTCCAGAACACAGACTCCAGCCTCCGCTGGTCATGTGCGTAAATGTTACTAAAAGCCGTGTCTCTTGGGGCCCGCCTCGACAGCGGAAAAAAAATCTAATTCATGGGGGAATGTAGGATAGGGTTAAAGCCTGGAAGTCACAGTGGGGTCGTGTTACACACACACACTCTCTCTCTCTCTCACACACACACACAAAATCAGGTTGGGTCTCGGGAACCTTTTAATACCCATCTCCGCCCCCGTTTGAAGCGTCAGAGCACCAGCTCTCCAGGGGCTCTCCAACACAGAGCCAGTCCACACGCTCCTCCAAACTTTACGCACGGATGTACTCCTGTGGAAGTATTTTACACTGGATTTTGATGTGTTTCCGCTGAGGCACATTGTTTAAAATATCTTTTACACCGACTGAAAGCAGTCCCAGACTTGAGTTTGAGTTTCTTTGAAAGCTAAAACTTTTAAAAACTTTTTATCTGATTCGACTCACTCCAACAGACAGATGCAGTAAATCTAACAAACAATGACCGGTGTCTTATTAAAATGCCTAGTCTTGGCGCTCTGTATCAGCTCGCACAGGCTCTTGGCAGTACCCCGGGTTGAGCATGATGGATCTGGTGACAGCGCCTCGACCCTGGCCTTTGTGTTCGATGTTACCGGCTCCATGTACGACGATCTCAAACAGGTGATAGAGGGCGCCTCACGGATCCTGGAGAAGACCCTGAGCCGGAGGACGAGACCCATCAAAAACTTCGTCCTAGTCCCCTTCCATGACCCAGGTACAGTTTTACTAAATACACTTAAAATACCACCCACTCACCAAACACGCGTCCATGTTTGTGACAGTGGTGGTCCTGAATTCTGAACATTTTTTACGCGAATTATTGCACTCCATTACAGTTTATTGCAGCGTTTAACAACTACAAAGCCAAAGTGGGCTCTGAAAGTCTGTGCAAAGCAGCAAACTACAGCCTTAGTTTTTGCATCATTAAAAACTCAACAGGACAATATTTTAGGTTAAATCGCCTTCATTTGATTTGAGTTTTCTGTAGCTGTCATTTCCATAGTTTAACTTGAACATATCACAGAAACAACAACCTGCAACACACATCAGAACCTGCAGCATATGTTGTAACTCATAGCCTCTTCAGTGGAAGTCCACTTACATGGAGCAACACCCTCAGCTCAAACTGATACAAGACATGAAGCAGGAATGGGTGAGCTTATGAGGAATGAGGAGGAGTCAGTGGGACAGGTAAGGGTCTTCACCCCCTGCATCTCCTCTCCTATATGGGAAAACTGCAGCTTGAAAATAAGAGTGCCCTAATGGGGGAGGGTGTTTGAGCACTGACGAGAAGCATATGCTGTCTGCTTGTGTGTAATTACCCCAATCACTCCCCCTAACCCCCCCACACTCACCCCACCCCGCTCCTCCCTCTCCTCCATCCAAGCCTCCGGAAAAACTCTCACAGACCCCAGTTTAGCCAGCCAGGGGGGATGGTGGGCTGCACTAACACCACACATTTTGTCTTGTGTTTAATGTGCCCTGCCCTTGGGGACCTTGTAAACTTCCAAGATTGCAAAGAAGCCGCGGTGGCTGACAAAAAGGCGTGACAGTGTTGTCAGTGTTTTACAGGCACACATGAGGAGGAGACAGGGACTTGAAAGCCTCCGCTATTGGGAAATAGATTTAGGACGAGTTAGAAATGTCATCAGCTGACACATGTCTGCGAGCTCTGTGTCATTAGTCTCACAGAGATACTTCAAAATGATATTTGACAGTTGGAATAACAAGCACAGACACAGAAATCATGAGGCTCCACCCCACCTGATGAGGGTCTTCTCTGTAATAACTATAATGAAAAGCTTGTGTTTATGGACAGTAGGGTTCCACAGCAAAAACAGTGTGTTCTCTGTGGATTGGGTAATGTTTACTGTTCCATCGATTGGAACCCAGAAGGTGTCCAAGTAAGTGTCTCTGACAGACTCTTATCCATCATGCTGGGGTCCGCTGCTGCTTGAGACCCGAGGAAATCGCCCAGTAGAAAATGCTGACAGCAGCTGCAAGAAATGATTATTCTGTCATCATCCAAACTCTGGCCAAGTTTCAGAGATTTGTGTTAAACAAAAACATAACATTGTAATTCTGTCAGCACACCAGTCTAGCCTCTCTTGTGCTGTGTTGTGTGTATGATTGATATTCATGTCTTGCACAAAAGCTGCGGGACATCACTCTGGTCCTGATAAATTAGGCAGCAGCTTATTAGGGATTCGGATGCTATGCTGTAGATGCTTTTCTCTTTGTTCACAGAGGCTGATCTGCTGAGAGGGAACAACTAAATCTTTTGTTCTGACACAGTTGTTTTGTTGAGTTTGAAGACAGGTTGGACCTAAGCCCTCATTCGGTTGTGATGTATATTTCTAGGTATATGCATTTGTATAGCAACCAGAACACATCTTATTAAACGGATTTGATTGGTCTCTGTTTGGGAGCTTTGATGATGTACATGTCTAAACTCACAGATATCGGCCCTGTGTCCATCACCACCGACCCGAAGAAGTTCCAGCAGGACCTGCAAGAGCTGTTTGTCCAGGTGGGGACCAGGACACATTGGATGATTATTCTATAAGACAGGAACCACTATATTGTTCCATATATATTATCCCTATGAGTGCTGCTGTTGCTTAAAGCTAGCCTGTGTAAATTTGACTGAACAGCAGCCACTGTGGCCACAAGGGACAATTATGTGATAACGGTAAATAAAGTAGTGTAACAGCAGAGAAGAATAATAGAGTCAGCAAACTGACCCAGGAATGTTAGTTAATATCTTTAATAACTGCTGGTTGTACCAAAACTCTGAGTAGGGCTGGGTATCGTTCAAAAATGTTCAATACCAATACCGATACCGATCCTTGCCTTTGATACCAATTCCTGAACAATACATTGTTCATACCAAATTTTTAAAATATCTATTCTAGAAAATCTACATTACACATAACTTTGAAAAGTTAACCGTTTCAAGTCAGTATATTAGGCTTACTGCAGCTTACCATTAAATCACAGCAATTCTTCTTCAGAAAAATCAGCATGTCTGCTTTATCAGGTGTCAGACAAGCTGGCTCCAGGCTAACAGTGTCCCCAGCAGTAGAACATGTATGTTCTGAGGGTGTGGATGTTGCTTGCATACAGAGATAAGCCAAGTCAGAAAGCATTGGCAGAGTGTCCTTCATGCCTATACATATTTTGCATTATGCACTGTTAGCATCGATGCTGCTAAAATGAGCCACACTCTAGATCTTTTCCACATTTTACACGGATTGCGGTCGGAAGATTGCGCGCGACGCGACAGCGTCAAACAACAAACGTAGCTGACAGCTTCGCCACAGCGTGAGCTACGTAGCTCAAGCGAAGCTGTCGTGTCGCGCGCATTCTTCCGACCGCAATTCGTGTAAATCCGTGTAAAACGTGGAAAAGATCTAGCGCGTGGCTTTGTGGGCGTGGCGTAAACTCGTGTTTTTCCTGGATGACTGGACACAGCCAATCACCAGCACTTTTGAGCTTGGCACGTCAAACTTGGCAGGTTTATTGGCTCACTGACGTTAACGAGATTAACCCATTAGGTATCGAAATTTGGTATTGAACTAAATGACACTTTTCGATACGCGATAGTATCGGGGCAATTCGGTCGATACCTTAGGAAGTATTGAATTCGATACCCAGCCCTAGCTGAGTGGACTTTTATTTTTTTCTTTCAAAAGTTACATAGTGAAACTTTAATGAGTATTATGTTTCAAATATGTCCTAAATGGGAAACTCTATTCCAAAGGGTCCATTGTGACAGAGTTGTTCAAGCATAAAATCAGCATGAATGAAGTTTAGAATCAGATATTTAGAGTCAATTTCTTCCAGCAGTATTTGAGCATGTGTGATTCTGTCACCCAGGGTGGGGGTGACTGCCCTGAGATGAGTATAGGAGCCATAAAGAAAGCCTTGGAGGTTTCCCTGCCCGGATCCTTCATCTATGTCTTCACTGACGCCAGAGCCAAAGACTACCGCCTGAAAAGAGATGTTCTGCAGCTGGTGCAGCTCCGTCAATCCCAGGTAGAGTCCTGGAAAACATACAGGGCTGTGAGAACCTCACAGATCAGGGCTAGAGACATACGTTGCCCTCAATGCCAAATGTCAGTATCATCAGATATAATCATAGCTATGTTAAAAAACCTTATTAGTCCTGTTTAACTCTGTCTTATCTGATGTTAGCTGGAAAATGGTTAGAACTAAAGCTATTAAATATAAATCTAGGCCCGCAGAGTTTTGATTATCTTTGCATCTATCACATGCTGTAGTTAAAGGAATACAATGGCATGCTGTGAAAGATCTACATTCCAATGAAGTTCCCTGATGCTCAGCTGAACAGGGGAAAGTTTCTTCAAAGTTACTCAGTCTCAGACCCTATGGTGAAGCATGACAATGAGCATTAGCGTCACTTTGGAGCCAACTGAAAGTGAGTCCGTGAAAAGCAAACACTGAACAGTAGTAATCCTCTTAACTCTCCTGCCCCCTTCGTTTCCCAGGTGGTATTTGTGTTGACGGGGGACTGTGGGGACCGCTCTCAGCCTGGTTACAGGGCCTACGAGGAGATCGCTGCCACCTCCTCTGGACAAATCTTTCACCTGGACAAGCAGCAGGTCAACGAGGTGAGAGCATAACCGAGTACATTGGAATGCAACTAAGATCACACCAATGGCAAAATGCAATGTAGAATTCAGTGGTGTGCATGAATATGAAAAGGTTTATATCACCTAATAATGGAGAACAGTAGGAGCAGGAAAGGAACAAACCCTATTTGACTGACTGATGTAATAATAGCGATTTCGTTTAGTGTAATCAAATGATTCCACAGCTGATATTAAACTTCCTGGTCATATGATAGGGGTAAGTGACTCTTTTATAACGGAAACAGCATGTAACAGAAGCCCTGTATAAGAAGCCAAAGACAGCGGGGCTCACTTCCCAGGCAGACGTAAAAGAAGCCAGAGTTTCCTCTGGAAGAGACACTGGTATCCTGCATGTCAACACAGGAGATGGCTGGGCAGCGCTGAGCTGGAGCCAACAGCTCTGTACACTGGTGGCCCACTGAACCTCTGAACTCAGATATGTTTGTGTGTGTGTGTGTGTGTGCATTGGAGGGGTCTGTTTCCTGTCAAGTCAGGCTTGCATGTAGTTAAACATACAATGCAGTGTGTGGGGCAGCTCCTTTCATCATCACTCCATAATCCTGCCAGCTGTTTGAATGTCATTTTTGTGCTGCAGTACTAAGGGAATAGGAAACTCATTTTAGCCCTCATACCTCGACCCCAGATGGCTTTGTGCTAAAGTAGCCTAAAGTATTTTGACACGTTCTTAGTGTACTGTTACATGTGCAACATGTGCATACTTATAATCAAAATTTTCTTGGATCCACACTGAATTACTGTACGTCAGTCGTTTCTAGACCAGTGTGATTATAGCTCTTGGGTGGCGTGCTTTTACCAAATTAATGCAAATCCTTTAATCCTTAAAAACCTCAGAAGTACTACAAATCTAACCAAAATATTCCCCCTTAATAGCAGTTTAATAAAGTGCGGCCAAATCAAATATACAAAGTCTTTTTGTGGTCTCCAGGGGGAGAGTCGAGAGAAAACAGACTGCTTATTTTACTCTCTAATCCCAGGATATGATCTGTCATGGCTTCCCTTCTTCCAACACAGCTGCCCAGTGGAGCTGGCTCCAAGGCCTCACACAACAGCTCATTGTCAGCTCTACGTATCGCATCCTTAACACTCCGTAAATTTGACTGGTTATGATTGACCAGAGAGTCTGCTAACAAGAGTGTGGACAAGAAAACCGCGCTGATGTGCTGTCAAACTTGGACCCTGTTCTGTGCTCGTCACGGTGATGATGCCGTCCTTAGTCATCAGTAGCTTGAAGCGCTGATCAAAAATAAGGGCTGTGGTGTTTTAGCCTCCAGATAATGTCTGCTGTGATGTCTGCTTTCCCACTTTAAAGGAAGCATGAAGAAATAATATTGCATTGTAGACTCTGGCCAGTTGTTTCTACCAAGCAAGCTGCACATACACTCAGCTCAAGTGGCTTGAAGAGTCATTTATAACATCGGCTTATGGTTTCCTCATTACATGGATACAGTAGTGACTCAAGAGGCTGGTAATGGTTGTCAGACATAAAATGAAACCCAGGTAACATTTATCTTCGCTCGCCTTCCTGAGCATGTTAAACAAAGGCACCATCCACGGTGCAGCTGCCTCTTTCAAACACAGGCCAATTGTGACAGGTGAAGCTTCTTCAGGTGCGTCCAAACTCCCACTGAGAAGGCACAGGGGGTCCAACTGTGACTGATTTGCTCGATTTGTAGTGGGACATCTTCCTGTAAATGCCAGCGGTTGCTGGGCAAGGACCAAGCTGACCCCTGCCCACCGGGTGGTCTGGAGTTAAGCTGTTCTGCTTAACCACAGCACAGCCACGTATTTCGCATCCAGGTAATGTACCTGGCATCACTCCAGCCTTAGCTAACCCTTTTTTTCTGGTCCATCTGTCATGCTTCTATGAATAGCAGAGGGGGGTCCTTCCTGTAACAGCCCTGTTCAACTGAGACACGGCGGATGAGGTTTCATAGGGCTTAAGATCCTCTGCATTCCCTGTGGTTGAGACAGGGAGTGGCTGCAGAACTCAGTTTGCTTCTTGAGATCTACCATGGCCGGGACAGCTAGTCGTCCCATCTCTGCGCCCGACTTCCTTTTATCTGAGGTCTGAGTGCAGGGTAATGCCTACTCCTTTCTGCTTGCTTGCATAAGAAGTATACTCTATCCTGGGGCAGATGTAGGTCACTTCTTAGCAGTTTCCTGTTCTGCTGGTGATGGCTGCACATGTGGCAGACATTACAGCTGTTTCCAGTTGTAAAACGGCGAGAGGAACCAGCTGCTGTCAGCACCCAGCGGACCTGATAGATACAAAAAAAGCAGAGTCCTGATAATTAAATTATCAAAGGCTTTTCTTGTTTCATTTTTTCATAAACGTCTTAAATGTGTTGCTTTTGGTTCCATCTCCAAGGGCCTGCCTAAGAAATGTTTTCAGTTTGTTTGATGACAGACGCATCTCAGCCATGATGCCTCTCCATACGAGGTCAAAACAAATACTAGACAGCAGTTGCTTGTTAAGCATTTGGAAGATGGAAGACATTTGGTCCATCGTGGCCACTGAAACGAGACAGTGAAATGTCAAAGGTTTTTGCTGCTTCTGTTTTCATTTTAGAGAAAACAAAAGGAAAAGTGTACTCTTAGTCAATACCATGATGATGACTATACCCAGAGGCTCCAGTACCTGTCAAAATTGAAATTCTAGCATCAGATATTTCTCTGAAGAGCCACCAAGGTACACTACAGTCTAAGTTTGAATTGTTTTTGCTATTATGTATAATCAAACTGTCTACCGTTATTTCAGACTTTGGGTAATCTTTTCTCTGAGTGGTGAAATGACTCATTTAAGAAGTAAGCTTCCTTCAGTCCTAATGTGTCACTATCTGACCTCATTTGGCTTCTTAAGCGTGACCGATTCTGCAGAAAAGTGGGAAACATTCAGCTGTTTCCGTCCATAACTGTTGATGAAGTCATGTTGATGCTGTGGAATATACAGTTTAAGTGTATTTCTAAAACAAAGGCGCATCCCCCCACATTCACCCCTGCTTTCTATTCTGAGGAATAAGTCTTATGATTCATGAAAGCTGCGTTGCAGGAGGGGGACTGCTGCCTGACAGACTTCTACTGTGAGAGACACTCTTCTGGGAATACATGCTTGAGAGTGCAGAAAACTGTATGTTATCAGTTTGACAGTCGAGCTGTTTCACTTTTCCTTTGTTTAAGCAAAATCTCTCTGAGGAATAGGTTTGTGATGAAAGGATAGTCCAAAGACAAAGAGCAGCCTGCTGTTCAGGCAGGGAAGGGGGTGGCGGGGGCTTTCAGGGAAAGGCCACAACTGTGTCCTTCCTGTCCTCGTCCTATTCTCGTCCTGGGGACCCCTGAAAGTTTGCTTTTGACAGGTCCCAGTCTCATCCACAGACAAATGTGTTTCCGCCGGCACGGCAGGTTGCTCTGTCACGGTTCTGTGATGGTGTTTTTCTCCTCCTGCCAGGTTTTAAAGTGGGTTGAGGAGACAGTCCAGGCCATGAAGGTCCACCTGCTGTCCTCCAACCATGACAGTGCCCAGGAGAACAAGTGGGAAGTGCCCTTTGACCCCAGCCTCAGAGAGGTCACGGTGTCACTAAGTGGACCAGCACCACAAATTGAGCTCAGCGATCCCTTTGGTAAACAGCACGTTTACACGCTTTTCTTTTTTTCCACATTTACTTACAGCATTATCAGTGCCTTCAAACCAGGGAGGACACATTATAATTCACACTGAAATATCCCCGTTCTTGTGTTTGTTTCTTAGGCCGTGTAGTTGGTGTGGAGCAAGGCCTTAAAGAGCTGTTGAACATTCCCAACTCTGCTCGTGTTGTCAACCTGAAGTTTCCCAGACCTGGAGCTTGGAAGCTGAAGGTATTGTTCCTGTGAATAATTCATAAATATCTTTCTTTTACCATTTTAGACAGTTGATTAATTGACTACTGTTATTTTATTTATTTATTTATTTTTCTAAAGGCGAGCTGCAGTGGACGCCATACTCTGAGAGTTACAGGAGTTAGCAATCTTGACTTCCGGGCTGGTTTTTCCAGTGTATCTGTTTCTGAATTCAACCACACCAGGGAAAGGCCAATAAAAGGTGACACACGTGTTCCTGTTTGCTTCTTCAGTCTTATTTGACTGAGAATATGCGCAGAACACAACTGAACAGCGATCTTTCTTTGTCTCCCTCCAGGACTTCCAGCCCATGTTTTGCTGAAATGTACAGGCCTGAAGCCTCCAGGTCAGCTGAGCCACGTGGAGCTGATGTCAGGCTCAGGTCGCTCCTTGCGTACAATCCCTGTACCTCTGCCCGCCGACCTCGGTCAGCAAGGACTGTGGAGTCTCCCGGAGTTCCGCACCCCCTCCCAGAGCTTCTTCATCAAGGTGACGGGCAAAGACGAGGAGGGTTACCGCTTCCAGAGGCTGTCAAGTGTCTCCTACACCAACATTGTTCCAGGTAAGACAACCCCCTGCTTGCATACACATCTCACCAAAGCCACTCCACAGCGTCTCTCACACCTCATCAATCTCTTTAATGACCTTTAACCTTTGTTTCCTCCCTTTTGTAGATCCCCCAGCTGTGAGCATGCCTCATGTGGTGAAAGGCTTCTACATGCAGCCCGCTGTGATTGGCTGCTCTGTGGAGAGTGACATTCCCTACAGGCTAAGATTTAGCAGAAGCGGGATTACACTGGGAGAGGAGAAGTTCTTTCAGTGAGTCTGTCGTCTGTTTGCTCAGCACTCTGTAACATTTGGCTCGTCTTCCTTTGGATTCCTTCAGATGCTGCAGCTTCATGCCCACTACTTGCTGTAAAAAACGCTAATTAGGTCACTCGTGAGCACGTCTGCAGAGCATTAGTGCTGCTTGACTCTTAAGCTTTATTGGCTCATCTGTCAAGAAACAGGTATACACAGTCCATTTTGGGGTCATTACATGTTGGATTGTTTCATCCTGAAAAATTAACAAAGCACCTATTCTTTCTTGGTGTTGACGCTCTGCTTTGAATTACATTCATAAAATGAAGCTGACTTGTGGTGAAAACGATTCCTTGCATGTGTGTGCCAGAGATCCTAATTGAATGTGACGTAAAATAGGATCTCATTGCCATTGTCAAACTCCAGCCAACGAGCCAAGCGTGTCTTTGTATCAGGAATTCTGCCATAGCATCATGGGAGATTGCCCATGCGTCAGCTGAGGACGAAGGCCTGTATGAGTGCATAGCGCAGAGCAGTGCAGGACAGGGACGTGCCTTAACCCAGTTGACTGTTAGAGGTATGTCACACACATATTCCATAATACAAACACACACGTGCGCGCACACACACACACACTTCCTCACTGTTTTACACAAATGCATCAGAGTCACAGCAAGGCTTTGAAGTATGTTCCAGCTATGATATAAAGCATGCCAGCGTAAACATTTGTATTAAAAGTAAATGTTCTCTGGACTGTTTGTTAACCTGTGATAACGCCAGTTTGATGTCTTGCTTGTGTTTCCATTAAAACAGAGCCTCCTCCGCTCCTGAAGCCGGCCGTGAATGTAACATCCGCTGTGGGAGGCGTTGCTGTGCTGTCCTGCCAGGTAGAAGGCTCCATGCGCCACAATCTGACCTGGCATCGAGCGGGCCGAACCATCCGGGCCCGTGCGGGGAGAGTGAAACTGCTGTCCGACTCGTCCCTGCAGATCATTGCGGTGCGGACTCAGGATGCTGGGGAGTACCACTGTGTGGCCACCAACGCCCACGGAGACAGCAGAATCACAGTGTGGCTTCTCGTCCCAGGTACGATACCCTGCAGGCCATCTGCTTAAACACTTAACATACCGGGGGCCTCATGGCTGCTCTCAGGCCCTCGTCATCTGTTTTCCATTATTGGCTTAACCTCCTCGCAGCCAGATTGAGCCACTTCCTCGTCAGAAAATGTTTCTCATCAGCCAGAAGTGATGCATGTTGAAAAGTGTGGCTTCTATTGTGGTCATGTCCTCAGATGTTTGTAACCAACTTCAAAACCAGCCAAATAAATGTGTAACGTGTCCTCACTACGATCCACCGGTCATGATGTCACACATGGAGTGCTTGGTAATTGCACTGCAGCACACATTATCAGGAGTTTACTGCTGTTAAACGCTTGACGGGGAAGTTATAAATTACATCATGCAGCAGTGATGAGGCCCTGAGTCATCGTCGGCTTTTTTTTTTTTTCCTGTGTTTGACTCCAATTGTAGAGGCTCCTTCTGTGGTAGTTCACCCACAGAGCCAGGCTTTCACCCGAGGGGACGAGATCCGCCTCGTCTGCTCAGCGTCCGGCTCCCCCCCTCCCCAACTCTTCTGGAGCCATGGAAACATGTTCCTCACTAATCGGCCAAGGTAGGGGTTACTCTCAGCCCACTCAACACCTCCGGCACAGAGGACTCAGAGAGTCATTATATTCCACTTCAACTACATGTGCGATTGCCACATCTTGTTTGCATCACTTAGGAGATTTACATCTACTGATCTGAAATCCTTTCTTTTTTTTACAAACCACAAATATGTGAAATGCCTGTGTAAAATACATATTCAAAGAAAAATGTCTCTCATGATACCGAAGAATGGCAGAAAGGTTTAGAGATGAATTTCTGTTTCATGTCTGCGCATGTAATCATGAGAGTCAACAAACATGAATTCTGTCAATGGTTTGATGCAGGTTGAGTCTAAACCAGAATGGAGTTCTGACCATTAGAGGGGCCCTACCAGAGGATGCTGGGAACTACACGTGTCTGGCAACCAATGAGGCTGGGACTGCCTCTCAATCTGTGTCACTTACTTTTGCAGGCAAGTCAACATATCACTGAGGAAGTTGGGGTGAGGATGCCAGTGTGAAGACAGGCTTTTTCTGGAGTGATCCTTTTTACCAGTCGGAGTCTCATTCATGTTTGAAAAATTTCTGTTCAGAATAATCATTTCTGTTGGCATTCATTTTCAAACTTCAAATAAGGCAAGAGATTTACGTCTGTGTTGGTGACTGCTCCTCAGCACCATTTGATTTGAATTAATCTGTGAATAATATCCAGCGTCAGTTGTGCAGTCTTGTCTTTGAGTAGAGCACAACCGAGCGAGGCCACATGCTACCCTGTCACACACAATTGGATATTTCTGTCCTTGTCTTGTGAGCGCTGGCAGTTGTAGGTTTGAAGTTTCAGTCATGGCTGTCAGTTAGTGGTTGACAAAAACTTAAATACTGATGGACTGTGGCAGCCACCTTCCTGGGGCATGCTGGTATTATACACATTTTGTCTCTGAATGTCATTTTTAACAACATTGATCTGTCAAGGCTTTGAGAGACTTGTGAGATAGATCATCTCATCCTTACAGCTCAGCTGTCTGCCTGTTCCGAAAGCCTCTATCCCTGCTCTGTTGACATTTAATGTGTGTGTAATGTAAGCGTAGTTTTTACATTTTTCTTTTTTTTTTTTTTTGCAGCCTTTACTGGTTTAAGCCAAAATGACATTACTATTATTTCTGTATACAGTAGCACTGCATAAAAGCTGGCATATTGCTATATAATAAGAACTCTTACTGAGTTGAACTGCATATTAAGCTTCCCTTTTTCCCCCCAGAGGTGCCCAGGATAACAGTGGCACAGACGGTTGTACTTGTGTCTGTTGGTGGTGATGCAACTCTTGAGTGTCAAGTCACAGGCGTTCCCTCTCCCCTCATCCACTGGTTCAAAGGTAAGTTAAGGTCACAGACAGCGTGTACATTAAAAATGTCCATGTTAGAGACCAACAGGTCAGGTTATTCTGTTTTTGTTTCCAGGTGAACTTGAGGTGGGCTCTGCTCCTTTTGTCGAGCAGGACGTCCACCGCGGGACGCTGCACATTCGAGGCGTGCAGGAGGTCGACGCTGGTCAGTACAGCTGTGTGGCCAGCAACTCTGCTGGAACCTCTTCTGGCACTGTCACTCTGGAGGTTGGAGGTAAGACCACACTTTAGTGTTCCTCATAAAGCTTATTTTTCCTCTCAAATTTACACAAAGGAAAATTCATCTTCTACCCCTCTTCCCTCCACAGCGGGCCCATTGTTCTCTGAGGCACCGGTTGACGTAGCAGCTAACGTAGGGGAGAATATCACCCTCCCCTGCGTTGCCCGAGGTTTCCCGCAACCGACAGTGACCTGGCACAGGCAGGACGGCAGACAGATTCTTACAAAGACAGACAGCCACAGTAGAACAGTGCAGCTGGATAACGGACATCTTCTAATCCAGAGTGAGTTATCCTTGTAAAACTGACACAGCAAAGAGCTTTGGTCTGCAGTGCAGGCTAATACAGCTTCTCGGTTGCCTTCTACTTGCATAACTAAAACTTTCTGAGTGAGTAAATATAGAGGTGGTGCAGCCTTTTCGGCTAACATTTTCTTAATCTTAAAGGGGGGTAACAGGATGTCATTGCCACTGGTAAAGTTACAGCGTACACTGTAGATGGCTCTCAAAACACTGAATATCCATCCTACCAAAAGGACTACTTCTGCTCTGTGCTATGTGCCTAAAAACTGCCACGTCACTCTAATGATATTATCATTCTGCAAGAGTAAGTATGTGTCCCTTTGTCCATTCATTTGTCCTTCATTGTGAGACTGTAATCTCATCAGCGCAAGGGAAATTTAAGTTGTGAACTCTGGAGGCCACTCAGACTGCAAAATGACAAATCTTGGTTGCTGAAGGTGATCCTTTGTGCTCCTGAGACTAAATGTTTATAGTGTGCCTAATGTTATATTGAAGAGGAACGGACATATTTGCATGGGCTGCTTCTGTCACTGTTTCCATTTCTGGCTGCCGTCTGACCTAATTTGCTCAATCTGTTGAAGATGGCTTTATTATTATTATTTTTTATTTTTATTTTTTTACCTGTCATTGTTTTAGAAAACGTCTCTATCCATCTCTTATCATGCTGCTCCTCCCTTTTTGCTTTAATGCTTTCTGTTCTTGTCATCACCTATTCAAACATCAGCCTGACTATCTAAACACAAGAACTGGATCATGTGTAGCTCTTCCAACATGTGATCTCCAGGGACTTTACTGAGTGGAACATGTGTGTCAGCAGCCTGACAGCTGAGCCAAACCCATTAATCCCGTTATTTTCTATTTTTAACTCTTAATTACAGCTCAGTCAAACCAATAATACCACTTATTATTGAGTACAGGACTTAGCTGCTATTAGCATGGATTTTTCAAGATAAACAGTTTTCTTTCTCAGTGAGTGTAGAGATGCTGCCTGTTTCAGATGTGTGGAGTGTGATGTGTGTCTAAAGATGTGGAAATAAGGGCTGCTTCACTGTGCGTTTCACCACAGGTGTCTGGCTGGATGATGAAGGGCTGTACATCTGTGAGGCCAAGAATCAGTTTGGAACCAGCAAAGCTGAAGCCAGAGTTAGTGTCACTGGACTGGGTATGCTTGTCTAGGCTCTCTTATGTTTTGTTTTTTTTTTGCTACCATGAATAGCATGCATTTCAAAAACAATGGCAGCAGCACCCAAGCCAGTGGTCGCCTTAAAATACTTTCACAGTTTCCTGCTCTTGTTCACTATTTATATCTTTACACTTCCTTTTCCTGCAGAGCCCCCTCTCCTGGCCCAAGGTGCCCCAGTCATTACCACTGGCATTGGTCAGTCCCTGGGTATCCCTTGCATGCTGTTGGATGGAATACCTCTTCCAGAAAGACACTGGTCCCAAAATGGGAAACCTGTAAGACTTGGCTAGTGTTTAACTTTCAAATGCATACAGCACATCACACAGATAGTCTCCTGTGTTCCTGTATGGCAACAGTCCTTCTCCCTCTGCACAGGTTCAGCTGAATGAGAGGATGTTTTTGAGGAGTGATGGCAGTTTGTATATTGATAGAGCCATCCCAGAGGATTCTGGGACGTATGTCTGCACTGCGGTGAATGTGGCAGGATCCATGAACATCACAGTCAGCCTTGAGGTCCAAGGTAGGACAGTATGTTAAAGGAATAGTCAGACATTTTGAAAGCTTATTTGTTTTCTTCTTGAGAGTTAGTTGACAATAACAGTATCTCACTGATTCTAACTATGAAGATGGAGGCAGCAGACCGTTAGCTTAGCTTAGGATAAGTGTCAGTCTCCTCAGTATTTACTGCTCCAGAACTACTGAGCTATAATGCTAATGCTGCTAGAAGTAGATTGGTATATTTCAGAGACTCAGCATTTCTGTAACAAACCGAGTAGCTGCATTTGCATGTTGATATGTCACCAAGCAAATATATATTTTTTATGGTCTGAATATGTGGCTAATTTATTATTATATAGTTGTGGAAATTCAGAGACATAAGTAATTTTCATCCATCTTGCTCACAGCTGTCGCAACACACCACATACACAATAATGACAAGACACATGCCAAAACTGTTTTCATATTTAGTGTACCAACATTCAGGTGGTATCAATCTCCTCATCTCAATCTCAGCAATAAAGTATATAACCCTGTTTCCCAAAATGTCAAACAGATCCTTTAAGATCCCATTCCTGAATACAGTCTCTCCATGTTAGAGTCTCTGGCAGGTTTGGACCATAGGTTTGGACAGTCAGGCCAACTATGTGCTGACTCAGCATGGAAAACAACAATATGTCAGTGACTTGACTACCTGCTGTCATCATAGTGAGAGGGTTCATTTACTGCACGCTATGATGAAAGGGTCATTTTGTTCATAGGCACGTAATGACAGACGAGCCAGATTACGGTTCATCATCAGTTTGTAATGAAGAAATGCCTCAAGCGCTGACACTGCTGGCTGGCTAAGGCCAGTGATAATGCTGCGGACCTGCTTCCTCATGACCAGTCAGACAGCTGTGTTTTGTGACCTACTTCTTCCACAGTGCCCCCTGAGATCAGCGCTGGTCCGTACCACTACATAGCCAACGAGGATGTAGACATCACACTATCATGCGAGGCCAGTGGTGTTCCCAAGCCAACTGTTGTCTGGTCCAAGGTAGGATGTCACACTTTAGACCCAAATCTACTGGGTTTTTTTTTTTTGTTTTTTTTGAATGATTGCTTTTGGCTGCATCCCATAAACTCATGCATGACTAATTGGCTAGTTCTGATTCCCACAACATTATCTAGAGAGGGTCACATTTGGCATCCATTCAGCTTTAAATGAATCATCATTAAGACATTGTGAATTGTTGAAATAATAGCTGTGTCAAGCATGTTATAATCAAAGAAAAGCAAAGATCAGTATCCTCAATATCCAGTCCTGCAATGGATGTAGATTTTGTGTGTGCTGAGTGTTCCATTCATCAGTGGGCTATTAATGTAATCAGCATGAGCATAATGATAATGATGATAATAGTAGTCATCTTCATCTAATAATGCATTCTCGTAAGATTTACTACTTTAACTTAAGTCATGTCCCTAAGAAATATCTATTATTGAAAAGGATGTTCAGTTTTAGGTGCATTTGGAGGCTCTAATGACTCACTTAGCATTCCATTTTTATTTTGCACAAACATCCATAGTACTTAACACTACCCTCACAGGCCATTTCAGTTTGTTTAAATTTATATAAATACAATTTCTTTCATTATTTTTCTTATTTTTCCTATTGGCATATTAATCTAATGACACGCTTTCTCTCTCTTGCCTTATTTTTCTCTCTTTTCTCCTCTTTTTGCTCTCTAAAAACACCACCAACAATAACAGTTTGCATTTCAATCAAGACTTGATTAACCTGAAAAGGAAGGCTGTAACCATGGCAACTTTACCATATTGCTGCTTGACTGTGAGAAATCACACAGTATTTCATTGTACCTTAGAAATCTATTTAAAGCCTTTCTTGCAGCACCTTCCAGTACAACACTTGAGTAAAAAAAAAAAAAAGCGTCATATCATGAGAAGAAAATCTCAAAAGTTAAATGCAACCAGGCTACCAGACTACAATATGATCATATAAGGGCACGATAAAATGATTTCTCTACAAGCAATTGCTTTCTCAAATGGTCATTTATAGAAGACTATGTAATAAATGTAGGTGCCGCAATCATTAAAGGCAGTGATTTGACCTTTCCTGTGAAGAAATAAACAGATGAAAATCATGGCAGAGTAACCACCCAGCACCATTACATAGTCAGAATTACTGAGTGAAGTCATCGTACTGTTGTTTCTTCCATATTGTTGAACTGAGCCAGATATTTCTTCCTTTCTTTTTCCCAAACATTTTCAGACTTGTACTCTTGAGTCAAGTGAATTTCTCTTCTTGTCAGATAAAAGTGGATCTGTAAAAGCTATTTTATGTTCAAAGCAAGTGCATGTGTAGCAGGCTGCGTTCTCGTGTGCATGTAATGGGGATGCTGAACAAGTTAAAGGGGTGCTCAGTAAAAACGGTAAGCATCAAAGGATAGGCTGTAAACCTTAAACTTAACTCGGTGTACCTGCGCTGTCGTGTGGACAGCTTTTATCTGCAGTTATTCTTTATGGTCTTGTGCCTGCGGTTCTTCCAGGGCAGGCAGCCTCTGCTCAGGGACCGCTCCACTCTTCAGTCTGATCCTGATGGATACCTCCTCATCCCCCACCCCACCGCTGACGACGCAGGTATCTACATCTGCACCGCCACCAGTCCTGTGGGCTACGCCAGTCGAGAGATCCAGCTCAGTGTCAACAGTAAGGCAAACAGTCACCCGAACATAGCAGTGTTTGATGTAACAATGTCTGAGCCTACATGGTTTTATAACAGCTTCTCTCCCTCTTCTCCAGCCATGCCAAAGATAATGGGTGTGAGTGGCCATGACAACACAGTGAAGATGGCTGCAGAGGTGGGAACAGAGGTTGTCCTCCCATGTGAGGCCCACGGGAGTCCATCTCCACTAGTCACATGGAGCAGAAATGGGCATCCCATCCCCCCCGTTACAGCTGGGTAAGAGGAAGTCTTACCTCACTCTGGCAACGAAGCAGTGAAATTAATTAAACATCATCTAACAATAGACAAAAGTTCTCGCCATACCTTCCCTAGGACTTAGCTAACATCTGACTCAGCTTTTATTAGAGACTCTAACTAAAGCTTGCTGCCAGTCAGAGCTGCTTCTAATGCTTGGAGTTCACTTGGTGATGCCTTTTTGAAGGGTGGTTAGGCAGATGCAGCAACAGTCTGATGGAGAGCTGTGTGCGGGCTTCACTTGTTGGCTAAACTGAGGAGGAACATCGTGGTTCAGTGACTCCCAGCTTCCATGTGTGGTCACTCTGGGTGCAGACAGGCTGGCTGAGTTGGGACACAGACTGGATAGATGACAGACACACTCTCTGGGCCAGACACCAGAACGAATGGTTTCTGGTAGATAGAGGAATGACGGAGGGGGTTGAAAGCTGTGGTGACTCTGATACAGTATTGCTTGTGTGGGGCCAGCGAGAAGGAAAAGGTGGGGGTGGAGTGGGGGGGTGCCAGGAAGAGGGGAGGAAAACGAACTGACAGAGGAAGAGATACAAGCCCTGTCTGCCTGATGTTCAGGTTCCCTGGGGTGCTCCAGCAGTAAAACAACATGCTGACTCTTTACTAGCCCCGTCTGATGAGAATAACACATCTCTGTGAACAACCCCCACATCAGAGCCCATGCTTTGCATATGCAGGACTAACGGAAACAGGCAAGCTGTGTAAAGGGAGATTCATTCTCTCCAGTTCCACATTGTGGGTCAGAGGAAATGACCAGGGGGGGTGCCGATTGTTGAAATAACTTAAATCAGTGGGCGGTAAGATTTCTGCCATCGTCAAGCATTTTAGGCCAGTGGTTGCAAAAAGGCAGCAGGGGGTTTGGTGAAGGCACCGAGCAATTCAGCACTGGGTCAGTGGATTTGTTCACTCTAGACCTAATCCTAATGAGGCCAATTTGTCGCAGTTAGTCTTTGTGTCAGACTGTATACACAGATGACTTGACACCAATGCAGGGAGTGATGAATGGGCGAGAGGAGTGGTTCACGTCTCGTGTGCTCACGCTGGTGTCAGTGGTACTGCAGAGTAGAGGCAGGCTGCAGTCTGAGCACAGACTGACCGCTGCAGAGGCAGTCATTTGGTTCCAATGTTGAATGTTGCTGCCTCTCCTATGACTGATTGAGGAAGTGGGGGAGCAACATTACACCATATGTGCAGCTGAAATAGAGAGCTCTTTGTGCGTCCAAATCATTTCCACTTACACGAACATGTTATTGTTATAATTCAGTTGCTTAGTAGACACACTTATCTAAGATAAATCATAGAGGTGTGTTAACATTTTTGTATATTATGCATTTATACAGCTGGATAGCTTATGGTGCAAGTCAGGTTACCACACAGACCTTTAAAGTTGCTGACCTACATTTAACTGCTTTAACCAACCTGCTTTAAAAATTAAACTGCTGCTGTTGTTTTTGCTACAATGATTTTTTTGGAGACCACTGTAGTTTATATCCCCTTGTTTGTCTGAGACAAATATCTAAAAAGCAGTTTCTGCCAAACCAGATGTTTGGTAGAAACTGCTTTTTACAGCGCCACCATCAGGCCAACCTTTTGATTTTTAAATTATCTGTATTTCCTCACCCCCTGGTGATAAACACACAGTAGTTGCCACAAACATTATAAGGAAGAAATACATTGATTTTCGTAAGCCTATGACCTTTCCCATGGGGACATCTCGAGGTCAAACTCTGGCTACCCTCTTACACTGTAATTGCCCTCGACAATGGTAAATGTGAAAGCAACAACTCACTGGGGAGATTACAAGGCTCTGGCTGAGGTCCAGGCTCCACTTAGTGTGCTCCTGTTAACATAACTTTCATTTATCACAGATCCATTTTTCTTTGTTGCAATCAAACAATGCAAATGGAAAGATGCCATCACCAGCTTCACAGTATATTTCAACTCATGTATTTCTCTCCTGCTCGTTTTGGATTTGGAGCTCAGCAAGCCACTTTTAAAATGAAGAAAATACAACACAGTAGACTGGAGTGTGGCATTGTGCCCAATTCTTTAGACAAATTACTCAAAATTTGTGCAGATTATCTGATTATTTTACATATAAATGAACCACTTCATCAGTGAGCCTCAGGAAATGTTTTCATCAGCTCATCTTCAACTAAAAATAGCAGCAGAGGCAAATCTGCATCTTGAAAAAGACACACAGCTATCAAGGTTGATATCTAAATGTACATTAGTAACACAAATGCAGTAATAGTAGCTGCCAAATATTAGAAACACTGGGCAGCCTTTGTAAATATTTTTTACTATCTATGTCCTCCTGTAGATTTATGCATGGTTCATAATGTAAGTAGGGCACCGGAGGAAAATATTGCTTCAAAACAGGAACACTTCTCCCAAAACACAGCAGCTGTAGATCTTCAGTGACTCATTAAGTGTTGTGTTTTCTCTTTGCCCTTGCCCCCTTACCACTCCCCAGGTTCACTGTTTTGCCTTCAGGCTCTCTGAAGATCACTGATGTGCGCCTGATTGATAGTAAGCTGTACACCTGCACTGCAGAAAACCCAGCAGGCAACGTGTCCGTAAGCTACAATTTACACATTCAAGGTAACTCCGTGGGGCTTCATTAGAAAGTTGAACTTGAGTTTTTAAAATTCTGTCATGTTGCTAAATTCCACATGAATGCATCTAACAAATGTACAATATGTGAGATATGTAAATAAGTAGTTGTGTAACAGATATGCTGAGAAATGTATTTAGGATATTTGTGTTTTGTCCTCAGCTAAGCCCAGGATTCAGCCAGCACCCTCCCTCCTGAAAGCCCTGATTGGCCAGACGGTGACTCTGCCATGTGTGGTCCAGGGAGAGCCAAGCCCTGAGGTCAGCTGGTTTCATAATGGACTTCCTGTTGGGGTCAAGAACACTACGCCCCTCAGGATCCAGCAAGTCAACCTCGCTCATCAGGGCACCTACCAGTGTGTGGCCAGGAACAGTGCCGGACAGGAGACCTTGGAGATCAAGCTGGAAGTCCTTGGTGAATATCAGCAGTTCAGTTCTCCAAACCCTGTTCACTTTGAGAATAAGCATAACAATGTGTGGTATATACAGTGCATTGTGAATCATGGTTGCTTTGTGAGATCTGTTTAAATAACCATTTCCTATCACTTCTCATTTGAACGTTTATATACACTGACAGTGTCCCAGTTTTAGGCTCTCCCAGTCTTTAGAGGCGTGTTCTCTTGAGGCACAGTGGCTCCATGCTGCAAGGGGATAAGGTATAAGTGGTTCGTATGATGTGTTGTCCAAAGGCGTCAGAAATCCAAAGTGAAAAAATGGTCAGCCGCAGCCATCCCCAATCCAACTTTGGAAAACTCTGGGAGGAGGGGGTGTCCGTTCACTTTTCACAGTTCCCACAGAGTCTACTGGTCCCTTAAGTAGTCCTTTAAGGTCTTCTAAGCTGTGGAGAATCCAGCCTTGCCATCATCAATGGGGTGCTGCAGGTGTCTGTTCTTGATCCAGTACTATTTACATTATACATAAATAACATTATTCTTTCTCATCAGTACTTCAGTGCCTAGTTTTATGCAAATTATTTATATGCCCCAGGTCCCACTCCAACCAAGGCTACTACTCTTCTTCAGCCTGCTCTCTGATATTCCTTCTTAACCAAAGAGCTGTTTTAAATCCGGACAAGACCAAGTACATGTGCACTCAAATGAACTGAAAACAGCTCTCATGCTAGATTTTTATTTCCCTTGGAGATTTTAAATCTTTACCATCTGATGTTTTTTTTTAATGACCCTTGCAATTACTTTTATTAATTCTATTTGCCTCGTAATTGTTGCTTGTTTTTGTCTGCTGATTATGCGGTTAACTATAAATGTTCATTGTTTCCATGTCTCTTCTGAAAGAAAGATCTTGATTTCAATGAGACTAACTGATTAAATATAGTTACTAATGAGACGTCAGCCTGGCTGTGGGTGTTAGAGGTTGATTTAGGTACTCACTGGCCGTCAGAGGTTAGACTCCTGGTCAAGGAATTAGTTATAGCAAGTCTGGGTGTCAGGTTAATTAGAGATTTGGGACACAGAAGTGAGAAACCAAGAGTTATTTTTTGAGCACAATAAGAATAGTTTTCCCCACTCCCAAAGATGATGCTAATGCTTAACCTAAGGTTTGCACTTGCTGATTTTAAAGTGTACCTGTGAGACATCTTAAATCTTACACCCACAACAGACCCTCAGATGCCCTAGAGGCTTCTCTTCACTTGCCTACAGAATATACCTTTCATAAATAACTCCTTGCTCTTTCAATTTACTGCTCACTGAATCAACTTCCCTTGCGCTCTGAACCAGCATTTGACACGTTTTTCTGTCCTTGCAGAGGCCCCATCCTTTGCAGAACCTGGAGATGCCATCATGGAGAGAGTAGCGAACAGCAAGGTCATCATCCCATGCCCTGCTGAAGGTATGACATGATTCACAGATGAGTCAGCATTAGACAGACTGAGAAGAATCGGGCAATAAAAAATCTGGTGTTCAGGAAAGGTGCAATTTACAGACTGTGACTAGTTTTTAGAGCCTAAAATGGATGCGTCCTTTTTAGGTCTGTTTTTATGACACAGCAAGAGAAAATTCCACTTTAATTGTAGGACATATACGTGTATTTGTGCACCATCAAAGGAATGTTTTGCTGTCATTGTAGACTTTAAGTGGTAAAAAGGGGGGAAAAAAACCATCCTTGCCATCTTAAAGGGTGCAGCTTCTTTTTATCGTAGCACTCAGAGACACTCGGTTGTCCATGTATTTTAACATCTCTGTGCGGACGAGGTGGCATCCTGGAGGGATGTAGAGAACCTACAATCAAGACACAGCGAATGTTGTTGTATGTCTGCAGATGCACTGACAGATATTTACCCTCTGACAGCCGATGCAAACAGGTATTGTTTGTGTAGAGCTGTGCCATGGTAACAAGCTCGGTGAGAGAAGGTGAGGACTGTGTCTAATGTGGAGCAACAGCTGGAACATCAGTCTGCCTGCTGCCTCAGTGAGCCACATCTGCTTTCCTGTGCGTCGGGGCCTGCTGGGAGAGGAATCCTAATTACAGGCTGCTGCTGGCAGATAAAGGACAGAGATGTCTGAGGTGCACGGTGAAGCACAGGAAGAGGAAGATGAAGCCACACGAGCCCTCCTTCTATCGAAGTCGTACCAGCAGGCAGGCAGACTGTACCAGGCCTCAGAGGTGCTCACACAGAAATGCTTGATGCTCTTGACACCCTAGAGAGGCAGCTGGCAGCGGGAAACAAGGATCCCCTCATTGTTCTCTTGAGATCCATCTGTATGAGGGAGATAAAGCACAGTCTCTGCCAGAAGGATATTATTAATTCACCAACAAGCGCATTGCATTTGATAGAGGTAATTATTTGAGAAACACATGGAAGAGTGAAGTCTACTAATGAGATCTGTTAACATCTAAAACAGAACATCTGTACGAATTTCCTCCCAGCAATGAGATAATGAATTTGCTTCAGAGCTCCTTAACTGTAAACATGTGTTCAGAGAGCCAGCGGACGATAACATCACCTTTGGTTTTGCTGCATCTCCTGTGGTTAGTATTTTTTTGGACTGGGGAAGGGTGCTGTGTTTGATTTCCCTACTTCGCCTTTGGTGTTTGTATATGTAACACCTCTGTAAATAGACAGAGTCGTGGCAATTGGATCACTCTACTGCACTGATCTTTCATTGCAGCTTGCTCCTCTGTCTTTGTCCTGGGAGTCTGTTGTCTTAAGGACAAAATCCTCCACCTTATCTCCATTCCACCTTTTTTTTCTTGACCATTTCCAGCTCTTTTCCACCCAGTAATTCACAGAACACATCTGTTTCAGGCTCCTGAGTGTATGCACGAATGCCTTTGAACTGCTTGTTCAACCACTCCTGTTCTTACAGTTTAGGACTCTTACCTCAGTGTTTGGTAATAAATCTAGATGCTAGTATTTTAAATCTTACATCTCTCTGGTATCCTGTGTATAACTGTTTTTTTATGTGACTTTGACCTTGAAATCTTTAGCTTGCAGGCTACAAGGACTCTAACCATTTTGGCATGGACTCTCCTGCTGTCCAACAGATAAATGTAGAGCTGTCTTTTTCTAGTCTGGGCCGCCTGCCCATTAAGTTCTCCTGTAGGGAAGCAGAGAGATGGAAGTAACTTTTCTTTCTGTCAGACGTGATCAATAAAGCTCCTTCTATACTCGCTCAGAATCCTTTTCTTGTCCCCGTACCTTCAGGTTCACCACGTCCCAAGGTACGCTGGTTCAAGAATGGCCTGGAGATACACCCTGAACAATCAGAGTTTTCTGTGGCGAGGGATGGAGCTCTTGTAATTAGCACAGCATCTGCCAGCCACAGTGGGGACTTCAAGTGTATGGCAACCAACGAGGCAGGCTCTGTGGAGAGAAAGACTCGGCTAAAAGTAAATGGTGAGAGTTGAGACATTTTCTCTTAAGGAAATACATATTTCATGGTGACAACACAAATCACGCATTTCTTTCTGTATTATTTTAGTTCCCCCAGAAATCCAAGATGATAACCAGCCACTGAACCTCACTGTCACCTTGAAGCAGCCTCTCACTCTGGGCTGTGATGCCTTTGGGATCCCCTCCCCAACAATCACCTGGACTAAAGATGGTCATCCTGTGAGTCCGTCATTCCAAATTCCCATTTACAGTAATACTGTATATCTAGTTGATACCTAGCCATACAATGCCACCAAGTGGCTATGATTTTAATTACAGTTTGACACCAAGGATGCACTAAACTGATTTCTGTGTGTCCAGGTGAACAATCCTGGGGTGTATCTGCAGAATGGGAATAGGCTGCTCAGAATCTACAGAGTTCAGTCTGACCACGCGGGACAGTTTGCCTGCACAGCTCAAAACTCAGCTGGAGAGGCCCGGAGAGAATATAACATAGTGGTGCAAGGTGAGCTCACAAAACAGCTTTCAGACTGGTATTTAAGCTATTTAAAAATAGAGTGGGGGGAAAGACAGAGGTAAGAATACCTACCATATTAAGCAGAGAATTAAAAGGGATAATTTTCTTCTCTTTTCATCAGCTGACTTAAAACCTCTTGGACTGGCAGCCTAAAGCTCCCAAAGAACTTCAACTCTTTAATGAAACTTTAATACTCAATGTAGCATGCATTTAGAAAGCTGTCACCTGTTAAGACTAACCATTAGTGTCAGTGCTAATGTACAGTGTAACAGTGTCAACAGTACTGAATTTGAATTTATCATAATCTCATTCAGCGTTCTGAGTAATGTCATAAATTTCTTGATGTGAACTGTGTTTATCTGCTCAGCTCCACCAGTGATTTCAGGAACATCCCGACTGCAGGAGTTAACTGTGGTACTGGGACAGGAGGTGGAATTTCAGTGCAGAGTTAGCGGACAACCGCCGCCCAGAGTGGAATGGAGTCGCGATGGAGAGTAAGCTCACTCGAATAGTTTATTGATTTGGCATTCAGCAGCACACACAGGATGCACTACCCATGGTATTGATTTGAACTTCCATTCCTTCCTCTCCCCAGGGTTCTGTCCCGTGATGGAGATCCCCACGTAGAGTTTCTGGAAGATGGCCAGGTGTTAAAGGTGAAGTCAGTAAGACTGAGGGACCAGGGGCTTTACCAGTGTCTGGCCAGTAACAACGCAGGAACTCAGATGCGCCAGTTCAGACTCACAGTGCAAGGTTTCTTTGTTTCTTCTGACTGCATCTAAGACACATGTTGTACACACACAACCACACTGGCCAGAATTCAGCTCATATGTTGTGTTATTTTTGTTCTACACACCAAATCAAAGAAAAGAAATTCCCAAGTTATCAGCTGATTAAGTTGATTTCTTTTCCAAAAGTGCTGTGGTAGCAGTGTTCTTCTGAGGAAGAAATTACTGAGCACAATATTTAATTCCTGTAGAGACCTAGCCTCTACAGCATGGTGATTGGATTTACACCACACTGCCTGGTCTATGAGCACATGCCCTTTCTGCAGGACTGTGGGGATTTCTGTGTCACCTAAAGAGCGTGTGCTCTAATTTCCCAAACTATTGAACACTGCATTTCTGTTTTAGAGGGTCTCCTGCACAAAACAGGTCAGGTTCCCTGTGGATCTGTTAATTGTGTGCAACAGACCAGTAAAAATCTTACTGGCTGTTAAACCTAAATGTTGGTTATTGGCGTTTCTCACCAGCTCCCCCGACCATCAAGGGCCCCAGTGAGACCTCAGAGGTGTCAGTGGTGCTGGGTTTCCCTAAAGTCCTCCCCTGTGATGTTCAGGGCTCACCCACACCCAGTATCACCTGGCTGAAGGACAACCAGCCCATAGTGTCCAGTCCCCAGCTGACATACACCCACGGTGGGCAGGCCCTGCGACTGGGCTCAGCACGGGGAGACAGCACCGGCCTTTATACCTGCAGGGCCACGAATCCAGCCGGCACCGCCATCAAGCACTATTCTGTCAGCGTTCTGGGTAAGAGACATCTACACCACTCACGAATTATAAATGGGCTGAGACTTAACTTTTAATGTTCTTCTTCTTCTGTTTATTCCTTCTCACAAGTCCCACCACAGATTGAGGGTGACTCTACATCAGTGATGCTTGGTGGTCAGGAGGAGAAAGTACGGATCAACGGGAGTTTAACTCTTTCCTGTCTGGCCAAAGGTTTCCCTGAGCCCAAGGTTAACTGGTTCAAAGATGGACAGGTCGGTGTGTCGTCCTAACAGGCTCTGCATCTCTCAAAACCACACATATCTATTTTTAAAGTAATTTTAATGGAGCAAGTTCTACCCTCTGTCAGCCTCTACTGGCAACTAGTGCAAATTACAACAAGCTCAACAGAATTTACATCCTCTTGCACAAGCCACCTCCACTCTCCAGATTTTGTGCGATGAGTAAGCTGGTTAATTATAGCAGACATGTAGAAGAAGAATCCGGTGATTAAATATCATGACATAAAATAACACTGCGTGGTCCTGTTTGTTTTATGTGTTTGAGCTACAGTATCAGCCTGGGCACCTTCATTTTCTTCTGTTCAGTGTGCGTTTGTTTTGTCTGCATATTCTGCAAGGAGCCAAAGAAAGTGTACAAGTATTAGATGGATTCATGTAAGATTAGATGTTTTTTAAAATGGAGATAGAGGTATTGTTCTTTTGTTTTTATTTTTGGAAGAGACAATACTGAAAATCAGTCAATCCCATCACTGATACCTATAATGTCCTATGAAGAAATAAGAGTTTGCTAAGAGCAATATTTCACCTACACATTATCATGTGATGTATTTTCTCTGTCTTTAGTTGCTGACTGGAAACATCCATGCTGGCATTCAGGAGAGTGGCCATTTCCTCCACATAGAGAACGCCATGCTGTCCAATGAGGGGCAGTACACCTGTGTGGTCACCAACTCTGCAGGAGAGGACAAGAGAGACTTTCATGTCACCATTCAGGGTGTGTTTGGTTAAATCTGTGTATTCATCTTCATTATCGAGGTTGAGGAATTTGTACTTGCATTTGTCATCTTGATTTTCAACTTAAACCTTTTGATTTGCTTTTAAAATGAAAAAATCTTGTGAATTAATAGAATGTGACCTGACTCAAACATGCCATTGTTTTGCCAGTTCCTCCGGTCTTCCACCGGGTGACTAACAGAGAAGCAGCCTGGGGTCTGGGACACGAGGATGACACTAACAACGAGGACACGGTAGAGAAGCGGGAGGTGGTCCTAGGCCATCCAATCAGCCTGTCCTGCGAGAGTAATGCCATCCCCCCACCAAAGCTCAGCTGGTACAAAGATGGAAGAAAACTCAGCTCTGTAGATGGGGTGGTGCTACTACCAGGTCAGGGGAAAATCTTTCCTGTGTTAAAAACCTGTTATGAATAACTGAGGGTTCATATTCATGGATACCTCTGCTGTGTGTGTGGGGGTTTGTCCTCTCAGGTGGACAGGTACTACAGATCGCCCGAGTGCGGAAAGAAGATGCTGGAAAGTATACATGTAAGGCTGTCAATGAGGCAGGAGAGGACCACATGCACTTTGAACTGGAGATTCTGGGTAAGCAGTGTACATTTTCTTTGTATTTAAAATGCACACTTGTGGAAATGAAGGTAATTTCTGAAGAAGTCTTTCACCTCCTCAGTCCCTCCTGTGATCCTGGGAGCGTCAGAGGAGTTTATGGAGGAAATGGGAGCAGTGGTCAACAGCACCGTGGTCCTCCACTGTGACGTGACCGGACACCCTGCTCCAGTCATCTCCTGGCTTAGAGATGGACAGCCAGTGCAAACAGATGCCCAGCACCATGTCAGTGAGGATGGTACTCAACTCCAGGTAAGTCAGTGTTGACTCGTCGACAGATGCAAGAGTGTAAACAGATCCAACTGTCACCTCATATGTCATATTGAGGAATAACACTTCAATCCCATCTTTCAGCTCCTCAGCGTCCAGGTTTCTGACATGGCTGGGTATTTGTGTGTAGCTGAGAACAAGGTTGGGACAGTAGAGAAGCTGTTCAGCCTGACAGTGCAAGGTCAGAAAACATCAAAATTTGCTTTACCACTTCTTCTGTACATGATTTCCCATGAAATCAGAAGGAGCAATATACAAAATGTCCTTTTGTTCTTTTATTAAGGATGTTATTAGATGTGTCTTTCATGACAACAGATGTGCTGACTCATGCCCTCTGTGTGTACAACACAACTGTTGTATTCTCTTCTAGTGCCTCCAAGACTTATTGGCAGCAAGGAAGAGGAGGTTAGTGTGATCGAGGGCCACATGGTGTCCTTGCTGTGTGACGTCCAAGCGTACCCTCCTCCAGAGATCACCTGGACCAGAGACGGACAGATCCACTTGTTCGGCACCGGGATCCACATTTTACCAGGTCAGCCCTCGGCCACCTGTAAAAATCCAGATAATTCTGTCAGGAGCTTTTCCTTTGTTTAAATCAAATTCTGGCACAGATAGTACATTTCATCTAATTTTTTCATATTTTATGTGTATATCTAGGCGGCCAGATGCTACAGTTGACCCGGGCAAGACTGGAAGATGCAGGGCAATATGTATGCACAGCCACCAACTTAGCAGGCCAGGACCAGAAGACTATTCTCCTCAGTGTTTATGGTGAGCAAACACTTGGTAACCCATCTGCACAAATTCAGCTACATCTGTATACACATGACCAAATCTCAAAACACTGTCTAAGCAAAAGATCTGTTTACCTCAGGCCAGCTGTGACCAAAGATAGTTCAGGAGTGAGTCATACCAATTCTGAATGAATCAAACTGAGGTCATGCCCTCTCTGTATGTGCAAACCAACAGCCCGGCCCACCCTGAAGCCCCATCTTGATTCTGAGTCAGACCTGGTTACCCCTCAGGTTGGCTCTTCGGTCACCCTGAGATGCGAAGCCCATGGTGTTCCTGAGCCTGAGGTCACATGGTATAAGAATGGCCTGCAGTTGGCTGCAGGGAATGGACTGAAGATGGATCGTCACCAGCTGGAGATCATAGGAGTTCAGGTCAGGAAAAAAATTTTTTATGACGTACATGTTTGAGGCTGCAAACCAAACAATAAAAAATGTGTTTTTAAGGGGTGGCTTTGACAGAGGACACACTTGATTTCCACCCAAAACCGACATAGGGTTAGGGTCTCCTTTGAAAGGTAAAAAGTGAAGGATATGCGTAGAGAGATACCATACCACAGCTTTGGGATTTAAGGCCTGCAGTCGTACCTTAGGTGTGGAGAACACTTTGGAGCCGTTACAGCAAGCCTGAACCAATTCTGTGTAAACATGGGGATCCTTGGTACAGCCAGAACACACCGAAAGTAGTACAGCGAAAGCCGAAATGCCCTAAAGAAGGGGCAGTGTACATTTAAACCCTGATCTAAGTTAATTTACCTGATTCAGAATGCATGCACCAGCAAGCATTGCAGGAAGAAGCTATGTCCCTTCTTCGCATGTGCTCAAAGTGCTGCCTCCCTCACCGCAGTGACCTTCTGTTCTGGTTCCTAGATGGCAGATGGTGGCACCTACACTTGCAAAGTGTCCAATGTGGCTGGACAGGTGGACCGGACATTCAGACTGACAGTTCATGGTGAGAATACCTCCGGTTATATTCTCAAATTTACTTAAAAGAACTGTCTCCAGAAAGGAGTGGTTTTATTCCACAAATGTATTTCCACAGTTCCACCTGTCCTTGCTGGGCCTCTCCGGGAGTCCCTAAACTACACCCTAGGCTCCCATGTGAGCCTTCTATGTGAGGCCACAGGGGTCCCTGTCCCCAGCATCACCTGGCTCAAAGATGGAACCCCTATTGGTAAGAGGAAGGCAGTGATTGGGGAAATTGGATTAGTATGGACTTGCCATACGCGACATCTTGTGTACATGAATGTGTTTGCTGTCCAGAGAGCAGTCTGCAGTGGCAATGGTCCGTTCGAGGGAACCGACTGGAGCTGAGGCCTCTCACTCTGTCTCATGCTGGAACATACACCTGTGTGGCCAAGAACAGCGAAGGCCAAACACAGAAAGACTACACACTCTCAGTGCAGGGTAAAGAATTGTCTGCAATTTGAGCAAAATGAAATACAGTTATCCATGAAAATTGCATGTATCATTTAGGGAAGGAATGATTCTGAGTAGCATTTATCCTTGTCCTACTCAGTATCGCCCACCATCTTAGACTCTGAACACCCATCTGATGTGAGTGCACCATTGGGGGAGGAGCTGACCCTGGAGTGCAGAGCAACTGGAATCCCCACACCCCGCCTCAGCTGGCTGAAAGACGGAGTGACTTTAGAGGGATCAGGCACCCGTCACATTGCGTACGTCATTCACAGTTACTGCCAGCACACAGAACGCTGTGAATTACGAGTGATAACAGTTTGTCTACAGCACCTTTTGCTTATTCAAAGCGGTTTAATTTGTTTTATAAGCAATATAAGAATCAATCAAGATCATTCCCTAAAGGTTTGGTTAATGATCATCGTCAAAGATAATGTGCATGACAGAGGGTTGTGTGGACAGACAAATGGAGTCGTTTATAGTCTCTTGCCTAATTTCATCATCACGGGGAACAGTAAGAGCAGCTGTTTTACAGCTGTTGAGCAGCTTATATGGTCATTATAAGTGCATCAGCCAGAGAAAACAAATGTCTTTGTGTGTGTGTGTGTGACTGTGAGAAAATCGTGGGACGATGATGATAATAATGATGGGAAAGTAATTCAGACTTGTAGAGGTGGGCTGGAAAGATGATTGATGCTAGTTGAGACAGGAAAAAACATAACGTGTCTTTATAACCTGGCAGCGTGACCCCTGATGGCAGCACGTTAACATTACTGAGGCTGAGTCCTGAGGATTCTGGGACATACACCTGTCTGGCTGTCAGCCCGGCTGGACAGGAGAGCAAAATCTACACCCTCTTTGTACTAGGTCAGTTTGAACAATTTGTCTATGCATCTGTATTAGTGCTCAACATTCTGAGTGACTTACTTTAATTCAGTTTGACTTGTCACAGTCCCACCATCCATCTCTGGTGAGACCACTGTCCCCAGGGAGGTGCAGGTCACACAGGACAACGCTGTGACTCTGGAGTGTCAGGCAGCAGGAAACCCTCCACCTCAGATCAGCTGGCTGAAGAATGGACGTCCCCTGCTGCTCTCCCCCCGTGCGCGCCTCCTCTCTGGCGATTCTGTGCTGAGGTCAGTTTAGATGGACAGAGCTGAATACAAACATGGTTATTTTGTAAAGAGGTTACGTGTTTATGGGTGAGGTAATGCCAAATGTCTCCTTTCTTTATGAAAAAGGATTTCTCCTGTGCAGCTGTCTGATTCTGGGGTTTACACATGTGTGGCACGCAGTCGAGCTGGTCTCGCAGAGCTCAGCTATGATGTCCAGGTCCAAGGTATAGTCATAACATACCACCTACTGATTTTCCCCAGAGCTGATACTGTGTGTAGTATTTTGGATCTCAGGGTTTTATACAGATGTGCGTGTGTTTGTATGGTCCACAGTGCCCCCAGGTGTGGACCATGTTGAACCAGTGGAGCCAGTTACAGTAGTCCAGGGATCCTTGGTAACGTTAACCTGTGAGGCACGTGGTGTCCCCCCTCCCACACTAACATGGATGAAGGACAGCCAGCCGCTGTCCCTCCACCGCAACCTGCTGCTCGATGGACAGGAGACGCGGCTGCAGCTGCCTGACGTGGCTCCTTCAGATGCAGGCCTCTACAGCTGTGTGGCCAGTAACCAGGCTGGAAGCAGCACAAAGAGCTTTAACCTCACCGTGCTTGGTAATCCCAAAAAGATCTATATTTAATAGATGTCTTTGTTCTAAGTCATAGTGTAAACTCCTTGAACAACTGATCCAAAACATTCTGCTTTCTAATCCAGAGCCCCCAAAGATATCCAGCTCCAGTACTCCAGCAGAGCTGACCATAGCAGTGGACAGTCCATTGGAGCTGGAGTGCTCCGCTGTGGGGGTCCCACCTCCCACCCTCAGCTGGCTCAAAGATGGCCGCCCCTTAGAAGGGACTCCCATTGTTCAGCAGGACGGACAATTTGTCAGGATCAGCAAAGTTCAGGTAAATTACAAACTGACGATATCTGATAATGTTCTAAAGTTAAAGCTACAGTGGGTAAGACAGTAGCTGTGAGCACACGCACTATTTAGAATGAGTGATAATGGTATAACTTTCTGCTTTGAAGATAAAAATGACATCCAAGGAGAATGCAATAAAAAAAGAACACAATATGGCGGTTGCAGCATTAATAAACCTAAACATTTAGGGTTTCTTGTAATTTAATATTTAATTAAAAGGTTGTTTACATTTAGGATGTACATTGTGTATAGAAATAGTATTATTATCTGTATACCCAAAATTTAGATGGTCAAACAAATGGAACACAGAAGATTTAACAGCATCAGTCCAGACAAATACAGCATTGTCATGCAAGACCCACTCAAACTGATTAATGCTGTCTCTTTAAAGGTCGAGGATGCAGGTCTGTACACCTGCTTGGCCAGCAGCCTAGCTGGAGAGGATGGAAAAAACCACTGGGTCCGAGTCCAAGGTGACAGAAGCTTTTCTTGTGTGTTGTTGTTTTACACAGAAAAAACAGATCATGCCCTCCCCCCACACCAACCCCAGTGATTCATAATACATTGTGCAGCATCCTTATCCCGCTTCACCATTTGTTCTACATATTTGTTCAAGCTAGAATAAAATGCTTCTATAAATATGATTATATGCAGTGCTGTTGAGACCTATTAATCTGCTGGGTTTAATGCTCCATGTAAAATTCCCAAATTCACGATGTTATCCTCTTTTGCATTATTGTGACATATCCACCTCAGCTGACTCATAAAACTGTGTGAATTGTGTGACGAAACACACATTTTTACAGCACGACCTTCTTTTAAAATTTTGCGCTCTGTGTGAAAAGCTAAGCATGTTCTTTTTTAGTGCCAATAAGGATTTTACATATGGGTTTCTGTTCCACATGGTCACTTCTTTTTTTAATCTAGCTTTAACTTTGTCTAAAATAAGCACTTTAGACATAGCGGTATTCTTTGTCACAACAAATGTGTGTGTGTGTCACCTCTGGAAAGCTTCACCGCCATAATCAGTTGGTTGTGTTTCAGTCCCTCCGACCCTCCTCGGCTCTGGTGATGTGAGGACATTGACAGTGCCAGTTAATGGACATCTGACCTTGGAGTGCTTGGCTGACAGTGACCCCCCTCCCAATATAGAGTGGTACAAGGATGAGGCCAAACTACAGGTACAGAGTTGGGAAAAAAAACAGGTACTCAACTAAAAGCTATCTCATCTGACTCACACAGTTTCTCTCCTTTCCTACCGTCCTCTTGTTGTATCAGCTGGGTGGTCGTATCCAGCGACTGGCAGGGGGTCAGTACCTGGAGATACAGGAAGTCAGGCCTGAGGACAGCGGTCAGTACAGCTGTGTGGTCACCAACATGGCTGGAGGCACCAGTCTCTTTTTCACAGTGGAGATTCTCTGTAAGTCTACCAGTCAGTAATCAGTTTGAAATAGTTTTATATTCTCAACTCAAGTGAAAACTACATGGATATGTCACGTTTTCCTTCTCTAGTACCACCAGTAATAAAGGAGAGCAGTTCAGTGGTGACCACACATGTGGGCCAGGATGCAGTTTTACCTTGTGAAGTGGAAGGTGACTCTTCGCCTACGGTCATGTGGAGAAAAGATGGCTTCCCTGTGTCTCAGGATAACAAGAAGTAATATCACATTTCATACTAGATTGAATCTGTCAAACACAGATGCAGCTGCACATTTTGGGGAGTCTGTCCATTCCTTCATCTTTTAATTGTGTATTTATTTCAGGTACACGTTATCAGAGGGTTCTCTGCATATACATGGGGTTCAGTTGAGTGATGCTGGTCACTACTACTGCACTGTGTCCAACCAGGCTGGCTCAGCTCACCGGGGAACAGAGCTACGGGTGTTTGGTAAATATAGCAAATGACAATAGTTACGTTTGTTATGTCTATGTCATGTTTTCTCTGTAATTTTACAGTATAAAGAACAGGCAGAGTGATGGCAGTTCTGTCTCTATTTTGATTTTAGAAGTTTAGTTTATTATGTTTAAACATTGAGATTCAATGACTGTCCTGTCTCTTATTAGTGAGTCCTTCAATCAGTCCGGGTCCATTCAATGTGACGGTAACCACAGGGATTAGAGCTGTGCTGAGCTGTGAGTCTGCAGGTATACCCCCGCCTAAAGTGTCCTGGAAGAGGAATGGCACTCCACTTGACATCAGTCAGCTGCCTGGAACATACAGGTAAAGACTATGGCTGGACTCCTTTTGAATACACAACATGTCTGAATCACAACTGAGCACAGCAACTTTTGCTTCTTTGTCCAGGGTACTGTCGTCAGGGTCCCTTGTTCTTTTGTCCCCGTCCAGTGAGGATGAAGGTTACTTTGAGTGCACTGCTGTCAATGATGTTGGAGAGGAGCGCAGGGTCATTGAGGTGATTGTACAAGGTATTGATTTAGATTTTTGTACAATAAGCTGCCTGTAGAAAGGCATTTCAGATGATTGAACTGATACATTGTCTGTTTTCCCTTTTAGTCCCACCCTCTATTGAAGACGATGCCGTGTCAGTTACGGCTGTGAAAATGTCTCCTGTGGTCTTGCCTTGTCACGTACAAGGACGTCCTCAGCCCACCATCACCTGGACGAAGGGTGGCGCCAAACTAGGCTCCAGAGGAGGAAGTTATCGTGTCCTTCCCACAGGTTAGACAACATGTCCAAGGAGAAGTAGTGATTTTATGCCTCTTCATATTTTTATACATGATGGTCTACTGGAATAATAATGCAAGGCAAGGATGATCGTTTAACTATGTATCTCTGTACTCATTTTCTATGCAGGAATGTTGGAGATAACTGCTGCTGTGCCAAGTCATGCTGGCAGATACACATGCTCTGCCCGCAACCCAGCTGGAGTGGCTAACAAACACATCTCTCTCACAGTGCAAGGTGAGCTCTCAGAGACTGGCTGCAGGTCACTGCAAATTATTATTTATTATGTGTTAGGATGCCTGTGATAAAACATATAAACCCATATGGCAATGTGTTTGTTCTTCCATGTACTTAGAGCCTCCAGAAATCAGGCCAATGGCAGAGGAAGTACAGGTGGTGTTGCATCATGGGACCGTTCTACCATGTGAGGTTCAAGGCTTCCCCAGACCATCCATCACCTGGCAAAGAGAGGGAGTTCCCATCGCAGCAGGTAAAGATATTCAAAATATTAGCACAGCTTTGAACTCTCATGGTGAATACTGCATCAGACAGATTAGTGTAGACACATCCAGACTCATGTGAGTGTGACTTTATATTTAATCACAGGTCACAGACTGGCTGTGCTCTCAAATGGCGCCCTGAAGTTCTCTCGTGTCACGCTTGGCGATGCGGGGACCTACCAGTGCCTGGCAAAGAATGAAGCTGGTGTAGCTGTGGGCAGGACCAAACTAGTCCTTCAAGGTAAATTTTGATCTGAAAGATGGGAAGAAAGTGGTTGTTTCTCCATGTTTATTTCTCATTGCAAAATTGTATGTCACAGTGGCATATGCAAAGAAACAAATCCCCCAATTCAATGGTGTATTGCAGCTGGTCCCCAAGTGCCGTTTTTGACATTTCTGAATAATTGAATAACTGCCCCCCACATGTTCCTGCAGTTCCACCAGTGCTGAGCGTGCCCCGTGTGGATTACACTGCAGTGCTAGGCCAGTCAGTCAGTCTGGAGTGTGTAGCTGATGGGCAGCCTCAACCTGAAGTTACCTGGCACAAAGACAGGAGGCCTGTGGTTGACGGCGCTCATATACGTATCTTTGCCAATGGAACTCTGGCAATAGCTTCAACCCAGCGCAGTGACGCAGGCTTTTACACGTGTAATGCCAAAAACCTTGCCGGCAGAGCCAGCCAGGACATGAGGCTGGTTATTCAAGGTGAGTTAAGGCTCTTTGATTCTTTATGAAACATGTTTAAAAGTTATTTGGATAAACTAACAATGTTATTGCATTTCAGTCCCGCCCATGATTCCTCCTGCACAGACAGAGCTGTCAGTCATTCAGGGATTTCAGGCGCTGCTGCCATGTGCTGCTCAGGGTTCTCCAGAACCCAGAGTGTCATGGGAGAAGGATGGCGCCATTGTGGCCAACCTTCCTGGCAAATTCACTGTCCTGCGATCAGGAGAGCTGATAATTGAGAGAGCGGAGGTACATATTCTCCATTACTACATTATAAACTACATCTCTGTACAAGTCTGGGTAAAACAACCTGTACTTATTGCTTTCGTCACACAGCCAGGGGATGCTGGTGTGTTCACATGTGTGGCCACCAACACAGCAGGCTCTATGAGACAAGACATTCGCCTGTCCATCAACATGAGGCCTGCCTTCAAGGAGCTGCCAGGTGACGTCACCCTGAACAAAGGACAGAGTCTGGCCTTGTCCTGCCATGCACAGGGAACACCTTCTCCTGTCATCTCCTGGACTGTCAACAACAGTCCCTATGCAGGTATTGTTTTTCATACTCATACAGCTGGGTTGTGACACTTGATCTAATTCAGTACTGTGCATTTGATGCATTCAAATGTCACAATGAGCCACGTTATGCTCACATCCATCTGACAGTACTAATTAAAAACGTTCCAGGTGCCACTGTAGATGAAGCTGGCAGGAGCTCCATCATCATTGACACTGTGACTACGAGCGATGCTGGGACTTACGTGTGCATAGCAGAAAACAGTGTAGGCTCCATCCGAGCGCTCTCCTTTGTCCGCATTAGAGGTGAGCTTTTTTGTCAAGGATTAGCCAGGCCTACTCACTTGACTTTCAACAGATAATGGTATTATTTAATATACTGTATGTCAGGCCATAAATGTATGCTGTGTGTCTGCAGAACCTCCAGTGTTGAAGGGTGAAGCCCACATGTCTCAGACTGTCGTCCAGGGTGGCTCGGCTATGCTCGACTGTCCAGTCAAAGGAGACCCCAGCCCTGTCCTCCGCTGGCTCCGGAATGCAAAACCCTTGCTCCGCTCCCTCCGAATGCAAGCTCTTCATAACGGATCCTTGGTCATTTACAGCATCACTGTAAATACAAAGTTTACTTTGCTCTTTTCCTTTCTGCATTTTACAGCTGACCTCTTTAGACAAGTTTTGTTAAACAAAGTCACTGAAGTTTGAATGATTAAGCCGCCCTGAGCACACTACTTACATCAATAAACGTTTCACGTCTTGGAGAACAATGGGGCAGTGTTCATCCTATCCAGGCTTCATCTGCAGTCCCCCTGGGTGGAGGAACAGTGTGTGACTGTCCTGCAGCGTCCCGCTTCCACCTAAATCAGATTCAGTTCAGTCAGAGAGGCTAAAAGCATTAGCAACAGAGGGAGGAGATGCACAGAAAGCTGGATGTTCCCAGACTCTGCCCTTCTTTCCTTAGCCTGTAACCTTGTTAGGTCTCTAACTGCTGCTGTAATTGCACAGCCTGCAGCTGAGACTTTCTCACAGACAGATGACTGCCCTTCCCACAGAGCGCTCTAATGTGAAATTTCCTCTCCCTGGTCCAATAATATCTATTATGACAAACAATTCAATGGAATCAAGTTTCAACTGGCCTGGTGAAAATGCCAGTTTTTTTGCTATATTGTCAACTTTCTTTTACCATAAAACTATAGGTGATCTAAGACAGTTCTGTCCTGAAGGTTTGTGGCTCTGTGAGAGGATAATTGTTCCTCAGAGCACCAATTAAGCCAAACTCTCCTCCTTTACCCTTCTGATCTATAGGCTGCAGATGAAGGGGAGTATCAGTGTGTGGCTGAGAGTGAAGCTGGAACAGCTGAGAGGACCATTAGTCTCAAGGTTCAGAGTGAGTTCTGTGCTTTTAATTACAAACACTGTAATGGGACATGAAATTAATAAAAAAAACACACACACAAGCCACAGAGTGAGGTCTTCACCTTCTAAGTGTTATTACTCTAGTGTCTTCTCTTACACAGTCAATGGAGGCTATTCTAACTGGCAGGAGTGGAGTCCATGTAGTGCCACTTGTGGACAAGGCTTCCAAGAACGAACCAGATTATGCAACAACCCAGAACCAGCAAATGGTGGCCGATCATGCAGCGGGCCCAGTATTGATTCCAGGAAATGTCATGCTGGTCTCTGTCCAGGTGCTAATTTATTTCTGTTTGGTTTACTTCACTTTATTCATTTAATGCATATGTTTTAATGCCATTGCTTTGGTTTTTTTTAACATATTACCAACATAATCCAAAATCCTGGTTAGTGTCCTAAACTATGCATCATCATACTGACTGAGTGTGTATGAATGAACAGAACATTATGAATGTTACCTTACATACAGTGTACACACCCACATACAAGTGGAGTACATTCATTAACATAATGTATTCCCTAGCCCCTTCCCCTGACCTTAACCATCACAAATCAATGACTTAAACCTAACATATAAACCTAAACCTAATTCTAACCCTAACCCTAAAACCAAGTCTTAACCATCAAAACGCAGTCTCTACTCGTGGGGACCTCAATTTTCGTCCCCACAGTGACATTAATCCACCCACACACATACACCAAAAGGACATTTCCCTGTGTGAGCTATGGGTATTATTTCAGTGTTTGTAAAGAGATGTGCTATTTATTACACATGTGTCACTCAAAATCTGAAATCCGAGAACATTGTAAATAATAACAAATTACTCAAGTGCATGTAAACTCACAGCTTTTCTGCTTGGTGTGTTTGATGATGACAGGAGAGACTCCTCGCAGGACCAGAGGCAGCCTGATTGGCCTGGTGAACGAGAGGGAGTTTGGTGTGTCCTTCCTGGACGCAAACATTACAGACAATGTGGAAGAGGGGAGCAGCACTCTGCAGGCGCACCTGGACAACATCCCTCCCAGTGTGGGTGAGTGATCGTACATTATGTCCCCTGGGTTGAAATCTTTCATTCTACAGTTTTGGTCAGAGAAAGAGTAAATACATATACTAGTTACTTTTATTTTATATTTTAGATGTGAATTCAGGTAAAGCCTAGAGAATATATTGTTTTGTTTTTGTTTCTGCTTTTGGTTTCTTTCAATAAATTACTTGCAGGCATAGGAACTATGAGCTTAGGTTAGATTTTACAAAAGGAGTTACAGCAGGTGGGACATAATTCTAGTATTGTCTTATATCCATGGCACTGTAAAAGGCCCAGAGTTGATTGTTGTTTTACTGTAGGTCCCTTGCTGCGGGTGCTGGTGTCTGTTTTTGCCCCCATTTACTGGACCACTGTGCTGCAAAGTGGAGCAACCAGAAACGGCTACGCCTTCACTCAGGGCCAGTTCAGACAGGAGTCTCAGCTGGAGTTCGAGACTGGTGAGTTTTGAACTATTTGAGGTTTACAAAACAACCAGCAGATGGCACCACCCACTACCACTGACACACATGAGTTACACATGAAGGCCATTAATTCAGTTTCAACAGTTTCATCATTCTGTCTTCCGTTTGTAAATGAGGGATGTTGTTACTGTTTTTTAATCTCTTCAAACAGGTGAGATCCTACGTTTGACCCATGTGGCCAGGGGTGTGGATTCTGAGGGAGTCTTACTAATTGACATTCTAGTTAACGGATTTGTTCCTCCTTCATTATCATCGTCTCATCTGAGCCTACAGGTGTGTTCAATGCTGTTACAACTTGTATTTAAAGACCTCAAACATATCTCACTAGAGAATTTGTTGACATACTCATCCTAAATTCTCTGACTTGATGTGGTTTGTGTCCTGCAGGAGTTTGATGAGTCATACTTGCAGACAGGCCAAGGGCAGCTGTACTCGTGGTCATCGCAGACCCACCAGAGAGGAGGAAAGCCCATGGTGCTACGCTGCAATCATACCATTATTTACGAGGGCGAGGAGAAGCGCCAGGGTCCTCTGCTCCAGCTGCTCAAAGTCTCTGGGATGAACAGCGTCTACAACATGTTTACTCTCACTTTGGACTTCCACATCACTGCCAGCCTTCTCATACCAGGTCTGGGTTTTTAAAAAATGACTATGATTTAAAACTTCACAATCACTACATCACATGAAATACTGGATCTAAACTGTTGAAACAGCACACACTGACTGAACTCTCCGTTTGCAGACGGTTATGGAGACACATGTCCTAAAGGTTTCATTCTTGACACAGCCTCCTACTGTGCTGGTATGCTGCTTTCCTTTTTTATGCCTCATTTATCTTTTGGCAACATTTATCTTTGAACATTTGTCAATGCACCCATTTAATTATCGTGATTAAATGTGTTCTTATTAGACGAAGATGAGTGTGCACTCCAGTCTCCCTGCTCTCATTCCTGTAACAACATCATGGGAGGCTTCTCCTGTGCTTGTCCGTCTGGCTTCACCATCTCTACAGAGACCAACACATGCCAAGGTGAGATAAATTATCAGGTATACAATGATAATGTCCTAGTTAAGAGAAGAAGAAAAAGACAACAGGAGTCTCGAACTCCTGTTTAAGCCCTCATCTTCATCTAATCCACTGCCTCAATATTTGGCTTTACACGTCTGTTTCTTCTTAATACCATGCAGATATTGATGAGTGTTCCCAGGGCTCACACATGTGCCACTACAACCAGCAGTGTGTCAACACAGTGGGCACATATCGCTGCCAAGCCAAGTGCGGACCAGGGTTTAAACCCAGCATCACAGGAACCAGCTGTGAAGGCAAGTCACTGTTAATCCGCCTGCTCAACACTGCATATGGAGGCATAACAACTTATCTGCTACTGTGGTCGTACACTCTCCCTTCCTCATCCATTGTTCAATAATATTTGAACCAGCACAAATCATTTCTTACTACGCCGTACCACAGTAGATTCACTAAGCCAGATGGATCAATTGTATGTTCCAGATGTGGATGAGTGCCAGGAGTCTGCTCTCTCCCCATGCCAGCATCAGTGCCTCAATACCCTGGGCTCCTACCGCTGTATCTGCCACCCTGGATATCAGCTGTCAGGACATCGCTGCCTTGGTAAGTCAGATAACTACTTAGACTTCCACAGATTATAACAGAACTTACAAAAGCCATGGAAAACTAATCTAAACTTTCAAATCAACTCTTGTGAGATCGAGGAGATGATTGAGTATTTTTAATTAAAACCCTTTTAGAGGCAGGTGAAAACTGACAATCAATAACAGCTCTATTGTAATGGTTGCACTTTTACAGACATCAACGAGTGCATGAGAAATGTATGCCCGGCTCACCAGCAGTGCCGTAACACAGAGGGAGGATACCAGTGTTTCGACAGCTGTCCAGCTGGCATGACCAAAGCAGAGAATGGAGCCTGTGTGGGTTAGTGGCTGTCATACTTTATTCCTCATCCACTTTATTTTCCTTGATGATGCTAAATGTACTGTTTTACCATACATAAACCATTACTGCATTCATTTTGAGACATTAGCATCAGCCTCTGAGCTGTGAAGGGCTCACAGATTTGGTTCCCACCTCCAAGATGATACCTGGTTTTGTCTGCATTGGTATAATCAATTAAAGCCAAATGGACCTGACAAGACCTGCATGCTTCTACCAACAAACTGCATTTTAAGTTATGCAACACCAGGACAGATTTCACAGGATTGTTTTAGGGCACAAAACAGCAAGTGGTTCAGCATTTTCAACATTTGATTAAGCTGAGCAGAACATTTGCAGGAAATGCAAATATAATCCTGTGTTTTGTGCAAGATTTGCTGATATATTGTCGTTAACTGAATATTTTTCAGATATTGACGAGTGCCAGGACGGAAGTCACATGTGTCGTTACACTCAGATCTGTCAGAACACAATCGGAGGTTACGGCTGTGTATGTCCCAGAGGTTACCGAACCCAGGGAGTAGGCCTCCCATGTCTGGGTACGATATCTGCTGCGTCTGTTTCATTATTCCACTCACCAATTACACTTTAATGGGAGCACAGATTAGAACCAACACGAGTCTTGTTTTACCTTTCAGACATTGATGAATGCCTGCAGACACCAAATCCATGTGCCTACCAGTGCCGCAATGTGCCCGGCAGCTTCAGGTGTCTGTGCCCTCCTGGTACCGTGCTGCTTGGGGACGGGCGCTCCTGCGCAGGGCTGGAGAGAGGGCAGACCTTTACCAACGGGACCAGAGTCAGACTCCGCCCACAGCTAGTGTCATCCCTAGGCAGGCCAGTCCTGTCCCGATCTCATGGAGTATCTCGCATTACCAGGCAGAGCTGTCCTGCGGGGTACACCAACAGAGATGGTACATGTGTTGGTGAGTATGCATCATCAAAACTCATTCACGCATACAGCATCTAAAAACACCTCATGTCCGTCTTGTCGGTCTTTTGAGCCTCACTCTCACATCCTCACATTATTTTCTGTACAGATGTGGATGAGTGTCTGCTCAGGAAACCATGCCAACATGAGTGCCAGAACACCATTGGCAGTTTCCAGTGCCTGTGTCCCCCAGGTTACAAGCTCTTACCCAATGGCAGGAGCTGTAAAGGTAAGGGCCCCCTTTAACTGTTTCCTCACTACATGACTTCCTTTAAACGATAAGAACTAACTTCTTCCCCTTTCTCTACCATTAGACATTGATGAGTGTGTAGAACAAGACATCCAGTGTGGACACAATCAGATGTGTTTTAATACCAGAGGAGGATACCAGTGCCTGGACACACCCTGCCCTGCATCCTATCAGAGTGGAAGAAGCCCCGGGTAAATTGCATGAATACACAGTATTGTACAGTGTTTAAATACAATAATTAGGCTGTTGCTGCTGCACATATGCAGGCATTTTTTATAGCTGTGAGATGTTTTAATGCTGTCAGTGACACTTTGCTCTTTCCTGTTGACTTTTAAAGGACCTGCTACAGGCCCTGCTCTCTGGACTGTGCCACAGGAGGCTCTCCTCTGCTCCTGCAGTACAAGCTGCTCACTCTCCCCTCTGGCATTCCAGACAATCACAATGTGGTACGACTGTCGGCTTTCTCAGAGTCAGGCGTCCTGCAAGAGCGCACGTCTTTTACCATACTTGAGCAAGAATCAGAGACGGGGGTGATGGGCCGGGTGTTTGGCATTAGAGATGAGGCCGGCAGGGGGATCATCTTCACCCTTCGGGCTCTGGACAGACCAGGACTAGTGCGGCTCAAGGTGCAGGCCACCACCATCTCACTGCAGGGTCGCATTACCTACCAGAGCATCTTCATCATCTACATCTCCATCTCTACGTACCCCTACTGAGCCTCTGTGCTGCTTTACAGATGACTCTACCCCTGTATGCCCTGTGGCCCCTTGGATGCCTCTCACCCACAAGGCAGTTCCCAAAAAAAAAAAAAAACGCTGTGCCTTGGACACATTTGGCCATGCAAAGAAGCAAAGAAACATACAAGATAAAATACAAGATAAGATGTGATAAGATAAGGTGGACATGGTTAGTAAGTGAATTTCATGAAGATGTGTATCCTGTGACTGAAATGTCACAATGTCTTCAGTGGGATCTTTTGAATAAATTATAGAGCATACTCAGCTGAAGACATTTGAACTGACAAACACGCTGGAAGAACAAAATATTTTGTTCATTTATTGATCATAGGCTCTATTTGGGGAAAATGCCAAGAGTGCATCTTTGTAATCAATATCTGCAAATGCACAATGCAAAAAAAAAAAAAAGTAATATCAACCAAGCACTGAAGTTATTTAGTATCCATCAGGATTTTGCTATCTATCATTCTGAATGTTAGAGTCAAATGTTAAATATCTAATTCTGGGACGAGGCTTATTCTCATGTGAAAATAAGTCTGTTGCCCGCACTTGGAAACATAAGCCTATTACTTTCCACAACTATGAAAATGTACAATGTTTCCCCTATTATTTTAATTTATTGAAGTCATTTGAACACATCACTGGCTCAAACTAAACTCCTGACAGTGTTTGAGCTCGTAAGGATCTACTGGCATTATATTGACAAACCTTCAGTGGCACATTATAACAGTGGCTCGTAACTATGTAGCTAGCGACAATGCTTCATCTATCGTATGTGTTTTTGTACTCTTTTATAACATTTTTTTTTTTTATCGTGAAAAAGTTTTAAGGTGCTATTCTGAATGTACTCAAGTGTTTTGAGTGGTGCTGGTGTTACAAAGAAAACAGGCTGTTATTAAGAAATACCACAGAGTTGAACTGCACTTACGGTTTCTGCAGTGTGGCATTAGTTACAAAATAGCACGTCTTCTCTGCACTCATGATGCTATACACAACATCTGGAATAGTTTCTGTTCAGTGATCAAACATGTACCGGGGAGTGACCTGAAAACAAACAAATGCTCACAACTGCAGTAAAATGTTTGCCTTACTCTTGCAGATTGAACACATATTTCTCTGTTGCTGTAAATGAGTGTCTAATATTTGTGGAAATAAAATGAACACTTTTGTTATTGTCTGTGTTATTATACACAATAGTGTCAGTCAGTCTCGGCTATATACTAGTGTAAAACACAGGCTTTCATTTTACAAACAGCATTAGCGGCTGATACGCCGCTACTCAAGCAGAGCCATTTGGCAGCGACACTGGTGAATGACGTATTAACCCCATGCAGATACAAATCTGGCTTTTAGATCATTTCTCGGCTTACTTTGACTCAAACCTGCATTAAGCCTAAAATAATCTCTGTCTGGTTCTGTTTAGACTCTTGTCTTCCTGTTACACATCCAGTTTACTGTCAAATATCCAACACAGCGTCTCTGCTATTTACAGAGAATACAGTAAAAGAGTTGATGGTGATCACTCTCTGACTTGAATCCTGTTAACCTTTGGACTTTGTAGCAAAATGTACAAAATGTTCAGTGATGAATATAGTTTTTTTTATTTCTTTTCAAATTTGTCAACTTTAGTGTAGGATCCTAAACTTGGTGCAGGGTGCAAGCTTTACGTTGACAGGTTTCTTATTTCATATCCACAAGGCTCATAGTGACTTCTCTGGTAGTTGAAAAGCAGTAAAAATGTTTATTAATGCACTTCCCTCATATAAAATAAACACGGTACACTAAAATATACCACTGTTTATTTCAGGGTATTCCCAAAGGTGCACAAGAAATTATCCAGAAATTCCAGTATAATATAATTCCAACATAGTTCACAACACAGTGGGAAAACTGTGCCTCCCCAATCTGCCCCAATGGCCATTGACTGCCTTAAGTTTTGTTAAGCATCAGCAGAGGATGCAGCGCTACATGCAATACAGATAACAGATAAAATATGATCATGATTATGCAAAGGAGACCTCGACCAAATTTAATATATTAAGTACGAGCGATCTGACAAAATCTAAAAATGCTAATAACATTAATTAATAAGCAGCTCCAAAAACTATGGCTGCTATATTTAAGAATCATCATTTCTGGTTTAACGTGGGCACAAAACTGCTCTGCTTCGGTACGAGGTGAAAATGTATTCCAGCACTAATCCTGTAACACGAAATCTAATTTCTGGTCTTGGCCATGTGTCCCTTAAATCAAGGATATTTTAAACTGAAACTCAAAGCCAGAAATTCAGGCACTGGCTTTTTTTCACTGTAAAGTAAAACTATGGCAGTGCCCTAAGGTAATACCTCAGCTGCTCAGTAGATGGAGCAGGGTTTAGGTTGTTTTCTCAATGTTCACACCGACTGTTCAAGATCAAATCTTGTGCCTCCAGTGCTGTCATCACTGCCATGTGTTTCGCTGCTGGTTGTAATAGCTGTTGGACTTAAGGACAGCTTGATCTCTACAGGAGGGAATTCCAGCACTCCCCCATTTCTGAAGAGATGTATCAGTGATTGAAAAGAGATGTATCAGTGACTACCTGACCAAACTTACAACCTCTGTAACACTGTTAACACTGTTATATGGGATTAGTTCATTTTTGACAAAAGTGGAAGAAGGTGAAGAGATTAAAAAGTTTGACATCTGTAATATGGAACTCTTTTTGTTTCCGCTGTGCATTTCTCTGAAATGAGTAATAGAGAAGGTCAAAGCAAGCTGACCTGATCTGTACTGAGAAAATGTGTTTACTAATGCTTTGGTGTGTGTGTGTGTGTGTGTGTGTGTGTGTGTGTGTGTGTGTGTGTGTGTGTGTGTGTGTGTGTGTGTGTG
>JBBMJY010000024.1:18698418-18750619 GCA_037833715.1 Toxotes lorentzi | reverse complement strand
GTGTGTGTGTGTGTGTGTGTGTGTGTGTGTGTGTGTGTGTGTGTGTGTGTGTGTGTGTGTGTGTGTGTGTGGGAGGGTGCATGGACTTGTTTATCTTTTTGCTGTTTATGTGATATGGTCATTAGTTCAGCCTGGATGTTAGGAATTACTAGAGATTGTGAAAGAAGAGTTGACATTACTGAGTGTTGTTAGTTACTTATCAATACTGGTGAGCTAACCTCTCCACACTCTCTCCAAAATATGAAACTCTCCAACATGCAACTGTACTGTCACCATTATTATCACGACAAGATTCATTTCCAAAATTGCACATTTACACATATAGAAATCGGAAGTGTCCCATCATGTTTTCCACATTAATAACAAACACAGAGAGGATTTCGAAATCACTTCCTGATAATTGTGCGTCTAAACACACAGCCATTAAACTTAATTCTTTTTCACTACGGTACATGTGAAGTCAATTAAAACAATATGCGCTACGTCTTCAATATCACCACCATGGGCGATAACCAAAGCAGCACAGCCATTAGGACTTTAACAGACAGATGTAAATAGAGAAAAGCAGTGGTTACAAATAATTAAAAATAGCATTAACAAGGATAAAAAAAGGAAAAATAACTAAGCATTACATTCTGAGAAAAATAGCAGGACTTCTCACCAAACTGGAAGCTGGTCATTCATTAAGATTTCATGAAGCTTCACAAATTCCCTGCAACAAGTGTAATATACTATAAGGCAGACTGGAGGCCTTCTCCCCTTTTCTATAAAACACAAAGTATTAGTGGGAGTGAATGCTTAAAGCTGAGCGATGGCTACCAGTACCATCTCCCCTACTGCTTTACACAGTCAGGATGTCAGGAGAAATGGGGACTCGCTGTGCTCCACTCACTAATGAGCACAACACTGCTGCCTATTAGTAAGTATGACCAATGGAGCTCAGAGCATAACAATCATTAACAAATTAAACCGGCAAACAAAAGAATTCTTCAAGTCAAAGTCTTGTCAAACAACACTTTGTCCTGGATTCTGCCTGAGATCTAACGCCCCCTTATTGGTCAAATCTGTCACTGTTTGACTGTACATATACTCAGAAAGTAAAAACTTAAAGCTGCACTAATCAACCTTTTTATATGAACAATGGATCAAACGGATCAACAATGGATCAATGTGCAAGTTGAAAGGTGCTGCTCCTGGTGATGAACCAACAGATGACTATTTCCAGACGTGAGGTTTCCGTTGGCTCGATGTAGCATTGTAGAGTAATTCATCTCATTGTTCTGGTTTGTCTGGACACACAACCCTTTCAGTTATAAGTCACAGTGGTAATCTTCCTTGGTTGAACCTGGTAACATTTCCATATCACTTTCAACATGAATCAAGTCTGAACGAATGCAGGCACGTTGACGGACAGATGAGCAGTGAGCACAAGATGTCGGCGTATTGATGTAAGACGTTTTAGAGTGACCCATGTCTGAATGACACAAAGCCGTTACTTTTACAGCATGGATGAAGCCAGAAATGCTACATACTGCATGTCTGAAAAAGGTTTTACATTTGTCAGGTAGTGTGAAACCTGACTACCAAGTTCACGTTGCTCGGCATCTGCTGCATGTGAAAAACTTTAAACCTAACAACTTTTTAAGGTGATAACATGTCAGTGTTGTGTTTTTACAACTAGCTCTGCTGCCCACAATGTACAAAAAATGAGTAAATGCAGCTTTAAATTTTGTTGTCTAGTGTTGGTCACTGAATTAGAAGAGAAGCCAGCAATCAGTTTGCTGTAGCATGTCTGTTTTGAACTTTACTTATGTCGACCAGTGAAAGAGCAGATTCACTGATTTGCCCAGTTACAACGCTAACATAACATACATGAGATCAGTTTTTGCTCAACCAAGAAGTTGGCTGAAATTTCCCAGACAATGTTCTTTGACAGTGCACCAAGGGGTGTCATTGAAAAGGACCAACACAAACCCTTTTTTTTTTTTCATCTGGAATCCAAACCAGAAATGAACATGAGTAATTCCCCAGCTTCAGACGGTCATAACTCTGCTGTCTGTAACTAAGTGTGGGGAGATTGAGTAATACTATGATGTGGTCACTGAGAGCTAATGGTAAAAGTGTAGTGGAGGATGTGGAGGGCCTGTCAAGACTCCATGAGCAAGGTAATAAGTATAGTTTTGGAAACTAGTGAGCAAACCTGTGTTTGCATCAGCAAATTTGTTATTGCTAGATTGTTAGAAATGTTTGTGTCGGGTTCAGAATAGATTTTCTGGCACAGAAACAATAACTGAAGTTGAAGTAAGCTTTGCGTAATGGTTAGACTGGTCCAACCCCTTCAACAGTCCCATGCCCCCTCTGTGTGTGCTTGAGCAGGCCTGAGCACTGGCTCCTTATTAATTCACGCAGGATGAGGGTCGCCCAATGCCAAAAATGCAAATGTAATCAGGCAGCGCACAGCAGTGACTGTATAAGTGACTGTGTATGAATCTAAAGATGTTGGCAACATGCTTTAAAACCATCACACACTTTGTCAACATCACACTCAAGTGCGGAGACAAATTTATGAAACTGAAGTATATTTTCCAGATGACATATTAAGTTTCTCTCTTCATATGGTTGCACTGCCAATGAATGTGATAATCAACATACGCATGCAGTATAGTCTTACCCAGAGCATTACCTTATGCCCTGCTGGAAATTACTTGTGCACAGATGAAAAGGATGCAGTGGTAATATTTACTTGTTGCCATAGTAGCAGTGAAATGTACATATGTAAAAATCTTTTAAAAGTAGGCCAGTGCAAAAAAACAGTCAAGTGTGGAATAATGCAGACACAGCACATAAACAATAATTTGGGGTAATTTATGTGTTAAAAAGCTGGGAGTTTATTTATACTGCATGTGCACTGACTTTTTACCTTTGTGCTTTGTGTTACACTATTGTGTTTGAGTGGTTAAACCTTTTGTTAAAGATGAAATCTTTGGTCTTTTTCGACAAAAAGACCCAAACATCGATGGAGGCTGATAACTGGTGAGCAAGTGGCAGAGTGTGCATGAGCTCACGGAGATATGTACTACACACGTCTATACCAACATGAAATACTGCTTAAATGAAGCCCTTCCCTCAAAGCTACACTGTGTGGTACACTCCTTGACATCACTCTTTTCAGCCAGCTTGACAATATTTCCTGCACACGTAAGGGGACTGCTTGCCAAAAACATCAGTGAGCGTTGGACCGGTGTTTACCTTTACAGCCTTGTATAAGACTTCATATGGCTGTCTGTAGAGTATGCAGCCAGTGATGATATCACTGGGACGCTCCGCCAACCACCCACAATGCTCCTTCATTCTAATATTTACAGGAAAGGCAGAAAGACATCGAGGACAACACTTTCAAGTGTTCTAAACATGTTGGCTGGAATGCAGCTGTTGTGTGAGTGCATGCGCCTGTGCTTGAGTTTTTATGTGGATCAGACGCTGACTTCATCTCCACAACGCTTACCACAGTAGTTCCATCCATCCTGCTTCTCAATCCTCCAGCCAAGCGCTGCTTCCTACCATTACTCCTTGGGACTGCAGATGAGGGGAAAAAGGAGACTTGCATCAAATCCTAACATTTTCTAGCTACGGATGGAAAGAGGTAAAAAGACCACCACATGCTTAAAAAAAAATAAAATAAAAGAGGGAACCCACACAGTTCTTTGGTTGCATTCCATACAAAGTCTCAAAGCTACTGTTTTGGGTTCGGTTCCACACTTAATATCATTCACATCAGCCCAGGCATTACAGCAGAACGACAGACGCCAGACCTTCTTGTTCCTCACATTCATGTTTTTTTCCCAAGCAAAATGATTTTCCAGGCTCAAATGAATAAGAGCTATTATATATGCATTTTCAGAAAAGGTCCAAGCAAATTAAAATAAAACGATCATAGCATACTGGTAACTGGTAGTAGTTAAACGTATCTTCAATTAAGCACGCATCAAACTCAGAATTACATTCAATTTATTATAAATAGAACTTTAAATGATCTATAATCTGTTTTTTAATGGCTTAAATGAAAAGTGTAATATGAAAGGTGTCAATTATCAGAACTCTGATTCGACTGTATGCTACCTGCTGAGCACCAAACAGCACACACATACAGACAGTGGCACAGCTTCTTTCTGCTGTCCCCCACGTGAACCAAACAAAATCAGGTTTAAGTAAATGATTAAGCTCTTGATAATACGACTGTATTGGCCCCTCAGCCCCTCCACCACCATGCTAAACATTTGGCAGAGCAAGCAAGTTCGTTGGCCCCTCAGGATATTTTGCATCTGCTCCATTAGCGCAGCCAAAGCCTCCATTTTCCAGACTCACAGTTGTTCACTAATCAGTCTGCTGAGATTTACTGCCCTGTTGGACAGGTAATTGTCAATCCCTCTCCAGTGATTACTCTCAGGCACAACCCATGCGTTGTAAGACTAGTGATAAAGAAGTACTTTCTCACGCCAAAGCTACTGTAGAGGCAGTAACAGCGAGGTAAGAACCTGAGGGCATCTACAAAAATACCACTGTGGCAACTGGCTACCTGATATTCCACAAGTTAAAATAAGACCATGTTCAGGTGCAGGTAAGCTGCTGTCTCTACACATACATATAATATTCGAGTAGAAATCAAGGATAACTTGCTAGGTAACAGGGGAAAAAGCAAATACTTAGAATATACCTACAAATATAATTCAGACTCTCCTATATACACTGCTTTAAAAGAACAGCCTTAGACCATGTGTGTGGAAAGCTGGAGACCATGAGACCATGACCAGACTGAGAACTGTGAGCTTGAAAACAGGGACACACTTGTGTTCCCTGTTTTCAACCAGATGCCCCACTAGCCACCATCTGTAATAACACAGTTGTAAAATAACTTTTTAGAGTTCAAGTTGTTCGTTTTAAGTGTTTTCGACAGCTGTTCTCCAATCTGCAGACGTTTGCCACACCAGTGTTTCCCCACTCCAAGATGAGCTTTAATACACAAATACCTTTGATATATCAATACCAGCAAGTCGCAACTGGCTGAGTACAGCAATACTAACACTTCATTCACAGACCTGGAATGGGATGAGATGGAAATATCTTAGTCATAAATAGCTTTGCAGCACAGAGGTAAAGGGAAAGCCAAAATCAGCCCTGCAACTGTCTTGGTCCTCCCAGACACTGGCTATGGAGGAACTGTGGTCATGGCTTTGAATTATCTGTTGCGTAACAATTTGACTCGACAGAGGAAAGAAAATATTCAACGCTTATTATCAGGAGGCTACTACATTTTTAATAATATAAACAAACCTTTAAAATCACTTAGGGCAGGAATTCTTATTTCCAACTGTTGTAGCAGTAATTATGCCTTAAAAAAAAAAATAAAAGGAGGCTTGGAGAAGGGATCCAAGAAACCTTCAAGAACTCTGCGTTGGTAGAAAAGAGTTGTAGCTGTAGCTGGTTATTTCCAGCCTGTGATAAGAAGTCAGACACTACACAGATCGTCAACAAATCTGTGAACATAGAGTAAATTGCAGGGTGACATCACTGCATAACCCCCCCCTTACCCCACCCCCACCCTTCCCCACCCCCATATAGCTGCAAACACAGAATTACCTCAGAAGAAAAGAATGGGCCTTCATAGTGAAGCTACAGACAGTCCAATAAAGGCACGTTGTACCACTTCTAAGACTCAGTCACTGTAGTATATTTTTTAGCAGAGGGCTCGGAGGAAACCAGAAGACACCATCCCACGCTATGAGCACTGTTTGTCTTGGCTGAATAATTGTTTAGTTATGGCCAGTCCAACATTCACATTTTCTGCCTTGGCTGCGTTTGACAGTTTATGAGTATCTAGGATGTATTGGATCAGAATTTTTCTTCCCGGAACTGAGAGTGCTGCTGGTCGACTTCCAGAAAGACGTGACCTCCAGCGGTGTGACTCCAGGAAATGGGGTGGTACTGGAGGGGCTGACAGCCATCCATCACAGCCAGTGCCCTGGGACATGCTGTGGAGCACGGCTACACTCCCTGGCTTTCTCTCAGCACTGACCATTTCATGCTTCTTGATATCCAATACACACTTATATTTAGCTTGTCCTCTCTACATTTTACAACATGGACAGAGCCAACAAATGTCCATGATTTTAGTATGAGCTCTAACAGTGTGTGGCTGTTGTATGACATGCTACGGCCCACGGCAACAAACTGTAACTGCTGTGCTCTTTCTTTGATGCCGCAAATAACGCATAATGACAAGTGACCAGAGAGATGAACAACTAAAAAAGAACGATACATGAGGGTCAGCTGTGGATGATAAATCAGGACACTCGGGTAATGATGTTGGAATTTTATATTTTTAAAGAACTGGTTAATATAGCTCGTGTCTACAACCCTTCATCAACTATCATATTTCAAGGTCTGCTCAACAGCCGTAAGCACAAGAATATCTCAAGAATACCAGAATATTTCAAGAGAGTGTGTGTGTGTGTGTGTGTGTGTGTGCGCGTGCATGTTCACCTAAAGCATTTCCCCTCTTACACATATCATGACTGATGATCACTGTGAGCACTTCACTGAATTACTCTTAAAACATTAGTAGAACATTTGGCACCAGCAGTGTTTAATCTACTCGACTATTCACATGTTTTCATCAAATCTGAACTTTAATATTTGGCTCAGTGGCATCACTCCAAAACAATAATTAACTGATTAACTGAGCTGCATGTAGGTTAAGGACATAGAGTCAGTCACGGAGTGTGATACAGCAGTAGGATCAGGGAAACCAACACAGTCAAATGAGCACCACATTAAAACGAGGATGTAGTTCCGGCACATAAAAGACACAGGTTGAGTCACATGACTTCCTGTGCATAAATGCCACTGGGCTTCATGTAGTTCCCAAAGATTCTTCCTCTCTTCAGAAAGTCAGTGAGATGATTTTTAGACACTTGTCTCCCTGGAGATCCAACAGTAGATGACCCCGCAACCTAAACCTTAAACCTAAAAAACTTTAAAAACTAAAGAAAAGGATGGCAGATTATCAGCTTATTTTGAAAATCACTGGCTTAGAAAACTGATTTGTGTGCACTTGTTAAACCACTACACTGCACACCTGACCTTGGCTCAACCAGTTTAGCAATTGCAGTTATGCTTCTGGACACTTCTAATGCCCCAGAGAAATGATGTTTTCCCCATTTTACTCATTACTGAGAACAAAACAAAACTGTAAATTGAATGGCATCAGAAGCCAAGTAGATTAGCACCAAGCCAACCTGTTAAATTTCACAGAGAATCATCAAACTTGGCAGACTTAGAAAAGTCTGTAAAACCTGATACAGAACTTTTTCAGCCAAGGCTCATGGTACCATCCCCCACAAGCCAATGACTCCATTTTACTGCCCTAATGGCTTTTCACTTTTGCAAATTAAGGCTTCCCCTAAGCTGGGTCTTCTACAGTCATTTCATATACACCAAGGGTGCTGACACAGGCCTTGTTCTTTTACAAGCTCCATGCTGGTTAGTATGAGTCTCAGCTCCAGGCTCTAAGGCTGAGAGTGAAGAAATTCAAGCTGCTGTTCTGTATGTTAAAAGAAATGGAAAGTTTTTGGTGTTAGACTCAAAACAAACAGGTCAAGTACTCTGACCTGACTTTTACTTTACTCTCTGGGACATTCCTGCAAAATGACCTCATAGGGGGACAGCAGGCCTGGAAAGCAATAAAATCTGTCTCAGTGGAGATGGCTTTTCCATCAGCTCTCCAGCTTCATTGTTCGGGGCTGAGGTTCAAACCTGCAGTCTGGGACCCCCTGTGGCAGCTTCAAGGATAGAGGGAATAGGTTGTAAGAGCTTAAACTATTCAGGTATAAGCTCTCATACCTTATAACTTTGCAGTCACTAAGGGCCAGCTTTATAGGTCTTGGTAGCTAAAAGGTTAGCTACTGCAGGCCGATCGTTTTGGTAAACAAAAAGTGAACAGATAAGCGGATTGATGTTAGCCACGATGGTCCTGAGCTTCAAAACACAAAAACATTGCACAAAACACAACAACATTTCATATTTACGGTTTGGAAAAATTCAGCTACAGGGGTGAAATCACAAATCACAGAATAACTTGACTCAAAGGCCATTCAAAAAGCTCTCTCAGCGACTTCCTCTGACTCCAACTCACCATGATAGAGGCCATCTAAAGCCAACAGTGCTGGACACATTGCAAAAACTACAAATGATGGTCTGCAAAATGGGGCCTGTCTATTAGCTTGGTGTGTAAAGGAAACAACGGAAACTGGGTGTAAGAACATTTAATAAATCAGGCTCCTGCAAAAAGCTGGAAATAACATTTAATTTAAGTGCCTGTAAATACACGGACAGCAATTTTGTGTGGCAGTTATAATACATACTGTGGATAATAATTCATTTATGTCACAATGAGGATATTCAGTCAGCATAGAGCCTAAGGTATAATGGCACATGTCCAACATTATCTGTCCAAAATACAGACATAAGCAGGGAGGATGCAGACTTTGGATTTCATCCAGAGTCAGCACATGAACAAAACTAGCCTTGAGCCTTGAGCCACATCTGATGATAAAATTGATGTAAACATTCAAGGTTGTACTGTTGAACGCTCAGCACTGTAACACACAGTTTACATCATCTGGGCACGTTGACTGGACAGACAGACTAGTGTAATAATGTCTGTCTGGGGCTCTGGCCTTTTAATGGCAATGCTTCGCCTGGCCAGTGGAAACAGCTCACTAAATATTGGCAAAATTGTCAAGACTAAATATTGGCTCAAAGCACATGGAAGCTATGACTGACAAACATTAGGTAACTGTGGTTCTTCTCTTTCAATTTAAGGTATTTAGACAGAGAGGTAACATAACTCCAGAATAATGCCCAGCATTTAAAAGGATCTTTAAGGCAATGGGTCACTAGCTGAGTAACCCAGTAATTAATACACTTTATTCTTCTTTTCCACAAATAGGGCTTTAATCAAGTATGGCATCTACCATAAATAGCCGTGCAAATGAGAGCTTAGGTTTGATTATGTGTCTGACTAGAGCAATACTCTGAACTTGTGCAGAACAATAAGGCTTTTGAGTGAACATTCAGCAAATTGCTACCTTAAGATCATCCAGGCAGGGATACAAAAACAGGGCTCTTGGAGAAGAAAGAAATCTGCTGCATTGCTCTGGAGAAACAGCTAATGTCATAAAGTTTTACTTCTGAGACAGTTCAATCGACAGGCACCCTATTGTTCCAAAGAGAAACTGGCTGCCAGTTTTGCGAAGGGAAACCAATAAAATGTTACTTTTGATTGCCGTTTGCCTGATGACTGTAACTTTTGAGTGGTTTCAGCAAAAACTTTATGTCCGAGCGTCAGGTCCTCAGCAATGATATGTGACATTTACAACGATCTGTCAAATGGACGATAATTACGACTACGTGCTCTGCCACTTAGAGGAAATTAAACACTTGACACTCTGAAGTGTGTGCTGCTCACATTAATCTGCAGGGAGCCAGTGGCACAGTGGTAGAATTTCACTAGTGAACAGAGCACACTTCAGAATTGGCCTCAGTTTCACATTATGTCCCACTCTGATTATTGGGCCTTGGGCCTCCGTAGGGAAGGGCGGTGTGAGGATAAGTTTCCCAGGCCACGGTTCAAGTGACCCAATGATACTGTTGTAGCAAACTACAGAAATGACACAATGTTTTGTCCGTGCATCCTGCCTGTTCAGTTGCCAATGCTCTAACCAAAATAAAACCTCAGGGTCATCTCTTTCATACTCATAGCTGCATCCGAAGAAGTGGAAGAACTAATAGACTTGAGCTTACATGTTCAGAAATGTTTCCAAGGCAAATTTCCAAACTAAACACACAACGATTGCCGATGTCCTAAGTAGGAGCGCGGGACTGGTTTTCTGTTGTAGTCTGACCATACAGTACAGAGAGCCTGCAGACGCTCAGCCAAATAATGAGCTCAACACTGGTCTCTGAAAGCAGTCTGCGCCGAGAGGATACTAAGTGTATGCATGTGTTTGTTCAGAAGTGTGGTGTTATTAAGCCTGTCTCTTTTCTGATGTGGTGCAGGAAATGCCTCACTACTCCAGTTAAGCCATGTTTAGGTTACAGCAGTAAACATTTTGTAGCCACATTTCTCCAAGCTATAAGACTCATGGTATAAGACGCTTATAAAATCTTTCCAAAGGCATGTACTCATTATTAACTATAAAACTAGAGAATCACATTACGTCACTACAGGCTGTTGAACGCTATAAACTATAGGATGGATAACACCATTTCTCCATTAATTGCACGTTTTTGAGAGCGTGATGATGTGAAACTATCATTTAACTCTCAGCCTTACCTTGATTCTTTTAATACCCGATCTGTCAAAATAATGCTCTAGTTTGGCAGCTGAACCCAGGCACAGCATGATTCGCCACATATTATCTCAACACATTATCTCACTGGAAAAAGCAATTCCCTCTCCGTGGTGCCTTTGGTTTTCTCCTGTGAAATTGGGGTCTGTCTTCAGAATAAGGGCAAAGAGCATATTTTAATCTGGAAAATATTACTGGGGGTGGAAGAACATGGGAAACAATAACATAAGGAGGATTCCTCTTCCATCCTCTGGGCTCTGTGATTTGGAAATATGCTTTAGTCTGCAATTTTAGCTCACCACAACTACCCGCTTGGCCCCTGTCCTCTGCTACTCTTTTTCCACCTCCGTCTAAAGTGGACTTTTGTCTTGGCCGGCCGGAGAGCAGCTCACGAATCCCTCAGGTAACAGATTGGGTAGAGTAAATCTGCACTACAATGTCGTTCTTTCTCCAGATCATTTAAAAGATGTTCGCTTCAGCTTTGAGCTTCCAGGTACCATCACTCCTGTCAGCAGAGTTGTAATAGATGAGACTGGCGTGTTACGAGGTCTTGCTAGCCTGCGCAGAAAGCTTCCCGTGCTCAGTCAAAGACTTCCTCCTCACACATGGAGAAGCAATCAAAACATGGAGGCAAATGGAGCAAGTAGGTTCCTTCAAAGCAGAAAGATTCCCTTCTGTTTTTGACATTGAGACAGCCAAAGCCTTCCGGCAACCGATTAACTACTGTTTTCACAGAGGAAACCATAACATAAGATTTGTAAGCTGTTGTCTAACAAAATTCACCACAGGGACAGTAAATGGAAAATCTAATCTACATTTGCTTCCTGCTGGGATGGATTGCGGAAAAACACCTCATAAAAAAGGTAAAAGCAACTGAATGAAGGAAAGATGTAGTACAAAAAAATTCAAACACTCTTCTGCTTGATGTCTTAAGATAAATGACTGAACAGTTTGAAAGTTTGTGGATGTGCTACAGTCTTGTGGATCCACTCGACTGAGGTTATTTGTGATGTAAATCTGCACGAGGGATGTGCTAATACTCTGCACAGTTTGGTCCCTATTTTGACAAGCTACTGTACGCTGAAAGGTGGTGACAAAATCCTCAAACACAGCTTCAGTTTGACCTAGAATGATCCAAGACAAACAGTCTGCAGCTTCAAAGTATAGCTTTACTGACTGTGTGGTCCGTTTTCATCCATAAGGGCTCACAGCTTCTAACATTCACTGAACACAAAGGCCAAGTCAACAAACATGCCTATTTATTACTGGGGCAACTACAGTATGGAGATCATAATATTGTCCCACTATATTAGAAATAGCCGTTGTTAGAATGTGTGGAGGTAAATGAACCTTTTCTAACTTGTAGCAGGCTGCCGGAGAGTGGAGCACTGTACCTAAAGAGTGATATTATGGACATTACTGAAGTCACAGAAACAGGCATACTCAGTTACAGGGTCTCATATCAACCACTCAGCCTGAGTAAGCGTTAAACTGGAGAATGGCCAACAGCCAGGTTACACTGACTCAACAAGCGGAAATTCTGTGATTTTCAGGATCTCAAAGGAATCTCAGCAAAACCTTCTTTTACAGAAAATTTCATCCGGAAGATGTTTGTCATTGCACATGCAGTATTTGTACGGCACAAAAGTAAGGAAATACACTTATTTACATTCTGGCAAAGGATTAGATGAGAAAATGTGTACCACTCTTATGTCTGTATGGCAAATATGAAGCTATATCCAGCAGCTGGTTAAATTAGCTAATTTAACCAGCTCTCTAATTAGTTGTATCTCTTTTATTTAACCTGTACAAAAACCAGTAAGTCAGACTACAATACATGGTCTAAACTGTGCAGACATGGCCAGTGTATCTTGTGCAGCTCTTACACAAAATCCACCACGTGCCTGTCACTTCTTTTTTTCCAACATGTCAAATCTGGAAATATAAAGTGACCATGTTATGTTTGCCAGAGGTTTGCATTCAGATGGTCAGCAAACCCTGGTAAATAGATCAGATGAAACAGACATCACACTACTGCAGCAAGGTGTAAATGATGGACAACAGACATAAAATCCACTGCTTGTTATTGTTGGCAGCCCACACATGTTGCTAATCACCATACATGCTGTTAAATCATTTAAAACTATTTCTAAGTTGTAAGTTACACTTTTGCTTTCATAATATTATTTTACAATTATTTATTTCTGTGTAATGCATTATTTTTCTTGTATAATTATTATCTTAGAATTATATTAGTATATTATATTGGAAAGTATACTATATTAGTATAAAATAAGTCGGGTATCATGGAATTTGCCCACATTTACCACTGGTGTTTAGCATTTTGCCAGCTGTTCGAGGTCAACTATCCAGTTGTCAGCATGGCAATTTCTGATTTCATGAGTTGTCAAGGCCCACAAAATGCAACATTAGTCCTGGTCTCTGAGGTGGTAGGAACCCACAATGATGGTAAATTCTGTGTAGACCTTCGTATTTGGGGATGAGGTGATGGTTCAGTCCACTCTGAAGGCTTCTGAAGGCTAGTTTGCAAAATGTAACAGCTGTTCTGGAGGCTTGTGGTGGCCCAACACCTTCTAAAACACATGCTGATTTTCCTTTAATTTGTCACCTGATGTCAACGCACTAAAAGGCCTGGGAATAAAAAGTATGTTGTAACTTTTAATTTTAAATGGTTTAGGGCTCATTTGCAGAGTGACTTTTTAGCCAAAATGGAAAAGAATTTAAAATACACAGCGGGTTCCATGTTTATAGTAGGGTCAAGCAAACACACATGCTTTGTTGAAACACAGGGATGGAAAAGGCCACACTTGACTGAATTTCGTCACATAAACTGGAGCGAGTACTCCCTGGGAGTTTCAGTTCAATGGCTTTCACTTGGACACCTGCTCATTAAGTGAAAATGCTCTTAATAAAATGCAAAGATGGATAAAATTGAGAACAAAAGACACAATTTATGAATCATCTTTAATTTGTGTTTCACTTGTTAGCTACATAAAATGCACTAAGATGTCTGCAAGCCAATTTTGGTGCACGTAAAGCAAAAGAGTCATCACACATGCTTAGGAATCATAATGACTGGGGCGCTAAAATTTAAAGTAAAAACAGGGTGACATTTAAAATGTGGCATTTTCCCACATTTTCCACATAGCCTGATCCACTTATCATGCCAACATCCATAGATTGTGTACAAGGCCTGGACAGAGGAATTTTGTGGGTCACCAGTGGGGTTGAGTTTGAAAACAGATTCTATGCATCGACCCCAAATTTGCTCTAAGAGGTGATTTGTCAAGAGAAGTTTTTGAATTTTCTCAGATTCCTGAAAGCAATCTTTGGACATTCATGCACTGGTTACACATGATAGTGCACACATACAGTATTTTCAGAAAGGTCAAGCTGATCAGGCCTGTATAATAACTTCAAAAAAGACAGTAGTTATATGAGAAAATGTAACAGCTGCACAAAAATAGTTTCAAAAAATGATACCAAACACTAGTCCAACACAAGTCCTTGGCATAAGGATATTACTGTAAGAGGTATTTATTTTAGCACTGCTGTACTTCCTGTCAGTTTCCTCACACAGGAAATTATCAAACAGAACTTCGCTGACAGGCCGGAGACTCTAGATGAAGAACAAACACATATTCTGTTGATGAAATAATTTAGGATACCCCCAACCCCACGAACGCTGTTCAGTGTTAGGCAGTATATTACAGCTGCATAGTACAAACATTTAAAGTCAGGCTGAGCCCGGGGCTCGGGGTTGTCCCTGCTGCCATCAGTAATTCCATAAACAGGAGGGAAATGAGCTATGGCTTACCTTGAGCCTGGGTGCCGTTCCAATCATTCCCCAGGCTGTTCTTTAACCAGGACATCAGTGATTAAAGCTAGCAGACCTGAACCTACATACACAGCTACAGAATGCACCTTGTTCTCTTTGGTCCAGAGGCTGAAACCAGAGAGAAACAGACTACGATTCCTGCGCTAACATGTCACACCTGGCTGGAAGGCTGGCTTGTTCAAAAATGATATTGTTGCCTAATAAATGTCAAATAAGATTTGAGAGAGCCAAGAAGATGACATTTAAAGAGTAATCACTCCTGCTGTAAAACAAACCTGTCACATAAATGTATGGGATGACATAACCAAGATCCAAGATTCCTAATTTTCTCCAAGTGCGACTTAAAAATGCTAATTTTCACTGCTAAGCAGGTCCTGTCTGCTACATATACACGCCTGCAGAATACACACTGACCTACATGTTCTTGATACATAATGTGTATCAAGAACATTATGCAGTTAGCAGAGACTGCATGCATATTGTGTTGAACGTGTAATACGAGGTAGGACAGTTTTGTAGGGAATTCTTTGTATTTGCACAAGCAGTGATCATTGGGCCAAAAGAAGTAGGTCAAATATGCTGCTGACATAATTCACACAGAGAGTCACAAACTCCACTGAGAGCTGAGCTTTCTGAAACCTGAACTCGACTACTGACAGCCTCCCCTGATGATAGACCTCTATGTGTTTACCATGAAAACTTCAGCACTCTCCTACATTACAACTCCTTCCTCCTGAGTCTGTGATGTGCCATCAGGCTGCCAGTGCACAATAACCATAAAGAACAACCGCTGCTGCCTTTCACTCACACATTTGGTCACACATTCTTATTTTTACAAGTTGATCTTATATGGCAAAGGCCTTTATTTCTTGATCTCTGCTGCTTCCATGGATCTCAGAAATCACAACACCTGTTTAAAAAGCCTTTACCTATTGAGTGTGTTCCTTTGGATTCTTTCCAAGTGATGTAAAGACAGCCCTCTTGTAAAACAAGTCTGGAAACCATACTGTAAATCTTTAGCTCTCATGACAAATAGGTATTGCAACCTTGATCTTTAAATTCCATGCTACAAAGCTCAATGTCAAAAGTAATGTATGTCAGATACCGAGCTGGTTTAGGGTTTAATGCTCATTAAGAAACAGACTGCAAGCAGGGAAAATACAATAACTTCTGAATTGTTTGAATCCACACAAATAAGCTGGTCACACGCTGCCTAATGTTATTTACAGCTCCAGCTTTGTTAGTGATATATTGTTAAACCACCACATGAGTTATGATGAGTGAATTTCAGCCAAGGCCACACAGGTTGCTCACGCTTTCAACATCAGACTAATGAAGTCTGAATGAAATCCTGTCCGTCTGAATTCTCACACGTTCCATATTTACTGGTCTCATTTGGTGGTTTCTGCAACAGTTGGGGTGAGCTTGACAAAATCCTGAGCCAGTCCCATTCTTTCCACTCAGATCATAAAACTCAAAATTTTCCTCCCAACAGAACGGGCCCTTGTAGGTCCAGCCACCAGGCACAGTGAGCGCTACACAGCAAAGCCATGGAATAATTAAGCAGACTCTTTCCATGCCACATCACAGAGCTAAATATTCATATTTCTACTTTGATAAATTTGTAACAGTACCAGTCGATTCATAATATAACCACACAGAATAAACAAAGCAAAAAAAAAAAAAAAGGTCTATTACCACAACAAAAATGAATTTACAAAAGTGAATTCACAGTTGTAATAAGCTTGTCAATCAAACGTGGACGGCAAACATCGAGCAACAGTAGGCCAGGGGTGACGAGGTCGATACAGGTCACCAGAGAACCATCAATCATGGCTGGCAGACAGGGGAGACATGCTGGCCTCATACATTCCCGTGTTTAAACAAAGGTCACTGTGGTGGCCGCACACAGTAAGCCACTCACATTAGGTACAAACACTGACAACCAAGACACAACCTCATTACATCTGATCCCACTCACAAAAACATATAACATGGATATAAAGTTAAAATTTTGTGGAACGGATACTGCAGACACAAATTTAAGTTTGTATTTAACTATGGACAAATGGGGACTGTGTTGTTTGACTTTCAGTTGAACAACTACCATGTTTATGTCAATGTCAGTCAGGGCTGGATGCAACTAACTGTTTTTGTGTCTTTTAACTGAGGAGCTTTTTGGTGTATTTGTAGATTTTTGAGAAATGCTGCGACACTGCAAACATATGAAAACAATCAAATCTGTACACTTTCCAAACTTCAGCATTTAACCTTTGGTAAAATGAACCTTTTAAACTCTACTTGTGCCACTTTATTGATTGTATGCACTTGTATTTCTCATCAAGACATGATAAGGGTCTGAGATGGTAAATTTTAAACTGGATTTCCAACCAAGGAGAGTGAGGCGCAGGATAACATGACTACTAGCAAATTTGTTTGGGAATTTGCACTAAAGTACAATATTGGGTCCTGCATTTAGGAACTCTTGTGACCCTGTCTTCTAGAGGGGCATTATTGTGCTTTATATATTTTGCTTACATGGTGCATTTTCCTAAATAAAGTTCATCATAAACATAAGGCCATGTAGTGCAGCATATTCCAGTATAGGAGTACTGATTGGTTAATAATAAAGCAGCTCTCCATGATTTACTAAATATTTCATAATATTCTAAATAAAAGAATATTCTATAATATTGCTTTTCTTCAAGGACTCGTTTATTTTAATACAGAAGGTTTCCTACACCCAGTTGCCTCGAAAGCGATAAAACCTATGATGTCATGCTTTTCCTTTCAGCTCTTAAAGGGGGCACGTTGCTGCTGAAACATTAGATCATGGAAAAAGGTCTGTGCTGTGTATTTGTCATTCTAAAGCGTCCCTACTTTCTTTTCAGACACTTGTTTTCTACCTAACATTTCTTCTTGACTCTTCTCGACTGCAGTACTTTCTGACCACAGCTGTCATAATGAACAACATCAACATGGAGACAGATCATGAATTGCAGGTTACACTGTTATTTTTATGTAATTTTATTTTTTTTTTCTTATTTTAAGATTTGAAACACTTGACCGCTAATTTAAAAATGCTGTGCTGATCTAAAAAACCTGTGTTTGATGTACAAAAGTGCTGCAGGCTCACTGCTCTTTCTTCACTTCCTCATATCTGCGTGAGCTTGTCTTGTTTAAACTCCCATGCAAGCTGTTCTAAGAGGATGAATAATGCAGTTCACTAATTTGTATGTTTATAACTGGCACGTGACTGTTATTTTGTTGAACAGATTTTTTTTTTTTTAATTAAATCTGATATTTACTTGATATTTTGGCCTGTTTGTATCAGAATGATACAATTAATAAGCAATTATCCCCTTAAACTCTAGATTTTTATACAACTGGGCACAAATCCACAAACTGCATTCATAACAGGAGCTTTCCTCCTGCTAATCTCAATGAACTGGTAAACAACCACACAACTCTCTCAACATGCTCATTCATTCGCCAACATAGAAATGCATCTGTGAAACATTTCCAAAGTGAAGCCACTTTCCATGATCTCTCCCATGTGGTGCAAGCAGCTTTAAAATGCACTGATTGGTTACCATTTCAATATGGTAGTTACATTTTCCCCCCTGACATTTTTATGATCCCGTGTTCCTCCACCTGCCGCGGATTAGAGATGGAAAGAGAACTAATCATTGCACCAACACGGTGGTTTTGGAAGAGACCCAATGAGTCACTCAAAGAGAGCATCATTCACCAGTTCGCTGCAAAGTCAGCGGCAGTTGTCATTTAGGAGATGAAAAAGAAAGAGGGTATAAACAAATGAATAACACCAGTTCTGTAAAACATGTGACGCAGGACAGCTAACATTTAGTCACATTTTCTTTGATCAAAAAAATCTCTTTAAGGGATTAACTTGTCAAATGTGCGACCGTACCTTCAGTCTGGCTTAATCTCAGATGTTACGAAATGAATTTGTCCACGTTGTGGTGGTCCAGTGTCTTCTGCCAGGAACTTTGGCTCATAAAGCCAGTAATACGTTCTCGCTGTGTCATTAGTGGAACCACTCAGACGGTTCCATTCACTTAAGGAAGAAACTGAATCATTCGGGGGGAAGAAATCAACGCCTGTCTACCTGAACAAAGAAATCATTCACAAATGTGAAACTAATATGATCCTTTATGTAATATGCACAAGGAATATGTTTATTGTGGTGATAACGTTCTTAACTATGGATATTTCATTCTTGTACTACTACTACTACAGTAAACTGCTGCTTCTTCAACAATTTGTAGTTCAAAGTATTTTCTTTCACTTACTGTTAAATCATGTATGTTACAGCAACTGATGTCAGAAAGGTTAAATGCTACCTATTGTAAATAGCTTTTCCAGTCTTACTACTATTTCATTAATAGTGTATGGGAACATTTCCCCAAAGTCAGAGTATGACGGTTTTATGACTAGAGGATTCCTTGATAAAAAACACATGAATGCACACTGTGCAAGAGCCTGGATTTCAGTGATGCAGTGAGGCCAGTATTTAAATCTGTAGGCTTAAAGGGAATTGTACACAGAAATTTAAAACAACACAATGGAAAACGCTGGTTGTACAACATACAATAAGTAGGAACCTTTGAATAGTTGCATACATAGTGGAAAACAAAGAATGTAGCCCAAACTCTGGGTTTTGAGAGAGAGAGACATGCTTTTTTTTCATTCACTGTTAATTTTTTTATCCTTCCTTTCCTATTTTATGAACATCGCAACACTTAAGAGTTTATAGTTAACACACATAAAAGTTAGTCACCATCTGTAACATATTTAATGTTTACACTCCGGAGAGGAAAATCACACATCCTGTGCATTGTAAAACAAACTCTACAGCCAAACTTAGAAATTTTATTAAACACAAAGCTACAATAAAACACTTAAGTGCATGTTTGCAACATCTTTTGGCATTAACTCTATGATAAACTGGAGCTTGACAAGATGACAGATGACTACTGTTACGTGCAGGAATGGTGCCTAATTTTTATTTGCTCAAGGCTTAAATCCAGGTGAAACTGGCAAAGTTGCCCATCTGGTTTTACAACTTTGGTCCAGACAGTTGATTTTTTTTTGGTGAAACAGCAGTTAACACCAAATGCAGAAATTATATTTTAATAGCTGCTAGAAATGTGTGACTTCTTCTGTAATTATGCATTTAGAAAAAAATGCAGATCTGAAGTGAAGAGAGGAAATCCAGTCACACCATTAGTGGCTGGACAATTTAACGCTTATTGAAAACAGGAAGACAACACAAAAACAGCAGACAGCAGCCAAGGCAACAGAGTCCAAAAGCCAAGTCTTTTCTTGAGAAATTCACAGATCACTGGCAGGACAGTCCGCACTCTGACAGGACTACGTGTTTCATATTCTATTGTCCACCAACACACATGGACACATGTAAGTACACCTCTGTTTTAGAAGTAATTATGTAAGTATCCCCCAGCAAGATGTAGTTCAAGTATGTCGCACTACACAGAGATCCAGTCTGCTTCAGATATGTCACCTCCAGGCTATAGACCAGGGTCAGCAGTCACTCACCCAGACCTGGTCTAAGTCAAACACCTGGATCTGCTTCCTATCTGTCAGCGTCTCTCTCTCTCTCTCTCTCTCTCTCAGGGCAAGTGCTCGTTCACGGCCAGTAAGGATCTGATCAGTGTAACATCACTGCTGTCCACTACCAGAGGAACCATGCAGTCCAAGCCAGAAATAGTGGTGGTGAACCAGTGGCCAGGGGGCAGGGGGTTGGAAATTTGAGAAGTGTGTATGTGTGTGTGTGGCTTGTGTTGTGCATGCTTGTGAATCTCTTTTGTGCCATGGGGAGGAGGGGTGGAGAAAGAAGGCTGTTGCTTTAAACAAGAATGTGTTCATTTTAAGGGAGAGGGGGAGGCTCTGAGCTCAATTTGTCTGCCTACTGAAACACTGCTAGAGGATTTCTCATCATTTAAAAGCACCATGGAGGGGGAGAGAGAGAGAGTGAGTGAGAGAGAGAAAGAGTGAGGGAGGGAGAGAGAGAGAGAGAGAGAGGGAGGGAAAGAGAGGTGCAGTTGAGAGAGACAGCCTCTTAGAGCTGTGAGGCAGAAGTGATGGATTCAACCCACAGAAAAGTGACAGTCTTCTCCTAACGGGCCACAGGCAGAACACAACCTGCCCCGGACTCTCACCATTTATCAGGAAACTACCTCCACCATACAACTAAAGTTACCAGTTGTCTCTTGAAAGTGTTCCTACTTTTTCAAGTGGATTTTGGAACAATCTGCTCCATGTTTGCTGAAGAGTTTCTGGTGTGTTGAGCTTCTGCTGGGCTAATGACGGTCTTTTAATAATAGCCTTTAAAACACAGCTACCTCTTCACTGGTGGAATGGACTGAAGTGACAAAGAGTGAGTAACTAGACAGGCAGAGCACAGAACAGAGGAGGAAGAGGACGCAGGGGTGCAGCTGTCACACTTGGGATGACTCTCTACCAGGAGAAACTTCAATCAGCGCTGGCAGGAGGGCAAGGCAACTGAGGGAGCTTCATCAATACGCTACAGTTATCTTGTAAGCATTGTGTAAACTTTGACTTATTTAAATATTTATCTCATTTACTGGTTTATTTAACAGGGACACCGCACATGTACAAAAATGATTTCAGCTCTCCGCGTTGATAAATCGTCCACGTTTGCAACAAATAATCTCGCCCAGAAAGTTCATCTCACAGTGTGCAAACGATGAACTTTGTGGGTGAGACACATGTTCTCAGTGAGCTCAGAATCTGTCAGCCCAGAGACACGTCTAACATGATGGTGAAGAAATTACTTTGTCATTTTATTTAAAAGACTGAAGTCAGACTTTGGCTGTTCCCTCTCAGACTGCGGCACTTTACATAATGATTTAGTTAGATCTTGAATTCAGCGGTCGCCATGCAGCATCTGTTATCTGACTCACTGTTTGGCGCCAAAGGGTAATTTTACTTTCTGATGACTAACCGGACAGATGACTCTGATAGAGAGACTCTTGGTTGAGGAGAGTTAATTCAGCGTACGGGGATGCTGGAGAGCAGGCTCTCTGGGCTAAGTGGTTCTTTGCTACTGATAAAACACTCATCTTGTCAAAACACAGGACTCTATAGGTGTAAAATAAAGGCCCATGGGCAGTGAGGAGGGTCTCTATGAGATAATATACAGCAACAGCCTTGAGCTATACATGCTGACAGAGATTTAGTTTCTAATATCTAAAAAGTACTACTCACTTTTTAAAAGGAAAAAAAAAAAAGATAACCTTATTATGTCAAGCAGTGTGCGGCTTCAGGATGTTCCCCTGGGCTCAAGAGGACAGGGAAGCAGGCTGTTGAATCCCGTCTTTGTTTCTGTTGCCAGGGTAGTGTTTGGATAAGGGGGCTTTGAGGTAGAATGCTGGAACTCATCGAAACAATTCTTGAGACCCCCTGCCTCCCTGTCTGAGTCAGATCACATCTGAGGTACGGAAGAAGGCACCGAGCAGCAAGACACACAGAGCGAGACCTGAATTTGAGCAAAAACTTTGACCCTCCTGCTGAATGGAGAGTCAGAACCAATTCTGTCCTGTAGCATCAAACTGAGCAGGTAGTTGAGATTAATCATGTTCCAAATGTCATGTTACACGCTTACAAGGATTACATGCTCGAGGAAAGAATGAGGTCACCCTCAAGGAAAAGTAATAGTGCAGATTACCATGTGCAAATTGAATTTGACTCTGATCCAACACATATTGGGTGTCATGCAGGAGACTCTGCCAGTTCTCAGCAGAGTTGGCGCTAATTTGAACATGCAGCACAGAGCTGTCCTGCAAAGTGTCCGCTTCTTTTTGGCTACTGACAAATTAGGTGCTTTGTACCGGGTGTTGTGATCTCCTGCTGCGTATGATGATGATGTGATTATGAAGCATTCACACAGAAAGTAGGACACTGGGAATGAATCGGGTCAGTAGATACAGTATGTCTTATAGGTGCAAGCGGGGATATCGGGAGCAGGGGTCCTGCGTCTAGAGGGTCTAGCTCTCTCCGTCTGCCACCACCACCGACTCTCCATGTGGGTATGGCAGCTCACTCTAATGAGGTGACAAAGAATGTAAGGAATGCCATGCTCATGCTGAAATGAGAGGGGCTAGGGAGTGAGACATCAGCCAGTCTGAGCGGGGCTGCCCACCCTCTAATTAATATGTGCTGAGCATGACCAAAAAGGCTGGGGTGCAGAGAGTCACACTGACCTACCCGCTGCACCTGCCTATCACACTTGATTTAACATTGAGCGAAATCCACAAGGAGGAGTCGTGTAAACACAGACTTACCACCTGAAGACAGTAAAACCAAAACATTTTGGTGTGAAACAGACTTGAAGAAATTACCCGAGAGGAGCTGCCAATCAAATTACAACGACTGTGGTTATTCGCTGCACTTCCGTCATTCGTCTTCAGGCCCCCGAGAAGAGTAGGCGTATATGACACTTCTCAACACCAGTTAATCATTGCAGCTATTGGCCGGTCAATAGCAGCTTGTTAAAGTGAACTGATGTTGGGACAATAATGAGCTATAGGGGCTGTTAACAGCGAAGACGGAGGAGGTGGCTTTGTGTTGTTCCCTCTGGCAGACTGCGGATGGTTTAATAACAGGCTGTCTCTGTCAGGGCAGATGGGACTCTCTCAGGTCCCTGGGAGACTGAGCCCAGCAAGTGTTGTTATTTGAAAACACACATTAACTGAAAAACACTCACAGACACGCACATACCACATACACTCACACACAAAAACACATTTCATCACAAGCTGCAAACATTTTCCCCTCAGCTTTGAAGTGTAGTGGAGCCTAGAGCAGGAGATTCCGGGCTAACGACGTCCAACATGGGACTCCACGGCAGCGGGGGCAAATCACACAGCATTTCTCAGAGACAGAGCTCATGTTCCAGAGGGAGAAACCGCAGGGGCCACTGGCCAAATACAGTCATCAGCACATTACAAGGGACAGGCTCTGGGCTGCTCTATTATTTTGGTACAAGCTTTACTTGTAAGTTGTTATTAGTGATCTCTTTAGGGCTTGTTCTATAAAACCATAAGATAATTTCAGTGTCAGCTGATATAGACCTATCTTTGCATGGTGTGAAAAATATGTATGGCATTAAAGTCTCTGCATCAATCAGCATTTGCTGAGAAGACATCATACACCCAGGCTTTGTTAGCTGGATTAGTACGATGAAGGATCTCTTACTGTGGTGACAGAGGACAGTTTGTGGTAAATGTTAATTTGAAACAGAGACTACACTCTACTCTAAGTTTTTCTAAATTCATATTCCAGCTGACGACTTGTTACTTTTAGGTACTGTTTCAAGTAAAAGCACTGAAGAATCAGACCTTACATTCTTCTGAACTGAGTGTGATTTTTTTTTCTTGGCCTGGTAAACTATAACAATACCAAAAATGCTGACAGGTTACACAAGAGTACAGTGTGCAAAAGCCCCCTTTGAATACAATTTTTTTCCAGTAAGAAAAAGTGTTTACACATTCTATTCTAGACAGATAAAGCCAGAAGGGTCGAATGTGCCAGGGGTCATGTTCTTGGAGAGCGGTGCATTTCTCTTCTCCATGTCTCCAACCTAATGTGCTGGCAGCACGCCCGGATTAACAAGACAAAAACATTTCTGCTCTCTTCCCAATTTTGCGCTGACCACAATACGGTAGATAATCTCTTGCACAGATATAAGCTATAATAAATGTGCGAGGGAAACCCTTGTAAGATTAGCAATCCTTATGCAGCTCTCCAAAACCAAGCCAATATAGGCCTCTCTATAATGCTTTCAGATTAGACAGGCCCCTCCTGACTCTGGGGAGGTGTTACACAGGACCCCTCTGTAATCCAATATGCAGCAGCTTTCAATTAAGGTGCCCCAGGAGTTCAAGGCCTTGTTATCCTTACACAGGAGTTACATTCTCCTCAGCACTGAGTGGCATCCCCTCCACTTCTCATAACACCACATCATCTTCAAAAACTGCCTGCACTTATTTCTCTTCAAAAAAAAAAAAAAAAAGTCTACACTATGAATTCAGCTAAGCATCTAACTCTCATCTATTCCTGAGGAAAGTTATGGGCTGCGCTACAAGGTCCAGTCAGGGAGGAAAGAGAATTTAAGAGAGGCCGTAATCAGAAACAGACGTGTTCAAAGTGGATGCATAAATTTTGATTAATTGCCTCACAGCATCTGAATGCAGCTTATTTCCCCTCTTTTGGTAAGGGTTATGGACATAAATGATGCAACAAAATCAATATTAAAGCAGTTCCATGAATAGCATCATCTGGTAGTGCCTCAAATTTTCCATAAGCAAAGATGTCCAGGCCTGCAGAAAGGAGCAGATAGGAGTGTTTCTTTGTGTCAAGGACTAACAATGGCAGTCGCCCAAAGAGAACCTGAGCCAGCACAGCAAACTAAGCTAAACATACTCCCCTAACAGCAATGTAACTGACTGAAGAGATCAGCACATCATTAGACAAAAGAAATATTTTTCTTAGGGCCAGTGAGGGGATTAGTAACTTTCAAACAGCATGTACTGCATACATTTGATAGTGACAAGCTGATTTAAACAAAGCAGGATCAAGGCCAAATGAATTCAATGAACTGCAATTAAAAGCTACTAGGAAAATAGCTGTGTCTGCTCATGCCAGTAGTTATAAGTCCAGTGCAGAAACCATCCGATTCTTGATTTATGTATTACACATGATTATATGCTTTTCATGTCATGGAAACTTACAGCTGCTACCGTGGTACTCTGCGGGGCATGTGGGTGATTTCCTTTCAGATCTAATCTTTATCAGTGGCCTGTATTTCTGGGAGCTGTAATGACCTCCAGCCCTGCTTAGGTTGAGATGTGTATGCACAGGACATCTGTGCCTGCCTGCTCCTGGAAGGTAATGAAGGATAGGACCGTTATATCCTGACAGGCAGTTTTCTCCTGGTCTCAATCAGCCTAGCTGTGAAGGAGTCCATTGATGCCCAAAATGCCTGCAGCCCAGTCCTGAGGGCTTTGAATTATATAGGTAGAATGGGTATTGTATAAGGATTGAATGCTTATACAGTCTTCTCCTTAGCAACAAAAACAAGTCAGTTATGAAAGTTTTTTTTTCACTACAGCATAATCATGTTGTTCATTATCTTACTCATTCTCCCCAGCCTTTGGTGAGTTGGACACAAACTCATGGAGCCCCCTTCAATAGTCCTGCTGGGGCTCCTTCTAGTTTATGGACTAGCCTGCGGTGTCCAAGAGACTCAAGGGAGTCAATCGGACGGCAGCCATGGTGGGGACAGGACCCAAGAATTTGAGAACAGTGAAGATGGTTTAGAGAGAGAGTTTCTCTATGCCGGAAGGAGCAAGCGTGCTCCAGCTGACGAGCCACAGGACAAGTGCTCCTACACTTTCATTGTGCCTCAACAAAAAGTGACTGGAGCCATCTGTGTCAACTCCAAGGAGCCGGAGGCCATGCTGGAGAATCGGGTCAACAAACAGGAGTTAGAGCTGCTTAATGTGGAGCTGCAGAAACAAAAGAGGCAGATCGAGACCCTGCAGCAACTGGTAGAGGTGGATGGAGGTATCGTCAACGAGGTCAAGCTTCTGAGGAAGGAGAGCCGAAACATGAACTCCAGAGTCACTCAGCTGTACATGCAGCTGCTCCATGAGATCATCAGGAAGCGAGACAATGCCTTAGAATTGGCCCAGATGGAGAACAAGATCCTGAACCAAACCTCTGAGATGCAACAGCTCACCAGTCGATACAAAGATCTCGAGCACAAGTACCAACACTTGGCTTCTTTGGCCACTAATCAATCAACTCTTATTGCCCTGTTGGAGGAGCAGTGCCAGAGTCGCCCCCCCCCTCGTCATGTGCCCGTCCCCCAGCCACGGCCTCAGCCACCCCCACCATCACCACCTCTTAACAAGCCTTACCAGCCACCTGTTCTTCCACGAAATAACAACCCAATCAGCAACGAGATCCAGAGTGACCAAAAGTCCCTGCCACCTCTTCTTCCAACGATGCCCACTGGCACACACAGCCCCTCCACCACTGACAAACCCTCTGGTGAGTCTAACAAAGTCTGATACGCAATTTTAATTCTATGCATTTACTTATTTTTATTTCATTTTTCTTGCCACCTTTTATTTTCCTACTTGCCATCACAACAGTGGTCACCAACAAAGGATTGTGTGTCTGAGCTGACTATGTCGTGAACCTCTTAATCATTAATCACAAAGTATCCATTCTTCCAGTCATAGCTAATTTAAACAAGTCCCACATAGTCCCAGAGCAAAGGGCTCTCAGTGAGAACAGAAATACTGTTGTCTACCGCCTTTTGAGATGCATATCATCTAATTGCCATGATTCAACCCACAGGATAACAGAATATTCGCAGGGTAAATAAATGTGCCTAAATAGATTGCCAGATCCAAGCTCATGGGGCTTTTAAACACATGTTAGGGCATGATAAAACTTTAAAATTGATGTGAAGGGTGTTTTGCCGTATCTCCTGCAGTGAATAGTCAATTGCTTTTCCCTTTCATTAGAAGGCTTCAGTTTTAAAATGGTGGAAAAAAAGAACAGACCATTCCCAACATGACTACTGGGAGCTTTTTCCATTGACATGTTGTGCTACTGCTTGCCATTTTCTCCGGGCTTCATGTGAACGGTAGCCTTTGTATGGAATGTTTGAAAGGAGGCAAGTAATTTCCTGCCCACTGCCATGCAACTAACACCCCAAAATGTTACATAAACCCTTAACACGAACAGAGCGCTCCACACAATGAAGGAATAGAGGGAGGAAGAGAGAGACCTGAGAGAGCGACAGAGAGAAACAGGGGGATGGAGTCTATGAAGGAGGGGAGGGGGTAAAGCAGGAACAGAAAGTGATACTGGGAGTCAGTGATGTCATTTGTTCCACCAGGCAAGAATCAGTCATATGTTCCACTAAAGCAGAAGACTTTATCAGGCAGAACAGAGCAGGGCAGGGCAGGGCAGCTCTCTGGCTTGTATCTGCTCAACAGAGACATTCCTGAGAGTAAATGAATGGTAGCAGTTTGGGCCAAGAGACAGATATCATCCGCAGCGATTTCATAAAACCAAATGCAACCTTGTTATTGACACTTATTGAGACCTCACGACATATGTTTAATAACTGAAGTGCTTTGTTTTTTTTACCTCTCCTCTGTACTAATATGTCTTGTAAATTGTTCATGCCCTCCTTCCCTCTCCTCTAACCCTTTGTGTGACCCCCATTCTCTTTTTTATTTGTTTCCATCGTATTTAAACACTTTATAATCCAGGCCAGCTGGCAAACCAGGCGAGTGTGAAATCTTGAGAACTTTCACAGCCAATTGAAGCAGGCGAGCCAGTTGACCCATTAGTGTGTTCCCATATCTGGGGTTTGGAATCTGGGGTAAAATGGTAATGGCACACAAGCAAATTAGGTTTCATTGATTTGCACCATCTGATCTTGCACAAAATCTACAAAACATCTCTAGCATGAATTCTAATAACGCAGAAAAATGAAGGGTTAATGATGCATAAATACTATCAATTATTCTTCTCAGACAAGCTGTTGCATCCAGTTAAATACATCTTCATAACATATTGTGGAGGCTATCCGGTTACTCCACAGAGCTTATTGTTATATTGGGAAAAAAACTTCAGCAGACGTATTGGCAGAAAAGTGCGGCTGAAGACACAGATTTACAATCTGTTCTTAAATTAACTTAGTGCCGGAAACCTTCTCTTCAAAACATCATGTGAAGCCTTACCAGATATAATTCCACTGGAAATGATGTGTTTATATATTATGAAATACAAAAACTGAAGTGAAATTAAGTAAAATAACAATCCTGCACTGTAAAGCATCACAGATGATCGAAAGACTTTGCTCCTGTTTCATCATTCAGTAGTCAGGATTCCCTTTGCCCTCATGCCAGTGTTTCTTTTGGCTGCATAGCCGGCAGCCATTTCCCTTATGAGAGGAGCAGCCAAAGTCAATTCTACTGTCAAAATGAAAGCCTCTGCTGAAAAACGGGATTCCCTATGGCAGAGTATAACAACTCCTTTTGTCACTATGGTTTTTTCCTTTTCTGAACTTTTGTGAGCAGCTGCTACATGCTATCCATGCCGTGTTGTCATTTCTCTGTTAAGGCCCTTTCAAGGATTGTCTGCAGGCTCTGGAAGACGGCCACACTGCCAGCGGCATGTACCTGGTGAAGCCAGAGAACGCCAACCGGCTTATGCAGGTGTGGTGTGACCAGAGACATGACCCAGGTGGCTGGACTGTGATCCAGAGGAGGGTGGACGGCTCTGTCAACTTTTTCAGGAACTGGGAGACATACAAGGTGCGACAACTTCACACCAAATCAAGGGCCTCATAGCTTGGCTGTCTTGACACTAACCAGATGTGAAGCTGTAATGAATAAGTAATTGTTAAGCTTTCAAAGTGTCTGGATGTAGTACCTGCCTCAGTCACTGCCATGGCTTTATGACTCATTGATTCCAGCAACATCAGTTGGTCTGTGTTAAATGACTTCACACTAAAATAAAAGTGTGGGCATATTGGGCTTAAATGTCACATTAGTTTGTTCTCTCAGCTTTCTTAATGTTTATTTCTGAGCACTGCATCAGTAGGCATCTGAGTGCTGTGGTGAACATTATTTTTACAGGAGATTTAATTTTCTTTATCTTTGGAAAGGGAACCCCGTCTAACAGGGGAAAGCGGTTCATTGGTAAACATTTATTTGCAGGGCAACAATTCACAAGGGTCCTGATTAAATCTTAGCTAAGGGCAACAATGGAGATATTTCCATAACTTTTTCAAAAACCTTGAAACCAGATGGGATCTGAAATTGCATTTGTAAACTCATCAGAAGGGGTGTTTCCATGATTCAAAGCATGTGCAGGGAAGGGGATACCACAAACCAACTTTCACTGTGACTGGAGCCAGAACAAAGCTGTAAGACAGCATCCAGCATGTCGGATTTCATAGTATTTGCACTCTATCCTGCTGTGTTTTCAATGACAAAATAATAGTGGAAATCTGGGCACCCGATACGAGCTGCAAACCTGACTCAGAGGGTCCATTTATAATAATGTTCCTTGACAATAAACAAGCCCAGAGAAGAGCTAAACTCATAATTACCTCCAGAGCACGAGCAACGACCCTGAATCATCCCCCAGACATCCAAACTAACTGTTCAAAGCTTTTCAAAGAGCATTCACAAAGGATTTCTTAATCGTACTGATAATGTTTTTCTTATCACTGCACTTCACAGCAAGGTTTTGGCAATATTGACGGTGAGTACTGGCTGGGTCTGGAGAACATCTACTGGCTGACTAACCAGGGGAACTACAAACTGCTGGTCACGCTGGAGGACTGGTCTGGCAGGAAGGTGTTTGCAGAGTATGCCAGCTTCAGAGTGGAGCCCGAGGCCGACTTCTACAAGCTAAGGGTGGGCCGTTACCATGGCAATGCTGGAGACTCCCTTACGTGGCATAACGGCAAACAGTTCACAACACTGGACAGAGACCATGATGCATATACAGGTAAAAACCTCAATGATACAAAATGTTAAACCAACATGTGTAATCGCACACAGTCTGACTGTTATATTTATCTTCCAATCTTTCAAGGCAACTGTGCCCACTACCAGAAGGGAGGCTGGTGGTACAACTCTTGTGCCCATTCAAATTTGAATGGAGTGTGGTACAGAGGAGGGCACTACCGCAGCCGCTACCAAGACGGTGTCTACTGGGCTGAGTTCAGAGGAGGAGCCTATTCACTGAAGAAAGTGGTCATGATGATCCGTCCGAACCCAAACACCTTCCACTAAGCATCTGAAGAACGCATACTGTACTGTATCTCTCACTAAACAAAAACCATTACAGCTTCTAATATCCACACAAACGTTATCTTAACTTTTTCGTTTTTCTTTTTTTTATTTTTAAATGGAGTGGCACCAGACCGAGCCAGATCACAAAGATAAAGATGATGCTGAAAGTGCAATATCAAAACACCAGGCTGACATACTGGTACCTTCTGAAAATTCAACACATCTGTGCACTGTTCATACAGTTGTCTGTACCGTTCACCCCTTTTTACATATGACTCAGTAAAGGTGCTCGTTGCTCAGGAGTTGTTTTAAGTACACTGTCTATGATACAACACAAACCTGCTTAGCTGACAGTGCTCTCATTTGATCTGAGTGAGAAATACAATGTGAACCTAATTTGACATGAAAAGAAGAGATAACAATAATTCAGTTAAGTAGCTTTGATAGGAACCCTACAATATATATATAGTAAGTATGTAAAGGGTTTTTTTTGTCTTTTTTTTGCAGTAAGAAACAAATGAGGCTGACACAGGAAACATATCCAGTGACTTTTCATTTCATTCTAAACACATTCTTCAAATGTGTAATTTATAGGAGCAGTAACATTTATTGTATAATGGAGGCTTGATATTTGGGCCAGTTTTGTCAATTACATTAAAAAGTATACTGGGGCCATTTTCTTTTTCTAACATAAAGCCCAAACTGTTAATACCAGTAACTGAAGTTATTAAAGGTCTGTTTATGTTGCATTTAATAGATCTGAAAACAAAAATCAACTCACTATCAAAAATTTGAAGAGGTACATTCTCTTCAAAGTCCTGCTTTTTGAAATACTTGTTTTGAAATCTTGAATTGCTTGAACAGGTATCCACCAATTTGCTTGTATGAACCAAGCACTGTATTTACTGTATATTATTAGTAGTTTGTTGATATCAATAGATCCAACACCTTGCGTTTGTACATAAGATATTTGTAATATAATGTATTAAAACCTGTTATGTCACTAATAAGTTGCAATAAAACATGTACAGCTTGTGTCTTTTTTTGTCTCTTGGTATAAAGCATACTTAGCAAAGCTAATAAGCAGCCATTACAGCTTCCAGCACAGTAACACTTATCCATTTGCCAAATGTTAAAGTAAGAACACATTGTTTGAAAGGTTGAACATAGAAACATGAAAGGCTGACATATCCCTGTTACAATTACAACATGCTTCTCAACTTTTAACTTAGATAAAGTTGTTGCCCCAATGACACTTAATGATGGCAATCATAAACATTCAATTTAATTTCATTTAGTTCATGTTCATATCAATTGTCTGTCATGCCTTATGCATAATTCTAAACAGAAGAGTGTGACACTAAGATATTAAATGTTAATGCTTTACATTTCTGTTTGGGTGGATTTAACACCCCTCCATAATACAGATAACACTTCTGCTCTCAGGTGTCTCTCTCCTGAGAACAAGAGACAGATTATGAGCCACTATTATTATGACCCTTATACACTTAATTATCCCCATAGGGAAACTGCCCTGGTTTAATTAGCTGATAATATTCACACCTAAAGGGCTAGCCACTTGCTTCCCTATAATTTATTTTTACGTCTACAGTGAGATATACATGGAGGTCATTTCATCATTTTTAATGCACAACTTGTGCCTATTCATCACTCACTGAATCTATGTCCCTAAATACATTAAAGCATGCATAATTATGTTGACAGTAACAGATATGGATATAAGTATTATTATGGACATATTGTTTATTATTCATGAGACTCTCGAGTAAAAGAAGGGTATAATGAGCGAAATGAAAAACACACAGTGTTTGTTATGTGAATAAATTCAAATTAAGCATATCAAAACTTACATACTGAAAGCTAATCACAATTTAGACCATGCAGCAGCCACAGCGTTTAATAAATTAATACGAGAACTGGCTGCATAAAAACATGTCTCAAACACTATCAACACCGTCAACCACAGTGCTTGTGCACAGAGTCAGCACACCAAGGAAAGACAAATGAAATGTGACAGGCTTGTAAAACTAATGCATCCAGCAGTCCTCTCCACTGACAGCAGAAACCACCTTTACTTCACTATGTGTCAAAGACATTTCCAAAGACAGCTGGAAAATTAAGCAAAAATGAATTTACACTGCACTGAACCAGGCTCTATTAATGTCATATTTTGTGACCAGGCTTGAGTTGCAGAAGGTTTAGGCAGTTTAGAGAGCATTTGAAATCAATTTAGTTCGAATTCCTGTGACTGACAATGCTGAAGACAATGTGCGATTGTCTAAAGAGAGCAATTATCAACAGAGCAAAACCTGTCATGTGCTTTTTAAATTCCCTCACTTCTAATAAAACCTAACATACGATGTTAGCAATTTGTGCTGCCAAAGTGAAGATGGATGCTTATGTGACAGTAGCCAAAACACTTGTCTTACATTAAACCGACAAACATTGGCTGCTAAAAACTGGCTCATGAGTCAAAAGCTAAAAAGCTTTCTATCTCGTGACAAAGAGGTTTTGGATGGGACAAAGGAAGACATTCATCACAGTGACTGTCGCTCTTGTCAGCTGTGTTTTTATTGAAGATGGATGGGACAGTAAATTGAACTTTGTACCAAATCCTTCTGTCTTCATAGATAGGTCAACACTTTGTTTTTGTTAGCAGTTACATCTTAAAACCAGTTTGAGTCTGCTTTGTCAATTAACCCAATCGTGGTAAAACAGAGGACGGTGTTTCATCGTCTCCATAAACAGAGACGACAGACTCTTTGGATGCCGTGTACGTCTGAGGACTCACCACGATGGAAAACCTTCAGTAAGGGTGGCCTGTGCGGCCCCAACTCCTCAACCAACATGGAAAACCATGAGCTGACACAGTGCTCACTCAGCACAAGGAGAACCGCATTTCCTGAGCCTTCAAACCTGAACCTTCAAATTGGCCTTTATTGTTGTTTCACATCTGCAAAAGTCCATGTCCTTGTACTTTTAATAGAACCATTTTTAACTTTCCTGTGCTCCCTCAGATCAGTTTCACTCCACCTTTTGAGTAAATGTATTCATACCATGAGAAACCACTGCACAGATTTTTCAATGGGGGTTTTAGCCCCTCACATTTCATCCTTTCCCTGTGAGCATTTCAAAACAATTTGTGTCCCTTGGATTGATACTAAAGCACATTTTATGCTGACAGTAACCATGAAGTGTCTGCAACGTGAAATCAGATCTATCTTTCTGTCATCTCCTTTTCCTTTCTCTGTTTTCTTCTTGTGATCACTCCATCTTTTCTGTCATAGCTCATAACTACAGACCGTCAAGACACACTGAGGTAACAGAGCTATGCTATCAGTGTCTGGATCCCTTCTCTCTCTGCCACTCGTCTGAAATTGAGCAGGCCGGTGAGGTAACACAAAAGTGACTTGATCACAAGCCATCATTGTCATTGTCACACTGCAAGTCAGCAAAAACACATCTTGGGAATACCAAAGAGTGAGATCCAACAACATGCTGTGCAATAAAAGGTAACCAACATCTTTTTCCAAGTCATTTATTCAAACCACTCTCCACTGCTGCTGTAAAATTATTGTGATGCATATGGTTGTTATTAAGAAATGCTTCAAAATAGAAACGCGTAATAATGTGGTGAAGCTTCTCTTTGGGAGAATAGTCACAACATTGTTTATTACTTACATAGTGGAACTATTGAATTTTTTTTTTCACACGTTTTCCAGGAGCTCAGCATTTGAACTGATTTCCAACTGTGGAGATGTGCAGATTTGCTTATAGCTTTACAACCAACATGACCACTGTTTCATGTTCTTCCAAAACGTCTGCGAGTCCTCTGCTGGGAACTTACAGGAAACCTTTTAGAGATGGGTGAGAGGAATTTTCCTTAACACAACGGAAATTTTTATTTTGTAAGGCATTACTGCAGCTTTTCCAGTGTATTTCACAGCTTCAAGAAAACTGTTAGCGAGTATCTTTACTGTTACACCAGCACAAATCTTTTACAGTCCGTGTAACACGTTGTTTTTTGGAGAACTGGACAATGATTCTTCAGTTGGGTACATGTTGCAATTTTTTTTTTCCATGTGCAGCCTGTGACCTTTCAAACCCTGTTCACTCTGCATTTTCATCTCTTAATTGCTCACAGATGGAGGACACAAAGACACACATGCAAACAAAGTTAATGTTTGGCCAGAGCCTAAAAATGATCATGCAAGTGTGCCAAAGTCTTCAAATAATAAACAAAAGTGGTATTTTAATCACGCTGCAGGTTAACATTTTAACTAACTGAGAAAGCAGGCCAGGGACAGAAAACATCAACACGTAAAGTATTATGACACTTACTATAAGTGGAAGGTGACAACTGTAATAAATAAGACAAAAGTAATATTCCTATTCCTTCTATCAAATTCTCAAAAAAACCTCAAAAACTTAAAACTACTTCTTCTCACTGCCATTGAATTGTTCCTACTTGCAGCCAAACAGCTCAACACAGAAACAGCAGTACTCCTCTAAACCGTTACTCACCTCTGAGTCAAAATTACTCCAGGATAACAGATTGACTCAGTTTTAATAAAGGAAAATATGAACAACATGAATAGGCTTAGTTTGGGAAAAGGAGTGGTTTCTCAGAAACTGACAAACGTTCCTCTCTCTGGGTTTTGGATAATATGTCACGCCAACTAAGCAAGGCAACTAAGCTTTATTCTTATCTAGGTAAGTTCATATAATGGTAGGTGTGGGGAGATATATAAATCACTCATGGAAACAGACAATTTATCAGAGTTAGCAATCATTAAAATACTAGTATAAGAAACAACGGTGGTAGCTTCATTTTTTCAAATAAAACATTAAAATGTAGAAAGGTTTGGTTTCCAGTGAGTCTCAAGATAATTTATTCAGTAAATTATACAATTTACAATTTTTTAATTGTACAGTTTAAGTCAAGACTAAGCTTTTGCTACACATTAAAACACACTTCAGCTGAGAGTATTAATTTTCTGTATGGCTTTAGTTGGAACAGAAACATAAAAATGGTTCCAGTGTCACAGATGTACTCTTAATTTGTAGTATGGTATAAAAATATACAGATGTGGGGGGGAAAAAAAATAGTAAAAGAAAACAAAACACTGTGCCATAGAAAAAATAGTTAAGTTTAGAGATCCTTAATCTTCTCAGCCCTTCTCTAGTTGAGCCTAAAAATAAACAAACAAATAAACCAAACACTGTCATAATCATACAGGTAATTCATTTATTTAATAAGCTGAAAACCTATTCCTTCCTATGTCACAGCTGGGGTAAAAGTGGCCATGGGGAAACATGCAGTGTTCCAGCTGTCTTTGGTGGTGATAGGCTTTTTTTTTTTTTTCTCACAGCAGGTATTTTGACTTGTCATAGAAGGAAACCAACAGGTGTTAAACACGCACAGCCTGCTTCCAGCGGGCCTCGCCTCACACATCATCGTGAACACCTGCGCGATACAAGCCTGGTATTTCTAGTCACATAAACTGTCTGTTCACAAACTGTTTAAACTGCGAGCAGCGAAATGACGGAGTCTGAGCTGTCGGATATCAGACATCCTGCAACTGTGAAGGTTGTACGACATTAGCAGCTAGCGACTAGTTCAGGTCCCGATTAACTTAAAATATTAGCCATCTGGTGGAGCCGCACCAGCTCCCTAACAAACAAATTAATCCAGTCATACTTCACGTTATTACTGTTGGCTTCTTAAAACGAACAAGGCACAGACAACGTTCAGTTAGTAAGAGAGAAGTGTCACCTCGCTAGCTGCTATGCTTCCTTCTCACGTCCTCGATTGTGTTCACCTGTGCAGCACACCTGTACCCTGCAGTCCTCACCCGCGCGGCCATTGTGGCACTGTATGAGTCAATCCAACAGGTCATAGGTTAACTTAGCTAAATTGTCACTTCATGTATTTCCTATGAAGTTATTTAACACTATCATTGTTGATGTAGGCCGAGAGTTTCCAGTGGTTGCTTACCCACAGATGAAATTCCTCCAGCAGTAAATGAATTTAGAGGACTGTGCTTTCATTTCCCGTATGCACCTCTCACCTGTTGTCCTCCTCTTCCCCAAAAGCTGCTCTCCTGCCTCACAAATCACTTAACGTGGCATTACGCTTGGTATTATACTCATCCAGAGAGCATTGAGGTAATAATATCACTTATGAGTACCAGTGAGGCTAAAGGGACCTTTATGCTTAACTGCCACATAGTAAGTTGTGACTTAAAGCCAGATACAGTTTAGTGAAGTAATAGCTTGAGTCAGTAATGCCAAATAACATAGTGGAATAAAGATTTTTTTTAAAAGCTCTGTCTATTTAACAAGATTCACTGAGATTAGGTTTAAGGGAATGGAGATGAGACAGCCATTGAGCTACATTTCAGTCAGTGATTTGGTCACATTATATCAACATGGCACAGAAACCCTTTTGTGCTCCAGCAGCACTCAAATAAGGCAAGCGTCCCTGTCTGCTATAGGGCATGACCTTTCCTGAACTCTGAGATGAACTTGAGAGTGCTCTGCAGTTTCAGGTCTAAGGGTGCTTTACTGCACGACACAAACTGAGCCAAAGTCTAACAATAGTGTAGGGAAACGAAGACCCAGCAGTCATGTTCTAGTTGTAAAACCTGCCAGAACAAAACTAATGATCATGCTGAAAGAACATATTAACAGCAGTACCTATCAGTAATTTACTCCCATCCAAGTGTTAGGGTTTGTGTTACTGAGAGCCACAATACATCATACCCATAGAATGCAGTTAAAGACCCCTTGTGGAAACACGACTGCCTCTGGTTTCCTGGCCTTGTATTTTGTGGTTCTTTTTATTCTCATATTCCACTGAACAGTGCAATTTTGCATATTATTTTAGGGATCAGATGTCAGTGAAGCTGTATAATGCTGTCATTTAAACAATCCATCCAGATTATTAGAATTTTCAGGCATGAGTGATGTTTATTTCACATTATGTTGCCAAGCAGTATGTTATTTATTGAGATTATCACTATCGGACAATATATCATAAAGAGGAATTGGACAGAAAGCGCTGTGGTCTCCAATTCTCCACATTTAAGTTGGTCACAAACTGCAACAAGCAGCCTGAAAGCAGGGCTGTAAACTATTTCAAGAAAATGTCAGTGAAGCACAAAGCTGGCCAATTTGGCGGTTTAATAGTCATTTGGCTTCCTTATGGTCTGACTTTTTTGCAAAACCCACAAACAGTGGTAACACTATGGGAGGCTGTTGCACAGCTGCCACTCCATGAATATATTTCTCCCTTTGGATGCATTTTTTAACACAGTGGGGACGGGAGCTATAACACTGCTGAGGATTAGATTGAGAATTTGACTGGAGATCCAACAGGAGCCTGTTTGGTGATAAATTAATTTTATTACCAGCCATCTGAGACTAAGGCAATTTATTGTTTTATATTCTGCTACTTGGCCTCGGTGACTTTTGTGAATGGCTTATTTTCCATGGGGATTGCCTGTATCAAAACAGAACATGCAAGAGGAAAAGTTCTCTTCAGACATCTGGTTTGGTCTTTTTTTATCTATCAAGATGTATTTAACTTAATTTCCACACCAGTGGCCTGTTATTTAGTGAAGTTCCATTAATAATATTAATAGTGATGGTAAACAGCTCTGTGTTTTAAATCACAATCGCATGATAATTCTGAGATATATTATAATTTTCTATTTGGATTGAATTTCTGGCACTAACAATGAGTGACCGAATAAGGAGTATTTGTTGTTCTCTAGCTCCCTCTGTAGGGTCAAAGTTGCATTAGCATCACATATTCCTCAACTTGGTGCTCTCATGCAGTATTACTGCAGTATTGTGAATTCCATGCATGCCAGCAACACATTTTGAACATAGAGGATGTTGTTCCACACATAGTAAACAAGATTATTATAGGGTGGCTGACTAATAAGAGTTTGCTCTCCTCTTTTACACCAAAGGCTTTGATCTGGGTCATTTGAGTTTTCTTGCACATATAAAAACAAATAAATCAATCCCCTTGTGAGAAGCAAAAAAAGGACAAATCAGAGCCAAATCAGCGTCTTTATTTTACAAACAAACGCATTATTCTATTGACATTTTTTTATATAATAAAAAAGCAATGTACAAGCTTAAGAACCAAAATGAAGCAGCACAGAATGATTATGAGTAAAATATATAATTTGAATAAATATATTTTATTTCATGCTATAAAATAAATTCATAAATGGCAATAGATACAACATCAGCTCTAGCTAGCTTCATTTACTTCATAGTTGTACAAAACAGTAGAGTTCTGAGGTTCACAGTTGGGTTGTGAGGTTGTGTGTAGAGTGGACAAAACAGGAGTTGGGGCATTTCTGCTGCCATGGTTCAGTTCATGGTCTCCAGTGCTCCTCAAGCTTCAGCTCTGTGGAAAATATGGGCTCATTGAGACCTTGAGGCAGAATGTTTGGGAACCACTGACTGAGGACTTGTTTCCCCCACCTGAAGAGAAGTGCACAATTAAACTATGGACATAAGATGTATGTCCAATGAGACCACTTTTAACACTATATACCCTGAGTTCTAAGTTTTTTTTGCCTTGTCACCAAATACATATGAGCCAGAGACATTATAGTGCAGAGTTTAGGGAGTTGTAAAAGGAAAAGGGACAATAGCCAGGCTGAAAACTTCCCCTCTGATCCCGAACAACTACAGCTACAGTCTCGGTGCCTGAGGAGCCAAAGGAGATCACTGAACCTCAGCATGACAACAGATAACCCGCTCCTTAACAGTGGCTATACAGCCCGAAATCCCTTTCATTATTTGACGCAGCTGGAGGAGCAACTCTGAAACAGTGCCACTGAGTTTGATGACTGAACCACACGCTCAGTTCTTGTGACTACCACTGGATTTTGATGAGCATTTAGAACACCAGCAAGCAACACCGATTTTTTATTTATATATATATCTTCTGAAGAGGAAGTCAACCTGTCCAAAGTTTCAGAAAATACATAAAAATAAATCAATATCAAATTGTCCTGGTCCTACTTCAATCCTACAGCTCCCTGACATTCAGTTTGTTTGATATATGACAGGCCAATATTTCAATAGGCTTGATGATCCCAATACACCACTTCTAAAAAGGTTATTGCTTTTTTCTCATAATACACAGTGGACAGAAACTGACAGAAAAGCTATGGAAGACTTAAGATTTTTTTCTAAGCCTGTATCAGTGTTCGTAAACTACCTGAAGTGAGTTTATTATAAAAGGAATAGGACGAGCTGCAATTTCAAAAAAGTAGTCTGACAGCCTTCCCTGTAAACACTTCCTTTTGATTACTTGTGGCCCATAATGCATCTCCTGTTCCTCTCAGAGGTGTGGAACTAAGAGCTGACAAAGAGTCGATTTGAGTGTGTGTCAAGTTCAGCTGGTTTGGTAGATGTGTACTATCACGTACGTAACTATAGTTCAGTTCATGAAAAGCATTTAAACAACTTCCCCTCCATTCACCTATGATGAAGACATGGACTTGTTTAGTCATTTGATAAGAAAAAAAAAATAACCTGACTAGTCTAAAAGCACCATTTAAGGGGAAAAGGTCCCTACCAAAGTGATTGAGGCCATTATAGATGAGTCCCTTAAGGGTAACTACAGAGAAAAACTTGACTTCCTGGATGGAACTAGCATGTACTATCAACGAAAAACTGTAAGTGCACAATCGATGACACAAATACAAGAAAACTCAAGTTTAAAAAATTATCCATTGGCAATTTTATACAATTTTGTGGTTGAGCAACGTGCAATTCAGCTACAGTATATGAGGGTAAGCTTTCCCCCCCCCCTCCACAAATATTTAGTTTATTATCAGCTAAATACCCAAACAGCTGTTCCCTTGCCAGATGCTCTGAGAGAACAGAGGAAGTAGATTTGTGTTTTTCATGCATCTCCCTCCTTCACTGAAATGCCTACAACTACAGTACATTGCTAAGATTGTCCTCAGTGGCTTGAGAGGAGGGATACAGTATAGTCTCTGAACATGGGAGCAATGACGTGCCTCATTTGATTGTAATCAATTGCTACAAAATCAGTTAAACTTTTTCCTTTCTGTGACAAAAAAGAAAACAAAAAACCAAACAAACAAACAAACAAAAAAACTAAATCAAATGATGACAAGTGACAACAGGGGTCAGGACTAAAAACTAAAAAATGGACAAGAATGACAGGAATTAATTTCAATTCATTCTTGGTACCACTTTACAATAAATGGTGTGGCCATATTTTGTTATAATCTCTCTGAATCCATTTAAAAATGAAAGAGGCACAGGAGTCTAAGTGCCAGAATCTAAAAGGTAAAGCTTGTGGCAAGGCACTAAGTTTAAGATGCCACTTTTTGTGAAGTATTCTCTCTGTTGTTTACATTGGCTTTAAACAATTACAATATCTATTGCACAACTTTTATGTTATCAGCTTTCGTATGGCTTCATATTTGATATTACTTATGACTTTGCTGCTTAATGTCCTCTTAGCAAATTGTTCAAATTTTACACAAGTGATTGTTAAAAGATGGGAAACGTACATTCCTTGCAAATAGCAATGAACTACTCCTACATTAAATTAAGAACCTATTCTTCTTAACGAGCATTCAATTATGCAATACAGTCAAAATTTACTCTTAAAAATCACCTATTAGTCTTTGGTGTGAACTCTTGGCACAAAATTGTTTTAGCAGTTTGTACCTATTACTCACAAAACATTACTGACAATAATGCAAGACAATATGCATTTCCTCCTTTTTTTTTTTTTTTCCTCTAGGTGAAGGGCAAGAATCATCATAGGCAGAATCAAATGGCCAGCGACTGATTTTAGTGAGGTACGATCAGCTGTCACACCTGCACGTCACATCAGTGGCTGACAGAAATAAACTTGACTTAGTAAACATTCATCTAAAAAAGTACTGTATAGGTTGACACACGGTGGGTGATGATGACCAAAAGTGTTTGTGATAAATCCGTACACAAAAAAGATAACGAAACGCTAGCTATACTGATTTTTGCAAAATTCCCTAAATTTTGGATTGCTGTCTTCACTGTCAAAGAGTGAAGACGACGACCGCACATTCAGTGGAATAAAAGGACTGCACTCTTGACGTAACATCAGACATGAGCAACAAAACACAATATTCTCCCACCAAACATACACAAAGTAGAAAATTATATGAAAACTGTAAAATAATCAAGCTCAAATTCATTGACACAAATTCAGCATGGACCAGACGGGACAGAATAAAAGCATTTAGCAGGTGCTCTTCAAAAAAAGGCATAAAACAGCTGGATGGCAAACGAGAAAGCAGGGCAGCACAAAAGGGACCATCCAGCTGAGTTCTAAATTTGCAGAATATGACAGGATAATCAATCAGGTCTTCTACGTGCCTTTATGTATTTACTGTGAATGTAGATTCACAAAATCAGAATGGAAATAAAGCCAAGACACTATATGCTAAAAAAAAACACCCCAATGCCTGATCCCCATGGTTCAAATAGTATAGATAAAATACAATGTTGCCATGACTTGTAGTTATAGTATTCACGTGACTGTAGAGTCTCATCCAACTTCACAATATTTTTACTAAGAGGGAAAAAAAAATTGCTGCTGTGAAGCAAGTACTACTCTGACACTGATGCCGCTGCTGCATCAGAATTAAGACAGAGATTAGCACATTTTATCACTGGAACAGCTCCCATCCCACCCACTAACTCTGCGAAGTGCATAAATACTTTGGCTCACCAGCTACCTCTAACAGCATTTACCTCTTAGCCTTAATCTAGCTACGCCACATCTATGTCAACGCCATTAAAAGTAGGATTGATATAATAAGGAAAACATGTTCCAAGTCCCCCAACCAATCCAGAGAACAAAGATCACAGATCAGCCGTCCCGTCATAAACGGCAGGACAGAATGAGAAAAAAGGAAACAAACCAATAGCTCTTTCATATAATGTAAGAAAAACCATGTCAAAATGGCTGAGATTCCTTTGTTCTGTCTGTTTGCATATTATTCAGACTCATATACTATATTGATTTATGTGAATAGATCCAGCGCTGTTCCTCCTGTGCTGAGTTGACAATGAGTACTCTCGTCTCAGTTAGACAGCGAGTATTAACCTAGAAGCCTACCTCAGGACAAAGCACATACAATAGTTCAGTATAAATCTGCCATCAAAGTATAGAGGAATATAAATGACTTCACTGTATGGACGTAATTCACCCATTACATGGATGACAGCATCTAAAACCACCTTGGCCAACAGAGTGAGATCTCCAGTAGTGATGAGAGATAAAAATCCTTAAGTGTTTTGTTGAACAAACGTTATAAGACAGTAAAATCATATCTTGAAAATATGCAGGGCCATTCTCTTACTCTGTTCTCCGCATTTGCCAAAAACACACAAGTAAGCTAGCAAATTTAATGCACTCCTAACATAGCACCTTCTTAATCGTCATTTTAACCTGGCTGACCATGAAACAATTGACAAGGACTTTGTCCCCCAATCCATACAATCAGCAAGGAATATTTCCCCTAAGTATCAAGGCTTTGTGTTGAGAGAATATTCTTTACAGGGTTTGGCAATAAGATACTGTACATACAACCTAAAACGGGTTTCAAACGGTGAACACATCTGTGCCTGGTAGGTTCTTGGCTATGAGGTAGAACCTGGTGAGTTTCATTTAAGTTAAAATACTGTCTGTTATGAGTATGTAGTTGCATCATGAGGTATTGAACGGATATGTCACACGAAGCTTTGCACTGGCAGAAAAATCATTCCTTGTGAGTAAGTGACCTCCTGTGGCCACATGTGCAAAAACAGGTCAGGTAAAAAGGTGATATGACAAGCATCTTACCAGAGCTTTCACATTATCAATTATTGCAACATGCCTATATAACTCTGTAAATATGTTTTAAAAAACATGGAAAGATAAAAAGAGAAATCAATTGGGGGGTCTTGATTATTGGGACCTCCTCAAAAATAGTAAGTTGTTACTCCCTTTACTTGAAAGAATCAAATTTCTATAAAGCACCCATTTGCTCTCTGCATTCAACAACTAACTTTCACAAAATTGACAGAAACCCTTGACGCAAGACATGTCCATAGTAGAGGGAGCTGATTCAAAAAGAAAAAAAGTCCTTTAACTTGAGTTAAAATAAACATTTCTTAAAGCTTCCTTAACCTGAAGCAGGACCTAAAAATCACATCTCGATGCTTGAGCCTCCTCTGGACTGCATTTTGAACTTTCCTCCATATCATTGCCTGGTGCCTCCTCTGCATATTGCGCCTCAAAGGCCATCCCCTCTGACGTATCCTCTTGGTCCTTCTGACCTGAGCTTGCCTCCGTCCTCTCTGGAGAGTCCATATGATTGCTGCCCTCTGATGCCCCCATGTGCTTCTTCCTCAGGTGCTGGTTAAGGGTGCCCTGAAATGGGAAGCATTTGCCACAGATCTGACAGTGGAAGGGCTTATTGTCCGTGTGGCCACGGATATGGTACTCCAGCTGGTCTTTCCTTGTGTACTTCTTGCCACAGAATTTGCAAACAAATGGAGTGATTCCCATGTGCAGGCGCATGTGGCGGTCCAGGCTCCCTTTCTGATTGAAGGTCTTTCCACAGTAGATGCAAATGAGTCTCTCATTGTAGGGGTACCACTGGCTCCGCAGGCTGCGCTCTCGCACGTCATTCTCCAGCCCTGTGGGTCCCACAGCTGACTCGCCATCATCTGAGCCTGCTTTGACATGACTCAACACCCCTGCTGGGATGGCCAGGGGGCGCTTTGCCCTGGCTCTCCCACCTCTGAAGCCACTAAGCATGGAGCGGGAAGGACTGGAGTTGCTAAGGTTGACAAAGCATGGGGAGGACAGCCCTGAGTAAGAATAGGTAGCAGGCTGGATGACAGGACAGTAAGAACCCACACTAACAGCCAATACCTGCTCTCCATCCACCAACTCTGTGTGGTACCCATCATCACCAGCTGAGGAACTATCTGAGTAAGTGGGCCTGTCGATCTTCTCTACCTTCACGTGCACATCGGTTACCTGCCCATCTTTGCCAATCAGTTCCACTTGCTCTGTTTCTCCCTCCATGGGAGTATCATGCTCTGACACACTATCGCTACTGCCACGGTCCGACTGGCCTTCCTCTTGATGCTGTCGCCCCCGGCCCAAGCCGTGCCCTGCCTGACTCTGCCGGGAGTAGTAAGGGGGGGAGATCTGGGTAGGGTTTACAAAGAGGTTGCTGTCATTGACCCCATTGCGGCTGGCCTGTGAGTCATCCTTCTCTGGGCTGCAGACACTAACTGGGAGGCTGATCTTGGAGTGGATGCTCTCCAGGATTTGGGTACACTTGTCAATGATGGCCTGCATCTGCAGAAAGCTGGCAGCAGTGAGGAAACTGATAATATCCTTGAGCTGCAGGGACATGTGACCTGTGTAGCAGAACGCAAGAAGCTGTTCGAACACCTCAGGGCTTTTGATGACCGAGATGGAAAGGCCACTCATGGTGCTGAGAGCTGAGTGGTCACGAAAGTAGGGTGAACTAGCTGCCAGCACAGCCTTGTGGGCTCGAAATGGCTGGCCCTGAATGTGAACAATGATGTCACACAGCTTCCCTTGCAGCCGCAGCTCATTGAGCTGGGTCAGAACAGTGTTACTGAACTCCGGCACATCAAACTCGATGTAGCTGCCGTCGTCCATTTCTTGGATATGTTTCTCCAGTTTGTCGACAGCCTGATGGGGGGGAAAAAAAAAAAAAAGGAGAAAACATTAGGTTGAGAAACACTACATTTGCAATGGATTGCAGCATTTTTACAATTTCACAGTTGAGAAGAAAAAAAACTATTATATGTATTATATGTAACAAAATAAGATTTTGATTCAGGCTTACTTTACAGTACTGTCTCTCGTCATAACTGGCCCGTACATGGAAGAATGTATCCACACAGCATACAATCTTAAAGATGCTCATTTATGCTAATGAATTTTACAGTAATGTTAACATTACAAAATTAATTGTTTCATTACATTTCTTATATTTACTACTGACTGTCAACAGTGGCCTCGTCAAAGTTTCAAAATTGAAATGACAAATGCTAAACAATTTCACTACCCCGTCTGTCCCAAAGAGAAAACACAAAAGACATCTGCTAAGCCACTACTGGTAACCCCAAACTCACTGCGTTGTAAATTTACCATCAGAAAATCACCAACATGATTCACATACAGCAGACAGAAGTGTAATGGCTCTAATACACATTTTAACCTCTTTGCACAGAGTGTAAACATGTTGAAAATACTGGCTGTTTATTGGGGTCGCAACACACACACAGAATTAAGTGCAAGTTTTAGGAGAGACAGAGAGAACAAAGGAGACGGTAGTCCAAAGGTGAAAGTAATAATCTGAAAATTCATCTCCCCAAGTTTTATCCTTCTATTTATCACATTTTTTATTCATTCATTGCTATTAATGCTAAAAAGGAAATAGAGAGTAAGTATATGAAACAATTAGCCTCTTTTAAACGGAGATCCTGCTACATTGCAGAAGATCCCTCATTATGCTGGCTTTGCTTGTTTACACTGTATTAGAGGAGTGACGTGTAACACAACAGAATCAGCATCTATCTCGCCATGCTAGCTCTCCCTTTTACACAGACGTCGATTCAGCTCTCTGACTACCTGCAGAGTCAATATAATCAATCAAAACTTCTTCAATATCAAACCAGAATTTGAGAGAGAGTAAAACTCACTGAAGCAAGAATAAATAAAGGGAGAAAGAGATGGGGGGGCAACACGTAACTAAAGTCCGCTTGTCGAATTTGAAACACAGATGGTGATGGATTATGTTGATCAGTTGTCACTCTGCTACAGGCCACAAAAAAGGTGAAAAACTGCAAAAAAAACGACTTTGCAAATAAAAATGTGACGACAACACGTAGCCGACCTACATGTTACTAAAGTTGTTTGCTCAACTGTATTTAAACCTGTGTTTCACTCCTGCAATAATAACACAGAGGATTAGTAAAGATATTGATTGCTTTAAATTCAAAATCTTAACCTCTTTCGCATAAGCAATTACATAAAATGAATGAAAAAGGAAAAAGAATTACATGGCTGGGTGTTGCCACATGCTGCCACTGAGATGCCCTTCAATTTTCATTCCTTTAATGGTCGTTGTAACTGACAGTAATAAAAACTGTGAAACACTGTGTACGGTGAAATTGGGACATTTTCTGAGACAGTTATCATACTGTAAAAATCTCATGTCATGCCTAGTAGGGGACACTGAGCTGTCACTCAAAAAGTCATCAGCCAATGAAAAAAAAAAAAAAAAAAAAACTGCCCGAGCAGGCAGTGCGAATGAGAGAGCTAGCAGCATAACCACAAAGGAGACAGTGAGGGCAAATGTCTGCTAAAGAACACTAATAGTTTACACAATTACAGAAATAATTTGTTTCCAAGTTATAAGTTTCACTTCAATTCTTTTTGTGCTATTCAAAATGTTCTATTTATTTATTGACATAAGTCTAGGTTCATACACTGTGGGCATATTGGCAGAACAACAACACCCCCCCCAGTCCCCAATTATGTGTTTGTATGTTTTATACAGAACGGTGAGGCAGAATAAAGGCACAACATTCCCACCTTGAACATGCAAAAAAAAAAAAAGAGGACCTGATAGCAACTGGTGGAACACAATGTACCCATGTTCAGCATAAACTGACTGCGGTGAAGCATAACAGCCATATGAGGCAATACAGGTTTAAATACTGCATTTGGCAGAGAAAGAAGAAAATCTGGTTGTACATAGGAGATGAGAATGCACGAAGAACGTGTCCATACACTAAAACGTATCTTGTACAGTCTCTCCTATCTTTGAAGCTTCTCTGATAAATCTGAATAAAAGAGTTTGAGTAATGACACTGGAGTAACTTGAGACTGCATAATTGTGGATAGCTTAATGCTTGTTGATATTTCATTACATAGTAGACATAACATTCAAGCTCTGACTGAAACACATTTTGGGAAAATGATCAGTGATAAAATGATCAAATCTCCCCGTGCAGGGAACAGCTACACCAATAGTGGAGTACTGCCCTTACACAATAATACACTCACTTGAGCTGACTGATAAAATATTAACTGACATAGGCTCTGCCTTCTCAGCAGAACTTGTCAAACCACACTTTGGAACGTTGCAACTGTGAGATCAAATTCTACGGTATCCACTGCGTAATTTTCTGTTTGTAAAAGCAAATACTTCCGCGTTGCAAAACCTAAGTATGTGTTCTCCAGCTTAACCACCACCCCACCCTCCTACCCAATTCCATCTGCCCTTCTCCCATCTCTCCCTCTGCACCTCCTCCTCCTCCCTTCCTCCTGCCCCTCACTGGCAATTCAGCATGATCTTCTGCGCACTGAATCTCTGTCAGCCCTTGGGGAACGTAAATACTTTTCCAGTTGCCAAAGCATGCCAAGACACCTGTCCAACAAACCATATGTTCTCATCTTGGCGCAGTAGAGGGAAAGATGTAGCAAAACAGAGAAGAATCGTAACAAGGTGTGCATTATTTTCACTCCCCCATTTACCAAATAGAACACGTTCATACCCTAAAACATATCACTGGTGGCTGCCAACAGCATGCATACTAGATGGAGCCAAGTTGAAGGGCAGCCAAAGAATGCATGCTCAGTAGCTGAGATGCACATGCTGGGTGAGGGTCACATGCTTGGCTCACGTGGGAAAACTGAAAATGTTAAAACTCAGCTCAAAAATTCCATCTGCAGCTCAAGTTCCCTGCCTGGTAATAAACCTGTTTAACACAGCTGCTTCATGTTGGTACATAGAAAAGATGCTGAGTGTATTGTAATAGTTTGGCTGATGAAAAGATCAGCATAACTGTAGTGGAAAGACATCACCTAGAGCCGCAGAATCTTATATAGAGTCTCTAATAACTTTGGAATGTCACCCAAAAAAAACAAAACAAAAAAAAAAACGCAGTGGAAGATAAATCAAAGTCAGCAGGTAAGCATTGTGTGCTTTCTTCAACATCAGCAGCATTTCACCTACTTTGAAAAACAGCTTGTGGGGCGGACCAGATCCAGAACGTAATTGCTTAACAAGCAAAGGTTAGGAGAGCAATTCAAAACAGATAGAACAAAACCAGATAAAAATAGACTAGGTTGTGATACATTAAAGGGAAAGTATGATGTGAGGAACTTTGCTTGTGTAAGAATAACATGCATTGTGGAAATTGTTAAAGCTTAGAGGGAGCTCAGCATGCAGAGCTTAATACTGTAAGCTTAAGGTCGGTTTTTACTTCTGAGCAGCATCGATGCAGAGGATCTACGCCCTGAGCATTTATACTGGTGTGTCTGCGTCACTCTACCATTTCACCACCAAAATGCTATTCGGTGGTAGGGTTTCTATGCCACTTTGTTCAGTTTCTTCAAACAGAGGCGACATGAAACTGAGTTGGAGCTAATAAATGTTGAACAACATTTAATTTTACTGGAATCACTGCAACGCAGAAAAGAGAGGAGACGTCAGAGGAGATGGTGTGTACGACCACTGAACCAGTTAAAGCAGGAGGGTGAATTTTCTGTGCTTGTCCAGCCACTGAGAGACATGCTACCAAGCGGACCAATTACAGTTCCAGCGTTCTGTGTCACTGCGACATATAGTTACATACAGCATAGGGTATACAGCTACACCATAACTACAGCGTTGATTCTTCATAGAAATATAAACTGGCCTTTAGCCTTTGGGTGTGGTCTCTCACTTGATTTGTTTGGAGAGAAGTGGAAGACAAGAAAATAGTAATCTTTCATTTCAGCCTTCTCACATGCTTACCAGATGACCACAAGTGAAAGTCTCAAACAACCTCTTTATTCTCCTATAAGATAACAAGAGTGCATCCACAATGACAGTCAAATGTTTTCTTCTTGTTTCCAACACCTACATTCACTACAAGCAACAACTGACTCATTTAGATGAGAGTAAATAGTTCAAAGAGAACCTAGCTGATCCACAGTAACAGTACTTCGACTCTGGCCTCCATAACTCGTGCTTTCCTCCACCAGAAGTTGTCCTGCTTTCTGCCCCCGGTCAGCCCCTGACAAATTTACCACCTCTTGTTTGCAGCATGAACGGCGCTTTTTATGAGCAGCACTAATTAGCTAGGATATCATCCTGCTACATTGTCTTTTCACATAGAGCCAACCCTGCAGGGATTACGCTGTTGCAATTACAGTTGGCAGTGATACAATTGATGCAATGTCCTTAAAACAGGCTTTATTACCAGCAAATGGTCAGGATCTGCGGAACAGACTTTAAGCTAGGCAGCCACCATTTGCTGTTATAATGCAGGAAAAACCTTTCAAATGTCTGAATGTTGAGTCATATTTACAGTCTTCTTGTTCTGTTATGTTTCCTACACTTCCCAAAATTATATAAAAATATTTCACACTCATAAAAAGTTAATACTTGAGAACGTTTTGAATCACAGCATTATTTTATATAAATAATTCAGTAATAGATATCATCACCACAAAACAAGGACAAATAACGCTCTTTGCAAATGCAAAGAGTATGATTCATGGTACCCACTACTGACAAACAATAACCACTACACTCATACCCTAAACCAGAGGTGTCCAAACTGTTCCACAAAGGGCCCTGTGGCTGCAGGTTTTTGTTCCAACAAATCAAGAGCACACAGTTTGACTAATCAACTGTCTGAAGACTGAGATCAGTTGAGTCAACTCTGGTGTGCTGCTGCTTGGTTGAAATAAAAACCTGCAGCCACACGGCCCTTTGTGGAACAGTTTGGACACCTCTGCCCTAAACAGTTCCTGAAGTACCAGATTACCATTAAGGATAATTACCATAAACATCACAGGAGTCCAGTTTTCATCAAATCAATGTATGCGACTGGCATCTTTATGCCTAGTATTGCACAATCACTGATTTCAGCTAGTGGTTAAAACCAATTCAGTTTTACTGCTTATCCCAAACAGAAACAGGACTATAAAAGAGGAAGGTTGAATGGGTGCAAAACCATAATGCCTACTCATGCAAAAGTAAATGGCTTTGGCTTGACGCTGTTCTGACATGCCTTATAGTTAAAATATTTGGACTGGTTTCAGATGCAGTTGTCCAGGAATAACCTGTGTTCTTGGTTTCAAACTGGGTTGTTAATGCTGCAGAATGGGAGATTTCAGAGAAAATGGATGTCACAGAAACAGTAAACACAGTCCTTGGTGACCTAGGTGAACCCAGGTGTACTGAATAACTACCATGTCCCTGCACTTTGTCCTTTCCTGCCATAACATCGCGTACAATTTGTTTACAAGTACATTAACTGTTACTAAGAGCATTGCTAATACCTGTATCTTTAGACTTTCAGTCTAACATATGTCCTGTTTAAACCGCTGCAGGTACAGGATAGACCCTGAATTTGTACAAGCCTAGTGTCACCCCTTAGACGAACACTGGGACTACTGTACGACTAAATATTGCAAGTTTTAGCTACACATTTAGTAGGTTCACTTTTTTTCTTTAAAAGTCGCATTTACCCGTGTTAGGTTCACCGTGCTTTGACATTGCGGGACATTAGCGTGTGCCGTTGAACCCGTCGTACGTGCACATAATGCCGATACACTGGGAAGCAAATGTGCAGTGTTTCAAACTTTATTCCAAACCTTTCTGTTAGTGTTTAAGTTAGCCATTGATGAGGGGGGTCTACGTAGCGGAGATGCTAACATTAGCGTTAGCTTGACCATCGCGTCCACTTGCTTTTTGTTTAGTTGTCTGTCCCATTTCTTATTTCTGTGATAATTGTAGTTAACTTAACGTTAGTTAAAACATTTTCATCGGCTCATGGGGCCGGACCACCCAACTATTTAGAGGGACACAGGCATGGCTAACCAGCTATATTTGCTAGCGCAGCCTAAAATCGAGCAATTGCTTAAGGAAAATGCGTAACGTTTACGCAGACTTCCCTCTTTGATGCATAGTGGATTAGTTTGTGGTTTGTATGCAGTTCCCACATTTCTTCTGACAACACAAAAGCCTGACAAGATTGTACAGTTTAGTAGTAGCCGAGTTACAACGTCGAACGCGGCATTTGCTAGCTAGCTTAGTTAGCAACCAATCCATGTCAGCCGGGGCTATGTAGCGACCAGCGCTAGTTAGCGGCTATTGCTAGCTAGCAGATAGTTGCTAGCGTACGGTCGCGGGCAGTTATTTTCCCATTACTTACACTGTAAGACAAAAGACGTGCCGACATTACAGCCACGTTATGGTCACTAGTCCAAGCCAAAGTTGAAGTCCACCAAACTCACCGTCTTGCAGATTAGCATGAAATGTTGTCCATTCCCCTCAGTAGTTCGCTAACACTACAGCCAGGCCTCCCCCCCTCTCCAGTCCAGATGTGTCAGACAGTTGCTGCTGCAATTTTTGCATCAACAGGAAGTGTTCTTTTGGCTCTTTGCATTCATTCTATCAGTGAGTTTTGCAGCAGCCCCTCCCTTGCTCATGTCGGTGTTATGTGCGGAGACATCATGTTCTTAACGTACAACGTGATGGAGGACATATACACGCGTAAGAATTCATGTAAAGTAGCCTACAGTCGGTTTCCAAATAGTTTTCAGCGCATAACGTGGCTATAGCCATACCCTTATCTCCTGACTACACCCATTCTATGTTTCTATACATAGGTCAGTTTCATCTGCTTGCATTTTACAACACTGACAATGAGAGGGAGCATTAAATGACTGCATATACGTTTATTTGTTGCATTATCTTGTTTTATAAATGTAACTCTATAGTTTCGTCATTTAATTTGGGGATAATATATATGTCCGTACCTGTGCATTGCACCTGTGAAAGGAAAAAAAAAAAAAAAAAAAAAAAAAAAACAAAAAAAAAAAAAAAAAAAAAAAAAAACAAAAACACAAAAAACGC
>JBBMJY010000024.1:18666609-18698318 GCA_037833715.1 Toxotes lorentzi | reverse complement strand
ATGTGGGTATATGTGTATTGTGCCTTTGTGCCCCCCCCCCAACACACACACACACACACACACACACACACACACACACACACACACACACACACACAATTTTATTCTTTTGCAAACAATTTTGTAAAAAGTGCAAGTAGTGGCAACATTTCCTCTGTCCCAATGATAGAAACTGATTTAATTTCTCTTATCTATAAACAGAGGGAAACATTAAAGTTATCATCTAGACAGTGAGAACTGTGGTATTGCACCGCTCAAAAATACAGTTGAGCTCGGATGTGTCACTTTAACAACTTCAAAGGCATTGGTCAAGTAATTAGATTCTTTGACAGTCACATACACTTGTTTTGTTTTTTTTTTAATCAGTTTTCATGAACTCAAAATGAATCCATTCAGTTCTATATACATACCACAAAGTGGCGCCAGAGACTAAACTGATGATAAAATCTCCACTTTGCACCAAAGTCCTCCCTTTCATAATAATACTCAACTCTCAATAGGTTGAGGTGGATCAGCATAACAAGGAAAATATGCTATTCAGTGATTTAGATGGCATTATACATAATAAACAAAAATATTAACTTGTCTATGTTTCTTTTCTATTTTTTTGTTTGCCACAATATTTGAATGGGTTTTGGTTGTCTCATGTCAGTTTCCTCATTAAATTACACAGTGTTTCCAAGATTTTCCTAATTTGTCACTGCTTAATCAATGTCGACAATAAAGACAAAGACTGATTAAGCAGTGGAAAATTAGGAAAATCTTGGAAACACTGTGTGATTTAATAATGAACTCCACTCTATGTAGTTCCTCATGACAGTGGAGAAATGTGTTTTTCCATTAATCCAATAAAACTGCAAAAATAACAATGGAAAATACTGTAAGTGTAAAGTTCATGCAGGATCTTAAGAAAACAGAACTTAAATTTAGCTTTATAGTGTTTGGCCACCACCCAATGTAAACAAAGAGGTTTGTTTGCTGTAGTAATCTCTTTTATGTATACAGTAGAGCTTTGAATATAATCTTGAACACTACAGTTATAATCATTTATAAGCACTTTGCACCTACACAAAATCTGGACTTACAATATTGGATATTTCCTAATCAGTTAATTTTTTGTTAATCAACGTTTACGTCTGCAAATGGCAGATCCCATTGAACCTTGTATATTGAGACCCCACCAGAGGTGCAAGTTCATGGCCATTTATATTTTTCTTAATTTTATTGAATGATATTTTCTTACATTATAATAGACATTTTTTTTTTATTTTATTGTATTCGTTTGTTTATTTGTTTTATCTTTTTGGTGTGATAAGTTTTAGGGTGTATGTTTTTCGTTTGGCAAAAAGGGGACAAGGTAAACTCTTGTCTGCTGGTCTTCTGTGAGGAGCACTTTATCTGCAATACTTGTCGTGGAGAGGAATGAATGTGCGCTGTGTGTGTTTTTTTGCATGTGAGTGACAGGTTGGCAGCTCAGGTGAATATCTGACCTAATCTGTGTGCAGGTGGGTGATCAACGCAGGGAAAGAAATCGCTTTGTCATTGCACGTGCTTCTTGTTAAACAAGTCACTCCTCTATTCTAGACCATGATTTTCTTCTCTCTTTTTTTCAGGAGATTGATGCATAACTGGAGGTGCAGCCAAAGTATGGTGATTAGAGATGGTTTTGTTGATCCGCAGGAATGATCATGGTATTGATAACATTTCAAACAAACTCATAATCAAAGGGTTTCCTGTTGAAGTTGTAATCTTTTCTGAAATGGGGCTTTGTTAGCTCAGTGTCATTTGGTTGACCAGGAATTATTTGGCGGTAAGCTAATGGGGCTGGTTTTGAGTGGTGCAGCGCCAGGGATCGTATAGGGGCTCCAGGTGGTGTGGCCTGGGGCTCTGATGTGCTGCTCCTTTTTAATCCCAGATGACATAGCAAAATCTCCAAACCCCCAGCCCTTGTATAAGACTGTATAGGAGCAGAAACCAGATGATTTGTTTAAAGAGTGCATATCATGTATCAAACTGAGGGAATAAGGAGCTCCAGTGTTTTATGTTAAGCCTGAGACCATAGGTTATGCTTAATATGAAAGATGGGTATTTATTCTTTGTCTGAAAAGGAAATTTGTGTGATTCTTGTGATATACTCTAATAATTCTAACAATCCTTAATATATTAATATTAAGTATATTAATATTTCTGATCTATCAGTATCTTTATTTTCCAAGAATTACAATTATTTAAAAAATCCCATCATATGTGAGCTTCTTCTACGGAATATGTAATGTTTGCAGTTTGCAGTTTGCAGTTTTACTGTAATATTAAAAGCCATCAAGCAATTTTGCCGCAGTCAACAAATACCACTCTAACCACAGTTTGTTTGGTAATGTTGAACAAATAGCCCAATTTTTAAGCTTAACATGAATAACACATTGTTTTCTATGTGTGCCAAGAGTCCCAGAATACCTTGGCTGTCAGTGCTGAGGAGAACAATGGCCTCCCAGTGCTCCTGTCCAGAAATAGTCTATAGCTCACTGATGGAGAACATATTTCCCAATAGCAGGTGTCTGAGTCAGTCAGTGCCTGATCCTCACCATGACTGTAAAAGAAAGGTCCAGCTCGTCCAGGTGCGGGAGCACCTCTTTGGCCCTCTCAGGTTTCTCCTTGATGGAGGAGCTCTTTGTGGAAGAATGAACAAGAGAAATATTGACATTAAACTATGTATATTACTATTAAAAAACATGTGCATCAACTCCTTTAGAATATGTAATATTCTACATGAGGGCAATTTGCTCTCTGAGACTAATGACAGACAGTTATCTACTCTGTACAGATGATTGACAGCCTTTTATTAGTATAAGTGTTTTTCTTGTTTTACAAGATAAGCAATGCATGCTTATCTCCACGCTCTGTATTGGACAAACAATAGAAAAAGCATGCCTAACAATCCTTTTGTGTTTTTGGAAGTGCAAATAGAGCATAAGCTTATGAAATATTTATATACCACAATGATAGTCAGTTTGACATATCTTCATTTCATTTTAAAAATCAGCTGGGCTCCAACCAAAGCCATTCAAGGCAAAACCTCAAAAGCTAAGAGAGTTTTACCAGTAAGTACAATAATCACTTGCATTGCAGGGATAATGAGCTCTCAGATGTGTCATATATTTGCCTGAGAAATTAAGCCAATTTGTGGAAATGGTGGCCTGGGGTTGAGGGAATACAGAGTAGCTTGTAAAGATGAGTGATATCTGGCACAGCATGAAGAGAATGAGAGGTGTGCTGCCCGGTGCTTAGCTCAAATGAAAGCTCTGATTAGTGGAGCAAAGATCAAAATGACAGAGCGGTGGAGGCTTCAGCTGGGCCTTTGTTATTGATAAGTCTGTCATCTCTGCTGATATTGGAGCAGTAATGGCAGCTGATGATTAGGCCACTCCTGAGCTATTAACTACATTTCTTATCCTTTTACTGGGGCCCAAGAGAGCCTGTTTGAAAGACAAAGGCTTCCTTTATGAAGCTGGCTTCTTAAACGGCATCCACCTGACCTAAAAGGCACAACTGTTACGTCTTTCTGCCAGGCCAAAGAAGTCAGGGACGAGTTACATGTCAGAGGTCGCAGTGTGTTGCTGTTTGAAATGAAGGGGTTCTGAGTGAGTAAGCTGCTGAAAGACGGCTGCAGCAAAATTACAGAAAATTGGCTGTTTTGTCAACATTTCATCAGAAGATTTACAGAAAGCTGACCCCGACCCTTTCTCTCCCCCTCTTTCACAAGGCTAAGGAGATTGAGTGGGTCGGAACTGACTGACAAACAAATCTCTTCTTTATTTCTTTCTCGCTTTCTCTTTCTCTCTGTAGAAGTGATATTCAATATGATCTCTTTTTAATGATCCTAAGTGGCTGAAATTACATATCCTCAACACGTATTGTTGAGGTTGCTCTAGTCTGATTCCAGGGCACACTAAGGGCATAAAAAGTAATTATCAAAATGTTTCAATTCTCCAATGAAAAGAATAATGTGCTATTCATTTTGTATTATTATACCGTAGTGTACATAGATCCAGTACATTCATTTTCATATTTGGTTGTTTATGTAATTGTACAATATGACAGCATTGGATAATTACCTTGTGTGACCCAGGAAAGGTAAGAAGGGTAATATAGTTAAGTCAGCTTGCACATGTGCACAAGATCAGTGATTCCCAACCAGGGGTATTTGCAATCCAGAGGGTAGTTCTGCAGGTGCAAGGAAGTACATGGAAAGACTGTGGGGAGGCTCAGTTAATTTGAAAAAAAAAATAAAAATAAAAATAGAAATTACGATTTGATTTAAAAAAAAAATCCACAGTTTGCTATAACGCTTGAACGCTACATGTTGCCATTGAGATTGCATGAAAACTAGTATGTAATTAGAGGTCTAAACACTTAGCTATAAGCAATGGATAATTGTTTGAAATAAAGAGTTAAAAGTAATGGATAATAAATGTTAAGTAAAAGTAATGGATAAATGGATGAAATAGATGGCTAACCGTAAGCCAGTGGATCAGTGTCTGAAACAAGTGGCTCAAAGTAATGGATAAAAGGTTTTAATAGTTAGCTTAAAATGGCTCAGTGGTCAAATAGTTTGCTAAAAGTAATGGATAAATGGTTGAAATCGATTCCTAAAAGTAGGCAAATACATAAGAGGTTAAAACAGCAAAAAGTAAAGGATAAAGGATTTGAATTATTAGCTTTTAGTAACTTAATGGATAACTGAAAAGGTTTAAATGGTTCGATAAAAACTGATAATAAGTGAACTGTCAGACAGAAACGGCTGAAATGGTTGGCTAAAAGTAACATACATGTTGCAACGTCCACCTACTTCTACTGCAAATGGGGTTCATTTAAAAACATTACTGTAACAATCTCCACTTGTATATAGGATAGTTTTCCATCCAATTTAAAATAAGGTCAAATATTTGTAACATGGCAGGTGGTGTCAGTAAGGGGGTAGGCTACCTGAATGCATTTGATGGGTCTATGGGAGTACTTCTAACAAAAATGGTTGGGGTCCACTGCCCCACTAGATTGCATACAAGCTTGTTTTGGGTGCAGCATTTCCATCTTCAGCTCCATGCTTTGTCTTTGTCTGACCTCAACTCAGTCTGCTCTCTGTCTTTGGTATTCCCCTACAAAGGCCAACAGGAATCCTGGGCTTGTTGATTTAGCCCCCAGTGGCCGGAGGCAAAGCATCTTTCATTAACGTCTAAAACCTCAGGAATGAGATACTGGCCTCACGATAAGATCTGGTAATGCAGTAACATGGAATTATGGAAGAAGAAAATTGCCATTTTTGTTTATAAGCACCTGTGATCTCCCATGAAAGCCCCCTGTTCCCCAGGTTTGGGTCAGTCCCAGGAGAGGAGAGGGTCCTGGAACCCAATCCATGCTGCAGAGGAGAGATTTTTCAGGCTGAAGGCTTGGAGCAACGGAAGGTGCTGCTGTCTGTGGAAGGTCAGCTTAGCGTACCAAGACAGTGATCCTGTGTGCCTGCTGCAGAAAATCATCTCCTACCCACCAGAGAAATGCCCCCCCCCCATACCCCGTTTGTGGTTATGTTTGTGGTCAGCAACTGCTTTAAGGTCAATACAAAGCATTTATGAGACACTCCAGAGGTATTGTCACTGTACTTTATCACTTTACCAGTAAGTGTGGACAAATCAGAAAGCTGCTGTGAGAATATGGGAGTTTGTGTTTCCTCCATTGTGCTTAGAAAGGTATGTCAGCCTCACCACTTTCTTTATCAGAGCCTCTGTGGAGGGAACATGTCAGAAACAATAGAGTTATGTGGCATTCTGACATTTTGAAGAAGTTGCATACCCTTTTACTCATACACTGAGGTCAAATTCAGAGTCCTCCAGAGAGCCAGGAAAGAATGCAGGTGTTGTGCTTGGAGCAAACAGCCTGAAGAAAAAAAAAGTCTCCTTTTGCTATCCTCCTTCATCCTGCAGTCTGTGCTCAGGCAAAGCTGTCCACCTGGTTTCTTTGGTCATTTACACATCACACTTCTCTGATTTTTACCACGTTTTTCGCATATGTAACCACAAGTATAAGAAGAAAGTTCAAATGGCTGGCAATGAGTGCTCAGGGTAAAACAGATCAACTGGAAAGAAGAGGCTGGAAGGAAGGAAGAGAAAAGTCTTATTGTGGCAGAACTGATGTGTTTTTGTCTCCTCTGGATAGTTTCTTCATCACCTCTTTAAATTTTAAAGCATTTGGCATGCAGCCTGTGGCAGGTTCTCTTGAGGAAGCAGCAAAGCAATGAGGGTCAATGGTGCCATAAATCTTAGACCGTCCATTTTGGAATCCGACATGGACACTTGAGATATGTATATTTAATAGAATGTTCATGTCGGTGTGACTTGAAGTCAAATGCATTTTATATAAGGGAACTGTTGCTCCATGCTAACAAGTGAGAGCAAAGCTGTTTATCCGCTGGGGGACCTGTGTTGCTGAGGGGTCTTTTTCTCATGTTCTCCCATGATGTAAAATGGATAACATGCATAAAATGGTACATAAGTCCTGCCTTTGGGTTCTGCAGGGCCTGAGGGGGAAAAGAGCTGGCAGCCATGTTTTTGCACCTAATTCCAGAGCAATGCAATAAATGACATAACTTTGGCCTTTAAGAAAGAATGGAACTCACTCAAAGATGAGCTTTTGCCCTTCCTCCTCTGTCCCCCCTTTCCTCTGGATCACAGCTCTATTCTATTCTAGTTCTACATAATAAAAAAAAAGCCTACTCTGCAACAGATTTCATCTTCAGCATGCACAGTTTTTTTTTATCATATGTAAGAAGTCTCTGTCATTGGGCTTTTATTTTATGACAACTACATCAAGTAATTGGATATTTTATGGTTCAGATGTCCAATACAAGAACATAGAGTCCAATTGTAATTGGTGAAAAAGTAAAAATAATTATGCTTCGTACCAGAGCCTTAAACAAAATTTCAGTTAAGTAGAAAGGGAAAAAAAACCTCTGCAGAACATATAATGTAAATAGTTTCTGGCAACAGAGAGGGGTATAAGTTCAAGACAATATTTGGAGGCTAGGAGACTGACAGTAATTCAATTAGACAGGAATCCTCACCCGTTCTGTGGGTCAGAGTTATCCATGTTAATCAGTAGAGACCGGAGACATATAAGCTGCTGGTTTCCTGCTGGGGCTACGCTGTCTGACTGTGCACTGTTACCAGGCTGTGCATTTAATAATAAAACATGCGTCAATACAAACTTACCTTTAAAAATGCATGTCATTAAGAAATTATTAGTTAAACCAGATGGCCTATTACATAATACTGAATGACTGACTTGTCTCTACTATTAATATTATTAGCTAATGAATTAAAACAATTATATATCAGAGTGAATGTTGGATCATAAACTAAAGGTCTTTTTTGGAGAAAGACAAGGTAACTGAGGGTGTCCTGGTATTGTGGATGTTGGCTCATCGTCCATGGCTCGCTGGGACACTTGACTGGAACCAACCTGTTACTAATATTATTAGTAACACAAAGTGTTTTTCCCACAGTGACAAGTCAAAATGTCCGCGGTGAAAAAGGCCTCTTGTTGTTTAAATGTACTGTTAATAAACTGACATTTTTTCCAATTTTATTTGATTATAGTTGTAATAAATCAGAAACAGAAACACAAAAACTGTTCATCATGTACATAAGGGTATGTGAATATTACTTTAAGACAGAGAACCATACCCTTTAAGTAAACTTAACTGCTTTCGTATCATATGCATATATTGATCTATATTAGTTTTGATAGATTATTAGATAGTAATGTGTGTCATTAGTGTTAGTCATTAGTTGTCACTCACCATATACAACAAGTACCAGTATTATAAAAGATGTATTTCTTCAAAATAAGCACAGAATAATATCACTTTATGTCATTTTCTGTTACCCATAGGTTTAAATTTCAGTATTTCTCCGATAAAAGCTGTTACCAGTGAACAACATTCACTGGTAACAGCTTTGAGATCTATCCTCTGTCATCATTCTGTCCACATTGTTAAAAATGTCTCACGCAACACTTCCTTATGCCTCATTTACACCAAAAATTGTTGTTTTATATCCAATTTAATGTCACATTTAAATCCCTTACTTTCCATCGACTCGGCCCCACATTTCCTCTAATTACCCGTCTAGGTTGTGGCAAGTTGTGTCACGGTCTTGTTATTTTCACAATGTGAAAGCAAACTTTCCTACCAAGCCTCGGCCGTTAGCTCGATAGCATTTGGCATTCATTGTAAACAATCTGCAGCTCCTCCTCTGTTTTTCAGAAAGGTGTTATCTGAATACATCAAAAGAAAAAGGGAATACAATTGAAAGTGTGGTGAAGTTAGAACAGTGAATATAAAGATTGTATTTCAAATGGCAGTCTGAAAGGTCCAGTTTGTTACCAGAGTGAGCTGTGACACTGAGAGTGCCATTTTAAGAATGCGGCTGCTGTCTGGACACTTTGCACCCTGTGAGATGTCTGCAGAAAGTAATTACTTCAACCAAGATGCTGTCAGCTTGGCTAGAAGCTAATGATCTACTGTCTGAAAAGAAAGTGTATCATATCAATTATTAAGACAACTCAGTTTGGAAGTGGGGGGGGATGTCGGTAGTTTGATCTGTGCATTAACAAAATAATTGATTGCAGTAACTGAGCATGAACATCCCAGTTGCTCCAACAATTAGTTCTACCTGTCGTCCTGTAGCCTCCCCACTCCAAGAACGGGTGGATGTTGTTGAAATCGTACAAGCGAACACAAACACACAGAGAGAGGACAAGAGCCAGAGCTGTCATCCTGACTTTCAGATGAAGTGGGGGATTAGGATGGAGGTGAAAGCATGCTGAGGACCATGGTGACAGCAGATGAAGGGAGATAGCGCAAACTCTTGTGGAATTCACAAGCACTCGTAGGCAGTGTCGGGGGGGTGGGGAGGTGGGGGCGGGGGTGGGGGGTTGCTACGAGAGCACAAGAGCGTTCTCAGAAGTATTTTTCTTAATGTAAATTTCATCACAAACTGTCTATAGTAATGACTGAGTGAGTTTCATTGCAGAGAAAATTATTTTTCTGAAAGGATCTGAAAGGTTAAATATGCTTTTCAGATGACAAAGTCCTCCAGGGAGCATAACAGATTGCTGGCAATCTTTTTCTCTTTTGAACTGTTATAAAATCATATATTGCATGTGTGTGTGTGTGTGTGTGTGTGTGACCAGAGGAACCCAGTACACCGCCAGTCAAACCCCTGACAACACTGATATTAATACCAAAACTGATGCCCTACAAATTACAGCTTGTGCTCAGGATATTCTTGTGTGCATACATCTGTGTGTGTGTCATATGTCTTTTCTCGTGTTATGGCTGTGCAGGAATGTGCTTTTCAGTGTGTTTCTTCTCCTGCTGGGTCTAACTGTGGTGGTCCTGCGGCACCAGCCATTCGTCCCTCCACAGACACGCTGACTAGGCCAGCCTGGGCTCAGGTATCTCCACTAACCTCCCCTTTGTCCCGCTTTAAAATAGGCTCTTTTGTCTGCTGTTTTCTGCAGGTCATTGTAAGGAGCGCTTCTTAGTGTCAGCTTTAATTCACACTGTAACCCTAGCCATGATGCCTCCCAACTATCCACGCTGCCTGCCTGGCATTCAGCTGCTCCTTGGAGAGCTGAGGCTGCATTACTCCCCCCCTCCATAACTGCACCCAAGGGACAACTTGCAAACTTTGTCGCTTAAATATTTAAATAGCCCTTTAATTGACATCTGTCAGACCTCACCCAGAGCACAACCTGAATACTTCTCTGTAACCATAAAAGAAAATGCTGGTGGTGGTTTTTTTTTCACTCATTGTCTCCTAGCGCTGTAGAGATTAGATTATAGAGTACTACATTTTTTTTCCAAGATCATAGATCGAATATCCCAAGCCACAATTCATCACAGCAAATTGATCGGTGTCTGCTTTGTTGCAGTGCTTCTTTCTTCTTCTAAGGCAATAATTTTAGAACGATAGCATGCGACAGAAAAAAGTTTGCTTCTTTTCACTCAGACGGGTAGATTTATACCTTTAAATGACACTGATTGGGCAGAGCTCAGCAGCTTGCATTGACTGTTTTCATAACCTCTGACCTTTGAATGAACTGGCGTCAAAAGAATTGGTTAAATTAAAGGAACCTCAGTCTAAATTACAACAGCAAAGCCATGTGATGTAAAATAGAGTTGCAATGAAGGAAATGCACCAAAAAAAGTCAACAGTGGTGGTATTTTTCTCTTTACCTAAGATCCCAGCTGGGGAGATACAACCCCCAGGCTCTGTCTGCCTGTCTACCCTTGAAGAGAAGAAGAAACAACAGGAGAAAAGAGAAAAGAGGCTCATGTTAAAACAGCAAACATCATAACCTGATATCGACACTCAGCTGGGGTTCGCTTTACTTCTGCAGTCTCTGTTTTTCTCTCCTGGGAGGGTGCAATCTATAAGGGCTTCCTCAAACTATCTCCACGGCTAAAAATAAATCTCATATACAGTACGCCGGTGTCAGGAGTTTAAAAAGTCATCTGGTGGAAATATAGACATTATCCCAGAATAATTTAGACAGAGGATTAGCTGGTTTCTATCCAAGATGTTTTTCACAGTATGAAAAATGTGATGTGTGTTTTGAAAGGGAATATTTCATATAAAATTTTTTTTTTTCAGTCAGAACAGGCTTTGAATGGACAAGTTAAGTTGAAATGTTGCTGGTAAAACGTTACACAGAGTCATACATATAACGATGTGTTTTACAGCCTTCAGTTGGTACAGGGGAAGATTCAAACAAAATAATATTCATCTTCTATACCGCTAGATCCATGGGGGAGCTGGAGCCTATTCAGCGCGAGAGGCGGGGTACACCCTGGACTGGTCGCCAGTCATTCACAGGACTGACACACAAGGACAGACAACCACTCAGACACACCTACGGGCAATTTAGAGTAGCCAATTAACCTAATGTGCATGTTTTGGGGATTGTGGGAGGAAGCTGGAGTACCCGGAGAAAAACCCATGCAGGCACAGGGAGAACATGCAAACTCCACACAGAAGAGCCCAGACCGGGGTTCGAACCTGGAACCCTTTTGCCCACCATGCCGCCTTCACAAAATAATATATTATTGTGAAAAGAAGGTGACACTAAGTAACAATACTTTATTTCTAGAACAGCCGTGTGGTCTTTAATTTCAGAGTCTTAATCACTCTTAAAGGATAGGTCTGGAGATGTCCTTTATTTTTCTTCTTGTCAACATTAAAAGACCGAAACTAACAATGCTCTCTCCTCTGCCATAGTTCCCAAGTCCACAGATTCCTACTAAAGACATAAATCTTTAAAACTAGGTCACAAATACATTACTTTATTAGTAGTATTATTTTTTACAACATGCAAGGTTATTTCCTTAAACAGCTGGGCACTGCAGTTTCTGACAACTGTAACTCAGGAAGGAGGAAATAATGCATTTGGTACACATTTGGTGTGCTATTGAGAATTTATGGCAGCAGTATGGTATATAAGGCTCTAAATGAACTACACCTATGTTCACTGTAATGAAGAAACATGTCAGTGATTTTTTAAAAATGTTTTTTGCTCTATGCAACTAAAATATTACCTGGCTTCTTCTTTCTTACTTTTTACATTTCCTTTTTTTTTTTTCTCACAAAGAGTGCTTTACGTTTGGATGAAATATAGCAACCAAGTCAAGACTGCTTCAGCTCTAAATGTGCACCTAAAATGTGAAGAGACCAGCACACGAGACACAGTAATTGTGATGAATATCGCAGATTTAGATGTACATCAGATCCCAACAAGTAACCACAGAGTCTTTCAGTTGGGATCGCTGTCTTGAGGAATGGAGTGGAGGTTTGTGGGAGCCCGTCTCAGCCGAGTTCCCCCGCTCAGCTCACATTCTCCGAGTGAACCCGTGTCCTGGGGCCAGTTGGGCGGCACAGTCTCATGTCTCAAGTCCTCACAGTTCACTGGGCCCTTTAAAGTGAGCACACCCACCAGGGGCCCTCAGGACTACAAAAACTACAAACACTGGGCTGTATCTGAGACACACAGATGCACACTTGCATGCACACATGCACACACACACACCAACTGTTAACAGCCCATTTATCTTCGATACAATGGAGAAACAATAGTAAAGACAAAGATATTATCTGTGCTGGTTGTTACCATCATGGGGCTGTAGTTTTGACCCCGAAAGTCAAAGTCAATTCTAGGCAATATTCATCTTTTTGTGCAGTATTTTTTTTTTCAGAGAAGAGATACAGATCCTGAGATGGTTATGGGAGGGAAATGTCAGAGAGCAGATCAGTTTTCAGACATGGCACACTCCGGTGAACATACGCACCGAGATCAAAGCAACCCCTTTGCCTACCGCAGTGCATCCCCAACAGATCTGACAAAGTGCCCCCATTGTGTGACCCTGACCCATTACTGATAATGGATCGCCTCCAGAACCGCCCCCTCAGAGGCCGAACTGGTCCTGCACGCAGAGCTGCGGTCTGCGCCTCGACGACAACTGCGGCACGTCGATGAGCACGCATGATATGGCATGTCAGCTCTGATGCAGTATGACAGCCTCAAACAGATCGGGAGCGATGTGAAGTTTTGCTTTCGTGTCAGTGTCTGCTTTCAAGAATGTGACTTTTAAGTCTCTGTGTTATGTTTTATAACTTCACAACATGAGCAGGATTCATTCTATGCTGTCTTTTGCCACAAGTGTGTATTTATTATAACAGACGTGTGTAGAACTTCAAAGAAAAAAGAACAATTGTGAAGTTTTGGGGAGTTCCTTCCAGTTCTTTGATTATTCTGCTGAAGCAGCAATGCACGGGATTTGGTTTCCATCAGAGCTATTTCTGTCACTCGCGAGAAAAACTCACTGCTCCCACATTCTGCTTGATTTTCATTTACTAACTCACTCAGAGCCACAGATTGTTCCATAACTAAATGTACTGTCACTGTTTTCCATTTTATTATTTTCTAAATAGTCTTAAAAACATTGTACGTTGTGGTAAGTAATGACACACACACACACACACACACACACACACACACACACACACACACACACACACACACATTGTGCTCTTCTGCTCTGTCACATCCACAGCCTTGGGGCATGTTCTCAGTCCCTCCCTCCCTCATAATTACTTTGGTGATCAAGGTTAGAGCAGTAGTAAAGCACACTAACCCTTTAACCTTCCGTGAACTCTCCCATTAGTCCACCTTGGAAACTGATGCACAGTGTCAAACACTGTCGCCCACAACAAGCCCGTGAATTAGTCTTGGCATGAATCTAAGAGACAGGTCTAAAGGGCTGCCGATGCCTCCGTGTGAATCAGACGCTGGGGCAGAGACAGCAGGAGCATGAGGGGGTCAAAAATGCAGCGTTATCGAAGCCACCCCCCCTTGCTCCTTTTCCTCCATAGACCCCCCGCTTGGGCTTACAGAAACAGGACAGACTCCCACAATGCTCCCTGCCATTCTGCCAGCCCCAAGGGCTCCTCCAGACAGCTCAGGAATTTGGGATAGGGATCCAACAAGGTCTACAGCTGGGAGGAGAATTTCTACCATCCTCCGTTTCGCCCTTTTATTGTCTCGCACTGGCATCCCAGTGTTCCCTGTCTGGCTCCGCTGTTCTCCCAGCTCAATGTTTTGATATTGCTTTTGCTCAAGGGCAAGGGTCATGTGGGTTGTGACATCTGAGTTTGACGGGAAATGAATTGCAAACAGTGATCATGATAAAGGTGAAAATTTAAACTGGGGTTGGCTCCGACAGAAAAACAGAGCGGGTGAAGAGAGCCTTTGTTATTAGCAAGTATGCTAATCATAATAATACCATCGTCATAGTTGTTAAAAAATGGTCCATACAGTGAACACATGATTACTTTTTCTGGTTTTATGTGTGTGGTCTCATAGCCATCTTGGAGTCATTGTGTCCTAAAGTGCCCAGAGTCAAAGTGCTATCATTGTCCATCCTGAACTTCAGAGGAGTCAGACAAGAGGGCTAAATGATCAGTCCAGGGGGCTGCCATCTTTTCACATCCACATCCAGCTTTGTTGACTGCAGTGCACAAACTATTTTCCAGGGGGCACTATTGAACTGAGAGACAAACACATTGGTGACGGCTTGAGCCAGAGAGAAACACTTCAGCTGTGTGGAGGCTGAACACATGGAAGGCTAAAGGCAAATAATCAAACCCTTATTGATAACTCAGACAGGAATATTGTATAAACATTTGTATTGATTCAGCAGCTGAAATAAGTGTCAAAGTTCACTTTGTCACAAGATAGCTGCCTTCATTTGACTGAAACAACTTGGGGGAGATAGAAGTCTGGGTTTTCTTTTTCTTTTTTAAAACAGCACCTTGAGTTTCTCAAGTAAAATGAGTGACTGTATACTTCTGGGAAGACAGATCAGAAAAACCACAGTCATTACACAATTAAGTGACGCATTTTGTGTGTGTATTTTCATGCTTATAAAGATGATTTAAATAGTATGACAAAATCTCCGAGATGGATTTTTGGAGCTGTTATTAGTACTTTGACATTAACATGTTTTGAATTTTTTTTCAGGTTAAAAGAAAAGGGCAAGGGTGGTGCTGAAGATGTTGTTCACAAAAAGCCATCATAAGATATTAGAAAATCAGAAATGAAACAAAGTGGCAATAACAGCCTCCAACACCAAATCCTGTCTGTAGTTTGGCATGTAAAAAAAAAAAAAAAAAGACAAGAAAAAAATTGTACAAATTGTACAAATCTGTGTCACTGCCGCGTCTGAAAATCAGCTTGGCAACAGTACGTTGACAGAATGAATGGAGTGTTCACAGCTGAGGCCATAGTGTTGCTGTCACATAGAATTTAGGCTGGGTGATGGACAGATGAGATGGACTGAGCAGATATTAGGAGTGGGAGAAGGATATGACTGGGATGCAGATGAGGCTTGTCAGAGAAGAGGAGAAGGGGGTGGGGGATTGGGGTGGTGATGGGATGGGGGGTGGTAGACGAAGGAGGGGAGGGTTGGGTGCAGGGGTTCATATCCAGGGAGACTGGGCGAGCAGCAGTATGCAGGTGGTGGCTGGCTGGTGCTCCTCAGCTGGGCCTGCCGCCAGCTTGGCCCCTGGGTGCCCTGCTTTGAATTCAGGCCTTTGTGCTGCCCCCGGGGAGGTCAGACAAATTCACGTCTCATCATACACTGAGATAGCAAAGATACAGGGTAATGATTCAGCTGCAATTTCAACCCTGTCGCCTCTGCTGTAAAAAATGCTCATCAAAACATCTTATTTCGTGTGGCTCAATCAGCTGATATAGGGTTTGTGTGGGTGAAAGAGACTTCCAGTTCACTTATATGCATATTTTTAGTATGTGGTGTGCTTTTGAATTATAAGTAACTGTTATGTTATAAAGACAATGTCTGTGAATGTGATAGAAGAAATTTGAGCTATTAAATTCAGCTCAGTTCCTTTTTACTTGCTTGAACTGACAAATGGATATGTTCATATGAACTCAGCACTCTAATGCTGCCACATGTCATAGGAAACTAGTTAATTAATTACTAATCCAACAGTAAATAAAGATTTCTTTCATATCTGTATTAAATACTGTCTATTAAATACGTCTCAATAACTGATAAACCTGCTAAGAAACTCACCCAGAAATAGAGTGAGTATGCACACACACACACACACACACACACACACACACACACACACACACACACACACACAGTATTTTATGTCTTTTGGAAAGACCAGTGCGTCACTGGCCTGGGTGGCGGCCTACTTAGACCCAGTCAGACTAGTGGACAGGCTCTAATGAGAAGCAGGAGCAGTGAGGTGGGAGTGGGACTGGCTAGGGAAGGGTCACATGGGGTTAACTATCAAAGATGAGTGCAAACCTATCCCTGTGGAAAAGACTCTGAAGAAAACATCACCCTGCACATGCTAAGCTCCCCAAACTGGGAGTTCCTCTGCTTAATTAATCCAAGACACAAGATCCTCCCCCTCCAAACAAAAAATTTTTGCTTCACCACAGAGGAGTGAATGCTTACATACTGGCCATTTAAGATTGTACGGATTTCTTTCTTTTTCTTTTTTTTTCTTTTGCTTTGCTGTTCATTTTGATTAACTTTGATTATGTCAGATTGGAAACAGGCTGTGTTTTAAAGCTTTAAAGTAATTCCATTATTAGTTGATCATAAGCGCATCACTGGTTGCTTGTCTGTTTAATTTATGGTTTCTACAAAAAAAATTAATAAATAAATAAACACAAACATAAAGAACTGAAACATATTTGTTTACCAAAAAATAGCTGGAGGAAAGACTAAAGTATACATGGTTAACCGCAGAAAAAATATGAAAGTAAATTTATTACTGGAGTTGGAAGGATTTGTGTGGGTGCGTTGAGAAACACCCAGCAAATTTTGGAAAACCACACTGTGATAGACAGTTAAAACCCATAGGAAAATAAAGACAGATGTGGAAGTCTAGAATTAAGTTTGTCAGAAACAGTGGCAGCAATGAAGCTGTCTAGACAGCTAATTTTTATGATGAAAAACTGTCTACTGTACATTAATACAACATTGTCATTAAAACAAAATTTGCTCCAGTTTGTTAAATCTCTACTGCGAAGATTGTATAGTATCTACATTTTCACAAACTGCATGCAAGATGTGTTGTCATTTAAAGCATTTTAAATCAATTATAATGATCCGGTTCATAATTCTGCTGTTCGCTGTCAGCAGCTGTCAACACGACGCAGAGTGTTTCTTCACCAAACAATAATGTGTATGAGCTACTGTGTAAATCTTTATTCTGCACACATTAATCATAGATGCTAAAATCCAGAGTGTGTAAAACAAATCTATGAGTCATGAGATGTTCATTAGCATTGTAAATGCTTTTGCAGATTCTGTTTTTTGTAACAAATGTTAACAAATACAGCTGTCACCACAATTTCGTTCTTTTAGAAACTACTTTCTAAGGCATTAGTGTGAGAGTGAAAAATAAAAACTTTAAATTTTTTTTAAAGATGAGCGCTATAAGCTGAGAGAAACACGCTTGCTACACTCTAAGCTACAAGCTTAATTTGCAATTGATCCTATCTCCCCTGCTCGGCTCTTGCTGCAACCCTCACAATGAGAACCTTTCGTCACAGCAACACATTAGTTTCCCTCCACTTGTCCAGACAAGGATTTCACTGGTAATGGCCCTGTAATGGCCTACAGGTCCTTGGGCATTGGCTGTAAAGGCTATATTATTGAACAGTCACTCCTTGACTGACAATTTGTGTACATCTGTAGAAATTGCCAGGCAGCAAGTGAGGCCATCTGCTCAATCAGCCAAATTGAACGCAAGACCGCCAAGAATCAAACTGATGAAAGGGAAACGCCTCGCAAGAAGATGGGACATGTCAGAGGGCCAGAATCAGTTCAGCACTCAGGACACTGTCAGCTTTCACGATCAGGAGCATGATCGTGAAAGCTTTCAGGAGCATGCTGGCTTTCTGTTGCAGTTGCCTCCGAGCTAACAAAGCTCTCTGTTCAGACATGCAGGATGTTTTTCACGCCTCCGTTCATATCAAAGAAATATCACAGGGCAGACAATGATCATTAACTAATTTAATTTGTAAGATGAAAGAAAAGGCGAATATATCTTGGATATGTATGTTCAGTTTGGTCGTAAAAAATAGGCCCTGTACTCTCATTACAACGTTGCTCAGTAGTGACAGCTTACAACATCTCTTACTGATTTAGAAATGTGAATTGTTTCTACATATCTGCCTCAGATCAGTCTATTATTTTCCTCCTGCTGAGATCATATACTGTTTTAGATTGTTTTAGAGGGGAAGTCCTGTTGAAATTCAAGCTGCCATGCATCAGGTATTAATCCAGTCTGATCGCTGTGATGCCATTTGCTGGAGGATCTTTGCCGTAAACACTAAAGATGGCTGGCACCTGTCTCTGCAGATACAGCACACCAGTGGCACCCCTATGTACTTTGCATATTTATGTTTTAATTGCATTATAACCCGCACGGTCTATTAATGTTGCTCTGTTCCAATTGCTGGAGTGACACAAATGTGCCATGTTCCCCGTCAGCCCTGGTGCGTATCTGTTTGCTGAGGCATGCAGTCTACGAGAGTGAATGCAGGATGGCGTGATACTCTGTAAAAGGCAGGAGTAAATGAAAACTTTGCCAGTGTTTTGCATTACATAATCTATATTTGTCACTATGAACTGCAAAGGTGTTGCATCATATAACTTTGAACGTCAAAGTAAAATATTGGGAGGCTGGACTGATTCGTTTTTTTTGGAATGGTTAATATTGACTTTGAGGATTAATGACTTTGTACCTCCCTTGAATGACACTGAAGTGGTTTATATCTTCTGTCTCATCCCAGACAGTCTGAACACAAACTTTGGACCAAGAGGATGGATTCCAATGTTCCCAAGGCAAGTTGACAAGAAATGTCAAGAAGAGACATGCACCTTCAAAGGGCAAGCCACAGGCAACGGTTTGTGGGTAGGTTTCTGTTGTGTGCAATGGCAGCTCTCTGTCAGGGCTTGCTGCCTCCTCCTGAGCCTCCAGTTCCAAAACACCTGAAGAAGAAAATCAGGCCATTCTGTCAATCTGAAGGTTGACACCACTGTTGCTGTGTGGCTCAAAATCCTCGCTTTGTCTTGGGATTTCTGAAATAATGAAATCATCATCATGTATGCTAGCTCTCTCAAATCAACGACTTAAAGCAGTAGTTTGACATTTGACCAAGAGTGAGACGAGAGGATTGATACCACCCTCGTTTTTGTCCATTAACTATGAGGCTACAGCCAGCTGCTGATTAGCTTCACTTAGCATAAAGACTGGAAAAAGGGGGAAATGGCTACTCTGTCCATGTCTGACATAACAAATTTCAATAATCATTGTCTGAAAACCTCATGGCAATAACACAATTTCAGCCTACTGCTCCTGACCATAAAATAGCCAAACATGAGCTCCTTGTAAAACTACAACTTGTAATTTTTACACTTCTTCAGTTTTTTTTTTTAATGAATTAAATAAACTGCATACGTTGTGTTAATAAGTGATAAGTTGTTTTTTTTTTGTTTGTTTTTGGACAGAGCCAGGCTAACTGTTTCCCCCTGTTTCCAGTCTTTATACTAAGCTAAGCTAACTAGCTGCTGGTAGAAACCTTTTTATTTACCATGCAGACATGAGAGTGGTATCAATCTTCTCATTTAACCCTCAGAAAGAAAGCAAAGCAAACGTATATCCCAAAAGGCCGCACTATTCCTTTAAAACAGACTCATTAATTCATGCAGGGATCTTTCTTGCATATTAATCATACATCACTACCTTCTCTCAAAAAGAGCCCATTTAACACAGAAAGCCACAGTATAGGCTATATCATGAATTTGGCAACGTAAAGTATTTCATAACAGAGTTTTACTTATTCCATTTCAAGGCGCTGCTCAGTGTTTAGTGCTCAACGCCATGGAGCTGGTCACGTCTCAGTCTCGCTTGTCAGCAGAGGAAGTCAACAGAGAGCTTTCATTGAGGTGGGCACAGCGAGTTCGATGACATGTATGAAGGTGGGGGTGAAGAACATGTGAACTCAGATACTGCCATACCATCTTGGGAGTCAGCCAGTCAGCCCACCCCAAGGAAGCCTGACCAGGAGGACTTTGAGATTCAGGAGCCTATTCAGATACACCGCAGTGAAGGTCTGACTGCACCAAGCAGGAGCCCTGAGAAACCTGAGCCCGACGCAGAGCTGCACATGCTGGTGTGCGCAGCAGAGAGAAGTGCACCGGCTGGGGTGAGGGCAGGGCTGAGGCTGGGATTAGGCCAGATATTACTCCTTTCAAAAACACCACAGTACACGGCTGTGTTCTGCTCCGGTGGCTCCACTTAGCTGACTGGCTGCAGTGTAATCAATATTTACTCATAATGGCCACACACTGGGAGGTCATGACCTTTGGTGTTTGTGATTGGTTATAATCTTGAGTTAGAGCTCATAGATCCTGAACTATTGAAGATGAAAAAAAAAACATCTCTCTGAACAATTACAGTAAAGTGTTCAGTGGTGATGATGCCATGGCACAGTAATGTAGAACAAAAATCTGTTGCTGATAAGACATGTTGTAACTTAACTCTAAATTCACAACCAATACAAAAACTGTTCCCATTTTTTTTTTATCTTCAAGTATATTATTTGTCTGTTCAAACCATCAACATGTTTTTTTTCCCATGGTAAGACCTTAAAGGTCACGCTGTCTTTATTACACCCAACATTTCATCTCTAAATCCATCTTCATTAAACACGGAGGGAGGACAATGGCCTTCCTTGCACTCTCAGCACTTAACCTCACCAGGCACAACAATATTGTAAAAGTGCAAATCTCTCTCCAAAATGGCCCCACAGTTAATAATTAAGCCATGACATTTGGGGGAGACACCAAAAAATCCATATGGTGAAATTTACTAACCTTTTGAAAAGCTAGCAAGAGGAGGGCTGTTCATCTGTGGTTTATTTGGGCCGTTTTAGTCCTTATAATGAAACTGTCAAAAACACACCAAAAGGCCGCTCGGGCACACAAAGGATGATTGTCTGCTGTTAACTGGAGGAGAGCATGAGGCTAATCAATGCACTCCAAATCAAAACTCTATTAGACGAGCTCTGTGTCTGGGCAGGGGGGAGTGGGGGCTGGACAGAAAAGCACGACTGACAAATGATATTCATATGTAACAATATGGATTATAATTGTCATGATCAACTGATAATCATGTTGGTTCCTGTTATGATCAAAAGGTCACATCAGGGCAGAGCAGCACTGACCTCTGTCTTCTGAAAATACTGATTATCAAGTTAGAACAGGTCATCCAGGAGGTCAAATGTGGCCCAGTGGTCATTAGATGGTCTCTGTGCAATAGCCACTGTGGCAGTCTGCAGATACTGATTTACAGTTTTATATAGGTCTTTGGGAATTACTTAAAAGTGGATGTCATTTATATAAACAAACAAAAGGTTTGTTTATAAAATTGGTTTATATAAAGCTGTGCAATATAGCAGACGTCTTTTACAACTTTTCATGACAGAGGTAAGGCTATATTTTCAGAGCAAATGCAAGTACTATAAATTCCCAATGGTCTCTAGAATTAGCCCCTCACTGGAGTCATTTAGGGTATATAATAAATAGGGCATACACGACAGGACGTGTGCCAAATGCAGAATTCCTAACAGTTTGGTTTAGCTCTCACTAGCTGTTGACTTTCAGATTTACTGTCCACGCTCAACTCTGAGGGTACACTGCGAGTGATTTATCAGCCTCACAGGTGAGTTCTGTCGAAACACCCAGGGCTTAAATATACAGCTCAGGGTTCATCTTGTCCAGTGACGTATCCCACATCCAGAGGTAATGTTTGTGAGAGCTGCTGTCAACGGCAACTCTGCCCAAAGTCATGTGCGAGCCAGAAGAGACCGCCTCCTCTCCTCTTTGAGTTCCTCCAGACAAGAAAAAAAAAAAAGAAAAAAAAAAGAGTTAGTGTGAATTCAAACTTAAACGAGCTTTCAGATTACACTGATAAAATTTCTCTTCTCCATGAAAACACGTTTTGGAAAGAGGAGTAACACACGTAAAAAACTTTATTGACACAATTTGTAAATTGCCTGAGTAACCTGAACTGCATTGCATACTCTCTTCCAACTCTTGTGGTTAATGTGATTGCTGCCTTTATATGCCTCAGTGACAGATTTAATTCTCTGCTCTGGTTTGACAAATTCACATCCATGCAACACACTGACAAACAGAATATTGCTTAGTCAGTGCTGCTGTTGTCTGTTTGCCAGAAGGTAACTTAAGGAATACACACAGGTGTCCGTTAGCTGTGCATGTCATGACCCGGAAAACACATCAGTACTAATTACCAATTACTCTTCACAAAAGTAATACGTGACTGATCTGTGTTGTCACTGAGTCTTTAATAAAACAGACTGCCAAAGCTTCATGTGTATGTGAGCATAAACTATCCTCTGCTAGAGCTAGAGTTAAAGGACAGAGATGATTCTAGTGTGCAGCATTACACCACCTCATAGCCTGAAGCTCATACACTGATTATTAAAGCTAAATTCACTTTGTGGACAATTAGAATGTTTGCTTGAACTTTAATTTCTTTGAGGGTCTTATAGTACCTAAAACTACTGTGCTAAAACCAAGGACTGATCCATGAACATCACCTGGACTACATTTATTGTTTGCCTTTTGTTTTTTGTTTTTTAAACAATGGTGCACTATGGCACCAGAAAAGACATGAACTATTGAATGCATTTCCATGGAATTTTGGCAAAAAACTTTGTTGATCCCCTGATCTTTCAACTAGTGCCATCATGAGGTTTGCATGTGTGGTTTGGAGTGACAAGTCTCAACAACTATACGATGCATTGTCATAAAATTGGGTACACACATCGAAAGCACTGCTTAGTGCTGCTATCATGGCCGACTCTTTGTCTTGATATTTTATTGCTCTTGCAGCAGTAAAATTGTACAGTGTCACATATTAGTGGCAGTGGTAGGTAACACATGTGGTTTGCTGAAACATAAAGTGATTCAACATAAAAGTAGTTTAAAAATGGAGAAAATTAATGCTTTTCTTCCTGGAAAGATATTGATGGACCACAAATGGCACGTGGTATTTTTGTTGATTGTGAACCAAAAAAAAAAAAAAGGTTTAGTTTTTGAATTCATCATCATGCCAGAAAATCTCACGACTGTGCCACTGATCAATTGCCAGATAAAATGGCAAATTGCTAAGTCCAGGGCGTCTGAGGTGGGAGAGAATGCAGGACTTTGGATTCCAACATCAAGGGAGAGGCTCCTGGAGGTTAGGAGTGCTGGCTTGTGTTAGACCTTAAGGTCATCATTCCTTCAACTAATGCCCCTGGCATCACCTTCCTCCTTGACTTCAAACACTCTGGCTACATTCCTAGACCATGTACCAATAAGCACTAATAATGCAGAAAAATGAAAACCAAAACAGATGGGCTCCAATAGTGGTGGGGATTACTGAGCCGTATCCAGGGCTCTATCTGCACCCCTGGGCGCTGAGAGGTGAATCCCACGCCATCTTTTTCTCAGCACAGCAACAAAGCTAGGAGGTGAAAAACAGTTGCAGCAATATGTTTACATGTCCCAGAAATGTCTGTGGAGAGATTCAAGTGGTCATTTGTTTTTAGACACGAGAGGAATGAGTGTAATGGATTGCACCTGAGCCTTCCTTTGAGTTGCGACTTTACTGTATTTTTATTTATTACAAGATTTTGTGTTTTACCAGTGCACCCTCCTCTGTGAGCAGTGTCCAAATGTCTGTATTGCATCACTTGTGGTATTTCAGTAAAATAGTTTCCCACTCTGGAGTCAATAAAGTAACAGTACACCACTGTTACTACATCTATGCTGGACCTGTAGCATGCAAACAATGTCTCATACAGTGGCAGCACTGTTTTGTGCTGCTGACTGACACAATAAAGCAACGCACCGCTGTGAGGGCACGCTTGGATGTTTGGCTCTGACCCCTCTCTATGGTCAAAACCACAGCATAGTCAGTCATTTGATTATGCACAAGCCCTCAAGGCTCAAAGAATATGTGTCAGACACTGGTTAAAACTCTCCCTTAACAATTAACCACACGCCATGGAAAATGCCCAACGAAAACACCCAAAAGCTCCCCCCCTGCTCCCACTGGGGACTCACTGTGAACTCCTGTGAACTCTGTGAAATCATGAGAAGAAATCTAGACTGTACCGAACCCACAAACGTCTGAGTGTTGCTGGTCCTGCAAAGCGACAATTAATTGGGCTTGGTTTGTTCAAAATAATGTAATATTGGCCTGTTGTAAAAGCGATGTTGAGAAATTGTAACTGGGAATGCCAATAACAAGTACAGTAAATTCAAAACAATGTCCATTTCAAAATAAAAGCGTTGCATGGTTTGAGTGAGTCACTGCCTGACTGGTCCACTGTGATGAAGTGATGGTGGGACATGCAGCCTCGTTGCCTACTCTTCAGCTACTGTCTTGGGTCATGCTGGGCTTTTATGAGGCAGCTGGGGAGAATCTTGTTTTAAATTAGCCTGAATAACAAATCAAGCTCCATATGTTTTTCATGGGTCGGGCAAGAGAAGCTAACAGTTAAAGAGAGAAAATGAATCACAAACCACCATTTGTGTCTCAGGTGGAAAATTTCAGGATTTTGGTTATCTAATGAAAATATTGTCACTAGACTCATTTCCTATGTGGTGCCAGAACGGCAGAAGAGTAAATGTGTGAACAGTTTACTGAAGGCTGACTCTTAACTCTCCATGAGTTTGTGTATGTGTGCGTGTGTGTCTTCAGCTCAGGTTTCAGTGCGACTGTTTTCATATCGAGGCCACACTTACCTCAACCTCTAAGAGTCTTCTCTGGCCTATTCACATGTGAGTGCCAGTGAACAAGCTATGACATAGGTTATATTCACTCATTGCCTTTTACTGTTTGGCAAATTGGGGGCTTGAACTGCTTCAAGTGGGGACGGGAGGTAAGAAAAAAGCCAGAAGGGCAGGAGGATGTAGAGTGTGGAGGTTTAAATGGCCAATAAAATACATTCTGAGCAAATTGTGTTTTTGTTTTCTCTCTGTCTTCAACTAATACTGTGTACACAGAGCCTGGGTGCAGCAGAGTAGGACTGTGGACATTTTGGAAAAATGGAGGCATACACTTTGGAAAATGTGCTTATATGCTTTCTTGGCAATTGACACTACTCTCATGTGTATGTTTTTAAAATGAAGTTACTGTCAGCCAAAGGTAGCAAATTCTCTGTATCACCCCGCTTACTAATTGGAGGTTGGATTTTTTTTTCTCTTTCTTTTTTTTTTCTAATCTTTATCGTTTGTGCTAAGCTAAAACAACCTGCTGCTGGTCACATCTACATATTTACTATATTTACATACTTACTTACTCCTCCCACTGAAATCTAGAAAAGAAAGTAAATAAACTTAAAGTGTTGATGGGTGATGAAAGCTGGTGTACTTAATCATTTTAATCTTATCAGAGATTTTTTTTAATTGCAATACTTTAAATTTATTATTTCCATTGACAAAAATACATTTTTATACACCACAGTTTTCTGGAACAGTGTTTCCAGGATCCTTGAAGCAACAGCAGACTGAGGACAGTGTTTGGTACAGAAATGGTTAATAAATTGTTGAGCATGAATCCGTTTTGTTTGTTTCGTTTTTTATTGTGCTTTAACCTGTGCTGTCTCACTTAGAGATCTGCCATCTAACTCTTTTCTCCTTTTCATGATAGGACCACAATACAGATAAACTATATACTTTACTGTGTTTTCATCATTGACAATTTAATTGTATGCCAGAACTGGGTGACTTCAATCAAGTGTATAGTTTTGGACTGAAAGAAGAACAATGATGTTTTAGCAAAAAGTATCAAGTATCAATTTATGGTTTTGGGAGGCTTATTCTCACATTTCCACCACAATGTTAGCGGCAGTGCCTTCTGTCCTCCTCTACACCTAAACACCTCTCTGTAAGCCCACCTGGCCTGCCCTTAAAAGGGAGAGGTTCAAACCAATTGTACTGTCTATCCTGTGCAAACACAATGTATGCATAGCAACCCCGTCCATGTTTACTGTAAATGGAAGCCTTTGTAGCATCTGTTTACTCAGTCTTTCACATCTTTCACACTTTAATCCACATGTATACCAGAAACCTGAGGCAGCCCTGTTCATTGTCTGAATGAGTCTCACTATTAGACAGTATTTCCTGTTTCCTGTTCGACTTCACATAGTTCTCTAACATCTCTTTGAAAGAAACTTCAGGAAAAGGGGATAAGTTTAAAAAAAGTCACAAACTACTTATTGTGTCAGTTGGGTTTGATCCAGTTTTTCGGTTATTTGCATACAAATCACACCCAATCAGGTCCCAGACTATGATGATGTCACCACGCTGCGCTTCTAGGGATATTCGCCTGCTGGTGTGACAAGTGAAGATAAATGGCAGTGTAACCTTGCCAACAAGTCCAACACCTGGCTGTCAGATTGAAGACCTGATAGTACAGACAGATATACATGCCACACTGTGCTCATACTCTAAACCCTCACAGATTTGACAATTTCATGTGCTCAGGAACAGCAGCCAGGATTATTAAACCCTGTCATGAGTATGACATTAGGAATATATTGAGCCATAGTAACGTGGAACATTGTGAATGTTTATCTGCATGGTCACGTTATTATACAGACAGTGGGTGGAAGCTTGCTTGGCCACACTGAGAAGCTGTCAGGGAGATGAAGGAGCACCCAGATGGTACTTCCAAAAAACCGCCCGACAAGCCCTGAGGTTATAGGTGTGGCTCGCTTTCTAGTCGTGCAGCTGTACTGGTATGTCACCTGAACTTTTCTCCGACCTCACCCTCACTACATGAAACGTGTTTCTGCCTCTGCGTCCTCATTCTCTCACAGACAAGTCATACTTTGGAACGGTGACAAGCTTTGCATGAATATAACCTGCTGAAGTCAAACAACAACCGAGATGGGTGAGTAAACAGGATGTGCTCACAGTTGTATGTATATAGGACAAAGAGTCTAAAACCACACTAACGTCTCTGTGAGGCTGCTCTTTGGCACGACTAAATACTAATACCAGCGTGCGAACATGCTCACAACAACAATGCTATCATGCTGACATTTATAATAGTTATGCTCAGTTTAGTTTACCGTGTTGGCATACCAACATTTTCTAATTACAGTAGCACTAAACACAATGTCAGTTGATGGGAATGTAATGAGTTTGGCGCCTTAGGTAAAAGTCAGGGACCAAAGACCAAAGTCACTAGGATCACAATGTGATGAGTTGAGAATCCTTGTATAAGGCCATCCGCTGAAGCAGGTGATATTTGAAATGTTACCATGTGAATGATCACTGAATGGCATTTATTTAATGTTATCAGGAGAAAGACATTGTTTATTCATCAAACCAGTCAACTTTGGTCAATTAGCAACTTTAACATTTTGAGAATGCACATATGACAATGACAACAAAAGGTTTATGGCCTGTACGAAATAAATAGCAACATTGCTCATTTACAGCTTGGCTGAAGAAAAACAAAACGAAACAAAACGAAAAAGAAAACAAAAGGGTTAATCTTCATATTAAAAAGGCATACAGATGAGTTGTGATACTCATGAACTCACTAATTGCTCAACAAAAAAATGCTCTCCTTTTTAAATAAAGCTTTTCAGTTTTAATATGTACCTTCAAGAGCCTGTTATAGTTAAATAAATAGAATGTTTTCCATTTTTAACATGCACATCCAATTTGCCTGGGGAAAGTATTTACACTTCACTGATCCTACTTGTCCACCAAATTCTCCACCTTTTTTTCTCTCCTCTAAACAATTCTTTCTCACCACAAGCTCTCATACATACACAAATGTACAGTCACTCTTGCAGACATGCTGCACCTATTTACTATTAACACAATATCTAAACCTATTGAAAGTGATCAAAATGCTAACGGTGAACATGGAAATCCATGTAGTGTAAAGAAGAAACAGTTCAAACACCACATCTTAACCGGGGGCCTTACAAAAAGTTCTAGTTTACAATTGATCATGCACTGTATAAAATTCACTGTTATTTGGTTTGAGAGTGTGTAATCAGTGGCTTCAATATCTACTTGTTTTCTTTAAGTGAACAAAGAAAAGAATAATATCTCCTGTGACAGATAAGCAATCCGACCAAATAATCTCTAACAATATTTAAGTCTTTTTTTCCCCCAGGAATCTTCACTGTCCTACAACAAGTGGTTTTACTATCTTTGAGTAAGCTTCCGCACATAACCAGCAGCTACTGCAAGGAGGTGCTTCTTCTGTTGTGTCCGTGTTAGTGTAGAAACTCCTGGCCATCGCGCTTCAGGTTGAGATGGGCAGTTTATTCTGTGCTGATGTTTTCCGCTCCTCTCTTTCATGAAGCAAAGTAAGAGTTCTGCATGGAGTAGAGGCGGTCGATGGGGTTCCCCACGCGGGCCTGCATGGAGTTGACTTCCGACGACGCCATGAAGCAGTCACTGAGGCTGGTTAAAGACGTGTCGCTGTCTATGTCATGGAATGCAGAATCATTACCTGCGGAGAGACGATACAGGGATTGCCTTTAGGATCCGGTGGCAGAGGCGTCATTCAAAGAAAACGCACCAACGCCCCTGATCTGACTATGAAATCAATGCAATCTTGTATCTGAGATTTATAGCAGCGTTGGGAAATTATAATTACTAATAGTCACTTTGAGAAATTGCTGTTGTGTGTCATCACAATTGTGAGAACTGTTTTGTTAGATATCATCAAAGCTCACTTTTTGCTGCCCTCGATGGTACAATTGCGGTCTATGAGGGAGCATGTAAACAAGGGGCATCCTCCTAAAAGATCTGGTTAATAGCAACTGTTTACGCCTTTCATAAAACCTCAACATGTTATTTCTCTAGAGGGAATAGTTAACTTTATTACACTCTGGATCTTAATGATAGTGTTGCACAAAATGGGGACAGTGTTTTGAGACATATCGTTTAATGCCTTGCCAATATTGTTCTTTTCCCCAAACCAAAGGAGAGTGATGAGACTGGGGATTTGGGTTCTTACTACCGAGAAGAACTAAATGGAGGCAAATTATAAGGAAGTTATGAACTTAAGGAAACGGTCCCTCTGGGGCTTGTTGAGGACATCACTCTGAAATGTGTTATTCCAGTTACATCCTGTGGACTAACACTTGATTGACTGATTTTTTTTTTCCCCTCCGTGTTTGCACTTTAATTCTTGCCTGTATCACACAGAAATCTGAGACTTGTTGTTTTCCCATTCTGATTCATTAGCTTACACAACCCTCAATCATTGTTGGGATTGCGCTTTATCTCGAGCTGTCTTCATCGACCACATGTTTTTACCAACATCGGAAAACATCATCAGTAACGGGGCATGTCTCAGAAGTGGAGGCGGGGAGTTAAAACCATATTAAACAGATTTGAAAACGAACTTCAAAACCCAATAGCTTATGAGAATACTTGTGTTATCTCATGTGGGAGGAGAAGCTGCTCGTACGTCTCTGCAAGCGGTTTAAATCAGGAGGGCTGTGGCCTGAACACATGTCCCACACTGGGGAGCCATGAGGTTGATCATGGGACAGGCATGTGTGTGTTTTGAGAGCAGGAGTGGGTGTTTTGGGGAATGATTGGAGGGGGTGGGAGTAAGTGGATGCTCACCATATGGGTTCATGTGGTCCCCGGGCATCTGTGGGGGGGTGAGCCCCTGTTGGAACGGGTCTGTGCTGTAACCGTTCTGATCCATGGCGACCAGCTGCTGCTGCGGCGGAGCCAGCGGTGTGAAGGAGTTCATCATCCCCTCCATCCGATTGGACATCACCTCTGTAAAGCAAAGGGAACAAATAGGGAAAATCATTACAGAAAGCGTAATAAAGAAAAGAGAAAAAAAAAAACATGAGATGAGTCTGCACAATGTAACTGCAGCCGGGCACATTGGGTACAAACAGAGAGATGGGCTGAACAGGGGAAAAACCAATGATAATGAGAACACTGACAATAGAGACATTTTTCTTCCTTGTAGATTCCTTTTAATACCCAGGGATTTTACAGGCTCACCTGAATCTGAGTTATACTGCAGAACCAAAAAAAAAAAAAAAAAAAAAAAACATAGAATAATGATAAAAATAAAGGGAGTCTGGTGCTTGTGAAATGGCTACAATAACCTGGATGGCTTGCCTGGTAGTATTTCCATGGAAACCCACAGTAGTCTTTCCTGTGGCTTCTCTCACAATTCCCTTCACAAACACTGCTCTTGGCTGACTGACTGGTGAGATGGACACAAAGCTCTTGTGGCTTCATCGCTGGCGCCCATCCCCCTGAGCTCTCCTTTGCAGTGGCTTTGTGAAATGACGTCTGCTACTCATTTCACTTTGGCCTCCAAAGACAATTTCCGACTTTGTTCTGATGTGAAATGTTCTTGTTTATTCAATGATCTCTTTGTAATCTGTCATTCAGCGTAATTACTGAACATACATTAGAGAAGAAGATCATATTTTCTCATTCAGTGTTTACCATGACGTTACTGTCATGTTCAGCAGTCACCAGAAAAAAACAAGCCCTCATGAACAGCCTCTAAAAAAGCTTTTAAAATAACAAACTGCTAAATAAATAAACACCGTGTTTCCATATCACAGTTCTATAAGCTGCACATTGGACAGTGTTTGGCTGCCTTCTAGTCGAGATGTCACAAAATCATGCCTGTACATACACGTCTTAAACTGACATTTTAGGTGAGCACAGAGAAACTTTCCCCCCTTCAGCAAATGAACTTGAAAACAACCTTCTAGTGTCAAAGCTCTGCACGTACATCGTTCTACACGGTGAAACATCCAGGTGAAGGAAAAATAAGCAAAACACATTTTTGGAGTGGAAATTCAGAAAATGTAAATGAGAGAAACGTTAAATGCAGTGAATATGCAGCTAAAGATTTGCCAGAGACAGAGCATTGAGACAATGGGCCTCCATTGTGTCTGCAGGCTGTGTACAGTATCGTACCTTGGCCAAGTCTCTGTGAATTCTGTTGTTCTTGTTGTTGCTGCTGTCTTCTTGCCAACTTCTTCATCTGAAACGAAGGAGTCAAAGTTGTGAGGAACTCCCAAAACTAACATGCACTCTTTAATTTAAAAAGGATGCTCCTCGCTGTTCACCCTCGAATGAACTGCGTAAAATCTGTATCTGAGTGCACTTCATTGTCAAGTATCAAAGGTTTTCACAAGATAATAATCAGAAAAGGGGAGGGCGTAGACATTTAATGCAAGGCTGAGCTAGAGTTGCAACTCCTTGCTCTTTTTTTTTTTTTTTTTTTTGCATTTGTGAAAGGAATGCAGTGATAAATTTAACACACATAGTTGTGGTGATTTATTAGCTGGACTCTAAGATGGAATAAGGCTGTTGTATGTGGACACAAAATCTCATTTATCCTGTGTTAGCTGCTCTCACCTTAGCTCTCTGGTTCTGAAACCACACCTGGACCACCCGGACACTGAGTCCTGTCTCTGCAGCCAGCGTCTCCCTCACCTGAACACAACCAGACAAAAGAGTTCCAGCGTCACACACACATACACAAAATAATAAAACAAAACACCTTGACCTACTTTGCCTCCTCAACATATTTGCCACGTTTCCCAAAAGGCGCATAGCCTCTTTGATTTCAGTGAATGAATGCAGCGGTCCTTTTGGACCTCTTGCTTATTGCCTCTTCAAAGCTTTGGACTGGGTGCAGTGCCTGTTTTAGGGCCTGGGCCATGGAGGCAGTCCTCCTATCTCAGTATGACATTTGGTGCAGGCGGACTGCGTTACACCAGCCTGCCTCAGCTAACACAGAACAGAAAGCTGCTTGCCACTTCAAAGCTCAGCTCTGAGGTAGGGGAGATTTTTTTAATTTGAGAATTTTATTTGTGAAACTACTGTAGGGCTCGTGGTCGGCTTCTAAAATCTCCACGTGTTCATTACTCCAAATGCAGACCAGAGAATATATATATATATATATATATATATATATATATATATATATATATAT
>JBBMJY010000024.1:18627628-18656987 GCA_037833715.1 Toxotes lorentzi | reverse complement strand
TAAAAATTTTTTATTTTTTTTTTATAACTCTGTGGGTGTATGTTTGTGCGAACCTTCCAAGCTAATCTGCGTGAGGCAGAGCAGAGCCCAGCACGAGTGATCGCTGCTTCTGAAAGAGCTGGGAGAGCAAATAGAGTGATGGCTACAATAAGTGTAATGGTTATCACATGTTAAAAGAGCTATGGCTGGATATAACTGCGCACAGACACACAGGTTTATTTTTTTATTTTTACTTTTTTAAAACTTTTTGATAAGAGAGGTTGACTCTGGAGATCGCTACAAATCATGCCGCTTATATCACTTTTGGAGAAATAAAAACAACTATGAGCTCATGTCTAGTCAAAAAACAATAAGTTCTAAAAAGACTAGATTAAATCGTGGAGTGAAAAAGACCAACGCTCAGATACTTTACTTTCTTCATTGTAAGAAAATAAATGGACTCATCTTACAGATTCAGCGCTGGAATGGTTAAAAAACAACATTTGGATTGGAGGGCTTTATAATTACTATTGACCCAGAGGTTCTGGGTCTAAGAAATAAAACAAACAGTAATACGAGGTGTTCTAAAGCACAAGTCTGCAAATATGCAAAGACAGGGTCTGGTGGAGAGCATCGCGCTTTGGCTTCTTTTCTCCGCTCCTAATCTGTGGGCCTACACAATATTAAGACGGCTTTGGAGCCACTTGTGACCCAGCTGTGCACTAATGAAAAATTCCACAGCTCTGTGCAGAGGCCAATGGAGCTTGACCCCTTTCCACCCTGAACCAAGCAATGTCCATCTTGAGGAGTTTACCAGGCCTGAAAGATACTGGATTAATAGGTAGAAAAGGAGAAAGAGAGACAATCTGGGAAAGACTGAAAGAAAAAGGCACTTGTGTGTGTTTCCCCCCTTCTTCTCTTCCTCCAATCTTTAGTATATTGGTGTGAAGTAAAGTGTTTGCCCAGGTTTTAATGGGCAGAGATGATCTGGAGATCATTGTGATGGAGGCAGGTTGCATGAGGGGGGCTCTGTTTACTTAACAGAGATTCAGTCTAAGCCCAAAATTAGTTTGGAGGGAGAGAATGTGAGGCAACCAGGAATTAGAAGTTGTTCACATGATCCGGATTCATGTGTCTGTGATCTTGCTGCCCTTGATTCTCTGTCTCTGTGTCTTAACCAAGACAAAAGTCAGCGCTATAGAAGCAGATATCAAAAGAACACCAAGCTCGGTGAGGATATACAGTTTGCAATTAACTACTCAGACATGTCAATAAGCAGTTGTAGTTTTTATAAGGATGTATATATTTTGCTCTGGTCTGTCTTTCATTATCTCATCCTTTTTTTTTTCTTGGCATTTATTTATCCAAACTAAAACACCCAGATCAGCCACCCACTCATCTCCTTTAGCTGCTAACATTCAGCCACACAGATACATAACCACGCAGATAACATCTAGGAAAAGAGCATAGAAATGGAGAGGAAAATAGACAAGGGGTATAATGAAAATGGTGCAAAAAATAAATAAATAAACAAATAAATAAATGGACATCGCAAGATTTGTCCACATTTTCTGGGCCAGATATATTTTAAAGAAGATATCAAGAATTTTAAAATAAAACATGGCTGAGTTAAGATCTTGAAAATCATAAGATGGCGACGTCTGAAACACTGTGGTAGGATACATCACCTGAGCAGGATCAATACCAAGCATTTTGCCCTGGGCCATCTGAACCGTCAACTTAAATTCTCATAAGAGCGAACGATAATAATCCAACTCTCGGAGCATCCAAATCATCGACGCTCTCAAAAATGGCTGCACACTTTGAAAGATGACTCCACCTATATTATCCTTGAGGGAATAGATTGCAGATCTAAATAAGGGGTGGAAGGGCGGGGGTAAGAGAAAATGAAAAAGGGAAAGCAAATGAAAAATAAACATTGTTATTGAAAGACAGGATGCTTTAAGACCCGGGGGCCAGGGATTAACATTCAGATTAGCATTCAAATAATATATTTGAATTTCTGATCAGCAATCCTCTTCAAAGAGCTAAATCCCAAGATTAGCAGGTGTTATGCTAAAAAGCTGTGTTTTTTTGTCAGGAACGTAGCTACACTAGCCAAACAAATATGTCTTTGAGTGTGAAGGGCTGGCATGGATGTATGGCTGTAACCATGGCGACTGGCTGGTAGTTAGGAGCCTCGGAGAGGAGTGCAGTGTTGGAATGTGTCAAACAGACAGAGGGGCGCACATACACTGCAGAGTAAACCAAAAACCTGCTGTTTCACTAAAGACCATCAGCTACATTACTGAGACCACCTACAAATTCCAGGGGGCTTTGGGTCGAGAGGGAAAGAGAGGTAATTTTAAATCATCATTGTTATTTTTTTTAAAATATTTTCTTTCCCAATTGGTTTGATTTAAGAGTGCCTGGCTGAGGGAGTCAAACATAAAAGTGATGAATTTATATTAGAAGAAAAAAGAAAAAAAGGTCTCTACTAAAAAAAAATCTCACTGTTCACCAAAATGTCAAGTGCCCCACATTTTATCTACCATGGGTCTCTCTTAGTTACTTTGGACGCAATGAAACGAAGATTCAATCTGCCAGGACACACACAGTACATGTTATAAGAAATCCAATAACGCATTATTTCTATATAAACTCAGACACTGATTTCTGCGGCTTGGAGCTAATGTCTGTTCTTGCAAAAATTTGGTTTCCTTCTGAAGATTCACACATATTCACCAGAGCATACAGCTGTAGTTAGTTAGTTTTACAGATTTGAAATACAAAATCTATGATGAGGTTCTAAAACATGATGCAATGTTTAAACTACCCAGCACAAAATTAGCTCCACTTTGACCAGGTACAGTAAAATGCTACTAATTATCCAATTATATAATATAGAACAGATATGCATATATACACTCATACGGGGTATATTTTTTAATTACGAGTGCTTTTATTTTGAAGTAAATTTTGCTTAAAATACTTTAGTACTTTTCCTCAAATGGCATTTTCAATGCAGGAGTTTTTTTTTTTTTTTTTGCAGTATTGCTACTTTTACTTAAGTAAATCTGAATATTGATTATCTGAATATATATGCTGTTGTTACTTGTCATTTATTTTTTGCAAAACTGTGCTTTGTACATGTCTGGTCATGCATACACAGATTCAATGGATTAACATTCATATATCTGAAATATGAAGAAAAAAACTGTGTTGTTTTTCTCCTTTACAGAAACACCTGCAGTGCTTAATATTTTTGTTGATAATTTCATCATTGTTATCTACCATATACATTCCACTCCAGGTACAAATAACTCTAAAAGAACAATAAATGAATTGTCTGGACTTGCTGCAACCTGCTTTGTGTATGTGCATGTTTGTGTTTTTAATCTTGAGAGGGAAATTCTCTCGCCATCGTAGCAGCTAATGTTACTGTGAAACTATTCTGTTCATGTCTTAAAGTATTCAAGCATGCATTTTGCCCCAGGAGGTCTGGCAGAGGAGTTTGTCTGATGCCTTTTCTGCTTGTTCTCTCTACTCTCCTCTGTCTTTCCCACACACCCACACATAAGACACACACACAGAGCATTTCTCTGTCATGTGGTTGGCGGAGTGTAAAATCTCATCTCTCCAGCTGGAAGAGAACAGGTTCGACAAAATTCCCTTTTCTCCACATGGAGCCTTTAAGGCACAGAATGGAATGGTGAAGCATGGCACGGCACGTCTGCTCTCTCCACAAAACCAACCGACAGTGTATCTGCATGGCCCTGCGGCGCTTACCTTGAGTCAGCTCAGTGGTCTTACCACAGGCCTTTAGTGACTACATTATGACCCCTAAAAGAGCACTGACAGGGTTTGTTTTCTCTTTGCCTGAGCTCAGGAGTCAGTAAATTGACATCGTATTGTAGCTGGAGCTGGAGACACAGGTGCCTCCACTTGGACGATTCATACATACAAGGCCTGGTTAAACGGCCTCATATGAATTCTCAAGAGAGTGTGATGTGGAAGCAGCTGTAGTTATGCACATTTGGCTGCGAACAAGGCCAATCTCACTGGTGCCCCTGCCACTCATTGTACACATGACTGGGCCGATATGGATCCTTATTTGTCTTCAGTTGCAATGACAATGTCTGCCGCCACAGTGACACCCATGGTCAGCCCTTTCAGCGAGGGAAAAAGGTCTGTATTCACCCACCAATTTTACACTCTCTTTAGGGCCAGGAGTGTCTTTGTGTGCTGGAGAGCAGCCCATTCTCTCTGCTTGTCTGAAAAAAGCAGCTGTTTCTATAATGCTGTGGCAGCACTTTATGCTGCAGAATGATAAATGAAGGGGAAGAGGCAGAGCTGAGGTGCAGCTGAAGCACACACACGGAGAAACAATGGCATAGGAGGGTCTGTGCACTACATGGATATGATCTCTACGCCTCTCTCTTTCAGCCTCTGCCTCTCTGTTGCTTACATATATACACACACATACACACACACACACTCTCTGCAGGTTAGACTCCTGGAGCTCATCCATAGCCAGAGGTTATGTGAGCGTGTTGAAGCAGGGGGGGCTAACAGACTGACATGTCCCACCAGTCCTGGTGCAGACCCAGGGGAATGAGAGGTTGCGGTCTCTGTCCCACCGGGACCTGTCGCTCCTGTCCTCGGGGCAGTCATCTTCCTTTCCACCACCGACCTAATGACAGAGCCCCGAGGCCTCATCACTCCACCCCCACAAACCTCCGCCTCCCCACTCCCAGCTCCTCTCTCCCCGTTGTCCTACCCAGGTGCCTGTCAGAGGGGTGTCTGCTCCGCGACTGGTGTAGCCGTTCACATAAAGGCTGCCCCCACTCCGCTCCCCCACTCCCGCCGTGCCTCCTCCCCATGGCCCCGGGCTCAGTCTTTCATTTTGAAGTGGCGCAGGCCAGCTCTGCACCAGCCTGGGCCCTCGGCCTGCAGCCTGCTCCATTGTTTGGCCTCAGAGAAAGACTATTATTTCAACTCAATTTACTGTGAGTAAACACTGAGTGATAAGGCCCCCTGTCCTATCCCTCACACACACACACACACTCCTCTGATCCCTCCCTCCCTGACCGTGGGCTGTAATATACACTGCCAACAAATCACTGCTCTCAGCCCATTGCTATCACTGGCTTTAGAATGGAGCTTACTAATTCACTTTCCAACACAGATCAGAGGACAGGCCTCATGTGTTTCAGAATATGGCTCCAACACCGAGCAGCATTTAAAAGGCTTGTGGCCCTATGGTGGACTGTTATAAATTTTAAGAAACAGCATTCAAACATCTTTACCGTACTATTCGCATACTAAAACCGCAATAATCATATAGAAATATGCAAAGACATCAACTGCAAAACACTGCTGCGGCAGTTTATTAAAGCAGAGGATTTTAATCGTTTTTGGGATCAGTAATATCAAAGACGAGCCATATGATGAATGGCTCGTCTCCTCAGACAGATCAGTTGAGCTCGGAATAATCACGACGGTGGCTTTCTGTGTTTCCTAGACAATGGATGCAGAGTGACTCACAGCTGCAGGAATGAGACCAAGTGTGGCCAAGTGTATAGTTAACGGTATTAGGACTTAACATGCAGCCAGAGCGGAGGACACAACTGAGGTGGAATTTCTCACAAACAAATGTGATGCTCTTCAGTCTGTGGAGCCTCTTTTGCTCCAATAAATAAATAAATAAATAAATAAATAAATAAAAGCCTCACAAAGTGCGCTGCTTGTCCTGTTTCTCATTGTTTCACCAAAAGAAAAGCCCTCGATCCCACTTCTGTGTGAGGAGCTGTGCTATGTCTTAATTATGCAGAATTATCAGCCAGCTTTAAATAGCAGTCGTTTGCACTGTCTCCGCCTTATGTGGCTAATATAATTATTTGGGAGCCTACTTTATCTTAGGCAGAAAGAGGCTGACACAGTAGCACAAACTAATGTGATAAAAGCTTAGCATATCACGCCTTGATTCGAGGATTTTAAAGGTAAGTGTTTATGACAAGGTAATAATGCCTCATGCAAAAGGCTGGCCTGTAAATTGGTTAGTTAGGGCATGATGGATGAGGGGGAGCCTAACCTTATTTCCAATAGAGCCTCTTGATTTCTAGAGCTGAGGATAATGAATTTGATTTAATTAGACCATCCCTCATCTAATTAAGAGTGGGAGAAATCTGACCCTGTGTGTAGTCTTAAAACAGACAGTACTTTGAACCATATGGACATATCTAAACAAAGACTGCAAATTAGCTATTTTGAAAGGAAGGAAGGCTTCTATAAAGAGTCGTCACATTAGCCACAATCCCCGGCTCTCTAACCCATCCTTCATGAAATAAGTAACAAAAACGTAATCAATTAAAAAAAAAAAAAGATTATTGTGAGAAATAAAAACAAACTATCACCCCATTACAAATGGAGTTGAGAAGATGGGACTAGGGATTAGGCAACAGCTATAAAGGTCCAATTAAAGTAGTGATTCATCATCAGATTATTAATGAAGCTTGTGAGGGTCCTCTGTAGTATTGGTAATGGGCTGGTTGGCCTATCTCCCTCTAAACCCTCTGGGTAGACCTGCTCCTTACACTGCCAAGGTAATCTCTTTTTCCAGGTCCCCAAAGGCACCCCTTGCATTGCTCCCACCGCCTGCTGTACTCTGCGCTTCACCTCACAGGCTTGACAACTCTCATTATGGCTCCAACTTTTCTAGGCTTCACCTTGGAGGAAAAAACTCTCTCAACTTCATCATTCTGACAGCCCCGGGTGCTGTATTTGTCATCCACCGGCTAAATGGAGGCGCTTGCGAGAGCCAGGGATCCGAGGAGAAATGATGTAAAGTCGGCTTTGTCCAGAGTCAGATACCCGAAGCCAGTTCTGATTCGGGTATCTGACGATGTTCGTGGGTGTGTGGGCGGATAAAATATCTCAAATCAGCCATTATTACTGCATATGCTAGAGAGCCTTACAATACTTATCATTGACAGTCCATCTCCTAGTGCCCCTTGTAAGCTCACAATCACACATCCCCATAGATGCTTAGGTAGCCAACACACTGCAGATCCAATTACCTGTAATACACACTTCAGTTTATCTCACTCCCAGTCATTATCTAAATTGCCGACATATTATTAGGGTACCTGCTTGAGAAGTGTGTGTGTTTCTCTTTGTCTTCTAATAGGGCCCAAAGGGAGTGTTGTTTTGTACGTAGCCCTCTGTAGGCTGTAAAGGAATGGGCTTTATAGCCGTTTTCCAAAACAGAGGCATGTGGGAAGCACAGAACACTTCACCATTATGCACCAAACACAAACACATCTGTCATGACATGGTGAGTGGTAGAATCAGGAGATTAATTATGTGATTGTAGAAAAAGGAGCCCGGCCCCCACTAAGAGTGGTCCCTCATTACATTACCCTTGGCCTCCAGAGGAACCCAATTGACTTCAGAGGCGCATGGCTCCTCCACGGAAGATCTGGACTGATTGAGAACTGTGACAACTATTAACAGTTGGTTCTGCATGGCGTCAGTAGTACCAGTATTACTCTGGTGCAATTCCGGCAGGTCACATTTAAGCCACTGAGGTTTAAACGTGTGTTTCTATGGTGATCTGAGAGTCACTTTCACACTCCCAGAGAAGAAATGTGTATGTGAATTTAATGGGTTTAATTGACACTTGTATCCAAAATTCTCTTCATTATGAGCATTCGGCATTTAAGGATCTCTCCCTTGACTCAGAAATGTTGTTTCCCAATGAAATCCAGAATCTAAGAAACTCAAATTCCTGAAAAACCATGGATAATCATGGTGCATTCTATTTGAAATGAAACTGCTTTTAAAAGCAGCTGAGTGCATTGCTTTTGACCGCCAAAATTCCTCCTAAGATCATAGATATTAAGAAAAAATAATACTCTAAGAGCTGAGAACCTCAAACTGCAATCATGTGAGTGTAGCTGACTGTTTTGCCGTTGCATCTACAGTTTGAGGAGAGACTCTTCTTCTATCTCTGCTTAACAGTCACTATGTTTTGTTTGATGCTGGCACTTATTTAATGAGTGGACCAGCACTGAGACTGTCACAAAGCCCACAAAGGGAGAACTGAAGGCCAATCGCACCTCATATCATTCAAATCATGTCCATGCAAGTGAGATGTACTCCTTGACACTGGCCGCTCCTCTGAGAGCCATATATGCAATCGCTGAATAGCTGCGGCTGAAAATGTCTCATCCATAGGGACGCTCACAAGCAATAACACACCATATGAGAGACAGACAGCTAGATTGAATAGAGAGACAGCTAGACAGGCAGAGATCAAGTCCAATCCCGCTCCCATCATCTGGCTGTATGTTCGCAGGTCAGGCTTAGCTAATCTAATTCCTGGGCTTTCCCACAAAAAGCCATGTGCCACTCAGGAGAAGTGCCAGAAAGAGAGAGAGAGAGAGAGAGAGAGAGAGAGAGAGTGAGAGAGAGAGAGAGAGAGAGAGTGAGAGAGAGTGAGTGGGGTTGGGAAGTGGATGTGGAGAGGGGTGGTGGTGGTGGTGGGCTTGAATAATTATGAATCAGGGAGCTTAACCTTCTGGGGAGTTAATTTGAAGAGCACTGGGGACAGGGGAGTGGGACTCTTTATTTCCCTGGGGTGCCCCTAATGCCATTGTGAGGGAATGGAGAGATCAGGACACGCAGCAATATCGTGTCTGTTAGCCACCATATGACGAACTGACCCCAGAGCCGCGCTCACAATCACACCTGCCGTCATCGGGGCTAATTTGTTAAACATATCAATAGCACTCTGCTGGTCTTTTCTCTGCCACACCGGACCATTGATTCAGTCGCCGCGCTGAGTGACAACACCTGACCCTCCTGACTTCACCCCCTCCACCCCACCCCACCCTCCACCAACAGACACATCAAATCACTTGCGATTTATTGGCTGTCTTTTTTTTTTTTTTTTTTGTGAAAGAAATGTTCAAGAAAAAAAGTTAATAGATAATAATTATAACACAAATAAATCAATCGAATTTGTATCTGTCGGCCCCATTGCAATAATTTCATGTCAATCTGCAAATTTATTACAGCTACTAAAAGCCTGTTTACATACATAACATTGTTTTGCCTCCACCAGTCAGCCCGCATGCACAGTAAGCAGGGTGAGACACACACTAAAGGACGAGGGAAGACAAAGAAGGGATAGAGACACAAACCGAGGCTTAGATAAATCACAGCATGCAAAGAAATTAAACTTTGCAGCCCTTGGCTCTGTGAGGGCCGCGAGCTGGAATTCTTTTATTTGGAGCGGGGGCCTCTGTCCCAGCCTCTCACCGGGAGAGTCTCCTGTCATGTTTGCAAGCATGGAGGCTGAGAGATTGGCTGGCTGGCTAGCTGCTGGCTGGCTGGCTGGCAGAAAGAGCCCGTTGTGTGGCAGCGGCAGCAGCAGCCTATGGCAGCACAGACTTCGACATCTGGATCCAGTTTGCTGGGAGAACACTCAGACAGGCCTGACTCTGCCAAGGGGAATCTCAGCCCTTTGATTCCTACTCCCATGGCCCGCTCTAATTGTCATCCCTCATTACTTAGTCAAAGGTGGAGGGATGAATCATAAACTATTACGGAGAAATGACATTTCCTGCTCCGAGAGAAATCCTCCTCAGCCTCGCTCCCCCTCTCATCTCAGCTGATAAGGACAATGAATTTTATACACGGCTGGACAGCAAACACCTCTCATCTCTGAACATATAATTAGGATTTAGCTGAGAGGGTCTGTGTTCCTCTGAAACCACAAATTATGCGGGAGGGAAAGGGCGAAAGTTGCAGCTGATTTGATGACAGTCCTCAATTAGAGAGGGGATCTTTGCTCTCAGGAACGTGTTTACAAAATAAGAAGTCCATGTTCAAACTGGGCTTTAACAGTAGCAATTGTAGGAATTACTGCAAATAGAAGCAACATGTTTTCTTTTGTATGTTAAAAAAAAAGTACATATGGCAACAATACAGGGAGTTTCATAAAGATCTTTCCTGAGTGAATCATCAGAAACAGCCAAAGTCCGAAATAAGAGTCTGATAATTTATAGCTAATAGACAGAATTATAGCAGAATTTAATGCGTGCGCAGCATCTTCAGCGAGTTTTTAAGCCCTTCATGACCGTAAATAAATCTGATTTGCTAAAGTAGATAATTGGATTTCATTTCTGTTATCTAGACCTCATACTTAACCCATGCTGCAACGTTCAAATATCAGTTTAACCCTTTCATTCAAATCTGCTACAACAAAGAAACCGTCACGCCTCTCATCATATTCATAACAAATTCCTACAAACTCTGCCAAAAAAAAAAAACATAACGGCACTCTAATTTAAAAACCTAAACAGACATTTGAATTTTTTAAGATGTCAATTTACCATCAGATCAAAGCAGAATTAATGTGATATAACAAATTCATAATAATGTAATTTGTGGTTGCTCAACAGCCAAGTCTCTGGCCAGTAATGACAGTTATGTGTCTGTGCACAGCACCAGGTCAAGTGAGAACAGGTTCTGTTGATATGCAGAAGGTGACAGAGGTACAACTACAACACCTCCTCTGCCTTTGATATCTCCTCTGTTTGTTTTGGAAACTCTTTGATGCGTGAATACGTCCTGTGTTTGAGTGTGTTTGAGCGTGAGATGTGCCCTGTTCATTACCCCTGAATGTGGAATGTGCGTTCTGCTTTCGACACATGACAGCGTCTGTCTGTCACTCAGTCATTCATCAGCAGAGATCTGAGGTGATGACGGATCATTCAGTCCTTTTTTTTAAGGATAATTTTATTTTTATCTGAAACAGAGAGGAAGCCGCGTTGCGGAACAAAGCGCTTCCTCTGTCGATGCTTTCTCAACCACGATCGAGTTTCAGCATCGTGTACTGCTCACTGTACATTTGCAGGAATACTGAATGGTTCTGAAAGATGCGTATCAGCCCCTTCTCTCTTACACTGCTTTGACTCGTCTTTTTATAGCGGTCATCATTCACTCACCACTGGTTAGATGAGCCATTTTTCCAACTGAATGCTAAGCCTACCATCAGATTAGGCAGTCTCTGATTACAGCACTAATTGTGCACGTCCACTTAAGAAGCTGACAGCTTGGCGAATGAGGAGGCTTGCAGGCCTCTGCGGCACGACACTCATCCATCACAGCCTAACCGATTGCATCCCTCTGAAGGCTCAACACGCTAACACCATTAGCTCTACTGCTGGGCATCTAACTAGCACATCACTCACACGGCTACATGCTAACAGCATTACAGCTAATGCTGCCCCTCTAACTAACACATCCGTCATAGGGCAAGAAATCCTACGGCTCTACAGAAACACATGGAGCCGTACTGTCTCTGTGAGACAATCACCCACATTATTTTGCCTCTGTTACTTTGTTGCTCTCTTGCTAATACCCTCATTTGTCTCCGAAGATGCTGAATGCCACTGAAAAAGTTGTTTTGATTCTGTTTCGCTCTGCCCACAACAGATCTGGGCGCATGGTTGAGTACGCATGCCTCTGTGAAGGGAGCCATTCAAATCGGATTATGATTTCATATTTCACGAAGACAGTACACCACTAGGATGATTTTTAATTAGAACCAGAATCAGTAAAAAGAATGGGGTATGGAGACAATAAAATGAGGAATGCATTCATCCATGGGATGATTCTCTAGCTTTATTTAAGATCTGTGCCAATGTGCTAACAGCATTAATGAAGTTATAAAGAATTATGAGGGGAAATCAAATTTGCCTCGCCACTTGAGCGCCACTAAAATGCCAAACAATAAACTACCAGATTGCAAATTAGATCAGTAAAAATATCAAACACATTGCGGTGCAGGAAAATCCATAATTGCATTTAGTGCCTTGCCTCTCCTGGGGGAAGAGACACTAAAGATCATCAGCAGGCTACACGGGAGCCGCTATTGACAGAGCGGTAAAAATCGACAGGCTAACTAAATAAACACTCCAGGCTCCATTAATTATTCAACGACTGAGATTTGACAGTCTAGCGTGCCTGCCTCTCCCCATCGCCTCCATTGGCTTCTCTCCGCAGCACATCTTCTCCCTGTCTTCCCTCCTCCTGTACTCCCCCTCTCCCTCCCCCCCTGTTGTCCCCCCCCCCCCCCCCCTCCTCTCCCCTGTGATTCCTGACAGCAATAAATGATGCGGTGCCTGAGGGCGCTACTCCAGCGGGAGACCTGGGAGGATAGAGCAGGAGAGCAAAAGAAATAAAGAGGGAGACAGCCTATGACCAATGGCCATTAACTAAGGACTGAGACAGGGCCCTATGACATCCACTGACACCCCACCCCCTCAACACACTCGCAGGCAGACTCACACATGCACATGCACAGTTACAAACCTTAAACGCCACAGCCTCCTCTCTCCATTTTGTTGTTTATGTTCTAATACCACAAAGACAGCTGAGCCAGGGAGCTCTGTGTATACAGAACAGTAGAAAGGTGGTTTCCTCTTTCATTCCGCTAACTTAACCATAATCAAACAGTTTATCCCGTGTGTTTGAAATAAAACTGGCACCTAGAAGGAGGTGAAAAACCCTTCCACTCATACGCCATCTAAACTCATGCAGCCTCTTGACAAGATCATATGCATTCATCTGCTGTGGCGAGCCGAGCAAGGTTATGCAAATGAGAGATGACAGTGTTATTGTGTGAGGAATATCAATGGAGTAATTACTGTTCCATGTCGGGCTATTGGCCCTCCGCTGCTGCGCCCAGCCAGCGCGCTTCATTTCTCAGCAGCCCTCTCAGGGGAGAGATGAGCGGCGTTCTCTGGAGAGCAGAGCTAATAATGGCAGCTCGGATACAGGCAGGGCTTAGACGAGCCCCGGGGTCCTGAGCTGCAGACTGCTAAACGTTGCAGGAGTCTCAGGAGAACCCCCCAGCAAAGATGAAATGATTAAAAAACCACCCAACCTGACTGACAAGCTGACCGGCCACCTATAACTCTTTGTGCGGTGGGTCAAACCACCAGTGCTCACTTCAATCATAACAGCAGGTGACCTTTTTGGACATTAGCAGGCTGCCTGACAATGATTCTTAGTAGAGAGTTTTAGATAAGAAAAAGAAAAAGCACTGTTGGCAGAGGAAATGTTCCAGGGAGCGAAGTAGCAGCAACATGCTCACACATAACACACCAGGTTTTAAAAGTGAATCAAATGAACTGAAGGAATTTCTAGGTTAAAAGTCAGAATAGACTATATAGAGACAAGTAAACAGAAAATAATCCTATAAGTACTTCGCTTCACTGACACGGTTTGAAAGATCATAATTATCTGGTCTGGATTCTTTTTAGGGTCTTGGCTGCCGTCCAATGAGCAAACTCCTTTGGCATGTAAACTGTCATCAAATTTAAAGCTCAAATTTGTTGGGGTGCTTTACAAAGCGCTCTCCTTTTCGTGCAAAAGTGGCGACTGCATGTAACATGTCAACTTTATCATCTTTTACACATGAGGGAATGTCTAATAAATTTAAAAAAAAAATGCTAAGTGGCCATAAGTTCACCTGATGGGGAGAAGGCAACAGCAAGAGAAACTTCAAAGAATGAAGGCTGGCACAGACCCTGGAGCTGTGAATTAACATACCAAGCAGGAGGAATGTTTCTCCCACACACCTTAGTGAAGCAGCAACCTAATCACTTTCTCTTTTCTGAAAAAACAAAAAAACAAAAAACAAACTCCAATTCTGTAATTGTATTTATTCATAATTCAGTTGAAGAAATTAAAGTTACCAGATATGACTACTGAATTCTATCTGCATTTATGGCAGCTAAAATTACTAAATGTTCAGATTTCACAGTCTATAAAGTAAACTGATACAACATTTAGGGACTGTGTGAAAATTATTAGGGAGGGAGGAGGGTCAGAAGTGGGGGAGTGTTTTTTTTTTTCATTTTCAAATAAAGGGAGAATTTTCTGACTTTTTTGGGGAGAGCAGGCGAGGGCTTTTTATTTTTTTCCTCCCCACATATTTATATATTATTTCAATGTTCCCTTGCAGATTAATTATTAGACAGGAGAATTAAATGACAATAATGAAAATTATTATCCCATTAACATGCTAAGGTTATTACAGGGAGAGTATTGCAGGTTTTTTCTAAGCCAAGGGGAGGATCCGGATAAAATATTAATAACACCTACAAGAGTACTTTTTAAAAAAAAGTGAAACATAATGTTCAATCTCCCCACTCTAAAAATTTGATCTAATGTTAGTTATTAGTGCTACAGTATGCAAAGTACAGATGTTTTCACCTAAACACCAGTAAAATCTTACAATCCCCCCAAAATACAACTGTCTGCACCTTCTGATATCTGTGTCATGATCTGGGGTGTTACGATTACAAGACAGGGGCTGGATGAAAAAGGAGGTTCATGCGCTGCACTTGTACCTTCACACCATTCATTTCCAGGTCAGGTGCACCTCTTGCACTGCCCAGACACCTCATATATCTTGCAGGCAAGGACTCAGCTTATCTCCATACTTATCTCCCAAGTAATAATTCCCACTTAAAGCTGTAGCCTCAAGCAAATGACAGGACAGGATGGGAATGGTGGGCCCGGGCGGTACACGTGGTACTCCTTGATCTAAATGTGAGCACGGAAGAAAAACAAAACAAAAACAAATATATAATTTAACTTCCCTGAGGTCAAAAAGTGAAACTGATCTATTAACTGTGCCCCCCGGGGTAATTTGGTCCTCAAGTGTGGGGTGGGCTGGATCAGGGGGGTCATTTGTGAACATACCCAGCTAAAACAGTCAACTCAATCAGCCATTCCCGGTCGACGAGCGCCAGGCAGAGCCCAAGCTAAGCCATACATAAGACTCTTGCCAGGCACTAAAATACTTTTCCTCGTAAGACACAAGAGTCAAACATGATTTTCATCCAATCAGAGTCTTATTTCAACCCTGGACAAGAAAGAGAAAATAACACGAGCAATATAAAGTTCCAAAAAGAAAAAGACTTAGTGTATATTTGTGGTGTGAAATCTGAAATGCTTCCCTCTCCTCCTCACTGCTATTGTTCTTTTTACTTAACGGGCCTGTTTTTTTGGACTTGGAGGCTGTTTTTCTCAGCAATAAAGAACAGCCTGACAGAAATCTGCCTCTCCCTGACATGGTTTTTTGATGTCATAAATTTGATTGTATGGCTAACTGGCTGTTTTGTTTATTATTCCTGTTTCTTTACTTAATGTCCTTTCAACAGAGCTTTGATCCTGCTAACCTTGTGGATCCTCACCATAAACACTTACCTTCTGAAGACGTTTTTATCACCCTGAGGCTCGATGCCAAGCATCTGCACGGAAGTGCAGCAACAGATAAACTTGCCAGTTACCAGCAAGGGCAAAGAGGACAACCGACTCTCAGAGTGAAATGTTTTTAAAAAATCCTCTATCATGCCCTGGTTATGGTTTTGGTCTGTATATCTCGCATGAAGAGATATTATGCATGTCTTTTTTATCCATTCTGCTGTTGCAACATGTGACCATCTTACAATGGTTAATAAAATCACCACAAACCCTCATATTTTGGATTGCAAATTACAACTCTGATGTCATTCTGCACTATAAGAACATCACATTATTCCATTTCAAGCTTCTACAATTATAACTAATGCCCATATCTAACCTGATAAATCAAAATACCAATACACTTATATTTAATCTTATTTTTGGGAATATTGTTTGAACACACACTCAAACCCTGCAAGTCTGAGCACACATACAAACACACAAACCACCCGTGAACACCCAGTCGCTGCCAGTGATGTCTCCATGAGCAGGAGACCACAGGAATTGTTTATCACTGCAAATCAGAGCGACTAATCAGAAACATGCCGTTTCTTCTTGAACCTGAGGTCGAGAAGTTTCGTCATCCCACACCGAGACGTGAACGTGCCACAGCATGACCTATGCCTCTCGTCGTCCTCCCGAGCACCGCACCAACCCAGCTTGCAGCTCCAAATCCAAAAGGACAATCTGTGATGTTCTGCTGTCCCTGTGAGACTGCAAAAATCCCTGCTGAGGGGTAGCAGAACGCCGAGAACCGTGTCTTACTCAAGACAAATGTTCCCTTTCGTTCTGGTTTATTTATCCCACCCATAATCTTAATAATTAGCAGATAATGCATATTCTTTCCACTCTTCTCTCTCAGCCATGAGTTCATACTTAAGCATATCAAAGACGCAAACAAATAATTATGGTAAATAAAAGAAAAGAGAAACCAGAAAGAAGGGAACGAGATGTGATTGCAAGGCAAAGTAAGAGTTTCCATTAGCATTTGCCAAAGTACCATTAAATGTTATGGGCACATCAAGGCCCACAGAGCATGTTGGTCAGCACAGTGGGAGTATGACATCTTACACTGAGCAGGGCCTCATTCTGGACCATGCAGACAGCTTCAAAAGAACTTAATCGTCAGGAAAAACAGTCTGTAGGCCTAAACCACACGGCAAAAGCACCACTCACAACGAGATAAATGTTTAACTGACTTACCCTTGGGGAGAGCATAATGCTTGGGGTATTATAGTTAGTTACACAACATTTCTTTGATATAAACAACAACAAGCTGATCATAATATCCAGACGAGGCCGAAAGTTGTTAACAGGGAGAAACAGGCTGACTTCTACAAAAATAACGATGCCGAGCCAAGGCGCTGTGATAGAAGTGATGGAGCTGCGCTGCCCATGAGGGATGCTTCAAAGCCACTCGAATGCTTGTCAGTGCAGTTTATTACTTCCTTGAAATATCTGTAAAAGAGGAACCATTGAGCAAAAGAAAACGGTTTAAGAGCTGAGGGTGTAAATCTCTTTTAATGCTGCTGATCCCTGTGTTAGTGCCGCTTCCAGAAACCGCTCACTGTTTCTCCTTCCCTATGGTTCCCTCGTTACGCATCGTCTGGGAGAAATGGCTACCTTTTCACTTCGCCTTCTCAAATATTGCAGACTATAAGCGGTTTTCTAAGTTATAACTGCAGGGCCTGTGTCTGCCAAGAGTCTGTCGCTTATACTTAGTTTTTCTCTCCCCCCTCTTTTATTTCTGTGGCTGGTGATTAAGAGAAGCTCTGTCACAAAGCCCAAAGTTGTGACATACAGAGGCATGCTGTTGTAGTATATACTTGATATGGATATTTGTAATACCACAAGAACATCTTACAGTGGATTCTGATGGCTACTGAATGATTAATGTTCCAAGTCAACATTGTTTATTGTTGCTCATTTTGAAGAAGAAGTAAATGTTTTTTTTTCCTGTGTATTTTCTTCCAGTAAGGATAGACTCTGACAAGAGTCTTGAAGCCCTCCGTCTCTCCCCCAGGTTAGGTTAGCTCCTGGTGGGATGTTTTTGTGCGGAGAGGCCACCTCTCTTTCTTATCTTCCCGTCATCTCTGTGGGACGGCAGGGCACGACTCCTTCTCTGGCTCCAGAACCACAGGCTTCCCCTGGACACCAAACCGCTGCTCCACACTTGATGTACTCTTTGAGAGGGTGGTTGTTTAGGGTGTGTCATAGCTTATTAGTGCCAGAATGTGTGAAAAAAACAGAGCGGGGCGAAAAAGTATTTGTAAAATACGTTCTTTTTTTATGGGCTGCTTCGCTCGTCTTAAGCGCCAGCGGCACGGGGTTTACCACATAAGGCAGAGCAGGCGGACAGAAAATTGGGACAATCACAAGGAAGCATGCAAAGGTTAATTTGGTCTTTTTGTGATCGACAGCTTACTCATCACTATCTGAATTTTCTTATTTGTCAACCACATCCTACTTATTGTTTGGAGCTGGATAAAGTGAATGACACTAAATTCATACAACCAGTCTTCTACCAGTATTTTTGGGAGGAAGCTGGTGCTTCTGCGCATAAATATCATATTTCTACCCTCTAAATCAGGGGTTTCCAACCTTTTTGTTGTGAGATGCAGTTGCACAGACCTGACACTACTCATGTACTCATGTACTGCTTTGCTGACACTTCCCGTCATGTTCTAAAAGTGTTCATTTGAATTAATGACATAAATATTTATAAAATAATAAGGGCCGTTTTCTGTTTTTTTCACACAACTGGCAATTTTCCATGTATGGCTGCTCAGCTGCCACCCTGACATGACCTTTAACACTCTTTCCTGCAGTTAATAATGACCCTTAGTTGCCCACAAGACACAGGCCTGATAATTATTAAAATGCATCCAAACTAAAGTCTAAGCAATTACAAGCAGATTACACAATTTGAAAAAGAGAGAAGGAGACAGAAAGAATTAGTCATTCCTATGTGTAAGTTGTGGTGAGGCTAAAACCTATAATAAAATCATGAATGGCAGCATGTGTGTTGATAGTCCCTCACATAGACATACTTGTGGGCGACAAGAAAAACATATGCAGCATACTGAGGCACTGAACCTGCATGCAGCATGGAGAATGTTAATAAGGATTATGGTTAATGTACTTATAATATTCGTCGCAAAGGCCAGGCATGCTTTGCCACTGTCTTTGAAGAGGCCGAGGCTTCTGCCAAGCAACACTAACTTTCGTGTTTATGTTGTGGGAGGAAAAAAAAAAAAAGCTTCCCTGTGTCAAATTTAACCAAAAGAAAGTGCGGCTTAAATAAGTCTTGAGAACTCTTGAGAGGAACAGATAGAAATTCCTTCTCTGTCAGACAGAACGAGGCTGTAAGTGCTGTAATAATTTTTCTAACATGTAAGCCATAAAGAGATGCTGATGCCTGAGAGCATGCTGTGACCCTGCCGACCTTGCGCCTGCTGCCTGGCTTCTGGTTAGTGTAAGCAGCATCCAGCTGAAAGCTACCAGAGGCCTTCATGTGTATATGTGATGTTTCCAAGGAGAGATGGACCAATTAATCTGATTATAGTCGCAAATCCTCCAACATGTGTAGGCCTGTCTGCGACCATGTGCAGTACAGATGTGTGTCCATGTGTGTGTTAGCATGTATGTACCTGTGTGTGTATCAGATAATGTGATCCACAGACAGAGTGAAGGCATGGTTCCATATATATGCTCAAAATCCAAATCTTGGCAGAAAATATATGACCCACAAGATTTATAAAATAGCTTTGAGTGACATTTTGCAAACATTTATCAATCTGATTAATGGGAATGGGTTTTTCAAGAAAAAAAATGGTTGCAAGGGACCTGAAACTGTATGCAAATACACGCTGTGGGTGAGTAGTCGTTCCTTGGAAGTCAAAAAGCGACAGTTAAAAGTACCTGAAATGAAATACTGGGCGAAATAGTAAACCATCTGTCAAAGCTTTCGCGGTCTGTTTAAAAACACAACACCCGAGCACTTAAGGGTTTTAAACAGCCCCTTTTCATTGGCATAGCTATGAATATGCCTATTCTGAGGGTGATCCTTTCATTTTCAAGCCAGAGATCTGAGTCAGTCACAGCTCGACGTGTGTTTGTGCCACTGACTGCAGCCTGCGCTGAGGGGCGGGAGGAAGTGGAACGAGGAGCTGACAGACAGGGCCTGATACTGCACTTCCACCACAGGCCAATCCCCAGCTAACCCCTGTGCTGACAGCCAGGATGTAGCACTCATCCACAGGCCACAGCCCAGGCTCTGGGGCCCAGGAAAAGCAGAGTAAGGAGAGCAGAGAGCGGGCCGCTCAGATGATGATAGAGAGGGGGGGGGGGGGGGGGTGTCAGGGGGTGGGGGGTGGTTTGGGTTGGGTTGCACGCACCGCTTTCTGACTCCAGAGCAGCACGACCAAGAGGAGAATCCACAGACTGTGTCGTCTGCCAACAGCATGTCCAATGCTTGGCCAAGTGACAGACCCACTACACACACGCACAAGTGGGCACGCTACACACACACACACATGGCTACACACATGCAAGCAAATTCACACAGGAATGCAAAAAAAAAAACACGATGAAATGCATAGCAAAGCTGGAACCTATATACAAGATACCACGAGATAAACATGCTGTATTAAGAAACTGCAAAAACACAGACATGAAGACACGTTCACCACCACAAACACTCAGAGTGGCATTTTTCCTAAGCCCAGATTTTCTGGTTACTTTACAGATTAAAGTTTAAGAGAGAAACTCTCCAACATAGACATAACAGATGACGGCCTCATTGTATTTTCACTGGCAGAGTGATATTACTGACAGTATGAGTCATGTGAAACATTCATCTGGAAAACTGCGCAGACAGAACCAACATTTTGGGAAGTTTAACCTCTCAAGCTGGATGTAATTGATAACACGACCTCATCAAAACTTCAGTTCTCTGATATTTGTCGTGAGATGGAGTCTCAGAGGGGTCAATAAATAATGCAGTCGTAGTCAGTGCTGCGCAGAAGCTCAGTGGAGTGATGAAGGCTGAGAGGCCACCGGTGACCCCGGCTACACGCTGCGAGAGGGCTCGGCTCAGAGTCAGAGCTGTCTCTCCAGCTGGGATCACAACACAAAGTTGGAGCTCTGGTTTCAGAGCACAACTCTGGCCTGGGGCTGGGATGGCGCTCCCCTGTGAGACCGGGCCTGCAGGGCGAACGTTAAGGCAGACAGACACCCAGGGGGTGAGTCAACCCACCCACTCTCAGGAGGAGGCAGCGACAAGCACAGAGGCCAAAGACTGATTGAGGCTGCCTCAGACCACAGCTTTGCTTTTTTAACTGCTGAGTTTGGGTTTTGTATTAAGCCTCAGCCTACTACAACTATTTCTGTTCAATGGGGTTTCCATTGAGCTGGCACCAGAGGCAGATTCTGTGCATAAATAATGTGCTATGAGGCCATGAGGTTGAATCAAACGATACTATGGGCTAGAGGAGAGAATTTAGATGAATAGAGCAAACAACTCAGCTTTCACCTGCAGCAACACATTTTTCTTATCAAGGCAAGCAAATAGAAATCTTCACCCAGAGAGCACTATGAAATCACATACGCACAAAAAACACTTTGAAAAATCTTTATGTTTTATCCCCCTATCCATCCCTTTCATAGACACCAGATCATTTTGCAGCGTTCAGGAGTCATGGAATTTCCCAAGAAGACGTATTGTAGCAGCTTTCTGGGAAATATTAATATCCAGCCCGCAGAGGAAAGGTAAAGGGAGAGGAGAAGGGATCGGGGGTGTACAGCAGGGGGGTGGGGTACAGACGATCAGTATCATGGCATGGTACCTGATGATAAAATGCCTGTTCTATTGCAACTCTTTCCCCCTGTGCACAGTTTGCTCTGCTGCTTGCCACCTTTTCATGCAGGCGTAGCGTCTGTGTCCTGAGTGACACTAGTGGTGGTGGTGGGTGCCTGGATTTGGTTGGGTGTGGGTGGGGTTGGAGGTAAGGGGAGGTGGACTAAGAGTTGAAGATGGGCGGTCATCTTCTCTGCACACACTCTCCTGTCATCGCGGCTGCACTGCAGAGTCTCCACATCTGCCTTGCCTTATACCGCTTAGCCCTGCTCTTACCAAGCCCCCATCGTCTCTAACCTCCCTCCCACGTCTCCACTCCCCCATCAGGATCATCCAAATATTTCCCCTCGCTGCTTTTTGAAGCTTCCATGGGTCACGGGACCTCATGCACAAATCATGCTGGCTTGCCGTGGGGGGGCCGGTCAGAGAGGACGGGAGTGAGTCAGACGCGTAGAAACCCAATCTGCACTGTTTTCATACAGGGTTATTTTTCCTGCCAAGACAGCCATCACCAATCAGCGGCTGGTTCTAAACAGCCAGTTAAGAGAGCTCTTGCTGTAGATGCCGGCCCTGGCAGCTGATCTCAACCATATTCCCCAGCCACACCAGGGGGAAGAGATGGAGAGTAAATTCAGAGAGCCTGACAGCCTGCAGTGGTTTAACATGGGGGTTAGCCCCAAATACATAGCTCTGGGTTTATGTTGATGGATGGATAACCAAATCCATCTCATTGTTTGCAATAAAACATGGATGTTAGTTTTTACACTGTGACACCACACTTGCTACGGTGCTGAATTATGATCTACTGAGAAAGAGACCTGACAAATGCAAAAATTCTGTCAGCTACCAGTTTTGGAACTTGTATTCTTGAGATGCAAGGGAGAAAATAACAAACTCAAATACACAAGGATAATAAAAGAATCAAGTCAGCTCTACAGTGTGTGGGCACAGGAGGCTTCAGTACCTAATGCAGAATTTTCATAACAGAGAATATTGGACAGGCCCTCAAACCAGGCTGGTAAACAGCACAGACAGAGAGGGATGAGCCAGTGTGGACCCTCCCTCCCACCTGCAGAGCACTCCAGCTCAGGGTGAGGGGAGATGCTGGGCAGAAATCTGCAAGTGCTGGTTAAAGTAATCACATTGGTCTCACTGCATCTGATCTGCAGTCTAACAGACTTCCAAACAGTTGAATGAGTAAATAAAGTGCCCCAGGGGACTCCCGCTGGAGATGGATTACCACAAGGGTGCACACACAAAAGGAACTGAAACCCCACAACCCGATGTGAGCCGCAGACAAAAGCCTAGTGCTGGACCTCGACCAGGGAACCGGCAAACTTTATTAATCTCATCCTGCACCTCCAGCTATTGCAATCCATGAACTCATAGATGGATGCATGCTCTGGTGTGACTGTGACCAGGTACACACTCGAAAGTCCACATGCACTGTGCGTGTCTAACTATGGTTAGTGGGCGAACATGTGCATTTGCCCACGATACAATATGATTGTGTGTATGTGCTTGCGCTAACATTTGAACATACTGTACTGTTGATGGACAAATGTGTGCGTGCCCGTGCGAGTGTATATGCGCCCGCTCGAGTGCATAGACCACATAAGATGAGTCTCATGCTCACTTGGCTGTGGAGACCGGGTCTGGAGGGGACTAAGGGCCGTGGCATTCTGAAGCCCCATCCCACCGCGGCCCCATTCTTCCCTCTTTCTGGGCCTGACACAAATAAAAGGATTAGGAGCCCCCGTTTCCGTCAGGCCCTCCATTCAAGACAAAGCTCTGACCAGCTTAGTGTCACACTTAATGATAAAAGTGCAAATCTCTGTCAGTCACTTTGGGCAGGAATACCGGTATTTGGAGGCTAATCTCATTTGATGAAGATTAAAAGGGGTAAAAAAAAAAAAAAAAAAAGAAAAGACAAAGAAATGCATTTTGCAGTGTCTGTACAAAAATCTATACAGCTGAAATCCACACAGCTGCATTTGACATGTAGCAACTAAGATGAGGTGCTGAAATGTGCCTTTAAAATACTGAGAGTGAATGCGAAGCAATGGAGAGAGCTTAGATTAGACACAAAGAAAGAAAGAAGCAAAGAGAGGAAGCAAGTGTACACACACACAAACACATACACACACACACTCATACATGCATACACATGCGCCCACACCCTCACAAAAACCTTGGGTGTATTTAGACAAACACACTGCTCTGCCCATTCCCATGTAGAGCTAGAATGTGTGATGTGAGTGTGAGAGTAAGCCTTGGGCACACAACAGTCTGAATGCAGCACTTGCCACTATGATGCCAGTCCTCTCTAGTGTATCTGTGAAAAGCCTACGTGTTAGAAAAACATTCCAGAGCGGGATCACATATACACAGTTGGGGCCAGCAGCGATACTGCGAGCCAGCAGCAGAGGCCATGTCTCAATTTCTCATGCACGTTTGACCAGGCTGCCTGAAGAAACAAGTGTGGGCTATTTCCAAACTACAGAAGTAAAAGGAGACAAACACATCTGAAAGGGAATTAAAAATACGGCAAAATGTGCAGGAATAAATGAGCGTATGTTACACTTTCACCGACCCACACACTTCAAACGATATTTGAAATGAATAATTTCAGCGCAGCAAAACAAAATCCAGCCAGTGAAAATTTTCTTCCTCCTGATTTAAACATGTAATCTTGCAAATTGAAATTGAAAACATTTGCTGAGCGTTTGTATTTCTCGGTTGGCTACTTTAAGGAGCCTTTTGCAGTATTTCACAGATTTAGCCAAAATCTAATTTGTAAATTGCATTTAATGGTTTGTGGTTGCCTTCCTTTTTGTTATGAAGAGTTGTCATGCTGTGAAAATAAACCTGAAGGCCCGAGGACTTGGAGCCAGTAATGAAAATCACTGCGTTGCCGAGCCGAGGGCTTTCTCTCCACCGTCACTGATTAGCATTCCCGATTGACTGACATGTCCCACTGGCTGCCTAACAGCCGGCTTTAGGAGATGAGGTTAAATTGTGGCTACCAACAAATTGCATGCTTGAGTTCCTCTGCACCCTTTCGCTATCATCCAGTGTAATGTGAGCACACCAGGCAGATCCCTCTGCAGATCCTTCTCCTCCCCTGCACTACAGCTCCCCCACACAAAGCCACAGAGACCTCTTTCCACATCCCTTGCCACCAGTCTGGCTTCTAAAGTGGTGATGGGCATTACCGTGGCTGAGCCACTGTGGCTTCCCATAGCATCCTGCAAAGTGCTTTGTGTTCCAACTGCTGCTACACACACACACACACACACACACACACACACACACACACACACACACACACACACACACACACAGCACTCTCACTCATTTCCACTAAAACACACAGCGGAAATGCCTTTACAAAAATAAACCCTCATGAAATCACCTGATTAAATAATGTAACTACTTTCTCTTAAGATTTACTGACGGCCTCACAAAAACACTGGGCTGAAAACAAACAGCAGACTATTGAACTTTTTATGGACATAGCTGGTGTAAAATTTATAAGAGCACTATTCACATATACAAGAGTACATGTAAAACGATATGTTTAAATCAAATATTTATCACTCCAAGAGCTATTTGTGGGAACTAGAAAGAGGAAAAACAGAGAAACCAAGATGTTTCGAGTGATGCAAATAAATTGCACTGCTACTTTATTTAGACCCAGGTCTTTTAATGGGTTTAAATGTACATGGGGGCAGTGAACAGTTAGCAAACCATGAGATGACAGATGATGCATCCTAGTATGCTGCTGGGACAGGCCGAGCCATGTTGACATAAAACCCAATACTTCCTTGCAGAGGAACGGGGCCAGCTTCAGCTAGCTCCTTGTCGAGCACTAAAAATCGCAGCAAGCTGAAGCAATATTATCCGGCTTAGTGTTTCTAACATTAGATTTGTCTCTCTGTAGTGGTCTTCTTTTATTTACCCAAGAGCAGTGGCTAAAGACACATTTTTATCCTTTTTAGGGAGAATAAAAAAAAAAAAGTAGCTGAAAGTTAAGAAAGTCTTCCACAAAGGAACGAACACTCAGCCTGCAGATCTGCTCCTGAAACGCTTTAGCAGGACTGAGGACAGTCTTTAATTAACTGCAAAACTACCCGGCTGGGTAGACAACACAAAGTACATCCTAGTTTTTTTTTCTTTCCTTTTCTGTTCTATTTTTTTTTTTTTTTTGTTTTGGGCGTATGATTATTCACAAAGTGCCAGGCCACGCGGGAGTGTCCTAGAGTGAGTAAAACACACACACACATGGTGAGCTAACACAGAAACCCAGCCGTCAGCACCTATCCGGCACACACTGCTGCAGCGACCCAAGCACAGCTAATTAAAAAACAACAATTTCACAGGAGGGCACTCCAAACTGTTCTAAAAAGCACCTCTCAGCACACTGGGGGATCGTCCAGCATACTCGGGAGGTGAGACAGGTTCGGGGGAGCTCTGTTTTTATGGCTTCATCACTGCTGTGTTTTTCTACTACTCATACTGCTGTGACCTGAATTTCATTTTGCTTACGGCACGTGAATTTCAAAATTTGGAAAAATCTGCATGATTATGCACTTGGATGAGTTACAAATGAAACATTCTAAAATAACATTTTGCTAGACAGTAAAACTTTATAGAGTGTGGAAAAAAATACACTCTGGATGCAAGGTTTTTATGCATCAGCAGGACCCAAAAGTAGGCAGCATGGTGTATAATATAGTTACTTAATGTTATGTTTTGTGGATGGAGCCCATGGCAGTTTCTAACAAGGCAGTCCATTACAGGGGTGTTGTCCAACTCTTCAGTCAAGTGATAGGCCTTATTACATGGCTGCTTTCAAAGCATCTGCTTGGTTAGAGGAAAGGTCCCTCTGGGGAAAAGATCTCCCTCTTTCTAATGATGTGTAATTGACCTCCAAACACCAGGGCACAACAAACTCTCTCGGGGTGGTGTAATTCCACTCTACCTTTTACATACCGCCCGTCTCGTTCAAGCTTGTTCCTCCTCTACGGCTACGGCTCCCGTCCAACTGACAGCTCTGCCTATTTGCATTCTTTTTTTTAAAAAAAACCAAACTTGCTCTGAAATACTCTCACAAAAAGCTGTGGTATATTGCCGTATTTCTCATCCTCTAAAATATACTTTACTAATTAATTTTTTTTATCTCCCCATGTAAAAAAAAAAAAAAAAAAAAAGTCTACCATGACATTTGTATGTCTGAGTTTTCATTTGGTCCCTAAATCTTAAGCCGTCCACAATATTCCTCATTCGCACAAACACACCTATTTCATATCAAAACAGGGATGATAAACACAGGTCAGCTCCATGACATAAAAAGAGCCAAACATATGGCATGAAGGCTGATACAATCTAATCTTGTTACTATATAATTGCAGTATATGGAGCGAGATGTGTTGAACCGTGTTGGTGGGAGGTTTAATAACATAGTACACAATTATTTTCCCCTGTCTGCACTTAAACCTGTTCCAGTGGTGCGAAAAAAGACTGCTTGCCAATTCCTTGATTTATTATAGCTAGTGAGAGCTGATTACGGGGCATGAATCAGTTGCTGTAGGAATGTAATTAGGCACGTAGACCTCTGTAAGGCTAGGAGCTCTCTTCACAGCCCAAAGCAGTTTGTGGGCTGACAAATGCATCTTAAATGGGTGTCATAAAAGTCAAAAAGGTGCCAATTACATCTTTAAGTATCCCATCAATGCAAATGGAATAAACAAAAAAAAAAGGTATACTTGTGTGTGATGGAAGGACCCTCCGGCTGGGTTTTAACCTGGGAGGGGTCAAAACAAAAAAAATAAAGTGGCAGAAGGAGGGTGAAGAATTAAAAGATGTGATGAATAACAGTGTGTGAGATCAGGACGGCGCCCAGCAGGTTGTTGTGTTTGGCTGGGATGGTCGGACTTGCCACACAAGCTCACAGCATTCACAGCACCAAACGTAGCAGAGAAAAGGGGGAAATGCTCGGTTATATTCCAAATACGGTGCTTTAAAGCATATCGGAAACAAAACGCCAGGAAAGAATATTATTTTGGAAGCCAAACAGATCCTGTCTGTGTCTGTGTGTTTATCTTCGTCGTCTCCTCTCAAATTAAAAAAAGAAGAAAAAAAAAAGCTACAAATGGACAGTGCTAAGTGAGGCATGAGAACAAGATCCCTCTCTCTGCCGGACTGTCTCAGCTTCCAGCCACCTCTGAGCCGTGACGCCGTGACTCTGGTATCCCCTAGTTACTGCTATGAATTTTCCATTGTTATCAGCCGACTACACTCCTGTCACAAAGCTGGATGAATGGCACGCACGGCAATAGATGTAACTCTTTGTTGCATGCAAGGTATCTAGCAGAGAGCCATAATGTCCCGGTAATCGAAGTAGAATTGTTAAAAAGGCCGGACACAAAAAGCTGAAAATTTACTGACAAGCATGAAAAGCGCTCATGCGATGAGAAACACAGGGCACCCCGGGGTCCTCACAGGCCAAACAGCAACCCTCAGCACTGGAATACTTGTGTTACTTGGCCTGAATATTTGCTTCACTGTATCTGCCACCTCAGCTGCTTTTATGTGATAATTTCCTAATTAAATTTACTAGTTTATCTCACTCCATGGAGAATGGCTGTCATGCTGAAAATAAAAAAAAAGTTTTCATGGGTATATTTTTAAATTAAATTAAATTAAATTACATAGGGAAAAAAAAAACTTCTTATCATAGGCCTAATTTGTGTATGTGTAAAACTTTATTGTAACTCACCATAACAACATGGGGACAATTCCTACATTACTCTCATTTATTTATAATTTATAAAAGTATTATTTTAGCAGTGGTATTGTTACAATGCTGTTTTTTAAATGTATTTATTGTGTTGCTGTGAATTCGACAGAGCAAATGATCTGCATCTTCTCACATTATTCTGCTGTTGTAATCGGTCTCCAGCATTTTAACCCAGAGTAAGTTCAAACTTTTTTTAAATAGGATGTTCTCATACTGTGAAACTTACAATTTAACACAAAATTATTAATGCCTTTAAAACTGTGTGCGTGTACGTGTGTGTTTGTCTTTGTTGTGTGTGTGTATGTGTGTGTGTGTGAAAGAGAGAGTCACGCGTGCGCAAATGGATGAACTTTTAATTATTTTTCCTTACGCTAACGTGTTCAGCCTCGCAGGTAGACAGAATATCTATGGAGTAAAAAGCGCTGATTGTTTTTCATTTAACAATAAAATAGTCGTAATGACTCATGGGCCGAATCCTGAAACACATCAGATCTAATAAAATAGTCTAAAAAAAACCAAAAAAACAACAACAAACAAACAAAAAAACAAAACAAAACAAATTAAAGTCGAAAAACTACAATAAAACTGTAACAATCAAATAAAGAAAACAAATTAAAAAATCTAATATATGAGGCCAATCACGTGATTTACAGAATAAGGGAATAATAGCTGATCGGAAAATGAATCTAAACCGCGCTGTGGGCTCAGAGTTTAAGGGGGAAACCTCTTGAAATGATTTTTTCTTTCCATATTTTGAATGAATTGGTTTTGGTGGTGATACACGGGGAAAGGCCACAAGATTGAAGCTGGGAAATGGGTGACAGACAGCGGAATGAAAACCGAGACTGCACGCCTGCACACTCGCGGGGCCTGTGTGGGATCACATCTTCTTCTGAGTGCGTTATAAATGCTCCCCATCCGCACAGAACAAAGGTGGAAATATCGTGGGCCATTGTGACATTAATAAAGCCAAACAAATGACAATAATACATGACCGCTAATGCGAGAGAGAGCGTCCTCCAGTCAGTGTGAGCACTCTGGAAACATTTCCGTCCTTCAGATTCATGACTAAAATCTTTTTTTTTCTAAGCAAGTAAATAAAAAAAAAACAAACTGCTTCTTCTTCCTGTTGCTCTTTTGCTGATTTGTATAATTTTGCAGGAAACCAGTATCAATCTTAAACTTACGGCTGAACAAGCAATGACAACAGGTTAATTTAAGTCTCACCTCAGTGTTTGCAGATATATTTTTTTCCACTTGATTAAATCGTGTAAAATTCAAATAAGACTTCACACTAGCTGAATGACACCGTGAACGACACACACACACACACACACACACACACACACACACACACACACACACACACACACACACACACACACACACAC
>JBBMJY010000024.1:18609934-18624531 GCA_037833715.1 Toxotes lorentzi | reverse complement strand
GTGTGCACTGGGGTCGGTTTGTTTGGAAGTACAGGGCTGCTAAGGGGAGTGTGCGCTGTTTTCCGGGTCACGCTGCAGGAGAGGCTGAGTGTTATCAACTTCTTTAAAAAAAAAAAAAAAAAAAAAAAAGCAGGCCCAGACAAGACAAAAATAAGAAGACTGGACACATGGAGCACAACTGAGAAGTATGTCTTAAAGACACGTAAAGCAATAGCACTGTATATTGGAGATAAGCTCAATGCAGCCTTTGTAGCCTTTATGTAGCATGTGTGTGAGTCTTAATTAGAAAAAGTAAAAAAAAAAAAAAAAAAACACATGCTACTGAGGAAAGCCTGTAGCACCGAATCCAATACCGCATGAAGATGGCTGACATGGCAGCAACAATTTCATAGCATAATAATAATAATAATAATAATAATAATAATAGTTAGAATCTAAATATAAAAAATAAAATGAATCTCCTATACATATAAATTATGGCAAAATAGTCTATTTAAAGGATAAAATAAAAATGTAAAAAATAGATTTATGTCCAGAGTTTGAATTATGAATTATGTGAAATCTCTATACGCAGTGTCTACCTTCAGTCCAAAGTCGTGGCTGTTTTTGATGTCCTTTGTGAAGCATCAAGGCGATGACCTGTAGCCCAGTTTGGAAAAACACAGAACAGATTGTTGGCGTTGCCCTCTGCCGTTCAGAGAGAGAACAGCTGAAGTTATCTGGGAAGATACAGAGGAGTGAAAAGCAAAGAGGATGTTTCACTTACTGTCGGGTTTTTTTTTTTTTTTTTGTTCTCCTGTTAGAAGGATTTAACTATCACTAATGTGTTTAAAGTACGCAGAAATACAATATGAGTATAGAAATGATTATATGTTTCGTTAGAGGACATTCGCTCTGTTAAAATGACTCCATACCTGCCAGTCATGAAGTCATCCACCCCCGGCTTAGCTGGTTTTTTTTTCCTTCTATTTCCAGCACTTCTATCAGCATGGGGTCAATTCCCTCCGCCTGACACTAATATTGGATTATCTTATCACTAAGCAGCATTATGAGCTGAACACTATCGATACAATATAATCAATACATTTTCAAAAACATATAAAGCCTGCGCCGCCCCCCTCCTCCCTCCTCCCCCCCTCGCCCCCTTCTTCCACCTCCGTTCGTTGAGCAGTTATTGGCCAGGTCACTTGTGAGAATGAGGACATCAAACATCCATTCAATAAATCAATCCGCCAACTTTTAGCCCGCGGTGTTTTTAATGAGCCTCCACATGACAAGCCCTCCCTCACCCTGTATGAGGCAGGAAAAGAAAAAAAAAAGAATAAAAACGTTGCAGCAGGTGTGCAGCACAGAAAACAAATGCTCCCTAAAGTTAAACAATTTACTTTAACGCAACCAGAACTGTTGCATCCATCGGAAAAGGTAAGAGACTATTACAATGCGCCTTTATGGCATCAGTGCGCGTTGCTGCGGGCTGGATCACTTGAGTGTCTGCTGTGATTTCGATTGGAGTTTTACACAGTGAGCGTAGTGACTCTGAATATTAAGACAGTGAAGATGTGGCAGTGCGGGGTTTTTGAATGCAGGAGAAGAGCAAATGGTTTCGGAAAAAAAAGAGCAAAATTATGATTCTACACGTGAACGGTGGGGCGGGGGTGAAGCTAAAATCTGCGAAAAATTGTGCACAGTTTGGTACAAAGTTCGGCGGAAAGTGCGTTAGGAAAACGAAGAAATCTAAGAAATAGTAATTTTTTTCTAGTTTTTATAATGGCATTACATCTATTTAAATGAATGTTTGATTTCATTATGTTGAGTTCGAAAATGTATAAAATAGTGAAAAGAAAAAAAGAAATATAACTGATCCTAAATAAACACAAACAACAAATAAGACAATCTATAGGTTGAGTTCGTTAAATTTAAATCTCATCTAAACAAACGTCTCGATCAAACTAAAACACGGGTGTAAACATATTGACATTTTTTTTCCTATTTTAATTACATTTACTTCATGCTGTTTATCAGTCACACAGGATCCATTCATTCTCACACCACTCCACCCGGGTCAGGCCTGCTCTGCTCCAACCCGCAGGCTACAATCAATGTATCACACCAAAAAAAAAAAAAAAAAAATCACTGAAGATAATAACATTCAAGGCCAAATCAAAATATATTAAACTGGACACGTGGCCTGTAATGAACGCTATGTCATAATCTTTTATTTATTTATTTTTCCATACACAATGCCACCACAGGTTTGTCTGAGCATTTTCAATTACGCCTGAACCAAAGCGCACCGATAAGCATTTTAAAATAAAATACCTTAGTGAAAATGAGAAGAACGCTTCAGATCCTCAGAGGAGAAACTCTGCAAACCAAACACATAATGGCTCCCTAAACTGCAGGACCAGAGGACTTTGATAGTTAACTCACTTTGATCTTTTAATGAGTGTTTCTAAGCTCTCAAAAAAAAAAAAAAAAAAAAAAAATACAAGCATCCTTAATTTGTTTTCTGCCGAGCTGTACTTGAGCATCTTAAAAACAAAGACTGCGCAGCAGCAAATTATTTCTCATCCTAAAGACATTCAAAGGATTGTATGGGGGAAATCTGGGGGTTTGATATTCTTCTTCTCTTTAGTCCCGCACACGATTCTCTCACACGGACCTTTCCGTAAAATCATTAACCGTGGCTGTGAGGAGGGTTTCAAGGGCAGAACACTTCTCCCGCCGCTGACAGCCGTGGATCCACGGTGAAGCTTATTGAAGGTTTGCACTTCGGCAATTTGCGACGACTCAACTGTAATTTAATCCCTCCGTGCTGAGCCTTAATGTTTTCTGCAGTTTTTGTTGGGGGGCTGCTCTCATACCCTAAAAAATGAATATTGTTATACTATGATTTCACACAGCAGGCAAACAGGCAGGGCACCGCACTGCTGTGATAACAAATAGGCTGAGAGATTGCCAAGGGCCCCACAGGCCTATATGGGCCCCTGAATACTAAATATAACAACTGGTTTTTGATTTAAAGTTTTTATTTTAAGTCAGAAATAAAGTCCATCTGGTATTGTAATTGTTTTCTCTTTTTTTTGAGAATTCTAATGAGGGTTATTTACACGGTATAATGTTCTTAGAGCTTATTTACATTTACAGATGCACACATACGAGATAAACAGAGGAGATATTTACGTCACATCCCCTTTGTCCCACTCACTCATATATTTCTGCTTTTATTCTGCACATGGTTCCTTCTTACCTCACTGAGACAGCCCAAAAAATATGATACTGCAGGATAATCCCAACTCCCCGAGGATTAAGCCAAAGTATAATACAGCACTGTCAACCCATGGCTAGATTTGTTTATGGTATGATTTATTGGATTCAGCTTTTTTTTTTTTTTTTTCCACTGACAAATTTATTGAGTTCTTGACAGATGGCCTGACAGGGCCCTATGTGATAGCAAGCTGACATACCAGTTTGAAATGTGAGTCTGAAAACTGTTCACCTGCATTTGCAGGACGAAGTTTGTCAACAATACATATATAATGTAATTAACATAAGATCTAATATTGTAGCCCTATTTTCAAGCAGTGATAGACAATATAACACTAATAAAAACACAGATACAATTATACAAATTATTATATCTGTAGAACTAGTACTGTTACAATCACTACTAATGTAATTTAAAAAAAGTATGACTGAACAACAATTTAAAGTTGGAAACAATAATACATGTAACTGTTTAAACTTACTAAAAGAGGAGTTAAAGCAAGTTCCTGGTGTATAGACAGAGAAATAAACAGACAGATGGATTTACAGACAGATCTCAATTTAAAAATCATCTTAAAAATCATGATTTAATTAATGAATAATTGACGATTTAAAAGTGGAATATTGACAGTTTTGTTGTAAAAATTACAAGGAAATACCCAAATAATGCGTAAATATCACAATCACAGGATAAGACTACTATTTGAAGTCCTTGATCTCCTATTTGTAAAAGATCCTATCTGATAATGATATTTACTTTTATTTTAGGGTGATGTTTATGATTATCCACAAAAATTCAAGCAATATGGGACTTTTATCATGACAAAAATAACTAGAGTGTAATAAAGCCCATTTAATCAAACTGTTGTGAAAAGTGAACTCGCAAAAGTAAAAAGCATTTTTGTTGAATATATTCAAATTTGGTGTAAATCACCGACACATATGATCACTCTAAACGTCATCTTTCCTTAATGTGAAGGACCAGCTCGTCTAATGACAGCGATCCATGATGCAGTCAGATTTATGCACCTGGTCCCCTGAACACATATTGCTTCACAGCTGTGTGCTGGTATTACCCAACACCGACCAAAAACCCACCATCTGAATTACAACATCATCCCCTGCTGGACAAAACCAGGTAGTACAACTTCCTCTGCTGCACCACTGCAGCAAAACTTCTACCACCCCTTCAAATAATCATTAACCGATGAAAGCCAAAATAAAATACTGTAGTGCTGCAAATGCAGTATATAAATAATACAAAATGAATATTATTATTAATAATATTCTTCCAAGTCTCATAAATACAAGGCTGTTGTTTGTCAAACTTTAATTTAAGTAAACTATACTGGATTTGTCTGTAATACTTCAATATGAAAGTCTTTTTCAAAATTCTTCAGCTAAGCCTTTGTTTTTATCTTCATTATGACAAACGCAAAATTACTGCACGATCTTAAATACTTAATGTAAAATGTTTAGAAACAGGGCTTAGTTTGCTAGTATAGTTTAATTTTCCTGTTTAATTCCTCTGTAGCATTTTTTAAAAATAAGACTAATAATAGAACAATAATGGAAACATCCTGTCCAGTATTTCTACCATTGAGCTGTATATGTGTGATCCTACATTCTTTTAAAATAAATACATTACCTGTCAAAATGCTTTAGGAATGCAAGGATTTTTTTTTTCTTCAGTCCATTAGTAGCATTTTTTTGACAGTGAGATCCCAGAAGATGTTAGTCTAACTTTTACTTTACAAAGTGTAATATTACATATATTACCTGAACATGTTTTGAATACGTTATATGTTCCTCACTGTATCATTTGCATTTTCTCAGTTTTGTCTTTTCTCATTTGTCCTTGTGACATGGTTTTTGTTATTTGCCAACTATTCTGTCCTGGTATTGTCCATGTGTTGTGCTTTATGTTTTTGTTCTGTAATGAAAAAATTGCAACAGTTTATTACAAACACTTATAAAATATACATGAAAAATGAGTTGGTTATTTTTTACTTAGAAAAATTTGTAGATGAAAAGCAGATACACATACAGGATTATTTAGTAGTGATTAGTGAAAATTATTTTTCATAGTTGATTCAGTGCTGTGAAGAATGCCTGATTGTTTAATTGGCTAATGGTGTGACCACCTTTAGAGAATGATATACATAAATATATATATTACATATTTAAATTAACAGTAAAAATAGAAATTATTATTATTAGCTATACAAACACAAACAATGTATATTTTCCATTCATTCATGTCTTCTGCCAAAAGTGCATTGCCCCAATTATGTCTTTTAAAATATAATTATTTCATATTTTTTCATATTATTGCAGAGTTGGTTTGTGTTTTTAAATTTTTCCATTTCAGTGGACAAATAAGATGCCTTCTTTACAATGTACATGCTAGTGTATTTCATTAAAGCTCTTTCCTCACACAGTTTTTTGTAGTAAAGTCACAAAAACCAAAATGGAAATTGAACGAGGTCTCTTCTGCATTGTGTCATACAATAATAAATATCATAGAAAAAACAAAAACAAATATAAAATGGTTTGTGAAAGCCTAAACGATTTCTTTTCTTTCTTTTTTTTCCAAAGGATTATCTTCAAAACATTTTTAAAAGTTGTTCAAAGTTGGATCACAGATGGTAACAGATGATACGTTATGAAACCCAGCAATAACAAATACTTTTTATTCTGTGATGTGGGAATCTCCCTTTCCGCTCTGTTTTACTTCACACACAGGCTACGGCCAAACAAGTCTTCATGTGAGCCTAAGCTGTTCAGACACATGAGGAACAACTTACCGCGTGGTAATTTTTGAGCAAAATTAAACCACGCTCTCCAAATGTCTCCATGAGACACACGCCCACATGTATATGTGACTTTGTCTAACTGATGATCGTCTAGAGAATCTTAAATCCTTCTCCAACAAGGACCACTCAATAACCCACACCGAGGTGCTGAGTGGGGGAGTTACACAGAAACTAAACAATGGTTTGCCCTTTGAGAAGAGCCTTCCACAAACTTTGAAAAACTCTGGCTCATGTGCATATGAGCGACTGATGTTGCACCGTCACATCGCAGCAGGTTACATGGCATTTGTTGTTACATGACTCTTCTCATCATTAGCAAAAGTGTCACAGCTTAGGCGAGATTTGCAGCGCCTTTCATCAGATGATCATGTTATTCAGTGGATTTGTCTCCGCAATAATAATGTTTCCTCTGACGAAAAAGAAAAAAAAAAAAAGTTAGAGCTGCAGGAGGCCAGGAGCATGATTTTAGGATGTGTGCCATTAACAACAAACATAGACCTTCGCTACCCGCTCCTCATGTGGAATTTATAAATTCTCTGTCTGCTGAATAAATTGCATGTGCTCACAGACTTTGTGGCTGAGGCAGTGAAAGATATTCTAAATACTTCTACACAGATACTGGCTGTGATACAGAGCTGGAAAATCAGTTGAACCTGGTACCAGCACTAATCCATGTGTTACATGTACTGCATGTACAATGACAGGGACAAAAAAATTAAAAATAAGAAACAAATCATTGCAATGGAACAAAAAATATCCAGACAATCTGAGTCAAGCAGCAATAAAAAAAAATCCTTATAATCAAACATCTGTATATGTGTGATTTTTTTTTTTCTTCTCTGCCCCAATCAAACACGCTGGATGTGTTTTGTGTGCACTGAATGTGAGTGTGTGCGCACATGTATGAGTGTGTCATTAATAGGCTGCACTTCAGAGAAAAAGGTAGAAATCCACCAGATGTTTTGCAGCTGGGTGGATCTGGTAGTGAAGATCTAGACAGCATCTGTCACAGGCGAACATTTCTAATCTGTCCTGAACATTAGGCAGAGAGCACTAAAAACCCATCACTGGCCGCATGTGCTGCTCAGTTCACAATGTGCTCACCGCAGACTCTGCAGTTTGGCCCAGAGAAAGTTCAAAATTAAATGAGAATCAAAAAAAAAAAAAAAAAAAGGAAAGCAATATTCATCAAGCTGAGCAGCAGAGATGCAATTTTAACAACACTATTCCACAATGACGCCTTCCAAACTCTTCTCCTTTCAGCATAGTACGACTGATACACGTTTAGAAAGCAAAACAAGGGCTAACAGGCCAACTGAAGCTATTAGGGCAGAGTGCCTGAGGCTAAAGACCAAGGCTTTGAACTAGAGGTCCAGCAGAGCTTAGTGAGGTCAAGATCTGTCAAACAGCAAGCAGAACTAACATCGCAATGCTCTGGACAGACACATCTTCAAAGAACTTCAGTTGTGCATTAAAAAGAATAAAAAAGCTATGCATTTAAGATATAGTACAGACTGCCATTTACACTCTAGCTTCATAAAACACATTTTTCAGACTCTTGTTCGGAAAACTCAGACAGATCTAACCATTGAAATTCAATTTCTATATTTTTAATGCTGCTGCTTCCACAAAATGCTTCCTGTAAATGTTAACAATAAACTTCCTTCAGTGGTTCCACCACTTTATATCGCAGCTAACTGGGATGTGTTTAGCTTATATGCAGAGTCTGTCTGGGTATGTTTTATGTAACTGTGGGAATCGCTCCAAGCTGACCTTGATGCTCTTGAGATATTTCCCTTCCTGGGTTCATGTGCCTAGTTACCAGTTGGTCAACCTCGTGCCCTGTGAACTGACCCTGTCCTCCCTCTGAGGTTTGAAAGGAAAAGAAATCCAATCCTCCGGGGAGCGCTCCGACTAACAAGAAAACTGCTGGCCCGAATCTCTAAGAAGTGCTGTGTTTTCCCACTGGACCACTTTCAGCTTAATAAACATCTTAACTAGCCAGAGGTCCCATGGGAGCTCCTGGGAAATCCTCTGGGCAGCCAGAGCTCAGGAGCTGGTCCTTTATTGCATCCAGGTGGCTGTTAAAAAATGCTGGCCGGCCATAAATGTCCAATAAAATGCAAGTGGCACCTTCAGGGGTGGACAGGGTCAGTGCACCTGTCTGTGGACGAAAGCTCCACTCGCACCCACCCTCGCCCCATGTCCGATCAGTTTGATGTCGCACTCGTATGTTGTGCTACCACCATGTCCATAAGGATTATTTAACAGACCTACTGTTGGCACAGGCATAGGGGCCCAAGGATTCAAGTGGCCCCCACCCAAATGGTCCAAGAGAGACAAAAAACTACTGCAAAGATATGCAAAATAAGTACAAAGATACCAAAACCAACTAAGAAGAGATGCAACACAACTACATTGAGACACAACAACCGCAAAGAGATGAAAACTGTTTGCTCGCATTAATGAGAGGTGTGAGTGTGTGTGTGTGTGTGTGTGTGTGGGTGGGGGCCCATTGTCTAACAATCTGTCCATGGACATGTCAGCCACATGGCAGCTTATAGCACAAAAATATAAGCACAAGACAAAGTCTATTTTTCTTTTGCCACAATGTCCTCAGCAGCTGAATGAAAACTTGTCACCCTGTTGTACTAATGAACAACTAACTGGTAAATTAGGGGGATGCTCGTTGAAATTCTGTCCAATCACTTCCTGTTGTTTACGACTACTTCACACGAATGTGAACAGTGGCAGCAGCCTCCCTTCATCTGTCCAGCCCGGTCGCTGTCCAAAGGGAGAGTTAATTGTCCCACAGGTTGAGCAGAGACCTGGACGGTGTATTGGGCCTTTGATCTGACTTGAAAGGAGTTAACTGATTTCTGTGTTACAGGCTGTGTTACAGGGAATGGAAAAAAAAAAAAAAAGATGCTTGCTGGTCATTTCACAACACGTGCACAAAAATCCGAGGGAGAGAAAGAGAGAGAGAGAGAGAGAGAGAGAGAGAGAGGAAGGGAGGGGATGAAGAGAGAGATCACCTCACACCCGACTCCATCCCTGCTCAATTACAATAATTTGACTCACATGGGCTGGCCGCTGTGGCAGAGAGAGAGGGGAGGAAAGCTGCTGAGTGGGGGAGGGCGGGAGGGGGTTGGGGGGGGCATCCCTGCTCTGGGAGATCACTCATCTTACCTCTAGCTGAGGTACGGAAAGACAGATTTGATGTGCGGCTCCCCTCGGAGTGCAGCCCAGGGGCTTGTTAAGGTGGCGGTACAGAGAAGACCACACGTCTAACCTCTTGCTTTAAGTCTCCGCGGGGCAATCCAGCTTTTGATGACGTCAACATGGAACAAAGAGACAAGAGACTGTAGGAGGTAAGAGGTAAATGGCAGAGTAGTGTTTCACTGATAAAATCTATGCGTCTGTTTTGTAGAAAAATAGCACTTACTTATTCATTAATCTTTCTTGCAAGCTTTTCCTGTTTAAGGTCATAGAGGACTGAATCTATCCCAGCATGCACTAGCCTGAAGGAATCACATTAGGATGCACTACATCTGTGTTGGTTCTTGTTGTGAAAATATGAATCCAGTACACATTAAATGTGCCTTTACATCTTCTGTTTGTTTGATTTGCTGTATCACCTGTCTGAGAGTCTGTTCACCATGGGTCCAGCTCTGGTCCGGACCTGCTTTGACAGGCCTCCTGCCTTCACTCCTTCACCTCTCTCTGTCTCTGGTCACCCCAGCTCAGGGGGAAACAGGGCTGTCAGAGGGAGAGTGGCAGGCTAAGCCCGTCTTAACACAGCACCTCAAACCACCTCATAAATACAGGCTTCCTTTTCCAATTTCCAAGCAGCCCATCCACCTCTGTCTACATGCTTACACACTGCTCCATGTCATGCGCCGGGGTGTGAGTTTAAAAATGACCACGAGACATCTGGCGGACTCACAGAGGGTGGGGCTTTGATGTGCTGATCTGCAGTTCAGCTCAACTTCACCGGAGCCAAATCCTCCGAGCGATGCAGCAGCAGTGACTGAGGAGCCTAAAGTGGGCCTGGTCAGTTAGAGATAGCGAGGGAGTTCATGAGATGCCTTGAAACAGATTCACCATATGTGAAAGGCTTAGAGACAGCAGCCCCTAGCTACTCCACTATCATTTAAACTACTGCAGATCAAAAAAAGTCGCACCCATTTTAATTTTAAAATGTGGTCTTTGAAAATCATCATTTTCCATATCATAAAGTGGAGTGAATGGAAAAGTGAAACCATGTGAGGCAGCTTTTTTGATGGGCGATGCTGGACAGGGCTCACGACGGCGTTGTGGTTCTGAGAGCAAGATTACTCTGTGCCCATCTGGAGAGTTTGGCCGCTTCACTCGGCATCAACACAAAACTCCCAACTAATTATCAGTTTCACTCTAAACACTTACATCTGACCTGCAGAGCTAATACCAGACTCAACCTGCTGTCCATTCTGAATGTTGCCAACACAGAACATGATAATCTGTGAAGAAAAGTGTCCACATTACAGCAGCAGTGACTGAGGAGCCTGCTGATATTCTGCGCCTTTGCAAACACCTTTCAGCTTACCTACTTTTCTGTGCCACTCAGCCCCAAGCACATTTGCTCCTAGCGAAGATGTGAATCCTTGAAAACAGGCCAAGAACACACTCCTTTAATTTTGCTTCAAAAAGACTAGTTTAAGCAAATGTTACTAAAACAACAGTGAATAATGAAATTGTAGGGGACTATTTTCAGCCGAGGATTAATTCGTATTTGGTATTTTAGAGAGTATTTACAGCCGCAGGAGGTGTATCAAAATAAACTATGTTCATTGTAATGAGGGAACATTCCACCCACTGCAACTGTGTCACTCATCCATGCGTTTTCAGTCATTTTTGGACAAGAATGGAGGTCTCTAGCACGCAGGAATATATCTGAATACGGAGACAACACTGGTAACCGGTTGATTTTGGTGTTTTCATTGGATTTGTTAATAATAACAAAAGTGTAGAGAAAAACTAAACTTACTTGAAACAAATAATTATTGAAAAACAAAAAAAAAACTAAAATAAATTTTGTTGGATTAAGTAATTAATGTAAGTACTAATATTGTTTAAGGTTTCAAAATTCTTGGATACAGTCAAAATAGTAAAATGCAAAAATAGCACAGCTCCATCTTTTGCTACCACAGGCTATGTACGGATCTGGATACATATGGCATACTGTATATATATGCACTTTAAGCACAGCAGGAAGGAGGGCTGTCAGAGCCTGTCACTGTGCTCTAGGGCATCACTGACATGAGTGTCGCCTCCATGAAGGAGCATGAAAGCTGTTCCCTCTGCAGAGGATTCCTCAGACCGTCGCTCTGATTTCCACAGCAGAACAGAGGAGTTAACGCAAACGCTCGTAGAGGGTTGTCATCTGCTGTACGCTTCATTAAACACCTGTGAATACCAAAAGCCATTAGGAATTTTGGTCAGAGGGAGAAAAAAAGGAATATCTGCACTGTTAGCAGAATCCATAAGTTCACAAACTTAGCAGGAGGAGAGTTTAATTAACAAGAGGGACATTAATCCATTAATGAGTTGCTAATACTAATTACACCTGCAAAAATGCGCAAATGGGTGCTGACAATTTAATTAGATGCAAATGACACGTGAGCAGGAGTGAGAAGATAGTGATGTTTTGGTGTCCAAGTGTAAATTCTGTTTCTGAATCTGGCAGCAAAAAGTGACAGCAGGGTGTTGTTAGTTTGTGAAAGAGAAAATACATTCTTGTGTGATATGCAGATATTCAGCAAATTAGGTTTTAGGAATGTCACAATATCCAAAATTATCTCTTGCCAAAAAACTCCTTTTCCTGCATTATTTTTCCCCCAAATCACTCTCATTAAAGCTGCAGATGGGAAAGACCTAACATTTCAGAGCTCAAACTTACTGGTGTTCTATTCTTAAAGATCTGACTCAGTAGAGGACTCACAGCTGACGTGGGTGGGCATCTGGGGTAAAGGACTCCCATGTCTCAGAGCTCTGCTCGCTCTTGCTGCGCCGCTGCTCATGATGAACTTTGTGATGGAAAGATGCTTCGGCTGGAAAATGAACATCAGAGGGGCCTGATTCTGTGTGTGTCTGTTCCCTGTTGTCCTCTCTGACTGCTACTCACTGTCAGCACGACCCTGTTATACTGATGAGCAAAATGTGAGTCACAGCTAACACACTTTTATGATTTAATCTGCTCAGGGATATTAATTAGTCCAATTCATTTTGAGCGTGACACCATTTTGAACAATTCTTTTGAGACTGTCTGAGTAAGATATGACAAAACACGCACATTTAGAAAAAGCCACTTTCAAAATAAGTAAGTTGGAAAATGTCTGGAATTTAATGTTCAGGGTTGTATATTATCAAAAATATTTCAAGATCATTTCCATAAAATCTGTTAAAATAAAAACACTTTTTCTGTCTAAAATTACATAATATATATTTGCAGTTCATCCCAAATCTTCCTTAATTTCATTACTTCTTTTTTTTTTTTTTCCCCCAAATGATCCCTTTGGTCCAGCAGTACTTTTCCGGTGCTTGTGGCTCTGTCAGCTTGAGAGTGGTGGGAGGAAAGCTACTTAGCAATGCTTCGCTCTGTGCTGAAGTTGTAGTGAAACTGTAGGAAGAAGAAGAAGAAGAGGAGGTACACGCTGATGATTAAAATCATGTTGTGAAAAACAAAACAAAAACATCACCAACCCGCATTATTGTAATGATTAATCCCTAAGCACCCAAAGCCATACATTTACAAAAAGCGCTGCAATGAAATTCAGACTCACTAGCTGGTACCATCACATACATAATGTCACAGATTGATAGCAACTGAACCATAGATTTAAAACATTCTGGTTTAATGTTATTCACCCAATTGGAAGCCACAAGCATAAAATTAGCCCTACAGCAGAGAGATTAGGTGGCCATCCAGACTGAAGACTGAGGAAATATAAAGATACACTGCCCCCCTCTGGGATGTCAAGGACATGACTTTAAAAAGCAACAGGGCTTCAAACATTCTTGGCTTATGTAGTATTTTAAGACAGGAAAGCGTGTAAATCATTGTTTTTAACTCCCTTTTGTTAAAAAAAATTCAACTTTTAGTACCAGTCAGCTGCCAAGACATTCAAGATTATGGTGCTGGAATTCTGTTTTGTCCTATTTTAGCACAAACCCAAATATAAGTAATGTAAGTTACACCATTTAAGGTCAAAGGAATCACTTTTGTCCCCAGTACAGGCCCATAGGCCAGAACATAACAGATCTACATGAATAATAATTTCTTTGTTAACGTTATTATAAAATTCATTGCTATCAGTTACATTCACTCACACACTTTAAAGTCCACAGCAATCTATAGCCTCAAGTTATCTAATATAAAAACATTATTATAAGTTCCTGAGTTCCACACAGTGAGGTATACAGGTGTTAAACTTGGGGGAAAGACAGCACTGGAATTAGACTGGTATTTGTTATCAGCAGATAACCTGACGTAAGGTACAGAGAAAAGTTGGATCATGCGTCACCAAGAACATTAGCAGTTCCCTGCAGCATTGCAGCTTAATCCAAGTTTCCAAAATGTGTTCTTTAAATCCAAATTATTAAGAAGTGATAAAAAAGAAAGACAAAGTTCTTAAGGAAAGTAATTAAGGGAAATTAAATGCTCTACAATAACAAAGACTATCATTTTTGGTTAGTTGATGGTCAAGCTATTTTAATAATTCCACATTTGTGTTGTGTGTGTAGCTCGACCGGCTGAACAATGAATAAAGCGACAGAAAGTAGTGCTCATTTCACCGAGTTATACAGTTGTATTACCGCAACGCAGCACTAGGTGATGCTGAATGATCACTGAAATAAGTTTCCAAATCTACAACAGGAGCAATGGAGCCACAATGGCTGAAACCGGGTTCTCTCGATCAAAATACCACCTTCCCTGATTTTCATCTACTTGAGGGGAAGCTGCAAGTTACCCAAAACCTGTCACATATCACAAGGCTGTTAGTTGTGAAGAAATTCAGCCCCCCACCACACTAAAATTCAGACTTAACATCTGGCACAGTAAATAAATAATCCTGTGTGTACGTGTATGTATGTGTGTGTGCGTGTGTGGATGATGGATGGGGGAATGGGGTGTTATCAGGGAGAGCATGTATCAATGTCTGCCAGTTTTACACACAGGCTGACAGGACAGTGACACACTAGAACATGGGCGGCAGTCACCCAGACGAGCCGAGCTTCATTTCCTGTCCCTGCTCCACTGCCAAAAATATGTGACATGTTGTCTTCATTAATTCCACCTCTATTTGGAGCTCTCCCTCTCACACCTCTCACATACCCCTGTACACTACTGTCCCTCCATACATTCACATGGAAACACACACACACACACACACACACACACACACACACACACAACACACACACACACACACAATATTTCATCCTGTAGTAAGCCAGGAAGCAGATGGCCAATGG
>JBBMJY010000024.1:18549569-18602298 GCA_037833715.1 Toxotes lorentzi | reverse complement strand
AAACAAAAAAGTATATAATGCACAGATATTAAAATTCCACTTTTTTGTTACCAGAGGGATGCAAAATGGCAAGCTTATGTAGAATGACCCACTTACTTTTCCATCTGTGACAACCAGTCCTTGAAATCTGGTTGTGGGTAAGGAGCCAGGCGGCAGTCCCAGTCGGGCGCTGGTCCATCAGTCTTCCAGAAAGTGGGCAGAGCCAGCAACACCTACAGTGAGTTGGCCACAAACACTGCTGCATAACACCGAATACTCTGAGGAGGTGTGTACATGTGTGATAACTTCTCCAAAACGCGTTTATGTAAGTTAGATGGTATGGTCCATATGTAGAATAGGCTATTTAGTGTAAAGAGCCAAAATTCTTAGGTAATTTAGTATAATTATAAAGCCTGTTATAGTTCTTTTCAAAACACTGGAGCAGTGCAGAAATACTGGGAGAGCACTTTTTGCTGGCTGGCTATTGAGCACTCTCATGAAATTAAATGGACAATCAGACTTTAATCAGCAGCACAGTGTCTTTGAAGACATTGCCATGGCACTGGCATTGATCCCCAGCTGTGGCTGCTGGTAAATGTGCAGCAGAATGTGTGTATAAATGGGGTACGCCTCTCTGGACAAGTGTAAAAGCTGGCAGAGGGCTGACAGTAAATTGCATGTGCCGGATGGGACACAGCAGAAGGCACAATTACACAAATCCCCTCTTAATTAGCGGTTCTGTGGGCAAACTAACCCGTAATGATGCGAGGGATGTGGCGAGCCCCAGAAATCCTAACAAGAAACACTCACCAGCACAGGAGACTGGGTCATATGGTCCCGGTACCCCTGAAGTAGGGACTGACGCGTGATCTGTTTTGATCAGTGCAGCTGTAGGAGATGATTCCCATGGTGCCCTGCTCCCCACAACCCCTAGCCCTCGCTGAGCTACTTGCCCTCTGGACTGTGGGTAAAGCAGCAGGCCCTGTGTGGTTGTGGGTGGCATTATTAAGTTCTCCATGCTCACAGTACCAGGCAATGTAAAGTGGCATCTCACACGGTGAGTAATGAACTGTGCCAGAGCGGAAGCAGGAGGGATGACAGCCAAAGAGGCCTCCTTGGCAGCCACTAACCTGGGCATCCACCAATTTATCATCCCCTAGAACCAATCCACCAATGCTGCGCTGCCATTTGTCATTAATTATGCTAATAAGGGCACCATTACTCTCCTGATGAAACAGCAACTGTTATTAGTATAATGCTCTTCCAGTTTCATACATTTGCTTATTAGTTTTATTGTGTGTGGATTAGTGTACTTTGAAAACCCATATTTTCCAGTGCTTAAATAAGACTGCCAAACAATGTATTTTTACCCACCACAGAGGAGTCCAGGACTTTGCTGTACACGCTAATTGACTATTACGAAATGACAAAGCAACAACTTCCTAATTATGCACTACTCCTTGCACTCGAACATAAAAACGGCCCCATATATGTAAAGACGCTGATGGGTTTGAACTTTTTCACAGCAGACTTTATGGCTCTAAGCAAACCAGTCTGAGCAGAACTATTTAATATAGCTTCTGGGAGCCCCAGATGCCCTTTTCCAGAACGACTTCATTCCCAGAATCTCATTGTGCTTTCTAAATCACACCACAGTATGTATTAGAAGATCATTAATTACAAACTTAACAAGTCAGCAGAGCCATTAAAAGATCTTTAAGGCATATTTGACCATAAATCTCCTTAAACTATATTTAATGACTGGATTTTTGTGAAATATTTTTTATCAAGTTCTAATTAGATGTGTGATAACAAACCCTGCTGTACATGGGGCAAATGAGGGAGCAGTGACAGGCCCATCCATTGAGGCTGTCCACGTCTGGACACTGAAACTAATGGAGCACTGCTTCTATCTCAGGGATGGATAGAAAGCAATGAGGGATGAGACTCCAGAGTCCAGTCTGGCCTGCAAATGCAAAGCCTTGTAAAGTCTCTTATTTGACTGTAATAAAGGTCCTAAAATGCCCGAGGGCCTTGAGGCTCCAGTCAAAAATTCCATTAGGATTTACACAGGATTGATCCTCAAATACTTAATGGCACCATCACAGTGGGATCGATCATGTTTTGCTACCAAACCTGTATAGTCACACAAAATGTTTTACACATCAACAGAATAAATTCCAGCAGGATATTCTTGAAAGGGTGTCTTACCTGTTAGAACCAAAAAGTGCTTTTTGACAGAGGAGATATACACAGACTATACTAAATAAAACACTGCGTATTTCTGCACAGCAGACTTTGTTCACAACTGAATGAATCGGTTCCAGAGGTGTATCAGCAAATACACACTTGTAATTTCCAGAATCACAAAAATAAAAACGGTAGCAAAAGTAAGAAATACTTTTCCATGATCTAAACTAACAAACTATTTCCTGAAGAAGGGAAACAAACTTTGAGTTGCAATCAGAAAAAGTACATTTCTTTTTGCAGATTCAGAGAAAATTAAACAGTAGAGAGAGTTACATACATGCTCTGTCCAGACCGAAGCACAATTACTGCATGGTTGTTTTTTTTTCCCCCACTTTCTGTCTTCACTTTATGACACTAACAATAATTGCCCAAAATCTTTCTCATAACTACTTTGTTTTGTTTTGTCTTTTCTTCACGATTGCATTTAACATAGAGCTTTGTTCATTACATGCTGGTGTGATTTTGGGCCAGTGTTTTCATTCAGTTCTGCAGTATTCACCCCATAACACTAAAACTATGCTGCAAATAGCTCAAATAGCTACAACATAAACCTGAATTAAGGCAAATTTAAACACAGTGTAATTTACAAGCCGTCAAATTATGGAGAGATGGAATTCAGCACACCTTTATATCATTAGATGCTGGGAGTAGTAAACAGTTTTAGGACATGTATGTGTGTGTGTGTGTGTGTGTGTGTGCATTAGGTATAAATACTATTCTTGTGCTGAACCTCTCTCTCGCTCTCTGTTTCGCTCTCTTTTGCTGACCAGGGGAATTTAGAAGCAAAACGCTGGTTTTAAGAGCGTTCCTTTCATGTCTTGATGTAAGCTTTGGCATTACTTCAGACATCAAGATCGGTTTCATAGAAATCCCATTCCATCTAAAGTAAAAGCTCGGCAGTAAATCTGCCCATACCTCGCCCATAACACTTCCATAAATGATTCATTCAGCTCAGTTTAGCTGATGCAAAACAGAATGTTAGTGAGTTGTGGATGGAGCCTGAGCCGCAAGTGTAGGACCAACCCTGCTGCTTAGCAATTTCATCAATCTCTGGTAGAGAAAGAGAAGAGAAAAGAGAAAGAGGAGAACAGCGTACACTAATAATAACTTTTTGTGTCACTATCCAGAGGTTGTGTTTTTTAATCCCTCAGCCTAAAGAATTGTGTTATTCTAAAATATAACCCCAGCGGTGCAGAAGCAGTTGAGATCCATCACGGTTTGAGATAAGAGCCGGCTGATCTCCTCCCTCTGTACAGCCTCGCCCAGAACTACACAGGGAGATAAGATGGAACTTTTGTTTGAAACCTGATGAGAACCCTCTTAATGAAAGTGCTGCGCCAAAAATAATCTTTTTTCTCCATGTTAGTCAATCAAGAAATGGTGTAGTTGGGGGAAAAAGAGGAGAAAGAAAGTAATTTTGCATAATCAGTGAGCACCATCTGGAACAATTAACCAAATTCCACAGAACTCAGAGGATCAGTCATATTGGCTTATTAAAGATCCAGAATTATACAAGTAATAAATCCTTGGAAAAACGAAGCGTACCCCTGCCTGTCACGACTATTTTAACTTCAAATACAGTGGAATACTTGATAAGGCTGAAAAGAGGAGATTAATATATGCAAATTATGTTGAGCATTTAAAAGCCCCCCAACAACTGTCTCGTTTTTTTTTTTTTTTTTTCTTCTGTCTCTTATTACAGGGCTTTATGTTTTATTCATACACCAACTCACCTGTCATTTCATAAGCTATAATATTATGAGGGTATTATTAAACAGCATAAAGTGGAGCTTTAATTGGAAAGCTCCATTGCATTTTCCAATTATTTGCAGCAAATTAAAAGCAGATGCACATAGTTTAATAAGAATTCTAATATTGTTTCCTGAAAATCAAAAATCACTGTCATCCTGCCAAGATATTTTGCAAACCCAAGTTAATTTTGAGCCTCCTATTTTTTTCCTCCTCCTCCTCCTCCTCCTCCTCCTCCTCTGAAGGATGAACTGTCTGGTGTCTGTTAATTGAAGTTCCTCTAATGGATAGGGAAATAATTGCTCTCCATATTACGTTAGATCAGGGCCAATGTCAGGATTTATTTTTGATTAATGTGATAGATATGTAAATGTATTACTTTTTATTACATTTACCTTTTTATCAGGTGGATGTCTGCTGAAAACTATATGTTGTTCTGTAGGTAATGAAGAGAGACTGAATGTCACATAGGTTTATTTTAGACTTTTGGACTTTTTTCCAGCCGTGTTAAAATTTATTTATACCAAATGTGCTTTTTAGACACATTTCATATGTGCAGGCTTAATTACCTTTAAAATATCCTGTTTTCCTGTCAATGTATGAATATCAGACCTAATTGGCAAAAGGACTTGGCATGGATCAAAGCAATGCTGGTAAAGAAAAGCAAAAGGTTGGAGCTGCTATGAAAACTTGATAACTTTTCAAATGAGCTTGAACTGTCAAGTCAAAGAGGGCTGCAAAATAAATGTGAATTAGTTTTTAATATTCTGGTAATAAATGTCAAAGCGCCTGCACATCACATCTGTACATGATGTGACTGCAGATGACAGATTTCCCAGACATGTTACCTCTCCTCCCCTCAACTTGCTCTTTTTTTTGTGTTGGGGTTTTTGTTTTGTTGGGAAGTGACGGAGGGTTTAATCAAGAAAGCAGGCAATTCATCAATCCTAAAGAAGGCGCCTGTACAACCCTGACAGAGCGCACATGGTTTTAGACCAACTCGAACCTGGCCAGCTGTCAGCCCACACACACACACACACGCGCACACCCGAGCACCCATACACACACACACCAGAGCTACCACCATGCTAACAATTAACACAAATAGGCTGTCGGCTACGACCTCACACTTGGTCTGCAGGCTATCACATTGTTAATGAAGGGAAGTTGCGTTCTCTCACATTCACAGCGTGATGCTGCAAGGCTGACGAGGACACAGTCTGAAGCAATAAGGCAAGAAACATCTCAGGCTAACTACATTACCCTCTGTTCTCCAAAATCTCCCCAACTCATGAAGGGACACATAAAGGGGGAAGAACGAGGGAGTCTGCGCACCTGCAAAGGACAGTTTTCTGGGGATAAATGATGACTGCTGGCAGCGCACTGTACAGTATGTGCATGTTCTTCACTGTCACTCAAAGCCCGTCCCAGTGGAGGAATCGCACACCAAATGCCACAAACCATTCAGCTGTGTGTTAATGTCTGCTCCTTCAGGGCCGCACTTTGCACACTTGTCTCGACTAACTTCTAAAATGACTGTCATACCAACAAAATGATGTATTAATCTTTTTTTTTGTCAGTTATGGACTGTTCTTCTTGCTGTCCTTCTTTGGACGCTGTTGGACTTGGATTCAGAGATTTAAAAGTTCAAATTAATTTATGTTCTATGTCAATCTGCACATTTCAGCTGTTGTTTTAATACTAGACTTGTCTTACAGAGACTGGGTGTAATACGGCCATTGCCTGGGTGTGCCTCTGCTGGAGCAGCAGTAGGAATCCTCACCACATGGTGTCTCTCTCCAGCTGGATAAAAACCTGCCTGCCTAATTCGCCTCGTGTGGATCACACGCTCTTTAAGGCTAGAGCGTCTCAGCCGGCTCTGACTCTATGGTTCTGAGGCTGTCATGGCTAAGCTCTGCTTTCAAACGAATTAGCCTTTCTTCTGTTTTAGTCATGGGGCACTGTGCTGTAGTTTCTCCTTGACAAAGAGAGGGGAATTCGTCCAGTGTATGCACGGTACATATGTAAGTATGGCATGTGATGGATCATCTTTGACAGCTGTTAAATGTTCTCGAGTGTAATGCGGAGCTCCTCTGGGAAGTCACGTTCGCTCAGATAAGCAAAAGCTCTGTACAGTACCCATCAGTGAGGAGATGAAGACAAAGAACGCTTGTAGATCAAGTACCAGAGAAGCTTCTTTTATGTACATGTGCAGACAAAACTGTTTACACCAACATGCGGCGCAACATAGGAAGCATAAGTACTAAACTTTTTCTTCAAAATCACGGCTTATTCTTAAAGTAAGATCTGCAGTTTAACAACCTACTAAATGCCTCTTATTGTTTACAGTAGCTGTCATAAATGGCGCTGACTTATGCTTATGTTTAAAGTGCGAGACCTTTTACCTGTTATAGTGTAGCTCCCACTGTTCTGGTTCTCATAATGCGGCCTGCTCGTGGTCCTCCTGCCAGCAGGAAAAAAAAAAAAAAAATCAATACTGATCAATACTATTTTATTGACAGTCACGTTAAAAATACCCCAAATGCATGGAAACTTTGTATTTGACAAAAACACTTATGTTCCAAGAGACATTCCTGAGACATTAAAAGAATTTATTTAGCATTAAAGCATGGAAACTTCCCCCTTTACACAAAGGATTCTTTCTGATCTGTCTAAAGGCAAAAAAGAGCACTGAAATAACAGGCTGAATCTGAAGAGGAGAAATATGGTAAAAGTTAAACCGTGCCTCAGCTGCCCAGGGGCTCGAACAGACCTTTAACAGGGGGTTTGGAGCAGGATCTTGTTAATTCTGGAGGAACTGAGAGATTCCATTATTCAAGGGAAGTCTTTTTTTTTTTTTTTTTTTTTCACCGTTTCATGGCCTTGTATTACAGAAAACAGCACAGAATGCACTTTGTGGGCAGTTGAAGTTAACAAACCATATAAGATTGAAATCCTCATCAATCAAGCTATCATGAATTACACCCTGTGACTCACCCCTATGGATCGATAAATCCACAGCAAGCAGGAAAAAAAAAATAAAAAATTCACAGCTTCAAGAGAGCTGCATAACATGACATGCTCTGAAGGGAAAATGAGCTCTGGGATGGCATTATAAAACAAATGATCTTATAATGATAATGCAAAGCAGTTGGCGATATCATTTAAAAAGTGAACTGCTTTGATTAGAGGACACGCAGGCATACACCAAGAGTCTGTTGTTAAAGAAAAAGAACAAGGCAGGCAAGCAGGACAGAGGAAGCAGGAAAACAGTGCTGAATTACAACAAAGATGAGACAGATTTTTGAAGTGAGCCGGTGTAAAGTTGAAAATAATGAAGTGTGTATCATGTTCTTCATTTGGTCTGTTTATGGATAACATAATCAATCTTCGCTCGCAGGCGGAGTAAAATCAAAATTTTTAAAATTTAAGACAGATCATATATCCTGAGGGTGCTGCACGTGAGTTGTGGCTTTCAAAGCCTTATCTCTTCGGATGAGATAAATAAATGCAATAATTTCCATCAAGAGCAATAAAACAAGACTTCTGACAGGCTGTGGTATTTATGAGCTGAAGCCTGCAACTCAGATTTATTTGCAATGAAAGGGTCGACTTTTCTCCTCCTCATTTACATCAGCATTTGGCCATGTTAAATCCAGGCCAATGGTGAATTTTTAAAAGGTTGGCATCAATCTTGTGGGAACGATTGCCATATTCAACGCAGACTTCTTTTACCTTGCAAAGGTTGATTCCACTGCTGAGGAAGAAAGGTACACATCTTTCAAAGCACTGAGACATCCCGTGGACTGATAACGTGGAGGGAAATGGTTTAAATGTCTTTTAAGGCGTCTGCTTTTGTGTTGTTAAATTAGTACTCAAAATAAAAACAAAGAGAACAGAGACACAAAGGTATAAAGGGTATTGAGTTTATCTATGAATGTATCTGGAAGAGTGAAAGTGGTACTTAAAATCCCAAAGACTCTGTGTGAAACCAGGGAAATGTGCTCGAGAAATGCTTTTGCACTGGCAACCTCCAGGGTTGTTTTTCCCCCATCTGTTTCAAACACAAAACTGTCTCAATCCAAACCGGAGATTTCTAAATACAATTTTAGGTGCACTGGTGAGGGTAACATATGGCAAATCAATTAGACAACTAATTCTTAAAACAAAAACATGGCAAGTGCATTTGCTAATCAACAGCAGTGTTGGGGCTCATATTATGTCGGCCACTGGAGTTTTGACAACAATTAATCCTCATTTCAGGCAAGGAGAGCCATATTGACACATATTCCTAATTTGAATATTCAATTATAGTGTAGTTCCTCATCAAATTATAGTAAAACTGGGAACACGGCCTGAAAGATTTACGTAATTACAACGCAGATCAAGAGTCTTGTGTTCCCTTGAAATCTGCTGGAGTTAAAATCATATTAGCGCTGTAAAGCGAACCACTACACTAAGGATTACTTGACAACATGAATTACAGTTCAACAGATTTTTTTTTTGTATGGTATTCTTTAGGTTGCTCCATGTGGAATAAGGAAAAGAGTTGTCTGCACAAAAAAAAAAAAAAAGAGAAGGAGAAGAGAAAGTGGGAGAGACAGCAGGGACAGACAAGTGGTAGTCAGTGGAGAGGTAAGATGAGGATGAGAGTAATATCGCTGAAGAGCCAGAGCTGCGATACAGAGAGCTGGAAGCTCTTGTTTTGACACACATCCAGCCTTTCCCGTGACAACATCTCCACACCTTCCTCTATGTGCCGACAGTGCTGCTTTGTGGGAGCTGCTTTCTCACCCATCATTATCCTCCTTTAAGTTTGGTGTCAGGTGTTGAAAAGAGGATCTCTCTGAATTTGGTGGCAAATCACCGAACAGTCTGAGCCCATCAGATCTTAGCTGATCATTCGATCATTCCTGGCACCGCTCCACATCCCTGTGCTTGATCTCCGCTACTTTTTGCAACTTTTCTGAACACAACAAAGTAATGAGTGAGATTGAGCTGGGAATGATTGTTCTTCAATTCTTCAGATGGGAGATCTGTCAGGCGTCACATTGACATTCACAGTGTCTCTTTCTCTCACGAGTCGTGTGCAGTGGGAAGTCTTGGTTAACCAGCGTGCAATGAAAGCTGATACAATACTCCTGCAGTGCTGCAGCAATGTGTGCTGTGTCACAGGTAGAAGACAGAGCAATCCAAAGCGTATTGATATGCATGCCAATTCTGACACTGATGACTCTCTAGACTTCACGTGTTAAAGAAAAAGCAATGAAAAAAAAAAAAAAAAGATACTTGGCCTTGACATTTTTATCGCTGTACAGTTTGATTTAAAAAGTGTCCCTGTGTACAATAGCCTATTATTCTAAGAGAAATGTCAAAAACCTTGATTCTGAGTGAAGCAAAAGAAATTGCAATATTAGGACAAGGCTAATTTATGCTAGCAGTCACTGTAGAGGTCAGATATCAGCCTCAGCAATGACAGTTTTATCAGGAGAACAAATGGCAGCGTTGGCCGGGAGAAGGAAGGAGGGGGATACTTTACTGGACACATTAAAAGGCTGACCGGATGGTGCAGGTTTTTCACATTATAAAGTCAGGGAGTGGCTGATACGGTCTGTCTTGACAGATAACAAGCCAAAGTGGTTGACATCAAGCTGCGGCTATGAATCAAAACAGAACACTCTCACTTTTGCTGGTTGAAATGCTTTAGACAAACTTGATAAAGAGACATTAAACACACAAGGTTCAAATGCATTTGCATGGCAGACGGTCAACAGGCCCCCTACCCTTCCAGTTTTAGTGGCTAAGTATGGTGCAACAGTCTTTGCTAATAAAAGAAATAACAACTTTAGGGTTTCTGCAGGGTTCACCAAGTTTACTTTAACCTGCAATTCAAAACCAGATTCAGGTCTGATGGCGCTGACTGAAAGTCCAACTCACAAAACAATGACTGACAGTCACCTTTAGTTTGTAAGCATGTAACATCTCCTGACAGACAACAATCAGATACAAATACATTTAAAACTAATATTACAACATACAGCAGGCAAGAACTGTGAATTACATTTCAAACTCATATTTACCTTCTAAGGCCTATTTTGAGGAAACTGTGTTCAAAGCTTTTTAAAACTTTTCAAAACCTGCATACACCCTGTTTTTAGCTGACAAAACACCACAAAAACAATTCAAATACAGCACCTTAGCCTTGATGCAATAACTGTATGCATCCCATAATGATGCAACACCCTGCAGTTACTGTGTACTGCAGCTCTGCACTGCTGAAAAACCTGATTTGCAGTTTACGTTTGTACACAACTCTAACAAGCTCCCGCTGCCTGAGGCAACGTAACATTTGAGAGGGATCACTGAAGCTTTCAAAATTATAAGGGTCATTAAAAATTTACACATTATTGACTGTATTTAAAACATCTTTTCCACTGACTGTAAAGAGCACTTAAATTTAAGAGGTGCTATTCTCCAAAGGCCATAAAGTTGTTATAGATAGCCCGAAGGAGGCATGGAGGAGAGAATTTTCTCTTGCTGAATATGAATAAAGTATAGTGGGGTGATACTGCACAGACAGTTACACTGTGGTACTGTACTTACTTAAGAAATCAGTGAGCTTGAGGAGCTGTGTCTAAATCACTGTGTCAAACTGTCTAATCTGTGACTTTAAAATAACTACAGAAATGTTTACAGCTGTCTGAAGTGCATGTAACTACACTAAAAAGGATGCCAGATAAACAGTCGAAAAACTGCAACTGTCTAAATTGCCCACAGTCCGTCCTTATGTGTCAGAGCATTATGGATGGAAATACTCTGAAAGGAAGACTCTCTGACTGAGGAATGAATTTTAATGTTAATACAAAAACAGCAGCCTGTGATCTCAGCAGGCATCAGGAGGGGGTGTGAGTTGCTTCGAGGTGCAATTTATTCCAACCTCTGAGCCTCACCAACTTGAAAGTGGGCTTCAAAAAAAGCTGAGGATTACCGGTAAGAGTTGCGAAGGCGCCCACGTTGGGCCTTAGCTCTCACCATCACTCCAACACATCAAAGATTATTGACCACTGACTTCCAAAATATGGATGATTCACAAACCTTTGTGTCCATTTCACTGTTCACATCCCACTGTGTGGCCATGAGAACAGAAGCTCTGTTTAGAACACGACTCCTGGCATCCACCGCTCTGGCCTGTTGTGGCTTTTAAGTGGCTTTTACTCAGCCCAGCACAGGATGGCAGAGCACAGCACTTCAGGCTGGCAAAGCCATCAGTGCCCCGCGCCAAGCTTCCCTCTCCACAGCACCGCCACGCCGAAGGAGTCTCAATTGTTTATTTACAATTTGCTGTGGAAATCCCCAAGTTCTTCATTGTGATAAATAATTGAACTGTTTGATCTGGACACAGTACAAAGGGTTGTTCCATTCACTCTGAGGCCTGAGGCGGAGGAAGCCTGAGCAGCATGAGCAGAGGAGGGGACACACACACTCCAGCATGGCGGAGATCTTGGAGCTCTCCTCCCTTCCTCCGCAGCTGTCGCTCCCTCTCCGGGCTACATCTCCTCCTCTTTGTCTGCACAGAACAACACTCCTGTCAACACAGTCAGAGGAGCGACCTGCCTCTGCCTCCTGGGACACACCACAAATAGCAGGAGTTTAGCCCTCATTGAACTTGTGTTCTTGTTCAGGGGATCCTGTCTAGTTAGCCTGTCTCTCCGGTTCACCCTCGCTACCTCGTTGTCCAGCCACAACCTTTACGGCAGATTGCCCGCGAGTGATCAATTGCTTGTGTCTTCATTGTCGTACATATGGTACGGAAGCGTAACAACAGCTTGAGAGTACACTGAGCGTGAAATAAAAGGGAAAGTAAGGAGGGAAGCTGAGATTCAAGAGGTGCTGCTGAATACTGCACTCAAACACTACCTTACTGTGTTGGATGGGGCGTCAGCGTTGGCTGTGATGGACGTTTCCCGGGATGACTGATCCTGAGGAACATCTCCCATTCGATACCATATTCCCATATTGTTAATCTCACTGTGAAAAAAACAAGAAGAAGAGACATACAAAGTGTTTTATAGTTTTAAACAGTTAGGTCAGTAATCCTTCCTCACAAATAAGAAAGTTTTGTAATGTACATAACATCACAAAGTGCGGTGACTGATTGCATTCATTTCCAAACAACTCACCCTATACAGGTGTAGTTGACAAGATGGTACTTGGACTTGGCAGTCATCTGGATGTCATATACAGCCGTCTCAGCAGCCGCACGAGGGCTGATTTTCACACAGAGCCTCCTCTTCCTCATGGCAGTTTCCTCTGATGAGTCAGGTACACAGGAGGGTGTCAGACAGGAATATGTGGTCACATATTCAGTCTTGTCTACTTTGAGTTTCAGGCTGAAAAAAATAATCTGTATACATTTTGAGCCTCCAGAAGAAATATACATTCATAAATCCCACTTATACTTTGCCATTTAGTCTTTACCAGTCTCAGAATAAGAGATTAGCCAATATCAGCATCTGGGTGACTTGCTATTGTGCTCAAAGGGAAATGACTGGACAGCAGAAAGCCACAAAATCCACATGCATTATTATCATTTTTATCATTTTAGTAGGTAAAATGACAGAAGCAAGTGAATCCTCCATCAGCCTTAGTGCACAACAGGGATTTAAAGTGGAGATTCTAGATAGCAACTCATACATAATGCCACATGTATACATTAAACATGGATTCACATGAAGTAATAAAACATAAAATTACACCATAGCCAAACAAAACATAATCTCTTTTCTTCATTCTGGCAAAAAAAAAAAAAAAAACATTGCCATGCCTTCCTATATTGCATCTGTGCCTCGCTCATTTATTTCCCCAGCAACACTAGAAAGTGAAGTGTAAATGCAATGATAATAAAAATAATAAACAAGCTCACTCCCCACACCAAAATATTATTACATTTCCAAGGCAAGGATAGTGAGGGGGAAATACATAGCACTCAAAAAGCACTAAAGCACTGGGGAATGCATTTCATTAATATTAGATAACCCCCCTCCACTCATCCTCTCCCCAAATAAATACATAAATAAATAAGCCCCTCATAAAGAAAAGCACAGCTCCAGCTGAGATAAACAATGACTCATGATTCTCTTCTCTTGTACCTCCAGGGCAAAATGTTTATTTTATTCCCACAGTCTGCCATAAATTAAGCTAACCTGCACCCATAAAACATTCACTATCTCAAGCAAAGCTGCCCCTGAGGACCTCCACATAAGATGGTCAGAGAGTGAAAAAAACAAGGAGAGGAGGGGAGCGAGTCTGTGGTTGGTATTGACTGTTTACTTACTTGTATCCATTGTTTCTTGCACAGGTGTGAAGCCCTCTGGCAACGTGTCCTTAATGTCAGTCAGCTTCATGTCCACAACAACGTCGGGCCCCTGAAAGAGGCCCGATGCACAGGCAGAAAAATTTTAAGTCATGTATGCAAATTCAACTTTTAAAAGGACAGAGAGCAAGAAAAAGAAAAAAGGGTAGTCATTTTTTTTTTTGGAGGGCTCAGAAAAGAAAATGTAGAGATAATAGAGTCAATGATTTACTAAAAGCTCAGGAAGTCTCTAAAGAGAAGGGTTGACAAAATAGCTGAAGTAATTACTCTCTAATAGCCTTTTTTTTTTTTTGCAATGAGAGAATGCATCTGTGAACTTGTAATCATTCTCAACCTTTTGGCGAGAAGCTGTGGGATGATGGGAGACAGAGCAGACAGTCTGATCAACAGAATGGGACTGGTTAAAAACAATCAGGGACTGTGTAGTTGACATTTTCAAGCATGACTCTTCCCTGCCTCCCATTACATTTTCATTTTTTGCCATAATAAATTGCAATAATACACAGCGGCAGTAGAGAGTGGGGCGAGCCAGGCGTGACTTGATGTGTCCGAAAAGGCTGGATTCCACTGCTACTGTTGCCCGACAGTCATTACCATTAGAGACATTTTTATTCATAGTTTTTATACTGACTTAAGGAGGAATATGGATGAATGTTATTACTATGCATGGAACCTTTTTTTAGTGTTTTCCCCTTTTACTGGAGAGATTTTTTCCATCAGGGTCTGACAAAAGGGGCTATCTACCTCCAACCTAGAGTATGATAAATCACAAACTATTTACTTCCCCCCACATAATTCAGGGGCTAATTTTACAGAATCTGTTTTTGTCATAGACAATTACAGTGGGAGCTCCATTGACTGGCAGACAAAACAGCCTTTGTTGATGGCTCTGTCATGTTTTATTTGTGTCAAAGTCTCTAAAACAATGTGGACACACATTTTAAGATAATATACAGGAACTAGGGGAAGGCTATTTGTATGCTATATACTAAACTGAGGTGCAGATTGAGCTCAGGCACGAGGCAACCGCTGCCAAGTTGTCTGGCTTTTAGGGGACATATTGTAAATAAATAAATAAATAAATAACAAATACTTGATTAAGTCCTAAAACTGAGTTGATGCAAAATAATAACAAAAATGCAGGTTTTGTTTACCATACTGTCGGCATTATCTACCTGCAAATTAATAGACAGCCAATAGTAAGCTGTACGAGCTGAGGTTGGACAGGCTGATAATCCAGGAGATGTAAGCAGGTGTATTTATGGCCACAGAGCTACTGACAGCCATGCAACAACACATCAGCTGTAGACTGCAGGCAGCAGATGAGTCCAAAAATGACCCAATAGGATTATGGGAAACATTCAAAGATCATTTCAGCCACAGAAGAGTCACCGCTGCTCAAACTGGGAGCTCTATATATAGTACAACCACCCTGAAAGCATCTTTTGTGGAGTAATTTCCTACATAAAAACGAAAAAGTTTTTTTCATTTTCACAGTTACATGTACATCAGCTTTCAAGAATCACTGGTTGGTAACCGTTTTCTCTACAGGGACGCTCCTGATTGAATAAATTGGAATAGTTAAAATACAGCTCATTGTTATTTCATGAATAAACATAAATAATATCCTCAGGAGGACCTACAACATGAAAAACATCTCTATGAGCTATTATTCATCTGGAATATGCATGCAAATCCGTTATATGTAAAAGTTTAAAACTGCACTGTCGACGATGGTCTTTTTAAACGGGACTTTCACTGATCAAAGTGCAAAAGAGCAGGAAGATATTCTGGTGGCAGAAAAGTGAGATAATAACCGCTGGCAGACAAAAAAAAAAAGTGCTGCAGATGATGTGGTAGCGCAGAATGCACAGGGAAAGCGAGAAGTTTACATTCACACTTACAGTTTCTCTAGTGAAACAGAGGTAGCGAGTGACCTTGGATTTGAATAAGCCGTCCTTCCACAGGTCGGCGTCAGAGCCATCTGTTGTTTGTGTAACCTACGTGGAAAAAAAAAAGAGAGGAAAAAAACAAGGAGTGAAAAAAAACATGCAGGAGGTGGGATAAAGTTAATGTATGTATGCCACGAGCGTGTTGCTTTTGCATCTTCCCTTGCATACTAGCCTTAATTAACGCTTGCCTACACTAGCGCTCCATCTCATTAGTGCTCTGTGTGGATAAAGGAGTCTTAGCCTCCAAAAAGGTGGCTAAAAATATCATCCCTTGGGACCAGGCTGATTAAAGATGCCCTGACAAGGATCTGCTCTAATAAGGAAACCAAACTTCAATGTGCATTTGTGGAAAAGCAGGGATTATATTTGGGGTAAATGTGGAATGTATCTTTTACAAAAACAAAAAATAAAAAAAACCTACTGTTGTATACCCAGACACAGGTAAACTGAGAACACTGCACATGCATCTTCAATACCTTTACTGCTACACCTCTTGTGTGGATTCATTCTATTATTTAATGAGACACATTTTGTAAGAATGAATTGATAAGAATTTAAAGCAATTCCATATGTATGCTTAAATAAGCCTAAATCCAGAGACCTAAGCAGCTTGTCCTTGTACAATAAGCCCAGTCATAGTTGTAAATGATCAGTGGAGTCAGTAAAGAAAAAAATAAATTGCATCATATTGACAGCATGTGGGCACCACAAGTCAAGCTCAAGGTCCTAAACTACATTGCTATGTAAATGTAGGTGTGGAGGGCAGAACGATAAAGCAAAATATAACCTGCAGAGTACATCACAGAGACTCTTCCATCGTTCCAGCAAATACGCTTGGCTGAAACGTCATGTTCCATTGGCTATCGTGTGAGAATCACCTAAATAACTGCCAGAGTTATTTTCTAAAGGGATCCTTTACAAAGAAGAATCAATCTAATGAGGTTCATTCAAATGAAGAAGTCATAGATCTCTGCACCCACCCACACACATTACCCCCTTGACAATAATGATGAATGACCCTGGTGACTGGGTGGGGGGAAAATGGCATGGGGAGATTCATGCAAAACCACCACTGACTAGATGGGATGAGAGCGGAGACTAGAGTGGGGAACAGAGATAGATAGTGGGATGAGAGAGAGAGAAAGAGCAGAAGACGAGCGGAGAGAGAGATTGTGGGGCGTCTCCAACAGCAGTTCCATGAAAGGTCCCAGAAGGAGCCTATACATCACCAGCCTCCCTCTTCTTTACAAGACAACCCGTCTTGGCCACTTTTTCCAGGTCAGTAGCCAGCGCATCCTGTCAGCGTAAACAAAGGGCTTGCTTTGTGAAACCCAAAGTCAAGTTGAGGAGTAACGAGGGCACGGTCCTCCTAGGAGGCACCTCAGGCATCATCCTGCCACAGCCGCCGGCAGCAAGCATGCTACGCAGCTTGAATGTGAAACGCCAACTGCTGAGCCACGGCAGGAGAGGCATGTGTAAAGTTGCGGCGGCTCTAATACTTTCAAGCCTGACACTGTCTGGCTCCATCATTACACACTTCAAGATGAATGCCACATGTCTAATAAGAGACTTCACCGCTATGATATTAAAATATTGCTGTATCATTTGATGTAAAATGCAGTGACAGATTCAACTGCCACTTCCTAAAGTCTTACGCTTACAGTGATCTAAAAGCCCACCTATGAAACAAGTCTTTAGGGGGTGCTGAATATTCCTGTGAAGCATCTCTGGAGACCGACATCACCAGCAAGTTGCTATGAAGCACTGAGAAGCACAGCTGTGAATACAAAGATATTAAGGCACACAATCAAAAATCTCTGGAGAGTGAAACCAGATGGAGAAGACATAAGAAAGGTACAGAGAGGGGAAAAAAAACAGCCCCTTCAAAGAAGAACAGAAAATTGAAAAGAAAAACATGTTTTGGATCCTTTCTCTCAATTTAAAATAGATAAACTCACTTCTGACTATATATTAAAGAACTACAGCTGCAGTTACTTTGAAATGTTCTTTTATTTTCAGTAACGGTTTGACTTTTTTGGAAATGGGGTTTTCGGCTTACTTAAGATTGATATAACTCTCAAGTCTGTGCACTGAGACTAGCATTACAGCCAGGGGGCGATTAGCTTAGCTTGGCAAAAGACAGGAAGAAGGGGGAACAGCAAGCTCTTCAGTGTTAAAAAATACGCCTACCAGCACCTCTAAAGCGCACTCAGCCAAGCGCTTTCTGGCCCTAGCTCCAGACTTAGCTCACAGACATGTAAATGGTATCTTCTGGCAAGATACGCGAATAATCTTACAAAAATGTCAACCTATACCTTCAAAGTACAGGTGCCTCCTCAAAACAACACAGGAAGCCATTGCATATGTGAAGCCAGGCATCCTAGCTAATCAGAAACTAGCACTGCGCTTCTTCCAATTAGCGTATATTTCATCAATGACTTTATGAGCATAACATGTCAAATGCTCAGGTGAATCTGAAATACACGCTTATCCCCTTTGCAACCTGTGCACAGAGTGTGAGCGTGCATGAGTCTACTCATGGCGTTTGATGTTGGGTGGCTGCTGGTGCTTCAGCAAAGCTCCTGATCCCAGTGGAGCAGTGTTTGATCTGGGCCTGTGCTCTCTTGTGTTGGAACAACCTGCTCAAGTTCAGAGATGTGAGCGCGCTGTATCAGAGAGCAAAAGAGTTAATCAACCCTTTGATCTGCTGTATAAAAAGTATGGTAAGTATGGTAAGCAGACAGTATTAAGGAGGAATTTGAAAAGAAGTCTAGTATGAAAGGAAAAACAAATCAATACAGCGTAATATCCTGAGACTTCCCCTTCTCAGTACTGCATTAGTAACACTGATACCAAGTGTTGATGTTTTTGTTTATATTTCAGTTCTGCAGATGAAAGACCACATGGTGATGCTCAAAAGATGATGCTGAAGATGGGACAAATGCATTGGAAACAGTGTTTCTGTATCTGAAAGGCCTTGAATTTTATCTTGGAGGCTGACTTGTATTTGACTTTTTTATTCCCAGGTATACCACTGATATGTTTTTATATACTTTATTTTATTTTTTTTACAAATGAAATGGACTGATTTTTTTCACTGAATATTATAGTATTACAGACAGGCTTTGAGTTATCTGTAGCGAAAACCTGTTCTCATGTCTTTGTCTAAAAACTCACATTTGAGTGTCTTTGTTCATCATCTCGGATGTGAAAGCATCAGATTTTCTGACAGCAAGAGAAAGTAAAAGTTGGCGTCCTGGTCATAGCTCAGCTTTAAAATCTAACCACACCACAGAGTATCTCTCCTGCTGGGCTGCTGACAGCTCTGTCCGCCGGATACCGGAGGTGAAAGTACCGCAGCGGCCAACAGAAATGAGTCGTGCTGCCCTGCCTCACGCTGCCCGGTGCTGCGCTGTCCTCTGTTTCCATCACCAGTCTCTACTTCCATCATAGTTAGTTTTGTGGTTCGTTAAATTTAAGACAACACTTGGTTTGTAAAGTTTACAGCCTGCCACAAAAAAACAAAACCCTAACCCTTGGGTCTTCTCAACTGATGCACTGACTAATCGACTTTTAGGGGACAGCGCAGTTTACACTACACCCTAGTTGTTTTTGTTTTTGTGGCAATATAAATTCATAATCCATATCATGATCCAACAACATAAATAAGCTGTTGAATGTGGTGACAGTGAGTCCAAACTATTTCCAAATTTCCAACCACTGCCGTGCCACCTATAGGTTAACAAAAACACAATTTAATCCGTGCCACGTTCAGCTTCAAGCCCCCCAGAACATGCACAGTATTTGCACATCAGCTGAAATGTACTGGCGCACTGGAGCAGCAGAGGAGGAAGTCTGATGGGGTTTCTCTCTGTTTGTCACTACTGTGTGGTGTGTACACAGTTTCCCTGCCAGTGGCTCCATTCTGATGCCAACCCACCATCATCTGCCAGAGATTAGAACAAGCTGGGTGTGCAGGGTGGAGCAGGAAGAGATAAAAACTGAGGGGGAAGAGGGAGGGTTTGGGGGTGTAAGGGTACAAGCAAGAAGAAGCCTGAATAGGAAGAGAGGGAGAGAGGGAGAGGAAGAGAGATCTGCCCTTGAGCTTTTTTGTGCTTTGTTAAACTTACACTCTCTTCATTTTTTTAAACCTCAAACTCTTTCACAACCAAAGAAAGTTTATATAAAACAGTCCATCCTGCACTACTTTACATCCTGACACATTCCTATTAATGTTGTAGTAGTGGTACTTGAGTATAAGGGAAACATAGGGGTAAACGTCAGTGTCTCTGGCGGGCATCAACCAAACATCATTAAACTTTCGCCTCTGGTGTGTCTGTAATACTGGTGGGAACCTATAACAATGTCAGGAAGGGAATCGTCCTAATCATCAAAGTAAACTTAATGAATAAGTCATCTAACAGCTCTAACAAAAAACACCTTGGAAAGCTGCCAGCATCCTGGCTGAGTTATTTTATACAATCAGTTACAACACTTACATGTACAGCCAACAGCAGAGAGCAAAGACAAAACCTCTCATTGTACCAGTGACTTTTAAAAGAGATAAAAATAACTTCTAAGCTTAATCCAAGCCCATCAAACCGACCAATATCGTCAAAATATAAGTCATCTGTAGTTTAAAATGATTACTCACAATATAGTAGCCATCAGGGGCCTTGCTGAGCGAAGTGATGACTCCAACTGCAGAAATTGGGTCTGCAGGCAGCTGGCTCACTTCAGACATGTTGGAGATCTCTTAGAAAAGCAGAAGAGCCTCATCATGCTTTTGGCATTTCACCACAGAAAACTTGCAACACTGATCAACAGTTCAATTAAAAAAGAGAGAGATTATTTTAAACATGGAAACTCTGAATATATGCACAAAATGCAGATGGTGAAACAAAATGAGAACTGTATCCCACTGGGTTAATGCATGGAGAACGGATAAGGTTTTTCTTGGCTAAAATGACCACATTATTGACTTCTTGATGAGGCTTATTAGGATCTAGAAGAAAAAGTGGACGCCTAATCCGGGATCGAATGACAAGTGAGACCAGTGACAAAACAGCATTTGGAGACCACCCAATGACTTCACCAAATCACAAATTAGGCAGAGTGATCACATATTTTCAAGGAAGTCCCAATCAATTGCTATCTGTTCCTGTCTAAGGGAATTCTTGCCTAATGGGTATGCAAGCCTTTTACAGGGTAAGTGGCTTTGCAAAGGTTCCCTTATGCAATTTTATTAGATTAGGTTTAAAGCATTCTTGTACTAACTGACAAAGTTGCTGCGTTCAATCTTGATGTTTACGAAATCTATTGCAATTAAGCTGATCAAATTAGGGGATTTACTCCAGAAACAGCTGTCTCTTTAACAAATGTTAGATAGCTGTACTTATTCAAATGAAACAGGATAGCAAATTAGCTAATAGGGTGAAGGATCTCTTTGTAACATTAATTTGTTCAAAATGAGCTTTGTTTTCCAGCACAACATCAAGGCTTAGAGATGGATCCACACAGACCAAAGAAAAATCCATCCAAACTTATTTCTGTCTCCCATGGAAAACACCACTGTGTACTCCAGGATGGTATACAAACTTGAATAGTGTGTCTGTGATACCCAATACAAGGTTAATAATGACTGTGGCACACTTAAGGTTTTGTCTTCATAAATAGCACAAGCATATTAGCCAACAATATGGACCTCAATATTGGTGATAATGTTGAAATACTTAAAGAATTATTTTAGGCATTTTCCATGATATTAATTTTGAGATTTTTATAGCATTTATAAGAATAAGTTAATTAACTATTAAGAATGGTGCAGCAGAAGATTTAACATAATGTTGGGCTCGTTTAATTTTTCATTGTGCTGGAAATCTGTAATAAATATTTTTCAAATACTTCTCAAATCATATCAGTTTACTAGTTAGCTTGTTAACTACTTGTATGGCAATTTAACATACATAACTACATACATAACTAGAATCATATTCATGTACAGAAACAATGGGCTACTATGCAGTCACATGATTGACAAATACCTAAAAACAAATCTGGTTTACACTCTATATCTAACAGCCTGTTGTCTTTATGCTAATATGTAGGAACTTAGAGAAATGTATTTAGTAGCAATGAGCCATTTGTCCATAATTTTTTCCAACAACTCTTGTGGACCTTAAGGATAAATGCTAACTTTAGGTTTTATCCTTTTCCTATTATTTGCGTTTAAAATGTGGGCAAACCGCTTCACTACAGGTAAGTTATTAGTGCCAATATGACATTATGTCTGTTTCACAGAGGTAAACATTAAGACTCATGGTAACGTTACTGTAGCTAGCCTGATAAAAAGCTAATGTGTACCCCGCAATATGAATTATCTGTAGCCTAATTAATAGAAGACCACCAGAAAGTCTCTGCGCCATTAGCTACAGAAGTGAAGCCGTAAAACCAGAGCCCTTAATGCGTTGTTTATTCTTTACCTGTTTAAACGTGTCGTCCTGCTGAGCTCTGGCACCTTATCAACTCTGGACTTCACCCCGCCAACCTCTGGCAGGTAAATACTTCCGGGTATCATGGGTAGTAAATTATTAGCCAAATCACAGTACCTGAATGATCGTGATCAGATTTTTTTTTTTTTTTGTATTTTATTTTCAATTTTCATTTTATTTATCTTGTTTTATTATCAATTTATCTTTTATTTTGTTAAGAAAATAAAAGAAAACTTAATTAACTTTTATTTTATTTTAATCGTCAGTTAAAGACGTTCCCACACAGCTATTCCTGTTTCTGGTTTTTAACAGTGTGTCCTTGTTTAATTATTATTATTATTATTATTATTATTATTTCACATGGGCTGTGTTGTTGTAAGCTGCCTTTCACATTCCCTTTTGGAGAGTGACTTGAATTTATCTTAACTAAGGGTCCAGCATGCTGTGAAACTTACTCAGTTTACACCTGTTGTGAGCTGTTGATAAATAGGCCCTTCATAGGATGCAACTGAATCAGTGCGTGCACCTCAGATTTATAATTCAACAAATGAGAATATCTAATGAAAACACTATCAGAAAGCCATATGATCAGTCAACATGTCAGTTTACTTTGTCAAAGTGAACAGTGTAAACATAGAGAATAAAGGCCTGGGCCAACGATGCTACGTCGACTCGTGGGTGTATTTCTTTGCAATAACTTTTGAGAGCCAATTTGGCTATGGTAACTAAATTAAGGTTGTGCTTCACTAAATGACTATCATTACATGGATGTATCTACAGGTCACGCCTTCTGACAGCTGGTTGTCTCTCTAATCATCACATGTCATTACTGTAATCCGATAAAAGTAAGATAAAGAGCAATGTATTATCTTAGCTGTAACATTAGGATGTACATCTCCCAGAGTACAAAACTTGAAAGCCACTTTGTAGACTGTCCAAAACACCAGCGGGCGACAGATGCTTTCCCATCACCAAGTTTATTATTTCTACTCCCATCATACAAATCAAATGTGCAGCTATCATCCTAATTTATTCAAATCCAGGACTTGTTGCTCTGTTTTGGTGCCATATGCCCGTGGGGTGTCTGAGACCACACTGTCTGAGACCACACACAGTGAGATGTATTTATTGGCTCACATGATATGATCAGTTTTTCCTTTTTAAAACGTATGATGCTCATATAATTGGAGCAGAGACGTTCAGAGGAAAACTGCTACCACGCATGAACAGCAGCTTTCACCACCTCCACACATACTGTTAACGTTAACTGGCAAAATCTGGCCTGTGTTAGCTGACAAGTGCTTGGGTTAGTGAACAATTTTAATTCTGGAAATTCACAGACAAACATGGCACTGTCTGCTGCTCAAGCCCTTAAGTCTATTCTGGTTTTGGATGTCTCATGCTACAGTATATATAAAAATAACTGAACCAATAGGCCTACAGGAAACAAGGTATTTGCTTGCCAAGTTTTTATCCTCTTGTTGTTATGATGCAGGATTATGATAATCTTTTGCAAAACCATCCCTCAACTTGTTCCTCAGTATGAACTCTAAGAAGCAACTGAACTATGGCTTCAACTAAAGATTAAAATATCAACGGTCCAAATCCCCCAGATATTCAATTTACAGTAACAGTAGCATCAAGAAAAGCAGCATGCCTTTCACATTTGTGAACGTGGAACCATGTTTTGTTTTGACTGCTTTGACTGAAATGATCAATCCATTACCAAAATAATTGCCAATAAATGTTTGTTTGATTGAAAGAACGAAAAAATACATTTACACGGTGGAATAAGATTCCTTCTTACAATAGTCTCACTTCATCAGCTACTGTAGTGCCCCCCAATCGTCACCACCACCCACCTCACACACACACACACACACATAATCCTACCAACACATGCTATCACATCAAGGTGTTGACAAGCTTCTGAAACAGGCATGCTCATTTTATGTGGAATTTGTTGATAAGATAAAATCTCAGGTGTCAGTAGAAAAAAAAAAATACAACACATGCCCCAGCTGGGAAGAGCTACACCTGCAAAAGTAATGGTCTAATTATGGAATAGGTGATGAAACACTCGTTGAGAGTCTGGAGATATCAGCAACACATGCTAACTGTGAAAGCCATCAGCTATTACAGTGTTTTAATGTGCGGTGCATCGCATGCTGAGGACTGTGGGGTAAGATGAATGATGGCTGTGGCAGATTTCTGTGGGGGAGCAGCCAGTGTAGGATGCATAGCATTACAGCTGGCATTTTGAAAAGGTTCATTAAAACTGTGATTTCTTTCTTCACGCTTTGTTTCATGTATACTTTATGACACATCTCAGTTAAAGTCGCCCCCGTAAACACTGGATCATCCTATCACGTGCAAAATATCATACAATATCATAAGACTTCTGGTAAGTCTTAACAATGTTGTAGTCGTGAGTGGTAATCAGTAGATGACAGAAGAGCCCCTGGACCAAAATTATACCTCTGCGAATGACTTTGCACCCAAATGATAAAAAACAGCAACGGTTTTCTTCTCATGTGTAAAGGTCATTCACTGTGTTTTGTAATTTGCTGACACTAGTCTGGGGACTGAAGATGGAGATTTCTGTGTTACCACCCTAAGAGTAATAATATCCCTATCTCAACTTGGGAAATCTACTGCGCCCCAACGTCCCCGTCACCCGCATGAACCCATTACGTGCTGTGCAGAAATCTGCAGGTCTCATTTCATATATGACCCTCACCCTCCTCCCCTTCTCCTCCTCTCTTTTTCTGTCTACACGTAAAAAAATCCCTGTGTTTCCTGAATAGCTTATAATAACAAGCTTTAAGAAGCCTACCCTTAGTGGCCCCATAGGATACAGCCTCGCAAGGCTCTATAATATCATGCTTTTTTTCTAATTAAAGGTCAGTTTGGTCTAGTCTCATTGTTGCCATGGCTGAAAAATCTCTTGAAACATGATGGCTTTGCCAAATGTGTTTTAATTTTCCATGTATGCCGAGTTGGAAATGTAGGAACTGTCTGAGTCATGTTGTAATTCTTCACATTTGCTGTTTTAAATAAATCAATAAAAAGTCTTAAAATCTTATGTGGTGTTTTTTGAGAATGTACATGTATCTCACACGCTCAGAGATGGTCAGTCTGGCTCAAGTACTTTCTTTACAGACAGTTATCTCTACCAGCTTACACTTCATTGCTCAACTTATCATCAAACACACACCCATACACTCACATGTGCATGCGCACCCCACACACACACACACGCATGCATACACACATATACTTTCCTCCGTCTGGTGGGGAGTCTGGACTGCTCCGACTGACTGCGCCTCACTGCCCTTGTGCAGTGGTGTGCCAGTTGTGCCTTCCCCCATCGCTGTGAATGCCACCATCTGGTGTGCCACGTGGACATCATAATCTCCCCTTAATTACATTAGCAGTGCAATCAGTTACTGCATTACAAGGCCGGGCGAAGAGCTTTTAAATCTTGGAGGAAATCATAAATAATTGCACTAAGTACCCAGCGCCAGATGTGCGTGCCAACTTGGCTGGCATGAGATAAATAGTAACCTCAACAACGGTGTTCAGTATAGACTCTGCAAACATTTTTTGGGCTGTATGATCCCCTTGTCCTTTGCTCTGGTCCCCGTCCTCTTCCTTTCCCTTTGGATTCTCTCACTTTGCGTGTTAAAGCACACAGAGAGTTTGGGCTCCACTGACCGTACACAGTCAGCTGTACAGTCCGCTACCTGTTGCTGCAATATTTCTCTGCCGCAGTGTGACTGATGGCATCCAGAAAACAGTTTGTAACAAGGTGTTTCACAGTGTCACCATTCAGGCCATTACTACACCCTTCAATCATTCGTCAGTCGTGTAATTAGATATTTCTCAGGTATCTTGTGTAGGAAATTGAAATTCTTTACGGATTGTGAATAGTTGGTGTTAGGTGTGTGAGTGTGTGCGCGGGGTAACTAGACATTACACATCATGAGTCACCATCACGTCTTTCTCCTCGGAGGGGATGTTGCGTTGTGTTGCATGGTACTTTTCACTCATCTTCCTGTCATGTTCTCAGTTCCCAGGGATGCTCATACTGCCACACATCTCACTCAGTGCACTGCCAGCTCAGAGCACATCCTCTTACCCAGTGGCTAGACAGGGCTGCTGTGCAGTGTCATGGCACCAGTGGTCACAAAAGTTTTTGAACTGTAGCTCCTCTGAAATTATGAGTAGGAGGCATTAATAGACCCATTTCTCTGCAGACAGTTTGACTTGTCATATTAGGAGAAGCACAGGTGTTACTAATAATTTTAATGATGCGAGATGAAAGGGCCCTGGACCTGGCAAAACTAAATGGGATGCTGCACATCCTAATATTATTATTTACACCTGTGCTTTTCCTTCCATGACATGACAAAGTATCTGCTGGGAAAAGGTATACTGTAGCTTACACTGCAGAATTAAATGAAAGTTTTAAAGGTGGGACACATATTTTATTTTTTAGATTTTTTTTAGTAAGTTAATGTGCAGCTAAGTTGATAAGTGGTGTTTAGGGAAAGTAGGGTAAAAAATAAGGTTGTATTCACAGCAATATTTATCGAATACATAAAAATATTATTTAAGAATTCCAATATAAAGCTCAAAGTCCTTTCTGAAAGGACAGGACAAAGCTTTACTACTGCACTGCTCTTGTTTTTGGGACCCCTGCCAGTACTCTCTAGAAACTCCAGTATCTTCAGAACAGTGCTGCTATTATCCTAATGACAGGGTAGATCCATCAATATATAACCCCCCATCCTTTAGTGATTTCACTGGCTACTGCTCTCCTTCAGGAGGGAGTTTAAAATTCTACCCCTGACTCACTGATGTATCTGTGCTTAACTGGTGCTCAGGATGTAAATTGCTGCAAAAGGTGAAATTAAAATAGAAATAAAATGAACGATGGCTGGATTCCATTTAACCGCTTTAGTTTCGGGATCCTGGTATTGAGCATGCTGGCTCACTGTCACACTGTCATGGCTTCCTGGGACACTTGAATAGAGCAGAGCCATAGTTAATGTTATTATTAGCACTACTAACAACACATATTCTAGGTCAAAGTGATGTCTTTTTTTTTTTTTTAACCGTATCTGATATTTTTGGATTCTGGATTCCTGGATGCCAGAAAAAAAATCTACTATTAATAAACTTACAACATACAAATGCTGGCACTCATCATTTTCCTAAGCCTCTTCAGAATCCAATCAATGGGATCTGACATTTTTAAATATTATATGTGACAGATGGAACAAATGCAGACATAACCATAACCCCTCCTCATAAAGAGTTATAAAATGATTTAAGGGCATTTATCCGAAGTCCATGTTGATTTTCTCACTCTCAAACGGATTTTCTCACTCTCAAACTGTGCTCGTGATGTGGTCAAATATTTACTAGAGACAGCATTTACCCTGAAACACTGCCCAAGTGTGCTGGTAGTCCAGAGTCAAGTAAGCCAGGTTGAAGAAAAGCACCCACAGTTTGTGGCTTCCAGATATGCTTCCCCCTCACAGTGTAAATAAGATATAAATTCATAAAAATGCACCCTGACAATCTATCTCCTGGATGGAGATATTGATATTAACATGTACTATGCCCATTTCAATTTGATCACAATCTGGCCTTCAAAGTGCAATTTAAATGAACGGGTGTCTTTTCAACTAAACAGCGAGAGGATAAAAACACAGCAGAGTGAAGAAAGAGAATTACAGATATTGACTAAATACGTCTTATCATTTATCATAATTTCTCCATCCACTTTGTCACGGCTTCAGCATTTAAGGAAGATGGATGATACAAGATGTTGTTCTCTCTTTCATACTTTCCATGCTCTGGGAAGTGTGTCCAATATGGACTTACTATACCTCTTTGCAATTCAGTTGGCATGCGTTTGTCACCATTGAGACATACCGTGTATCTCTCGCATGTTTTTCCACATGCTGTGCTGTGGGACATCTGGCATTTGGACCTTTAACCTATATGATAAAGGATGCATTTTATGAGCTGCAATATATCTTCGTAATAACAAATATTTAGAGGGCAGTGAGTCAAATTACTACATAGGGTGGTTTATTTGAGTAAGCAGCTGATATATGTTTTTCAGGGAGTTTTTGAAGGCGCCACAATGTCAGTGCAGCGTCATTAAGAAGCAAGAGGTTTTGAAAGGTGTGGCATTTGCTTTTTTTCCTTCGTCCCAGTGGGCTTTATGCTGAGGTGGTCGGCTCGGCAAGGGCGACCATTAATGTCTGAGAGGGAATATTCCCATGGTGAGGTGACTGGTTGGAGAAGGTCCTGCTCCAACGCAGACACCTACAACTTGAAAGTTCAAAAAAGTGCTGACTTCCTTGTGAGCCCCGGCTAGTAGCAGCCATCTGCTCCCCTGCTAACTAATGCAAAAATGTCCATTGTGAACAAATCTCCAGGAGGGATATAAGCCACTGTCCAATTTTTCTTGCAAGTAGGAGCTTCCTCCATCTAAAATTGATCAAATCACACACATCAGATACACCCAGTCAAAAAAGCAGGGAACACAATGAGTTATTAGTTTAATAAGTTGTAGTGATAGGCCTCAGCTATCGCAGCAGTTTCTTTTTTATTTCTTGTTCTCGATGCAGTGATCGTCACATCTATTACACACGCAGGATTTTGTCACTCAACTCTCATATGTATTTGAATGTGTTGTTTGCCTGGTGTGGTGATTTAGAGGGAACATTTTATCAGAGCTAGCCAAGCAAGCCTGGTCCACCAGGGAGCCAGGCATTTTATAAGGGTATAAATAATCAATGACACTGCATCTGTAATGGCCTGTAATGCTGTTTGTTAACTCCCCCACTCCACCCCGCCCTCACCGAAAAAGGCGCGTTTGTTGCTCAAACAATAGAAACGGATTGCCACGGCTAATTGACAAAGCACGGGAATCTCGCTTTGGCTGTCTCTGTTTCTTGCTGTGTCTCACTTAGAGCCTGTGATGCCTCTCATATCACGCGACTAGGTACTTTTTTTTTGTTTTGTTTTGTTTTGTTTCCATCATCTTAAGCTGTGTACCATGTGTGAGTGCTCATCACATGTGCCACATAAAGATGTTGTCTCAGTACATGCAGTGCACAAATGGAAAATAAAAGTAATTAAGTCCACATTAAATAATAAGTTATGCTTGTATCACAGTCTGATCATGTTCTCCACCATGAATCTGATTTGTGTCATTTCAGCTGTTGCTTTTTTATGAGAATCAATCTCAAATGAACTTTTATTGACCAATTCTGTGCCAAAACCACAAGGGCCTTAAAACTTTTGCCAAAGAGTTTGAATTTTTGACCTGAAATAGCATAAAACTAGGACACAGAGAACTTTTTAATGATTGTGGTCAGTGAATGTTTCTAATTAGTGAAAAAAAAGGAGCACTATAATATTTGTCAGTGCTGTTTGTGCAAGACCATCTTCAAAGACAGACACACTAAGCCATGCCTCATATTTTAAATATATCCAGAGAAGAAAAAAATACCAAAAACACAGAGTATGCCCACCCTCCGCTCCCTCCCACTCAGACGCATACACCCACAGCCGAACATGATACATATTTTGAGTATCACCCCTCCCCCGGCTCTCACCCATGAGCCTCTGATTTCCATTATTATTAATATCTGCCTGTTTAATTTTCAGCTCTGTCATAATGTGTCGGCCTAAACTACAAGAGACAATCCCTTATTGATTACTTTCCCAGCAGCCCCGGCGCATGCCCCAGCTGATCATGCCTCTCATGCACAGACATCTCATGCATTTCAGATAATAAGCTGCTGCTCTGGAGTTGAAACAAATTGGATGTGCAGTCAGTCACTGTCCAAGTGAATCATGTTGCAGTCTGTCAGTGGACTAGGCTTGGATTATCATCTTACCCAAGCGAGGCAAAAAAGGGAGAAAAAAATGCCATGAGCACCTGCCATGATGGCAGGGTGGTATATGTGAGCGTGACTCCCACATTGTTGCAGAGTTGTACATTGGGGCTATTGATCACCTTACATGCTGTTATATCTCACAAGCACTCATATTCACAAAGTGATCCAGAAAACATGAGAGGAGATCTTGTTAAGGATTTCACTTTTTCCTAAAATATAATCAAACTATGACAAAAGAAGACACCGTGACTCAGATGAAAGAGTCATATTTGACATCTGTATCATTTGAGCAGCAGTCTTGTGGAAAAAAAAATCCTTCTTCACAGAGACAGACTGTCTTTTAAAAATCAGTTTTTGAGTGATTAAAATGAAATGGAATTGCTCTTTTTCTTTATTTTGACAAAGCTTGAATCTTCAAAGAAACACGATTTCCCCCAGCTTTCCTGGTAGACGTATGCTTGAGGGTATTGTGAGAGCAAAGTACTGGCTTTTAGCATCATAGCTGATGGCATCTAGAAAGGTTCCCATGGGAAGAATTTGACAAGATATGAATGAAACAAGTCATTAGCCCCTTGAATCGGGTTAAAGGGGTAAAGGCCTTTTTAGAAGCAAACTTTTGTTTACATGAAAATTAATACAAAGCCAGAAAATCTTGACACAACCAGAAGGATCAGCTGTGAAATTTCTTGTTTATGCACCACAAGTTCTGACTGTCAGCAGCTATCTCCATGGCATGACAGCACTTGTAAACTTACAATAGCAGATGCTAGAAACACTGTGCTCCTTGCACATGTTCGACTGTACATGGACAAGGCACAGAGAGTGCCAAAGCCTGTTTGCAAAAGAAAACAATGCAGTCATTGTATTTACTTGGTTTGGATTCTGTAGCAGGAAGAAAATGAAGCATCCTGTCACCCTGGACCTGGTTCTGTTGCAAATTCAGTTTCACGTTAAAAAATCAAAAAGGGGAAGTTTTTTTTTTTGGAGTTGCATGGGAAGACATGATTAATAATACATCAGGATTATAGAGCACAGACTGTGCTGCACTGACTTTAATAAGTCCATGGAGGGAAAACAAACCCCGACTATGAAAACAACCACACTTGCCGCCTGAAAAACATCTGCATTTAAACACCAGCAAATCTGCATTTCCCCCCTCAGCGTTAAGAATTAGTCAGTGCCTCATGATTAAAATACACCTATATGTAAATGATAGCTATCATACTCAGTAGCTTGTCTCAGATTTTTCACAAACAGGATGAAATAATGGTTTTATTTGGGAAGTACACCTGAGCTACTGTGGTTTGCTGCAAAACCCTGAGAAGTAGAATAATTGGCACCCTAGTGTAAGACTCCCTCTGTTTGGTGCCAGCTGTTTAAAATATGGATGATATTGTTTTCATTGCTGGGTTTTTATTGAGTTCTACTTGGGCCGTGCAGTATAATCCTCTGACTCTGACCTTTTCTGGCATGTGGAAAAAGTAAATAAACAAGGCACTGATGTATTCCCTCCGTTACCAGAGGAGCTGAGCAGCAGCTTTTCAGTTGATCATATTCAGGTGTCCGGATTCAGAAAGCTGTCTGTGGCTGCCTAAGCAAGAGTGGCGAGATGCCTTTTTCTGTGGAACAGGCAGAGAATAATGGATGATGGGGTGGAAGAGAAAAATTTATTGACACCTGTGATCGTTGTATAGCATCTGCTCTCTATTGGCATATTTCCCCTGCTAGCAAAACTAGAGGCTGTTGACCATGAGATGTTTTAGTGTAAGCATTCTTTAAAAATGTAGCTCCTTGTGGAGGTCACTACTATAAAATACAGAAAAACCAGAGTTGTAAGACAAGTGTAATTTAAAAGCACATCTTTGATACACTGAAGTGAATTATACACGTGCATTTGTGAAGGAAAATAAAAAAAGACGTTCTCAGAGATGAGCCCATTTCTGGCACAAGTTGTCTGAAGCAGTAAATGTTCCTCCGTTCTCAGATATGACAAGCCCTGCACAGTGGCTATACAGCACATGGATATCACGCTAATCCCAGTCTCATTGCATTATTCCACTCATGGCCATCCATTGTTAACTCTTGCATAAATACATAGATAAGAAAATGATTAAATTTAAGTCAAGTCTTCCTCGTTATACACTGTCGCCTTAAATCATGCATAAATGTGATAATTACCCACACAAGGCCAAAAGGGCTCATCACTGCCACTTTAAATCCAATAAACGCCACGACCTGATCACTATAATTGACCATCTATCAGGGTCATTGAGGAGTCCAATGTTGTTAACCGCCGCTTATAATTCCTCTTGATCATTGCTAATTACAGAAAGTGGGAGAAACCAATATTCCAGATACCCAGAGAGCAGCTGCCAGCCATTTCAAAGAGGTGGGACCGAATGCTTTAATATCAGTTAGTTTGAAAAAAGGTGTGCAGTGTGATTTAAGCCACATAAACGTACAACTTTTAAGGCTCTGAAAACATTTTTAATCAGCTTCTTTAAAACCGTATAATTAATAAGCTTCGACTAAGTTAACTAAATAGTTTTGATTGTCTGACATGAGAGATTCTTTGTTTTTGTGGTTTTTCTTTAGCTCTTCAAATTATGTTAAAGTGACACCGTCAAACAACCACAAAACAACACCAACGAGTAGAGTCATTTTGACCATTAAACTAAGAGTAATAAATGAGAGTTTTGATTGTTGCTTGTTTTGCTCACCTGTGTCAGAACAGCCTGCTTTACCTTTATTTGATTCAATTTGCTTCAGTTTCCTGCAGTAAATAAGAGAATTTAAGCTACGGATTAGTTATATTGCAACATGGTTAACTTCGTGTTATACTTACAAGCATATTAAAATATGAGAAAGGCTTTTGTATTACTCAGGGGAGAACGGCAGTCTGGTCATGAATTTCATTTAGCCCTGTAATGTTGTGTGAATGTGAGGTGCACTTATCAGGCAATTTTTATGCAGATGTCATGTACTGTCTGTAGATGACCTCTAATGACATTTTAAATAAGCCTAAATATGCAAATATTATAAAAGTGTATTGCTACTTTTTTCTACAGTTCAAATTTCAAAATTACATTGTGGCTGCCAACATTCGCAGCCCATTTCTTCCAGTATGGTATTCTTACTGTACTGCTCACTGGGGCAACAAGTCATTGAGAAAATGCACAATTTATTGAAATTTTATGGAAGGACCCTTAGCCCCTTTCACCACTGCACAATTACGTAAAAGCAATCTAGCCCTTGAGTAACCCTTTTTATAGTAATTCATTTATGACTCTGGTTGCGGAGGGGATGCCTCTCCCGCCACAAACACCCTAAAACGTGTGGGGATGGCAAGAGGATGAAATCCACAGTGCACTGAAGGGCACAGCTTTCATCAAGACATTCTGTTTTTCTTCATAAGCACATCATAAAATATTTTATTCCACTTTTACAATCGACTTGTTTCATTACAGAGTTGTAGATTTTATTTCCACGAAAGGGAATGACATAGCCGCATTTGGGTGTTTCAAGATGCTTCTCCTCGATGGAAAACATGCCGCTGAGATGGCTCGTTTACGTGAGGGAGAGCATTAAGAGATGGACAAACTGAGAGGAGAAATAAAAAGAAAAGTGAGACAAAAAAATTGAGTGAGTGGTCGAGATCCCTCCATAGTCTCTCCTGAGATGAGTATGATGATTGCACCCACATTCCACTACAGAGCTAAAACCCTCGGAGGCTTTTGGAATGTGAAAACCTACTTCTTCTCTCTTTATAGTACAACACTTAGGCAGCGTACCACTTTTTTTCCCCACCCTGAACATTGCTCACATCGCTTTTCCCTGAAGCTTGAAAGCACAACATTTCTCAGCCAGCAACTCCCACTGGGACTAAAGCCCAGGGATGGAAATGCAAAGGATATGTTTTATTGGACAGTTGCAGACAAATAAATCTAAATATGTATTTTGGTCATGTTTGTTTGCCGACTGCATCCTGAGGGAGTTGAAATGATTATGTGACATAAATAACAGTGCTGGAGCGCGATATTAGGTCACATGTTTACATACATGGACCTAAGGTCAGGGAAGAAAATAATTCAAACACTGTTTCTCTTCTTTTGAAGTCAACATTGTTTTGGTAGCATACATACATGTTCCCAGCAGCCATGCCTTCCTCAGACTATTAATGAGAGGTGGAACCACACAGTCAGGTCAAATATACATACTTAAGTGGATAAAAGTCAGAGCTGTGTTGAAGCCTGCCAGTAGAGCACAAATCAACCTGTCCAGGTTGTGTGTGTGTGTGTGTGGGTGTGTGTGTTGGGGGGGGGGTGAATCAGAAGGAAAACAAAAAAAAAAAAAGTATTGTATGAAGAGGATGAGAGGAAGAATTTGAATAAGAGTGGCCTTACCAAAATTACAAATTAAATCAAGTGTTTTCTGTGCGACTACCCCTTGCTGTCTTCTGCCAGCATTTGTGACAAACAAGACACTTCAGACAAAATTGGTCTTTGTTAGTCAAATCGAACACAACACCCGTTTCCCACAGCAATGAGGCAGTTCTGACACAGTCTGACACACTCCCTGACATGAGCTAAGTTGGCTGATTCTTCTATAAAACAAAGACTATGTGCTCTGCGTAATTATGTAGCAACTGTGCATTGTTTAAAACGACTGTAACATTAAAAGATAATCAAGCATGCATTACTTAACTGTGAGTGAGCAGAAAACAAGTTAAGCTTAAAATTAAACGCCACAGAAAGAAGAGTTTCTGTCACATACAGTTCACTGCACAGGATGCAGATTTACCAAATGCAAATGTCACAGCTGGAACATAAATTGGGTATTTATGTCTGTGAAAGTGATGGAGAGCAAAAAACCTTTGGCCCAAAGTGGTGACACACAGAGGGGTATTGATGGAGTAAACAGTGAATGGCAGGGAGCGGAAACTCAGTTCTTTCTCTTTGTATTCTGGCTTTTTTTTCTCTCTCTCTCTCTTCTCCTCTGCCACTTTTTTCCCCAATTCTCTCACTCCATGAGCTTCCTGGTTAGTTAATACCTTTTTGCCCATATTGTGAACATTCTGACCACGTGGAAAGTGTCTTTGGTTTCACCAGTGTAAATGATAGCAATTATAATCCGAATCTTTATATGAACAACAGATCACATGATGACATGTCAAAAGTGTCACAGGAAGACGATGAAGCCAAGGAGATTTATCACCCTCTGCAGTACCCCACGGCTCTAATGAGCGTCTTTTAACTTAGTGTTTTGGTTTGACTGGCCATGACTTTTTGGTTCACTCTCTCTGCTTTCATCTGTCGTATTCAGCCACAGCAGGCAGATGTTTTCAGTGCCTTGATAAACAAATTGTATGCTACCTGCTCAACACCAAACAATCAACAACAACAACAAAAAGTAACGACTAGCAAAAGAGCCTCATATTTCCCTCAGTATTTGGTCGAGACCACAACCAGAACAAAAAAGGAGAGTGACTTTTGGACTCACATTCAGAAACACAACAACAAATAAATACTAAGGTTTACTTGGTTGTGTAAATATGAGAATGTTTGCCATCAAGTTCATCATAGTTTATACCACCCCTGTACGGACAAAAAGCTCAGTGAATGGAAATAAACAGAACAAAACAATTAACCGAGGGCTGTCATGCCTACTATTCTATAAAGAACCTGAACCAAACAACCTCAACATAACAATATTAAATTAGAATACTTTCAAATGGACCTGCATACAGCTCAACCAGCTTCTGTTGTCGCCATATACACTATGATCCACTGAATACTTATTCAAACCCTCAGCAGGGTGCTATCAACAGGTTGCTGAAAAGTGAAAAGCAGCAGCTCTACTCCTCTGTGGCTTAAACTTTGGCAGATCCCTGATGTTGGCCTACAGAGGCTGAGGCAAAGACCTGGGGAGAAGCGCCTATTATCTGCTGTCAAAATCAGTACATGTGTCACCCCAAAGTCCTCCCCAAGTTCCACCCCAGCGCCTTACAGCCGTGTCCTTCTCCCATCTCTGATAGTCTGGTAATAATAAACAGTTTGACAGCCTCTCCAGTTGGAGATAACGGTCGACAGGGTTGCAGATGAATTGCGGTGCCAGAGGCCTTGATGAGTATCAAGATAAAGGCTTGTCTGCAGGTCTCTGGGGGAATCGAAGGGAGAGGGGAAGCAGGGATGAGGGGGGTGGGTGGGGGTGTTTAGCTATGATGAACTTCAAGACCTGCAGGATGAGAAACCTACGTCTGATGATGGAGAATCAAACTGCAAAAAATGGCATTCTACACTGTTTCACATTCCCCCTCTCCACTAGACCCGTTTTACTTCTTGCCTCATTTCCCCACAATCTCACTTCTGCTCCCTGCTGGCTGTTTTCTGTCTTTGCTTCTTCGCACAGTGGTCCCCAGAATTCATTGCTTAGCCTCAGCCCATAATATCTGCTCAGTCCCACTCTGCCCCAGTCGTACTTTAATCTTCAGACTTGAACATGTCAACATGCAGAGCTGAATGCTACAGTCATCTCTAATGATGTGCAGCTAACTTTGAGATCACAAACGGAGACAGGGTCGATACAAAAGGTGTATGTTTTGCATGAAGTGCTACATACCCAGCTGCTTTGCTGCTGTCTAATTGAGTTCCTCACCCCTGTCATTGTTCTGTGCACTCTTCTGCAAGAGGCACAGTTACACAGTGATGTTTAGAGGATGAGAGATGTGCCTATAGCTCGCGGGGGAGATGAGAAAGATAGCTGACAGTGTTGTAATCATCAACACAATTAAAGTGTCATCTGAATGAATCCAAGTAACATGGAATCGTCGGGGCAGCGAGGGACAGATTTATCACAGTTTTGATCCTGCACACACACACACACACACACACACACACACACACACACACACACACACACACACAAAACTACAGGTTATAACTATTGACCAGCTGTTTAACAGAGCAGCGGAGCTGTCTCTGGGTAATGCTACAAGGGGATATCTCTCAAGGTAAAACATTTTCTACAACACACGGAGAACCTCATTGTTTGCCAACCCGTCCTCCATCCATCTCTCTCTCCTCCTTTTTTTTTTCACAGCAGCCGAGTGATTTTCAGAGGGCAACTGCAGTGGAAATCACCCTGACAGAGCTCTCCCTGTTGATTTATGATATACATTTAGTTATTTATTGGCTAATAATGGCGGGCTGCTGAGAGCAGGTTAGAGTACACCTCCGCAAGACAACCGGGCAAGCCTTGAATAGAGAGATGAAGTGACACGGCTGCTTTTGCTGTGAATAGCAGAGTCTGGGAGATGCTTGTTTTCACGGCTAAAGAATTCATCTTAAATTAATGGAGGAAAGAAAGATCATCTAAAGGAATAGTTGGTTTAGTTAGCCAATTTTGGGAAACACGTTGATTTGCTATCTGGCGGAGAGGTAGATGAGAGGATCGATATCACTCTCGTGTAAATATGAACCTAAAGCCAGCCGCCTGTTAGCTTAGCTTAGCACACAGACTAGAAACATGGACAGCTAGCTTGGCTCTGTCCAAAAGTAACAATCCATTACAGTAACAAAGTAAAAATCCATTCCCAGCAACTCTAAAGTTAACAAATAAACACATCATATCTCATTTGTTCACATTACAAGAAGTTTTTCTGATTCTGATTTAACTGCACAGACATGATAATGTTACATGAGTCCTCTCATCAAATTTTCATCAAGTGTTTTTCCTGTAATGTCAAACATCTTATTTCAAGTCACCAAAGCTAGTGACCAGCATACAGTAAAGGATGCTGCTGCAGTCCAAACAGGAATTTTCTGCGCCAAGGAAGACCACAGCCAGGATTACTGTAGCACTGCAGGCAAATAACTGACAGACAGGTTTAGGAAAGAAAGAAAGAAAAAAAAAAAGCTTTGCTGTACTGAGGACAGATTAATCCATATCTGACGGAGAGCTGTTTCAGTACAGTGTATTGATAAGGAGCTTATCCCCCTTGTTGGTGTGTGTAAAGGCACATCTGCAGAGCCTATTGATTAAAAGACTCATCTCGCTATCACATGTTCCCTCTCCAGAGGACAGTTCCAATGAATAGCAACACTGGAGACAATGATCACTCCATCACCGCTTTATTGCTGTCCTTATGCAGCTACTTTGTATTCACATCAATACCCTATACATAGTTTCCAATTTCCTCACGTCTACCTTGTCTGCTTCTTATCGAAAGTGCATATAACAAGCAGTAAAAACTATTCTTGTCCAATTACTATCTTAGTAATGTCTTTATGCTCAAATTTTCGCATAAAATGACAAAAAAGAATAATCTGTTTTTTATTTATAACATAATAGAAAGAAATTCTTATTTCATTGTAAAAGACACAATAACAGACTCGTGGCATCCAGAGAATTTAAAATTGTTCCCAAGAACTACAAGTCAGTATGTACTGGGAATTGCTTTCTTTATTTGCTAAAGCTAATACTACAAGATATAAAACTTGTTGGAACATGTTGAAAAATGAGCAACAAGGGAAGCGGAGAGAAAGATAAATAAGGCATAGAAATGGAAGGGCACCGAGACAGTGTGAGAGAGACAAGGTTCGAGCCAAAACATGTGAAGTTGCTAAGTCATTTATTATATTTCAACATTTATCTCTGCGAGCGAGAGCCGAGTTATCAGAACGACTAAATTGAAACAACAGAGTCAGTAAAAGGAACACTGATGACCAGACCAGCACAGACTGTCTCAGTATTCCAGGCTTAGCATAGAGTTCTGCATGCAAAGCTTTTTCATGCACATATATGCACTACACACACGGACACACACGCACACACACCTGTACTCACATACATATGCACACACAGAGATAGCTCAAACATTAAAATGCAAAAGCAATTAAACACAAGCCACAACAGTGCCGAAGAAGTGCCAACCTGACAGCGGGACTTTGATTATTTTAATTAGAGCAATATGGCTGACTCATCCATGAATATAATTGAAGGAAAAGCAATTGTTTTCTTGACTGAAAACCTGTTTCAGTCTAAAGCTACAGTTAGAGGGTATAACTGCTTTACATATGCGTTAGTGCAAAAGGGCGAAGCACTTATGCAAATGTGTTTAGAGAGACAAACTGTGCTGATGAGCTACTTTTGTATTATGTCTTTTATTTAATGGCTCTAACTTATTCTAATTGTAAATGTATGTGATTTAAATGTGTTTAATAAGCTGGCTCCTGCAGGAACTGGGAATTGCATTAATCTGCATGCTAAATTAGTTTGTCTGAATCCAGCACTTGTCTGGCTCAGGGAGTTGAGCTCTTGCAAGGGATTATAACAGAGCATTAATACCAAGATCCATGAAAAGAAAAACAATGTAATGTTCCTTTCAGTTTCTGAAAATTTCGCATGTGGGCAAACTAATTACCATAGTATCATTTTATAGTCACACTGAATAAATGAATACGCTCCAGAATATGTACCCAAGTAGTTTCCTTGCAGACAAGTCCCTCTGGTTATTGCCCTTTGCGACTAGAGTTTTTCTAGTTGTAATTTATTTGTGAACCTAATACATCTCTGTCTGAGTCCTTTGTGTGTGCACAAGTGTTTGGGTAAATATGTCAGCTGTCTTGCTGTTTGCCCATGTGATTCTGTCAGGGAGGGGAGAAGAAAACGGAGACAAAGACACAGTAAGCAGGAAGGAGGCGGACAAAAAGAGTATTTGTTGACCACCATAGCTTAAAGCCTCAATTGAAGGCAGTTTGTTTACCAAGGGTAACAATCACATTGGGCTTCGTTGGACCAGGAGTTCTTCAAGACCCTAAAAACCACCTTTCATTACACAAGCCTTTGACAGCTTAACAGCCATTCTGCTACTCCCCAAAGAGACATCCCATGCCTAAACATAAACCACAGATGAGGTAGAGAGGCTGGAGAGTACAGTGAAGAGCCCTTACACTTAAATACACAGGCACACAGTTGGTACACCCTCTGTTTGCAAATGCATCTCTTTGGATAAATACACAAAATGTTCTCCACCCCTTACCCTTCTGAAACATGTGAACTCTCATTCTAATGTCACTTACAATCTAAGTAAGGTGATGGAATATGCATTAAAATGTACTATACTGTAAAATGTCACCTATTACATGTGAAAACCCTGTAATAATATTTATAGAATTGCAGAGTTGTTGTTGAGGTTCTGCCATCTTAATGTTGTTTCCTGTTATTTCCATAAAGATCTACCCATTTTCTGTACCACCATAATATCTTGTACCTTACATTATCCCTTTCTCCTCAACTTCCCTAAGTGTACTTCTGAATTGTTTTGCCAAATATGTTTTTGAAAGAAATAAAATTGCTGCCCGGACCATCAGAAACACTTTTTTTTTGCGTTGCCCTCTGTTACCTTCTTGTCTCGCATTGACTGTTGGGAGGCAGAAGAGGTTTAGCACACGTTTGTGGTTAGGCTAAGGCTTTGATTAACTTTGATTTAAGTTAGGTAAATGAATCATTGTGGTTTGGAACTTGCAATAATTGTTTTTTGTTTTTTTGGGGGGGGGGGTCATATATCATTTTTTAAGGTGATATGGAGGACTTGCTTGCAAATAGTTGTTTATTACACATGCAGCTGTTCAGAAGCAACATTATCATTCATTTAGAGATGTGTTTGGCAAATGCAAATGGAATATTCAATCATTTTTAACTCTGTTTCTGGTCTTTACCAACTCCTGTGGGAAATATCTGGCTCTTTAACTGCCGCATGCTCCACTGTGTTCACCAGCTCGTCACTTACTGTATTTGCTGTTTGGCGATGAGCAGGTAGAGTACAGTGGTTTTTGGAGCTCTTTCACTGAAAACTGCTGCCTGCCACAGCTGAAATCTAAATGCTAATGTCAGCAAAGTATCATGAACACATTGCCAACATGCTGATGATCAGCAGGCATAAACTGTACTATGAGTCAAGTAGGATTCATCACATGACTATAACAGTCTGTATGAAATTTCAGTACAAACCACTCAGGAGTAGTTGAGATATTTCAGTCTGGACTGAAGTGATGGACGGACCAACATCCACCAATAGAGTCACAGCACTAGCATGGCTAAAAACTTCATTTGTGAAGCATCATGTTTCTTTTCATGTATGAATTTATGCTTTGATCGCTCAATTTAAAAATATTGTTGTAAAAACACTGCAAAATCTACCCCTTAAATGAAGCCTAAATTTCAATGCCAGATATAAATGGTAATTCACTCGTAAAGTCTCCTCACATGCACTGACTTCACTGTCATCATCCAGGGATCTGAACGGTAAACGCAGTCTGTTCGTCTAAAGAAATCTAAAAGAAGCAGGCAGTTGGAGGGATTTTAGCCATTTAGAGCAACAGCTCATAAACTATTACCTTTTTCAAAACAGTTATGCTCCAAATCAAACATGGTTTTAGAATGCTAATTTGCATGGTAAAGGAGCAGACTTTAACCTCCTTCAGGTTAAGAACAAACTGGAAACCCGCTGGGCCTCATTTTGCAGGAACCTGTTAAGATTTTTGCAAACATGAAAAGAAATACTGTCATAAAAATGTAAATACTGAGAAAAATGACTTAAGACCAAATCAAAGGACAGAATATGTTAAACTTCTGATGTAAAATAGAAATAGTGATGACTTACATGGTACATTAAGTGGCATCCTGGGATCTCAAAACCAAGTAATTTGCATACAATTCTTATGACTGTCATTGTTTGCTGCCACACAGACAAGAAAATAATGCTCGCAATGTAGATCCTAATGTTGTTTGTGACAATTCTATTCATCTTTAAACGACAAAATTAAGTGAATTTGAACCTCAAACGTGACTCCCTGAGTAATTTACATTTCATAACAGAAACAGTGAGCCTCACCTAGCCTCCAAAGAATAACAATTACAACTATTTTCAAAAGCACCTGTCTGGAAGTTTATGTCAGGGCTGCAGGAGGACAAACATCACATTAAAATATCTTCTGTGGAGTTCATTAAAATACCATCTGCTCACCAAAAAAAATCACAAAGATTCATGACAGAGCAGAATGGCTCTCCGGGGAATTGTAAAAAAAAATTTAAGATCCAGTAATCTGGCAACAGCGGCATTAGACGATGCATGATTATGCATGCTGATAGGCTTTCAGCTGAGATCCCTGGAAACACGTTCTCACTGAAGCAGTCAAACTGCAATAAGTGGAGCATCCAGGCAGAGCAGAGTGCTGCAACCAGCCGGCACCACACACACTAACACATTTATACATGAAGAACCGTAGGAGAGCGTAAGAGGATTCAGAGTAGGAGCTGAGGAGAGCAGTCGTAATCGTACTGAATATTAACAAGGCTGGGAAAGAACAAAATAGCACATTAAGAACAGGATTCATTACACAAGAAGACGCACACAGCACAATCAAACCAACTGCTTCTATTTTAATAACAGGCTTATAGAAACATACTGAAATCGGGTTTTCATTATGAGGATTTGTGTTTGACATTTCTGATCCCATTTCCTGCATTTACACTTTGCCGTGCTTCCTCAGTTAATCTTCCCATTTCAGTGTTTGTGGCCTCTTCGTGAATCTATCGTGTCCTAGCTCTGGTCCCCGGGGAGTGATGAGATGCACCAGAAGAGTGTTAATACATGAGCAATACGGTAAACTGAGTGAGAACCATGTGGATTAGGGCTGAGCGAAGCTTGATATGTGCAGTAACGTGCATCCAGAGCAAAAATAAACACATTTAAATGAACTAAAGATGAGAAACGAAAGGGGAAAACTCCAGCGATTTAAGCATTACACTCCACATTTATACTTCAAGGTGTTACTGTAAGGTCTCTGAACGAAGGGAATCGTATGAGATTATGTGTGGGCTTTACCCGCTGACTTTCGCTGCGTGACAGAAGTAACTTATTTCTGTGCACTCGCTCTCATGTTTACTTCGTGATACAGAGTAGTAGCTACAACAAGAATATATAGTTTGATACTGTAGATGAAGGCAAGTTAATTTGTGTTGCATTATTTGAAAGGAGAATATCACACACCCTCTCTTGACCTGCTTAATATTACCGAAGACTTCACGTGAGCATTGGTGGTTCAGTGGTAGAATTCTCGCCTGCCACGCGGGAGGCCCGGGTTCGATTCCCGGCCAATGCAACACAAGTTTTATATAATTTCCCCACTGTGGGACTGATAAAGGGGTGTATCTTAAATTTGCATTCAAGCAGGTCATTTAGTCTTTTATTGCACCCTCAAGTCTTACTTTCTTGAAACATGTTATTTCTGAGCTGTCCTGTTTCACAATACTAACACTCATTACCATACAATTTCTAAGCTAAATATCAGTGCTGTATACACATACAAGAAAATACAAGCAAGCCAAGCCATCTACACATAACCATTAATACAAAAGCCATGCTAAAGTAGTTTGGTCACTGAGACTTTGACACAGAAACAATAAACATGAAGGGATTAAAATGGGCCACCTAGGGCAGGGGTCAGGGGACACCTGGGCAGACACCTCTGTTTGAAGTGACTAATATTTCTTGTTAGAAAGTCACTCAGAGAAAGAGACGTGAAACAACTTAAACTACAGCTTTCGCCTCACCATTGAACAGCTCCGCCAACCAGCTCTAGTTTGATGTCTCTCCAGACTCATATAATATAGTGAGGACTTCTGATTAAGACATTTATTTAATAAAAGGTAATAAAAAGTGTATTTTGTCATAATTAGCATATGAATTATTGAATTATGGCCAAAAGTGGGTTTTGTTAGGTTTCAGTGACTTTGACCTTTTGACCACCAAAATCTAATCCATTCATCCTTGAGTCCAAGTGAACGTTTCTACCAAATATGAAGAAATTCCCTGCAGGCATTCATTCCTGAGATGTCACGTTAATGAGAGCGGGGACGGACAGACCAAGGGAACAACTCGGTAACATAATGCCTCCGGCCACGGCTTAAAAACACAAAAGAGCCAAAATGACTACAAAGTAAAGACAAAAAAAAAAAAAAGAGAGAGATGCAAAATGACTGCAAAGAGACACAAAACAACCACAAAGAGTCTTTTGTGTCTCTGTCAGTCTGGGGGTGAGGGGCCTTTTACAGGTCTGTGCCCAGGGGCCCATTGTCTCATAAATCTGTCCATGGGTGTAAGTGTTCTCATAGGTCAAATACAATGGACCAGTACACTTGTTAAAGTCACAGTAAAATGAAAAATGACTTTTTCACTGTTAGTTGATTTGCCAGGTCCTATCATACATTTAAAAAATGAATTCCAACTATAACTACAAATCATGTATTTTAAGGTTCTTCTTTACAAAGACAAAAATCCAGTTTGACCAATCTGGCCTTGCTTTATATCCCACTTCAGAATTCAGAACTCAACAAGAAATAGGTCAAGTTGTAGTAGAAAAAGTACAAATGACTTTATATGATGCTTTAATTGTCTAGAATTACTGGTCCAAAGCTAGAGGTGAATGTGTATGAATGAAATCTGAGCAACACTCTTTCAGACAGAAAACTCTGTACAACCATTCTGTACAGAGGAAACTGAGTCAGAGTTTAAAAAAAAAAAAAAAACCTACCCCGGGAGCCATAAAACATACAGAGCTGCTGCTGCTGCTCCTCAATCAGAAAAAGACATGAAATAATCACAGAAAACACACAATAAAAACTCTTATCTAATCTGAAGGATTTTAGCAGTTTGGCCTAATCTAAGGAAGAATTCAGTGTGTTTGTGTAAAGATCACCTGGTGGTGTACTCTTCACAGGGCAGCAGAACAGTGAATTGCCATCTCATGAGACAGGTGTTATGATGGTTAAGGGGGCTAATTCTAAGCACCAGTGCTGAGGACTGGTGGTCTATTACACCCAGCACCTCCTGCTCTGATCTGATTTGGTGGGATTAAAGCCAGATAGCCTCCCAGTTTAAATGTGTTATTGCAGATTACATGACCAGATTATAAAACTGTGATGTGGTGGATCATGAACACTATATAGTTCACATGATTATGATCACAGGAAATAATTTGTATGATCCATGTGATGTGATCTCTTGTATTATGATCTTGTGTACATGATCTTGTCTGAGAGACAAGGAATAGGAACACCCCACAGAATAAATAATTAAACACTGAAATATCTTAATAACAAGTGCGCACTCTGCCGCCTGTATAAAAGTGCATCCTATGAGGGTGAATGAAAGTTACAGCAGAAGCATTTCACAGCAGCAAACCTGCAGGAACTAACACGGCTCCAAAACAGTCAAATTATCAGTGGCTAACCTGAAGGTGGAGTGGTCAAATCAAAAAACCTTGAAGTGTGTGCTAGTTTAAAAAAAGAAAAAAAGAAGTGTGTGAAGCAGCTCTGGGCCAGATGCCCGCCTGGCCCGACTCCTCAGAGCGATTGCTTCTGGCTGGGAATCAGATAGAAAGGAGAGTCATTTATATTTCCTGCACCACCCCACAAGCTGTGGAGGCAGGGAGCATTTAAATCTTGTCTAAGGTCAACAGGGAACTGAATGGCTTTGATAACAACTATCCCACCTTTGATTCCACACTTTTTTCGCCTCGGCAGAAATTCTGCTTTTGACGAGGGGTCGTGCTAGAAGATTCAAAGTAAACAAGACGAGGTGGACAGCGGCAAATAACTGTGTTTAGGAGGCTGAGCTGGCATGCGGAAAAAGTTGCGATAGGGGAAACAAAAGGCATACTAAAGTCACCAAACGTCACATCATCGTCCCCGCTCATGTCTGCTGTGTACACAAAAACTGATGTTTTCTCATGAATTATTCAGGTTTCAGTCCATGTGGAGGCGACTCCAGCGAGCAGCACCACAAGGAAGCTCACCTAAGACTGAATTCTAAATAATGGTCTAATGTATCAGTTTGCACGTTCTTTTCTGTGAATGAGTCAAAACAGAATAAACTCAAAGGTGGGCTCACATATCTGCTGTGAAAATCCCTCCAGGAACTTTAAGCTCTCTGTGGTTGGCAGCGAAAGTCACAGGAGGACGCAGAGCCGCCTCTGCGCCAATTCCCTCTGATTCCTGCGCCAGCAAAGCAATCCTAGACACTTATCCACATCAGCCAGACACAAACAACCCCACAACAAGAGGGCTGCAAAGAGTACAAACACTGTCTGTCACTCAAGAAGAGATTGACAGGGAGAGAGGCCCTTTCACATCACCCAAACTCTCGCTGAAATTGAGGTGAGCACCTTTGATCTGCAGAAAGATGCGTGTAGTGATCCGGATCAGCTTTGTGACAGTGCTCAGGGTTTCCATAGAAACATGCGCACCCCAAACACGGGAGATTTAAACATCCTGAACCGCATCAACAGATGGCTTATGGAGAAGCTGAAGGATGATGAAGTCTCACAATCTGCCATGCATCATTTCATCTGACGGAGGCCATATTGTCGTCTTAAAATATCCACAGCGAAAGTTTGAACAATGCCACCTCAATATACAAAAATAGCATTTGTTTGATTGGATGAGAGATTACCATGTTGGTGTTGGTACATAACGTGACAGGATTGGCGAACAACACGAGAAATGAACACACCAGGACATCTGAAAAACAATCTCTTCTGTCATGCCATATCAGGAAATATAAATCTAAACTGTCATTTTATTCCTGCACTCAGATTTTCCTTATCAGTTGTGACAGAGGTGTTTAAAATCTTCTCTGCAGTCTGCTCCAGTACGGTCATTTTTATGTGTTCTCATTAATCTTTTTCATTCCCTTGGTATTTCTATGGGGGTAGAGGTATAGAAACTGGTGAGAGACAAATACTGGCTGAAACTGCAATTGCTAAAAAAAAAAAAAAAAAAAAAGAAAAGAAAAAAAAAGAGCAAGCCCAGCTCTTTGAAGTCCAGCCCACTTCAGCTCGCACTGTAACACAAAGGATGTAACACTGAAGTAGATGCAAAGGATTAGGGGTGGACTGATTTCCATACAATAGGGTCAGAGGGAAAAAAATCTCAAAATGAGACAAGAGATGAAAGCGGTGGTGTCTTCCAACAGATTCAGGTAATAACAGTTTCTTTGAGTTCAAACACCCAAAGATACTTACAGAACAAAGACAGCCTCACATAAAGAGGATCTCATAAATGATAACCTGCTTTTCCTGAAGGCAGTGAGACTCAAAACGGCTGAATAGAAATAACAGAAATCATGTATCGATTTCAGAATGGTGCTACGCTTTTGCAGCAATCCCGGGATTCTTTGTCCTCGTTTTCCGTGACTATATCTCTTTGTCTGTCTCTCTCTGTCAAATAGTTTATTAGTTCATTATGTACTAGATCTGAACAGATCCAGTTTCTCTCCAACAACTGCAGGACAATCCAAACCTCACTGGATAATTAATCTAGCCTCCAAATCTATTTTACTTTGGGCTTGGGCTCATAGTGCTCCTGTAATTCTTCTCTAGTCAATAATGAATTAAGGTAGATCTGCCAACATTGTAATTGAAATGACTAAATTGGCAGCTTACTGCTCAGCCAAAATTAGCGATGATTTCTGGCTCGTATGAACCTTTTCAGTTTCATTTCTTCTTTTGGATGCTAAGCTTGCTTTTGAACTCAGTGACTGTATATAAAAGTTAATGCCGTTCCAAGACTGTGAGGCTGCAAAGAAAAGGAAAAAGATAAAGTGTCAATTGAAAAGCACATTGGCATGCTGAGTATGAAGTATAAATTGTAAATGTTAATATAAATAAACAGCGTGGGTTTTCACTTGACCGGCAATGGAAGTTTCCAGTAAAAGACGATAACAACAGTACAACAGCCATGCTGGCAGCTCAGTGACGCCACAGCGGTGCTTTGAACTAAAAGCTAATATCAATATGGTGACATGCTCAAAATTACAATGTTAACATGTTGATGTTTAGCAGATATAATGTTTACAGTGGTCACCATCTTAGTTTAGCATGTTAGCACGGATAAGGTGCTGCCGCTCAGCCTCGCTGCTGACTTGTCCCAGTGGCGACCTGCAGTACTGCAACAAAAAGTTCCCCTCTGGTTTAAAAATAAGGAACTTCTAAAAAGGTCAATTATTATTCTTTGTATTACAAACTTTTAAACCATGAAGGTTTTTAATATTTGCAAAATGTTCCCAGAGCCTAGAAAAATCAGAGCGGGCAAGGCCGGTGCAGAGGCAAACAGGGAAGCAACAAAACTTTTTTGGCTTATGGTCTCAGTGAGAACAAAAGGGGAAGAGTTGAACTAGGTCTGCCGACTGTTCGGTTCACAAACTTCCAGTAAGTATTATAATAAGCTAAGTGCGCTGTTACAAGTTGGTATACTCTCTTTAATGTACTATCCCATATCTATTAAGGGCCTTTTATCTTTAACCATCCACAGCACACCCTACCATGGATTCCAGGAATAAGGGCAATAATAGAATAATATAACCACTTCCAGTTGTGTGATCTGAAGTAACATCCTGCCCACAACGGACCAGTTATTCTCTAATAAGGCTGTTGAAATCTCTGATGTGCCCTCAGGTAAAATGCTATTTGTTCAGACTTAGACAGACCGACTTTCCGAGGCGCTGCTCTGTTTGTGGTCACTGACCTTCACAGCTGAGTATTTGCTCTGATTCTGATCCACTCTTCCAAGGTGAGAAGAAAGCTCCAGCACTAAACTGAATATACAGTTATTTCTGTGCATTTTGAGAGAGTTATGGTGAGCGATGTGTCCTCTGTCATGCCATCATCAGGCCCCTATTGTGGCCCTGCTGACTCCTTGACCAAAGTACCTAATGCAGTGCAACGTTCCACTACATCAATTCACAGCTTCCACACCCAGTGAAATGCATTTGATTAGTCACCCCAGCACAGCAACGGGGACATAAATAATTCATCTGTGCAAATGACAAATGAGGCAATCAAGTCTGGGACAGCATTCAAAGAGAAACTATTCAAATCCCCTTTAAATTAATTTTCTGCCTTTTAGTGGCCATGGACTTGAAATTTTAATGCTGAATTCATCAGATGATGCTTTTAGCCCGACTTCCAAAGACAACCTAAACCATTTGGTGTCAGAAAATGTTTTCATAAGATGTAAATAATATACAAAACATCAAGGTCTCTTGACTGACGGGAAGAGATCTTTATTCTTCTAAGTAAGCAGTAAAAAGTCTCCCCACACTAAGGGCAGCACTAAATACTTGACATCAGAGCATCTTGGTAAGTTGCCTGGCCTGCATTGCTAGAGAACAGATCTTTGAAACGGAAGATCCGAAGTAGAAAGAGTAGAAGAGAATGAGTGCTTGACTAATTTCATATTCCATTTGACAGCAGAGACCCTTCTCTGCAAACCCATGTGGATGAGCCGAGCTCCTCTATGTGGAATGAGATCACACTTGACTTTGACCTCTGAGACTCGGAGAACAAAGAAATATGATGCATGATCTGGTCACAATTATTCTGTCTGCCTATTGTTGCCTGTGTGATGATAGGGAGCCTGAAAGTTTAATCCTGCTGATCAGTCAAGGTGGATTAAGTACAGAGACCAGGGTTGGAGTATAGAATGAATCCAGTATAAAATCTGGTTATTGAAACCAAAGCCTTTAAAATCCCTTACTGTGTTTAATTAGGTTTAGCTTTCAACATCTGCAGAGCAACTACAGTTATAAATAACAAAAAACTCAAAGATCTCTAATCAGCTTGTGTGTGAGGAGGCAGAAACAAATCCTCCAAATGAAACAACTCCATGCTCTCTAGAACGACACATTTTCTGGTCCGCCGCCCCTAACAGCACGACGGCAAGATTTTTCTGTGCCTTTCAGCATCATTACAAATCACTGTTGAAAAATTAATCCGTTTTACAGTGTGACAACAACATGTTTAAGGTTTTGTTTTGGTTAGGTTTAGGGAAAGATAATCACCACCATTTACAATCTGCTTTTTCAGTTGGGAGCAACTCCTCCATTTTACTTTGTGTATTGTACTGTGGATAATAGTGTCCTTTGACAGCACACTCCAACATCAAACAAATGTAGTACTGTCAGGTTTTGAGTCTACTTAAGATAGTCACTTTCCCAGCATGAACGCACCACACACTAAAAACCTGTTTTTAGAATTAGTATGCAGTATGTATCTGAGGCGTGCCGCCACTGTAGATACAGCGGATCTCTTTTGGAATCGGTTGTAGCCTTAGTGGAAACAAACGTATCACTATAGCAACTGCCAGTCACACGTCAGCATCCCCTGGTGATCGGTTTTGTCCTCTGACAGTTCACAGCAACAAGCCCACAGCTGGCAGAGGCCTCCATTCGACACTCCTTCAAAGAATAAAAGTGGAGAACATGTAAAGGTTGTGGGTGTAGCGTCTGACACAAACAAGGCCAACAGGCAGAGAAATCTGTCAAGCTGACTGGTGTCTGAGCACTTCACTTAACATTGAACTACCGGCAAACTTTTTTTTTTTTCCCCAAGTACAACTTCTTGGGGAGATAATCGGCACTCCATCCGCGGCTGAGGTTCCCAGTCATCCATCACCTCTCAATGCTATATTCCTGACTAACAAAAAAACTGACTGCGGGCTAACAATCTTTCACTCTAGCTTGCATACCACTGAGCTGAGGTGAAAGCAATGGCCTTTTTCTGAATTACTTTCCCTTTAATCAATGACACTGCGTCTGAAAAATATCTCCAGGAGAGTGGTGCGGGGACTCCGTATCCATCATGCAGGTCTGCGATGGTGCTAATGGATGACCCAAATGCATCAGTGTCAAGATTCAGCTAACATTCATCAAAATGTCGAGGGAATATAAATAAAAGGACAAATGTTACAACACTATAGGGATGAATTATCCTCTCATCTGAAGCAGAACAGAGAAAGTAGTATATGAATGACATTGATAAGTTTGTATGAAATATTTTTTGCTTTAACCCTGAAGACTAAACGAGTGCATGAAGCTCTGGAAGTAAATTCCTATCCACAAGACCACAATCCGAAAAGTCTTTAAACATCCTTGTAAAAAAAATAATAGTGTTTCTAAAACCCGTGCTGTATGTCTGAGGTAGAGATAATTGGGCTAAAATTCCTCCTGTAATACTTTGTGACTTGCACCTGGAACTGTCTGTTATTTATCAGTAATTAGTTCTCTATCCCAGCTGCATTACAGTATTATCTCTCCTCTGGGCTGAACATTGTTTGAAATTTCCTCTGAAAAATAATCTTGATCAGAGGGACTAACATCCAACGAATGACTTCTGACATTTTTGAGAGGGTAGGGGCTGTACCTGAGCATCCATGAGAAGGTGTCTCATCAGGGTCATGGACTTCCTCAGGGTGTCCCTCTCTCCTGCCATGAAGGCTTCGTCCTCGTCAGCCAGGCTACAAGGTCTGGTCACCATGAACTGAGCAATCTGGTCGTTCAGGCTGTTGAGAGACTGGACTGCTGCAAAAGAGGCAAAAGAGAGCTGGGTCAGTGAAATCTCAACGCACGTGAAAACACACACATGCAAATACACAGACACGCAAACAATTTCGGACTGAGTAGCTTGCTGAGTTTCTTGCTGATCTTTTGTTTCCTCTCTCACTAGTGGGATTTTCTGGATCAGACTTGAGTGATGTGAGACATTTCCTTTATCCACGGCCACACAGCTGGGCTGTTTCCACTGTTCTCCCCTCAGAATAATCCCCCTTCTGGACAAGAGGGGCATCATTAGGCTAAATCCATTACCAAGAAACAGTAACTCACATTCAAGCCATTATATAATCAATTTTTTCATGGAGACAGTCCTGGTAATAATGTCTATTCAGTTTTTTTTTTTTTTCCTTCAGTCAGAGTCCATGAACACAACATGGTGCTCAGAAATGTCTTTGTCGCTTAGAGCTTGCCCAGAGTTTGCTAAGAGGTCTCCATTAAGCTCTTTGGTCAAAGCCCGTGGGAGGTAATATAGAAATGTCTCATCAATAATGACAAAAATATACAAGTCTCAAAGCAAGCCAGCGGGGCCACAGAAGAGCAGCCAGGCAGGCATGAAAACACATAGTAGTAACATACAGCCTGAGCTTGTGCTGCTTAATGATTACTTTCATTACTGATTATTCTTTGGATTATTTTTTCAATTAGAATTAGTAAACAAGCAGCAACCTGAAGGAGGGCCAGTGATTATCCAATTCAGGACATGGAGACAGACACTTCTTCTTCAAAAGCACAGATCTTTATATATGTATATATATATATATATATATATATATATTTAAGATAGATATATGGATATATATCTAGCTTAAATTCTATTTGATAGACCAAAGTGTTGTGACTGATCATTTATAGAGGGAAAACTCACTGAGATTATGCTGTCAGTTGAAATATTTACATTCATCTGATATGTTTCAATTATTAAGGAAAATGTCGTCAGATTTCCAAAAGAACCAAATATGTCTGAATTTTGAGGATGTGCGTACGAAATGATGGACAGGACGTCTAGAACGTTTCCATAGGATGGAAAGGTGCTGCCTCAAAAACCTGTCATGCGTCATTTAGCCTCAATGAGTGGACGGGACAAGCTCACAGAGAATATATACTATGTGTATGTATCTGTCAGAACCCTTTTCCAACTTTAAAGCTGATTAGGAGAAAATAGAGGGGAGGGAAACTCAATCTGAGGAGCTTAATCATTACATCTGTAAAATGAGTACCCATCACAATTTCCCAGAGCCGAAGGTGACATTATGAAATTACTTGTCTAACAAATAATCAAACTCAAATGTATTTAATTTACATTTTGATTTAAAGAAGATTATCACATTTCAGAAGCAAGAAGAGGCAAACGTCAACTGAATGTTGAACAATTATCAAAATCATTTATTTATTTATGGAATTTTTTTTTTTTCAATTAACTGTGTCTGTCGTCACCACAGAGATAGGATGTCAGGACACTGGCTCCAAGTCAAGCATCACTTCCACTCACTCACTCACTCACTCACTCACTCACTCACTCACTCACTCACTCACTCACTCACTCACTCACTCACTCA
>JBBMJY010000024.1:18521342-18546173 GCA_037833715.1 Toxotes lorentzi | reverse complement strand
ACACACACACACACACACACACACACACACACACACACACACACACACACACACACACACACACACACACACCATATTCACATAAAAAAAGCAGTTTGCTTTGCACTTAAAATGGCTGAAGAGGAAAAATGGCATAAAGAAGCAAACACTGTGCAGCAAGTGTCTCATCTCCTCTCGTGAACTAGTTAACCTGAAAGAATACGATCTACAAATGTGTTTCAGCAAAAGCAAATTACCTGGGTTTTGTGGAGGGGAACTAATCTCTCCAAGCATGACACTGGACAGGAAAGGCCTCTTACTGTTATTATGATGTGTCGGCTTGTGTTAGATGGAGGGCCTTGATGGCCGCATCAGGAAGGAGCATCGAAGCCCCTCTACCATGACAGCCCTCTGATGGATGTACGGGTGGTGGAGGGGCAGGGAAGATGGAGGTTAGAAAGCTGGAGATGAGGAGAGGAAGGAGGGTGATACGAGGTGCAGTGGGGGTTATATACAATAGTAAATACCTACAAATGCAGCACATTAGCAGTGGGTGCAGAACCTAAGATAACATTAGCATGCATGATAAAGCTTTCTATTGGACAGGCCATCCCCGAAACAAAATAAAGGTCCTGTGTGGTGAATTTTCAAAGCCTCTTTCTTGTGACCTGCGATGATTTGCTCTGTCTATGAAACAGACTGATGATAACAGCCCATTTGAAAGTAATTTAGAGAATCCAAATGACTGTATGTTAAAGACACCGACACATTATGCAATGCCATATACACTCAGTGGAAGTAGGTACACCTGTACAATACACTGCAAGTCAATATATATACAACTATATAAGAAATCTACCTCTGTAAGGTTCAGTTTTTAGTGACATTGTCAGAAATGTGTGAATATAACTACATGTTTATTTTTGAGGTCATAGTTAAAGGTGGTGTAGTGGACTACACTGGATCGAATTATTTGTACTACCTGCACAATGGAGTCCAATGCAACACCTCAGTTTTAAACATATAATTTAATCACCTCTAAGACAGTGTTAACAAAAACTAAACATTACAGGCATCATTAAAGTAGACTTACATCATAACGATTGTATTGGATTGCATTAGATTGTACAAATAAATACCGGATAAAGTGTTTGATAAGTAAAGATTCTTGATATTTTAAGAAGTAAAAAGAAAATTATTCTGTACGACTGTTGGCTGAGATGAAGGGGTTTGGAAAACTATAACAAATGTCTTCACCATCTTTGATTTCTTCTGGGAGTCATGTGTTAAATGACTTTTGTTTGTCAGTCGCGTCTTTTGACAGCACAGCAGATGCACAGGGTTTTTAGGTGTTAACATGTGCTTCATCACCCATACTGAGCAGGTTAAATAGCGAGCGTCAAATAATTTTTCCAATAACTTTTTGAAATGATTTATTTAGTTTCAGAAGATTTCTCCACATAGTGGATCAATTAATCGTTAATTCTGAACAATTCAGAATAACTAAATTTGAGAAGGGCAGGAGGACAGATACATTACGTATTGCAATAGCCATGGATTTTCATCCCACTGCAGCTACACAGCATGTAACCTGGCTACTGATTCCAAGTGTGCATCATTAGTCTGCTTTTTTGCCACCACATTCAGTAGTAGCTTTGTTAGATTAAGCCATCGTGGGAGAAGCACTGTGGACAGGCACTTGTTGGTGTACCACAATGTTTTTCTTCCTTTCATCTGAGAATGCTCACAGCTGGGGGTGTCTTGCACACAGTGTCCATATATTAAAATATTAATAACCAGTTTTCCTCCATGTCAGCAGCTTGTAATTTGATTTCTGGTTAAGAAATGCAGTTTTTGGCAGCAGATCTCCCAGTGAACACTTGTCCCAAGGTTCCTCCTCATCTTGCTCCTTTGAGGTCCCGGGAGACAGTGGGTTGGGGAAAGTGTTATGGAGAGAGATGGTGCTCCTCCTTGGCCTGGTAAAGATTGGGGGTGCGACGCACAGCGGGACAGGTGTTCTGAGCTGCACACAGGGGAGTCTCACCAGGCTGCAGTGCATGGCCTACATCCATCTCTGTACCTGGGGAGATAAATGGAAAAATGTGACCCAAACAGTCCAACATCATAGCCATGGCAGGAACGTGTTCTAACAATGGGGAGTGGGGAGGGTTCCCCATATCATTACTAAAAATGAGGCACACACTGCAATTAATTCCAGCCCTAAATGAATGTCTACTGCTTGCAGCACACCTCTCTGTGGCAATAGAAACAGATTAATAGCACAGAATAGAGAAAATAATCTTATCCGGTTCCATGCTACACTGATATAAAATGGGCTTCAATGCTTGGCTCATTTCTTGATCAACATTTTTTGTCATCTTGCAGACCCTACTTTTTTCAGCCTTTATTGTATAAAATGGTGTGATCTTTCGACTGCCCTTTGTCTTGGAAGAAAAATTAATTCTCATTTGCATTACCACGTCTAAAAGTCAGCCACCGATATTTTGTTAGACATTAGTAAAGCTGGCAGCGAGAGGCGCTGGATAATTGCACTCAGCCTAGCAGAGGGATTTACATAATTTCAGATAGCAATTAAAGAATCCTTGGGAATTTTCTTCCTGGCCTCTCTCTCCAGCTCACTTCTACAACAGTACAAAAGAAGCATTCGTTTACATTAAGCTCCATGCTCCTTGCTGTTCATTTGCATGAAATTAAAGGTTTTCATGATCTTGAACAGCAGGGTAACATTGAAAATGCTGTTTTAAAGCCCTCACCTTGGAATAATGAAACGCTTCTATTTTTTTTTTTTTTTTTTAGAAGGCAGTGGGAGTTCATTGACGGCCTGTCCACAGCAAAACTTTCTAATTTCCATTCACTCATACAATATAATGCAATAATGCTTTCAATTAATTAAAGATGCAACTTTTTTCTTTTTCTAAGGTCCCCTACCATCATTCCACCTCGCCTCTCATCAAGCCCTTTAAATATGATAGAATGAAAGAAGAATTGCTTTAAAATAGCACAAATGCATTAGTCAAAATTTGCTTTTATACATGAAATAACAACAGAGCAGGAAATATATCCTGCCTCGTTGCCAGGACAAACCAATGTGAGGACTATTGCCACTGCTGCAGTGATAAAGCTCTCATGTACAGTATCTTTAATTAGGTCCCTGTGGGTCCCACTGTTATCTGCCATGCTGATTAGAATGAACATTAACTTGTTTTAGCCCTGAGTCTGATAATATGCATCAGTGTGTTGTGACAAGAGTGCAAAATCCGATCAGACGTCTTTTTGCAGACAACATACTCCACTGTTTTTGAGCATATGATATTTTTTTTAGCTATTACTGTGTATTACTTTCATGACAGCAGAAGGCAAAGCCACAGTGCTTTAAATCCTTCATTCCTCATTGGCGTGGCCTGGGTGACACATTTGATATGGGTATGGTTTCATCAGGATTAGTTAAACCAAACCCTTCTCTTGGAAGGTCTGTGGCTCAGCAGTCCAATGTGCAAATGTGCATGATATTACTGTACTTAACAACATGGTGAGTTTGCCAGCTCTCACTTTCGTATTTAATTATTAAACTATCCAATAAAACAGAAATGCCGTCAGGATGATCTAAAAAAAAAAAAGAATAGAAAAGAAAAACAACATCCTGATGAATAGTAGGGCTTTGTTAAGACAATAAAGCTTTGTCACAGAACTCAGAAATAAATACAAAGCCTCATCAGAACAATACCCTTCACACTTCTTCCTTGATTCCCCTTCCATCCTTAAAGGCATCACAGAACATTTTCACACTAGTCGTCCCACTGCTGTGAAATAAATTGTGACAGTAACTCAATATGAAGTGAAATAGCTGAGAAAGCCTTGAGTTCACTTGCGCTGACAGTGCTGTTTAATTCCATCTTGTGCCAGCCTGACATTTCTGCTGCCACTAAATATTAAACATGTGTACCCGTTTCATTTGCATCTGGTAATGAGGTGGGAGACAGCGCCCAACTGGTCAAGCCTCTCTCTCATGGTAGTGCGTCTGTGCTACCTCCAACACAGTCACATGGACAGGGGTAAACCAACAGAAATATTTAGAAAGGAAGGGGGCTGAGACAGAATGGAAAAAGAAAAAGAAGGGGGTGGGGGTGAAGGATAGAGCACCCTTGTGTGTACATGTGTGCTCTCCAGAATTCAGAAACCAGTCTGAAATGACCCCAGCTCTCAAGCAATGTCTGCTTCGGCTGACATTTTTCCCTGAATCTTTTAAGATGCATCCCTTGCTGCAAAATGCATTAGTGGAGAGAGGAGAAACAGAGGCACAAGAGGAGAGGGTTAAATGTGATTGCTCTAAATGTCATCACATCTTCATAATGCAATATATATTCATGATCTGGCAGTCCAGGAGGGCAGACATCAGAGTTGTGTTCTGTAATTCAAATGTTTTATCCCAATTTTGATTCACCGTACAATTCTTAGTAGACGTCTCGAACCAGGGAATACACCCAGTTTTAGTCATTATACCTTTGGGCAGACTGGTGGAGTCTGAGGTGGATGCTATGTGTGGGTGTTATTGAAAAGGCATTGAAATTCTCACAGAATGGTGAACCTAGGAGCACCATTAGCCATTTAGTACCTGCTTTATTTCAGAAATTAGCATTAGTGGACTGTTTTTATTCTAACAAAGGATCTCATCGCAGCATGTTCGTGACAGGATTTCACTTGTAGAGATCAACTCACAGAGAACTCATTTCCCTTTAGTGACACAGAGCATTTTAGTGTTTTTCAGCTCACTGTTTTGGTTTTTCCTTACACTTTTGGTTCAGTCTCAGCTCTCTAATGGCATTTCTGGCCACAGCGGGAAACTGTTTTTTTTTTTTATTTTAGCAAAAAGGCCAGTAAAACTTATTGTATGCTACCTGGCTATAAGCTAATGGCAGACAGATACAGATTGCGACTAACTAGTAAACATAGTGGATCATTTAGCAGATAAATAGCAAAAATATATTTTCCCTCAGGAGTTTTTTGGGAGACTAAAAACTGAGCTAAAAGGGGCGTGAATGTTGGACATCGGGTGGCCAGAGACATGAATCCAAATGAAGCTGATTCTGCTCCGTAACTGTTAGAAGTGACTGTTTGCTAACAAACCATTTCAAGTTAAAAAGTGAGTGTGGCTAAACATCTGTTATTGCAGGTTTAAGTACAGCAATACCAGTGTTAAAATACCCATACCCAAGTTCTACATTTACAAATTTACTGTAGCATCTGAAATTTAAAGTACCAAATATAAAAGTACTCACTATGTTGCAGAATGGCCCCTTTATTGTTACATTAAATTGTATATTACAATACTGGATTATTATTACTGATGTTTTAATGTGTTAGCATTTTTATGTTGCTGGTTAAGTTATTTAATTTTAAGTTATGTTATTTTATATACTGTTTGGTGGTTTTAATCAGTAAAAATGTACATTGTACAAGCTCACAGCATGTTTTGTGTATAAAATCTATTATCAATCTACAAAGGACAATATTTCCCTCTTAAAGTACTTCAAAACTGCACTAAAATACATTAGATAAGTACTGTACTTTCCAATGTACTTTCCAATACTGCAAACAAGGCTTATTAAAGAATAAAGAAATATAAATATATTTACTTATGCTGTGATGGCATCACATATTTGGTCTTTTTTGGTATTACATTAATAAGAGGTACTTTATAAAGTCTTTTTATAGCTTGCACTTGATACTGATTCTGCATTGTGCTGCTCAGTGTTAAGAGAAAAGAGAATAGGTTTTCTGAAGTTGTTGAAATGAAAGCACAGTATACCCTGTCAGACTCTTATGACAGTGCACAGCCATAACCACTTTGAAAAGAAATCAACACCACTGTGAGGAATCTTCATACATTCATTTCACTTGAACGACTTCTTACGAGCAGATTTACCCTTTTTTTTTCCATCAGTGTGGAAAGAAGATGTACTTCTGTCATTGCCCTGTTTGGCATGCTGCTCCGCAACAGTTAAAGTTTAGAGGCACCCTGCCCTCTCTATGAGGGCTTGTATTGCTTTCATAATATGTGTCAGATATTCAGATATGTCACAAGAAATCAAGCCTTGATCAAAACCAAAGCTGACTGTCGACGAGAAACGGGGAAACATCAAAGAGCTTACAGTAGAAAGGCGGAGGTGGTTGAAGTTGTGTGTGTGAATGTGTGTGTATGTGTGTCTGTGTGTGGTGATGGTGGTTTCCCACTTCTTGTTAATTCTCTTTATAAGAGCTGTTAAGCACATTCAGCAGTCATCAAGAATTGTGTCCACTCTCGGGCCTCCGGTGGGACTGCGTGTCCTGAGGTTTACTGTTGCTTGCTTGTCATGTCCACGTCAACAGCACTTATCGCCTTCTGTCTGAGCGCTGAGACATTTCCCAGGCATTTAGCTGCCTGTTTGTCTTCTCTTGATTTCCTCTCCAAATCTGTCACATATAGTCTTCACCTGACACCTCACAGAGTGTTCCTCTCTCAAACACTGTCAAAACAGGGAGATCCAACAGGAAGAGATAACAGCAGGGAACCACAGATTGCCAAATGTTATACACTGATCAGACACTGCAAATAATGACCTGAGTAGGCAAAACGGTCTGGGATCGTTTACTTCATCAACACGCTGACTGCTATCCAAATAAGAAAAAATGAACAGTTTGTGTTCACAGTTTTGGTTTTGTAGTTCATTTGGACTCAGAATTATCAAGTGCTGCTTTATGCTGCTAGCACATTGTACTGTATGTCAATAGCACAGAGTCCAGAGTTTTCACATCACTAAGACTTTCCCTGTGCTTTTATTTCTTGGAGCAAAATCACTGGCATGAAAACAATGCACTTCACAGTGAAGGCCTGGCATAGACTCAAACACTTTTCTTTGGTGCATTTTTCTTTCCTTGCCTTTCTTCCCCAGTGAAAACCCCTCTATTATTTCAATAAGCTCTTGGTTTTAATACATTATTGATCTTAAGGTTGAACTACGGGCCATTGCATTACCAGGATTCTAAAGCCCATCATGGCATGACACTCATGTACTTGTGAAAAATTATACCAATTATGAAATCAACCGACAACTACCTCAAAAAACAATCAATTGTCACATTGGAAAGCTATTGGCTTTGTGGTTACACAGAAGGGGTGGGCGTTGGATGTTTAATGACTTCCAAATACTGACTTCTCTCTTTTTTTCAAACACTTATTACTATTCACTCTGAGATGGTTTTGCTCTAAAGCAAGCCTTCGATTATGTTTGATGCTCTGTGTTGAGCGACCGTGTGCCAATAAGACAATAGCATTTGCCATTGATTAGCCTCTATGAGCACCGAAGGCTCAACACCACCACGTGCACTTAAAAGCCTACATTAAGGCTATGAATTATGATTAGTATACGGCATACCAGTGCATTAGGAAAGGACATATTCATTTTAATTCAGCAAATGCCACAAAGCTAGCTCAGAAGAGAAAGCCATTTCTAGCGCCACTAAAGTGGGAGGGGGGCCAGGGACTGAGTGCTCGCGGGGTCAAGTGCAAGCCGTGTCTTTGACAGTGGCTGCCTGCCTGTGTTTCCATATCACAACGTTCAATCATGCAGTGCCCTCATGCAGAAACCTTTAACTCAATGCTCATAAATGCAGGGAAGCAAAGCTTACTGTGTGCTCCAGCACCAACAACCTCTGTGCTTGTGTTTGCTGTGGTCAGTGTGTATTTTCCATTGTTTTGTTTTTGCGCTTAATACATGAGGATAGTGTTTTCTCATCTGCAGATAAAAGGTGCACATTAAGAAAAATCAACCAAGCAGCGCTACCTACAAAGAACTTGTTGGGGTATGAAAAGCTACAATTAAGGTCACCTTTATTGTTTCCAATCTAAATCATCGCTGTGACATCTAAATGACATTTTAATGAAATTTTTAGACAGGTTATTTTGAATAGTTTCCTAAAAGATGCAGAAGGTTGAGCAGTGGTGAATTGCAAGTGTCTTTGGGGGGGGCGGGTGGCTTGACGGGCGTACAAAATCTCAGCCAAATAAATGAAGTGGAGATGGTAATACAGTGTGTTATAGCAGAGAGTGACAAGCCCGTTCCTCCCATGAAGCAGCTGAGCTGGCATTAAACAGACAAGACATCCCGTTCAGTCAGTTATCAGCCCAGGAATAATGAAGGAACAGGCCGGCAGACCAGGACGAGTCACCCTAGTCAGCCAAGTGGAGAATTTAATTTCGTGCAGGTTTCTCTGCAGCCAAGCATTTCCCCATCGGAGGTCCACTGGTGCTTGGGTGAGCATGGACAACTCAGTGCACCCAACTCCGAGTCTCTCCGGCACTGACAGAGATGTGTGGTGATGGATTTTAGAGTAGAAGGGGAAGAGGTGGACTTAAGTTTGGGCAGGGCTGTTAAAGAGGAGAGGGAGCGATGACAAGCTAACTTCAGAGAAAAGTAAGAAAGCGATCACTCGTGCTCCTCATTTTCCAGAGTATGGGTGCATTATTAAATCAAAGACAGTGAAATGAGAAATGGGTCCTGTCTGACCCAAAGATATGTAGGAAGGAATTAATATTGTCTGTGCTTGATGTTACCCCTGTTCCACCAACTGCGACTCTGCCATAGCATGGCCACTTGGCCACTAGATTTAAATATCATGACTGATTTCTTGCTGTAGTCTAAACATTATGATACCTTAGCTATTTATTTCTTCATTTTCAATTTTTAGCATGTTTTAAAAAATCTTGTATAATAACTTTTCCCAGTGCCTTTACAAGAATTTTAGGTGAATTTGTTAAATTAATTTCTTTTGACTTTGTCAATCTTGTCAATTCTTCTAGGTGGTGAACACTGCTTCCAAATCTTTGGAATGTAAAGCCTATTTATTTTCTGTTGTGTCTAAGCAGCTTTTGGTTGAGCCTGGCAACATTAGCTTGTTGGTTTGGTGTAAGCACTTTGATGTAAGGTTGGGGAAAAAAGTGAATTACGGCTGCTGGAACTAAGAGTTTGGCAAATTAGGTTAGCTTAGCTAGTAAAAAGACCTCCTCTGAAGTTCTCTAATTAGAATTTTAAATTAACATTTGAAATCTTTTTTGTTAAGTCAGTGCAGAAAAAAAGTGTAATAATGGCACGTTGTGGTTTTATTTGACTTTGATTTGCCAGACTATTTCTTTATCTCTATCTCTTTTTTTTTTTTTTTTTTTTGATCAAGTGTTTCCTCCCCCAGTTTCCTGCCAGGTCTTACAGTAAGTTGATCTCTCCTCATTGTGTTTTTAATAAAGCAGAATTATGAACAATGACGCTACTGTAAATAGCCCTTATGCTGATAAAGACAAGCTCAATTTTATATGTGTTAAATTGTTCTTATGATAGCCTCCTTTCGAGCCAAGCACTGGACACAAATCGTGCCATTCAGCTCTCTCCAATTTATTGTCTACAGCGGCTGTTAGGGTGTTTTTCTTCTCTTTTTAAACAATGTGTGACTTTTTTTTTTTTAGTCAGTAAGATAATTTGGGTATTGGCAGCTGTAAATTCCCAAGAACCAAGCCCAACCATTTTTCTGAAGATAATATCATCTATCAGTTTTTAGCTTTCTCTCAAGTTAAGGCATTTTGTCCCCTAAAACTTAACACCCCTACAAAATGAATTACTTTCAATGGTCTGCATAATATACATACATTTAAAAGGAAGCTGTCCCCAAGCATCATTCCCAGCAAGCCAAATGAGGCAACCCCTCTAATTGTGAGGTAACGGTGAAACATGAAACGTGAAGCTTCGGTTTTTCTCATGTTGATGAATTTAAACTTTTCCATGCGTCTACATATGAAGTCTCTGGAAATGAATCCCAGTTGATTTATATGTATAGGTAGCAGTCAAAATGAAGAGAAATCCAGCACTGAGGCTTCCTTAAGCACCTTTGCAACAGTGTAAGAGGTTTTCCTTCTGATGTTTGATCATGTAGGCTTTCCATCTATCTGATGTCAGGTAAAATGATCATCCCAGACAATAGCAGAATCTTTCATGAATGATCCCATAATCTGGGATCGTGCTTGGCTTTAGCAAAAGACTATGGCTAACATTATCACCTCTGTCATACATTCAATATTTCATCACTCTGTGTGGATAAGGGAACTGTCCTGGTAAATATTGATCCTATCAGTGAAAAATATCACAGGATTAAGGAAGTTACTCAGATTTGTTCTATTAGTAGTTATTAGACTTCTTTTTTGATACTTGCAGAACAGTCATAATACTTGATAGGGCCTTCTGTGCTGTTCAGCTGTTCAGTGTTGCTGCCAGGCCCAAGTCACAGCCAAGAATTTATGGACACACTTTGTTTATAGATTGTTGTGTACAGTATGTGCATATATGTATCTTTACATAGATGTATTTCCTTATTAGTCAGGTCTTACGGTACATTTCTGTTGGTGTGACTGTCTCCACACCAACAGTGACCACTCATTTGGAAGCGAACCAAACGCCTGTGGCTGTAAAGACCTGCCCAGGGTCCAGGTTCTTAAAGCGGAAATAATTGCAGAGGTGCACGCTCCATTAAAAGCAACTATTTAATACAATAATCATTCAATTAAAAATCCCTTGTAGCAGCTGCCACAGTTGATTTGGATCAAAGGAACATGCTATTTGTGGTATGAGGCAAACTGTTTAACCAAGGGCCACAATCCGGTCTATCTGCAGAAAGCACTGCATAATTGTACCTGCAGACCACATCATTTGAAAATACGCTCATAATTGTTTCTTAGCTTTGATTCTTAAAGGAGTTACAATTAATGTTTTCTTCTTGCGGGTGAACCATGTCATAAATGTGCCCCCAGTGATAATTTTAACTGAGTTTAAACTCTGTTCTGGTTAACTTGCACCAATATCTGCATGGAGGAGAACGATTTTGAGGAACAGAGTTTCAGTTATAAATTATTCAGGATGCAGAACTCTTCTATAGGCAGAAAGTCTCTCAGTTATTGACATTTTTTACTTTGTGTTTTTATAAACATATGTATTCTGTGTGTATTAGTTGCTTGACTTCTGTCTATGTGAAAACATGGCTAGTCTGATGTAAAACTCATCATACACTTTACACACTTTGACAATCATTTCAGTATGGTTTATCCTGACAACTGACCATTGTAAAAGCCAAGTCCAAGTACACAAGAACATTTGGTTCCACATTGACAACCAATAAATTAAGTGTTACCTGATCCTAATTACAATAATGAAAAAGTTTTAGCAAATTCTGTCCTCTGACTACAACTTGTGCTGTTTTGAAAATGATCTCACAGTAAGAGCAGAAGATAAAAAAAAAAAAAAACACTTTATCTGCAGGCAGTGTTCCTTGCAAATTGCACCAACAAAGTACAACCTTGCATTTATAAGCAGACTACTACAAAATAATACAAAGTACTTAAACGATATTTCAACACCTGTCATTTGCTAAAGGATGAATTAAGCCCCTCAACTAGGTAGCTGACTACATGATCAGGAATATGCCATGGTAACTGAAGGTTTCCCAGTCATGAGCATTTGTATTTTTCATTTCTATATGATTGCTTGCATGGAGTTAAAACTGCACTCTGCACATAGTATAGCATGCATGGAAACGTCAAGTGTGACGGGGCAATGGGTTTAGATTCTGATGAATGCTGCTGCAAGTCAAAAGTGGAAACACACACAGCTTGTGGATAACCACTAACTCCTTAACTTGCTTCTAATGCATGTGTCAGTACGTCGAGTTGCCTCTATACAAAACTGTCTGCTCACAAACTCTGTAGCAAATAAATAGCAAAACAACAAAGTTGTACTGTAAAAACATACAGTATTTATTTTCAAAATTCTGCTTTATGTATGCTCTCGTTTTATCCCTATATGATGCAGCATTTTACTTGGGTTTGCAGAGTAAACTGAGGCAAAGGATGTGAATTATTTTGAGCGGGAAGAGAAATACAAAAGAGAAGTTTGAGAAACAAAACAACGCTGCACCCGTTTTACAGTTGCTAACCAAATGGCCTTTCAAATTGGAAACGTCAGACATTATGCAGCTGGTTTGCATGCGAGGCCATTCTTCATTACAGAGAGATGGCTTTGTGTTTTTATCTTGTTGGGTGCCTTTTGAGCAAAGGAGCACATTACATTGAGTCTTTGTTTTATTGTGTTCAGCAAATTAATAAATGGGAGGCACAGTGGGAAAAATAGATATGAAAATGTGTACTTTGCATTATTGAAAAGCCCATCCACTAAAGGTTACCAGCAGCTATTGTAGTACAATCTGTGAAATGTAATTAGAGTGTGTGTGAGAGAGCAGCACAGATAAAGCTGCCTCTGCCATTATGGACTCCCTCATAACATTTTGCTTCCCCCTGAAACTTATTCTCTCTGAACTAATTTTGCATGACATATTGCATTTCTGCTTCAGCTATCATGAGGCTACCTGTGAATTAAACTGGGTTTGCAATACAGCAAATTTCCAGATTACATTTTGGACATGCAGATATCTCATATTTGCTATGATTTATTAATTCAAACCAGACAAAACTCACAACATTACTTGCAGTTGTTACACTGCTGGTGCCCTGTGCATGTTGATATGTAAGTTATGAGGTGGATAGAGAAGAGGAAGGAGTGTTGGGATGATTCACAGAAAACTGCCTGGTAAGGGAATTCTGAAATGATGAAAGACGTACGAGTTTCCCCAAAACAGAGAATATTATAATTTTCAACTGTTGACATTTACAGGTGTCTCTTAAAATCTCATTTGATCAGGCAAACATTCAGGCTATATAACAGATATATGGTATTCCTCTTATGCAGCCTGACCTACAGCATCCTCTGTACTGAGTTTTCATCATAGATCTGTGTCTATCTGTGCCTCACATTGGTTTTGATACCTCAAAAGCTTCAGTTTTTGTTGGAGCGGTGGTAGCATAATCGCTGGCTGGATTATGTTTGGGGACATTGTATTTTTTGAATGTATGTAGAGTTACATTTATTAACAGCAGCAAGGCGAGGTAGATGGTGGACGTATAAAGCTCATTACAGAGTTCACGTCCTCGGCCACACTTTGGTTGAGGTTAGGTTCATGTTAATTAACATATTCTGTTTTGTGCTTTAAACCACTGTTGACTTTTTCAGCTGCTAGCATTAAGAGCTGTTAGCATCAAGAGTTTAAATTCTTTAACAAAGCACAAAATGACTAGCACATAAACATAATTTCTAAGAAACAAAGTTTGCTTTGGAATTGCCTTTAAAATACTAAATGTTCACAGTTTCTGACCAATGCACATGCAGTGTACCAACATATGAGTGGTTTTCTTCATTTGCTTAGAAAGCAGAAATGACTGATTTCCAGACCTTTCCATGCAGTATTACAATGTGGTCTAATGTGGCTATAAATGATATTATATGACTCACGATTGTAGCTATTTAATTGTAATTAAAATAGTTTTCAGTTAGGTGTTTATATAGTATTTTTGGTTGGTGTGTGAGGCCATATTTGTGGACATAAAAACACACTGTGTGATTTGTAACCATTCATTTTTAGATAAAAGCCCAAACCAGGGTTAGATGATTCAAAATGATCACTGTATTCTGACTGAGGACTTTTGTTTAGCTTCTCTGGTTTTCAGTTTCGTAGGACAACAATATGTGATTATATTTATGTGTAGGTGATGGGAGGTCATTAGAAATTTCTATCACATAACGACCCAATGAATTTCTTTTCCATGCTTCCCGTTCTTAGATAAACCAGCTCTTCTTTTAATGGTGCCTCTCCATGAGAAGAGTGATAATGGAAGCCAACCAGGCCAAAAGTTGAGCAAAAAGGAGAAATGATTAAGGAACCTTATTAAAAGCAACCTTGTAGATTCAGACGCGTGATGGAGAGCACATTATGAGGCCTGATCCTTTTCAAATGACACCACGGTTTCCCGAACACGCCGAAAAACCTGATTAGGGTGACAAGCACTGAGTGATACTGCAAACCTGTTAATAACATGAAAATTAGAAGGGGCTCATGCAAAGAAAGGAGATTAATTTAGCTGGAGTCCATCTTGCGCAAATTGCGAAGTTGTGAATATGTTTTCAGATAATGAGCCTTCCTACTTGTCAGCTCACTTGTCATTTTCTGTAATTAATGTTAAGGAAGACTCCTTCCTGATGGTTCATATTACTCATGTACCAGGAAAATTTCTCCCCAGAAATAATTTACATTTATTATCATCAGTCTGTTTGTGTGGTTTATTTCACAGTGGAGTAATTTATTGCAGCGCCATTTCGCTCGCCTTGATTAGTCACTCGTCAGACTGAGATGTAATTTTTTTCCTTCATATGTCTGCGCCATGGAAATTGAAAGTGTTTTTGGCTCAGCGTGGTACCTTCTCAGCTCTACCTTTCACTCCTTTTCCTTTCATTTTTGTGTGTGTGTATGTGTTTACCTCCTCAGTGTTTGGAAAGCATGTTCTTGCTTCTTACATACACCTATCTAAACATTTTCTGTCCTTCTGTTGTACTGTAAATCTCAAACACGTGAGATACAAACACGCCAGATGTAAAAGTTTATTAAAAAAACAAAAGTTACATCTGTAAATATAAATGAAAATAATATTTTAATTTATCATACAGCGCAGAATGGATATCTAGAGTGGAGAACAATGAAATTACACATTTGATTTCTTTACTCTGTGAAGTTTATTCCCCTGTGTCCCCACAGATACCAACCACACAGATTTACCCCACTGTGGTGTGACCGTAACTCAAAGAAATATTCATTTAAGACAGATATTTAAATCAGCCTTGCTTAGCTACTAAGCTTTGCTTCTCTTTGTGTCAGTAAATTTATAAGCCCACTTCTTAAATGTATTATTCATCCAAGCATGTAAATAATGCATGCCTGCTTCCACAGTAAATTAACCCTTTACCTTACCAGGGATACAGGAGTCATTGTTTTGAAAGGCAATTATGTCATTTAATTAATGTTGTAATTAATACTGTAATTAGCTTAAACACCCTGCAACCGAGTGCCACTACTAAGCTGTCTTAATTAAATAGATTGAACGGTTTCATATCTTTTTGCACTGTCACGTCGCAGGTTGCACAGAAATGTGCCATCATATTTGCACATTTCAGAAAAAAACTTTTTAAGACAAATAAGGCGAGAGAGCTCATTCACAGATAATGTGTGTAATAAAAGGGAAGGAAAGGTTATAAGCTTTCTGTCTTTACAGCTTCTCCTCACTAAGAAAATGCCTTAGTATTGGCCAGTAATTTTTAAACTACCATTGTAAATCCTCACTGTGTCTACGTAACCTGCTTGGTCACAATTTCATTCTCTATCACAGTGGGAGTCATTGTCTGCTAAAATTATGAAACAAAATAAATCCAATTCCCAATTCAGCTTTCAAACTAAAGGTAAGGGAGCTGTGCAAGATCTGTGCAAGCTTGTGTTTTATTGCTGCAGTACAGCGGAGGGAGCGGGCAGACAGCTAATCCGCTAGTAGAGAGTTTTTATCCTTGCCCAACCTGACAGTGATAGAAAGTGTTTTCCCCAAACTAGAAAAATAGTTGGGAGAGGATGAAATAGCAAAGAGGTCAGTGAATACTGAAGGATTTTCAGTCCACTCAACTCCGCTGACTGCAGGTCCGGCTTTGTATTCATGGGCTGTGAGCATCCGTACAGCTCATCTATTGTGCATGTGTATGTCAGGATTATTTTTGAAGCCAGCCGCTTCGGCACTAGCAGGAAGCAATAAGGAGGAACTCCCTGCTTGTAAAATTAATTCCCCTTGGAGTGTGGCTGAAGATCCTGGGAGTTAGTGGGGAGATATAAGCTGCTTTAAGGCACAGGATTTCTTTTTCTGTGGGGGTTGTTTGCATTATATTCTCTCTCAAGATGTAAATAATGTATAAAAAAATTTGAAACAAGGGAATAAGGGGAAACATTTTAAGTGAATTTGCTCTCGTGCATCAGTGGAACACACTGGCTTTCTATTTGTTTGCAAGTGATTTTATCAATGTCATTAGACCATTCATTGAACTAAGTGAGGAATCCATCAAAAGCTGACAGGAAGCTGTAGACTAATGGCTGTTAGGCTGTAATATTCTTTAATATGATTTTTATTTGCCTTAATTTCATCTTCTTTTACACAGGTCCCAAATCAGTAGAGAGCGGCTGAACACCTGAGCAGTGAGTGTATTTCTGCAGCTTATCGAGATGGTTTTTTACCAGAAGCTTTCCTCTCCATGTGTATTTATTCAGGCAAAAAACAAACAAACAAGAAATTAAAGTAATAAACTACAGCTCTCAGTAAACTGGAGTGAGAAGCACATTGTGTGACAATTGTGCTTCACTGCGGGGACACATGAAACAAATTAGGATGAGTATATATTACGTCTTTGGTTGCAAGCGGGACAGCAATTTGTGCACACGCGGAGCCTCTGCATCCTAATTTTATCTTTTCATACTCCTCTGCATTTGGAGCCACCTTCATCATACACTCCAACACTCTAAATTAAAAATAGCTCAGCAGGTTTCTATTTTGTGCTGACACAAACCTAATTTTACACCTCCTTTCAGTAGTTTCCCCTGTTCTTACACTTCATATCCTCCGAAACAATCAAGCACGGCCCTGAAATTGCCTGAAACATAACAAAACAAATGAAATGGAAATTAATTTTTTGCAACAGGATTATCTACCCGTGTGACTATTATCTTTCCATGCTGTTTATCTGGAGCAAAAGGAGGAGATAATTTTACAATTAATGGCAGAGGATTCAGAACCCTACTGTAATCATTAGATGACACATCTTGAAGAAATAGCCCTTCATATTGCCTTACCCTGGGCTTCAATAATCTTGACCCTGGGTATTAATGGATGAGTTAATGGCCTGCAGAAATCCTTTAATTTATGCCAGGGTGAATTAAGAATAAGTAATGGATTCTGCTTTTCAAAATGTCCAGACAAGGCATTTCCGTTCAGCCTATCTGAGAAATCAAATTATCATATTATCTCTTTGAATGGGTCTTCTGAACCCATATTTCACAATATCTGATGGAAATAGTTTTGACATTCATTACATGACTCTTGCTTTATTGTGGCTTGCTAGTACATGCTATGACAAAGGGGGATAATGATTTTCCAGGCAGCGATGAGGAGAATGGACGTGGAAAAAAAAAAAAAAAGAATCAGAAATGACAGATCAAACTTTCAGTGTCCTAATGTAAATACAAATGTAATTATGGAAGTGTAAATTGGTTTGACTCTCTGGAGAGAGGCCACTACCCTTTACCCTTGTCTTCACAATAAATTCACGGAACATGTGAAAAAAAAAAATACTAGCAGGCACTTGGATATCTCATTAATTTTGTTACCTCATGTTTGTGTTTTAAGATTCACAGTTGTTAGATAAACACAGTGAGATACTTTAGCCACTGTGGTGTCTCATCAAAGCTGTTGAACACTGGGATGATTTGAATGTCAGCTTACCAACATGGCGTTACTCCTCTCAGTATGTTTATGATTCTGGTTTAATTCTTTGTATTTACTATAAGCACTCTCACTCATTTACTGATATGTATCGGTTTTCATATGTAGAAGAAGATTCAAACTGGGATCAACTTATCAAGCTTTTGCAAATTTCTGGAAATTTTCAGTTGAAATCAGCACAAATTCAATCATATTGTGTGTGTGCATGCACACACATCAGAGATTCAGTTAATCAGTTACGTGTTTTGTAATGTCACCGTAATTAAATAACTGTTTTACTATAACTCTGCTCATCATCATTTAATATTTATAAATGCCATCACTTTGTCATATTCGGGCCATCCTCTCCATGACCAAGGCATTTTAAGAAGTATAATCATTTTATGATCGTTGCATCTTCAGCTGTTGCAGATTCAATTAAAGGTGCAACAGTATGATATTCAGGGACACAATAATAATAAAATAAATGCAACACCTCTGCAAAGTCAGGTTTTTATTGCTTTTTATCTCCAAGTTTTTGTTCAGCTGTTGTTGACTCTTTCTTAATAAACTTAATGGTTGATTTTAAAGCATATAGATATACATTTTGCATTTTAATGCCATCAAGGGGCAAAAGTTTAGAAATTAGCGTCTGTATGGTAAACTACATGCAGTAGCGCATACTGCTGCGTGGGCACACGGATCCTATAAACACTGCTGCAAATCACAAAACACCTATGCTGAACATTCTGAATATTTTTTTTTTTTTCGTAATTGCACTGATGTAGTTATTTATTTATTATGTATTTCAAAGGTTCAAAATATCCTCTAAACATGAATGATGAGTTCAGTATAAACTATTAGTGGTTTATTAGTTACACCTGTACAGTCGAATGTAATCCAATACAATAGTTGTTTCTAATAGTCTTTCCTCTTCATGTACATAAATGCAGAGGCAGATAAAATGCTAGAACTTTTTGTGTAATGCAGTTGGGTGCAAAAATACAAAAAAACAAAAACCAAAAAAGTCAACATGACTTTCAGTATCAATAAAAAAATAACCATGATGAGCTTTACAAAGACACGTCTGTGCAAATATTCATTCATTCCCAAAGACGCAGTACAATTTATTGCAGGGCTGTTGTAATGGATTGCATTAGCTTGTACAAGTGGCCCTAATAAACTGATAGCTGAGCGTACATTAATATGCTTTAACTGTTACAGACACAGAAGTACCTCTCTTCACATCTCCTCTGCACCCTGTGGATTGAAGACGCTCTTTTGAGGGGTGGGGCGGTTCATACGCTGCCTTTGCTCACAGCCAGGCCTGCATTTTTATTGGATGATGTCATACACGTGTCACAGCGAAGGAGAAGTTTGATGTGAGCCGTAACACTGTCGGGGAGTTGTCCTGCGATGATGAAGTCATCCCTACACTTGGCTGAGACGCTTTATTTTTCTTTAACATATCGCTCGGCTCCTCAGGTTGTACAACATCCTGTAAGTGGACCTGAGCCTCCTCAACCCTCATAACCTCCACATACACACGCACCAAAACTCACACATACTCTCCTGTCAAACAGCAACACAACACTGGCAGTTATTTGGGTTTTGTTTGTAATCTTTTTGGGCGCTTTGTCAGGCAGGCGCAGTGATATTAGTGTGAGTGCACAAAAGCCCCCGAGTGGTGTCACGCACAATTAATGTCCCCAGGTAGCAACTCCATTAGTCTTATGAACTCAAGTCGCAGTGGGGAATGCTAATGGTGGAGGTGCCGTAGGGCATTAGGAAGGAGTGCAGCCAAAGCTACCACTTTACCCTTCGATTTGACCAGTGTGCACCTCCATCTCACTTTAGAGCCCTACAACCAACACCCCGCCCCCCCACCCCCCAAAACCTCGACACGTTAGCGAGACACACTGTCAAGTAGCAAGCAGCCTCAGAAGAGTCCATTGGCAATGTGTGCCACTCACTCACACAGCTGTGGGCCGTTCCTTTTTAATGATCATTTATATATCCCAGGCATCTTATCCAAATGTCTCCAACATAACAGTGACATGTATTGTGTCACTCCAATGGACCCTTTGAAAGTCTGTATTTTCAGTTTTATGTGAAAACATCCCTCCGTGGTTAATCATTGTCAGCTTTCATAAATGTTGACTTCCATCTCAGCAGCCTCAAATCCCACATGGTCACGTGACCTCCTCCACTACAGATCCCCATCCTGACCTTGCTGGTGTAGAAGCATGGAGCGGTTCATTTGATCTAACAGGCCTACAGCTGAGCTAAACCCAGCGGTGAGGCCTGCCTGCTCCCCTGCTCCATGCCCGCTCTAGCATGGATGTATTTAGGAAGCCTGGTAGCTACCTTTACATCACAGCTCAATAGCATCATGTTGCCTCCGAACATACATGTCAATTCTGTGTCACACAGTCCACGGAGCGAAAAAAGAGGTGGAGGTAGTCTGTGATAAAGCACGAGCTGACAGAAAGCAGAGCGATAGAGAGAGAAACGCTGGTAATTTTGGTAGAATGAACCCACATCGCCAAGCAACCTCCATCCAGGCATGAAAAACACAAGTCTGCCATGACAGTGACTGCAAACGGAGAGAAGCCACTCTCAGCCTATTCACAGCCTTTATTACATTATCAATTACACATTATAAAGGTACTCCACACGGTCTGGTTCTCTATGCCTTACTCCATCATGTTGTGCCGTCATCACTCAAACTGAGGCCCACACGGGAAGGCCGGCGGAGCTCTCAGGTTCCAAGGCGCCCTCTCGCCGTTGCTATGGAATGCAGTGGCTGTTTTATTGCTTGTGGCAGTAATTGCACTTACATTTGATGGTCTTTTGTTGAGATAAACCCCACAGCTGGCTCTCTGTTAGTCCGTGCTCCAAGCCAACGGAGTCACAATGCTCCTATACGTGTGACAATTCACCAGTCTAAAGCACATCTTTTACTTGTTGTGTGCAAAGTGCAAAAATAATAAATTCTTGAAAGTGTGTGTTTTGCTTATAAGTCAGTGGTTAAATGAGTCTTACGAGTTTTTATTCAGCAACCTAAGTCCTTAACAACTGCATTAAAGCATCTGCTGCGGTCATTTACTGGAAGGATCAAAAGCATCCACAGCTGTTTCAAGTCCACATCTTTGATTTTATGGCCTCCCTAAGAATGAGCCACGCAAGTGTTCATATTGATTTGCACATTAAATATATTAGTAATAAAACAACATCCTGCTGCAAACCAATTGTAAAATCAATAGTAATTGGAACCAAAATATTATGAGTTCTTGGTCTGCAGTCTTATTGTCTCTGTAACTGACCAGTGAAATCCTGTATGTTTGCACAATAAATGTGATAAATATTGATAACAGTGTCAAATGAATGTATGGGTGTAATTCTGAGAGCCTAAATATAAATTGAATAAACTCTGGAAAGATGGTCTGTGATGGAAAAACAGGAGGTTAACAAACCAAACCAGAGCTAAACTTGATCAACTTGTACAGAAACTGTTATTGATCCACAGAAAATGAGAAAATTTGAGAGGGACATACAGCTTGGAAATCAAGTGAGCTCACACTTTATAAGAGTCCAGGGCACAGACTGGCGAACACACACCTGAACATCATATAACAAAATGTGATGTCACTGGTTCCCAGGCTAGGCTCTAACTTGAATCAGTAGTTTGTATCAATGAGCAGAGGATTTCCAAAGACATGAGAGAAACTTTCTAAATATAATAACTTGTCTACACCCGCCTTGGTGAGGAAATAATGCCAATAAAGAACTGATTTTTTTGGCCACTTGTTGGTAGCGGAAACAGGTTGTGAACACAACACAGACATAACATCACCTTTGAAGTTGATATGGTCAGTAAAGAATTGCTTATTTACACATCCTGGAATTAAGAGTTGAGCCCCTGGCCACCTGTGAATGGGAGTTCAGTATTTCCTCTCTTTGCTCTCAAACCAATCCTGTGGGAACTATCTGGCTCTTTAGCTGCTAAATGTTCATCTGTGTTCACCAGTTAGGTGCTAACTGTGTCTGTCGTCCATTTGGTGCTGAGCAGGTAGTGTGCACTGGGATTTTAGAGCTTTCTTTTTTTTGTTGTTGCTGAAAACAGAAGGCCGGGCAGCTAAACACGGGGCTGACACTCATTATAAATCTCAACATGAACAATCTCTTTCACAGTTTTCACCGTCATGTTGTGATTTTATGGTGAAGTGTTACTTGAGAGTCAAGATATTACTGAGATTAACTGTGTGATGCAAACTGCAGTCTGCACTACCTGACTTTCTTGAATCTCTGTGATGAGCCTAAATTATGCACATATTTATTAGACAAATTGTAGCCTGTCAAGACCAATGTAAACATACAGAGAGCAGTCAGCTGGAATTATCTTTAATGTTTTAATACTCTTAATAAAGCAACTTTTAAATATATCCTTTCACACTTCAGAAACAGTGCGTGACAAGAAAAAAAAGTTTCTTTACCTGAGAGAACGTGTAAGCAGAAGTGTACTTTTAATAGCAAGAACTGAGACTCTGCTCCTGTTATACTCTGGCTCTCCTCTGGTGTGGGATCCCGTGGTGCAGGAAAACAAAGCATGAGGTGTGTCTTATTCTCCATAGAGTGCCCTGGGGCCAAGGAGTGAGCTTGCTGCCATCCTGGAGGCTTTGAGTGCTTTATAACAGCGTACACAAAGGACTAGCTTCCCACAGCCCAGTCATTAACAAGTGGGCAGCAGTGAAGGCAAAGCCAGAGAGGGGCCTTCCACTGTCCTGCCACCACACCTGCTTCCACATTCACAAAGCCAGGCTGGCCCAGCATGAAGGATGACTTGTAATGCGCTGAACTCCAGGGAAAGCAAACCGGCTCTCCTGTCTTGTTTGTTTGATAATTCAAGAGTTTCTGACAACAGTCTACTGCTGAGGACCACAAAAACAGATGAATTCTGCAGCTTTATCATCATTAGCCCCATCACAAGAGCAAACACGGCACTTTAACAAGGGCTGTTTTACACTAAAACACAATACAACACAATTACAGTTTAGTTTACATACATTTCGTATGGTAGCTTATGTCACTGGAAAACTCTACCGTTCTGTCTATGTCTATAACACATTTCCAAATGTGAAATGAAACCTATATATAGTTTACACAATGTAAAAGCCTACACAAGATATATAATATATATTTAAGATACATAACATGCCATACATTTCTTCATCTGTGAATGACCTTTTGGTGAACAAAACTAAAATATATTTGTTAATGCATAAATAACATAACGTTTCTTCTTTGGTGTGACAACAATACTTTAAGGTAATGGAAGGCAACTAATATGAATATTATTATTACACACATAGTAGTGAGATCTATGGGACCACAATCAATGAGGAAGGAAGGCCAATGTCAACACAACACAAAATGATTAAAAGGTTTTATTTATTTAAATGTTTCCAATATAGAAATTAGAATAAGTCTCATTTGCACAGATGCAAAAACACATGCACATTTATACACACAGGCGTACAGAGAGACCGTGAATGACATTTGCTACTATAAGCTTAACAAGTCACATGCAGTGGCGCTGCTAGTTTTTCTTAATGATGTCTTAAATTTAAGACTCCCTATGTATATGTGAGGTCTTACATTTAAGAGCAACAACAAAACACATTAGAGTCCCCATAAACATACCTTGCTCCACAAAAGCCAAGATGGATTTAAGTGGTCTCAGTTTTTCTTCAGGATGACAGATGAGAACATGAGAGGCAACATTTACTTTTGACCATTCTGGATCAAATACCAAACCTGCTATTTACTCAGTGAACAATGTCAGCGGACGCAGACACATCACAGACCAGACTGGACTAAATTTTGATGGATGTCAGTTGGGACTGCTAGACTTCAGGTGAAAGCGGATATGTGACATTTACTTACAGAGACTGCTTGCCAGCAAGTCACAGTGTTATGTAAATAGCACACCTGTCGGCTCATTGACGTGCCTGGCTTATAGAAAAATCTGTCTTTTAGGGTTGAAATATTGTATAAGCATAGCATTTTGTGCCATCTGTGAGAATGTTCAGTAAGGGACTGCATGAAAATTATTGGGGAGCGGGGGAGGGGGGACCTTATGTTTTTTTTTTTTTTTTCAAAAAGCTTCCCCAGTGTTGATAGTATTTTCTTTGAATCCTTCCCTGGAGAAAAGAAATACTGCAATACCCATGTATATTAGATATGTCTTGTAAAACAGTACGCACCAATTTAAATAATAAATATGATAATCTTAATGAGGAATGTCTACATTAAAAGTGGAATTACAAATTGCCATATCTTTTAGAAACAACACAATGTTGAAAATTGTCTTAATGAAAAGGTATTACTGTAACTGAATGACTTCACCGCACATGCAGCTGCCGAGCACCATATTTCCTCCTCACTGACATATAATGACCTACAACCTCTAGTGGCAGTGCTCGATTTTATCCCTGCTCTGTTTCAGTTGTGATAATGTCTTTTAGCACAGTGGCATTAACAAAGACAAATGCTGTCATTTTCCATCATGGTCAAGTTTTGATACTGAACCACGGTCACTCTCACTTCCTTCTCCAGGTTTATCCTATCTTTGAGGAATGGTGAAATATGAAAAGAAAAAAAAAAGCTGACATGATGGTGATAGATCACAAGACCATCAATTTCATTATGAGTCCCTTCACAAGGAAGCCAGTCAGAGAAATTTACATTGTTAATATTGTGCAATAATCTACAGTACAGGGATAGCAGATAAAACAAGAATGGACATTTTACGTTTCTAACCAGTGAAGCTGTATTGGCTTTACTCCATAAACAATGAGCTCTGTTTGCTGTAATGGCTTTTGGGTGCCCCACTTGTGTCTCTCTAATTACTTTGGTTTCATCAGGTCCTACAAGAAATCTGGTGAGGAGGAAAATCCATACTCGATAACAATGAAAAATTCATATTGTTGTTTTTTTTACCCCCATCCTTCTCTGTCTCTCTTTCTCTCTCTTCCCTCCTCTCACTCACTCACTCACACCCCAGTCTCTCTTATTCTGTGATATATTTAAATGTTAATAACCATTCATTCCTGACACCCTATCTACCAAGCCCCAAGTTTAACAGGAAATCTATTTAATCTGAAGAATCTCATTACATGATCATGGCAGCAGCTAAAGCCCTGACTATTGTCGATAGATGGGAGGTAGACAGAGGAGGGGGGTGGGTATGGGGGGGGGGGGGGGGGTCTTTCAAAAAAAAAAACTGCTCCCAAAAAAAAAAATGACTTCAGAAATGGATCTTTACTTTCCCCCTTTTTCCTGAACCAAACCAAAGAAGGCCCAAA
>JBBMJY010000024.1:18496151-18518121 GCA_037833715.1 Toxotes lorentzi | reverse complement strand
TCTATCTATCTATCTATCTATCTATCTATCTATCTATCTATCTATCTATCTATCTATCTATCTATCTATCTATGCTTTTGTTTGTTTTCAGTAACATTTTCAAGATGAACGTTTGTACCACTTCACTGATATCTGATAAAATCAGGGGATAAAAAACAAAACACAACACAGATTAAAGCTGTCATCTTGAGTAAAACCAGGAGTTTAACAAGGTCTAACATCCAGTGATTACTCCATACAAATCCAAACCAACTCTAGACTTATTGTTAATTTAATTGGAGCCACATTATTTCACTCCTGAGAGGATAAACAAGGACACAATTACTCTCTAAATAAACAAGTTGGAATGATGTATAGAGCAAAAGAGCATGTGGCTGATCCTTTAGGAGGAGAAAAGCACATTGTGGCATTTTGTTTACGAGGCTTTAAAACGAAGCAGCTTCTCACACCACCAAACAAAGCCTCACACCAGGAGAATCTCATTATGACTTGTAATGACAAATTCACCCCTTGCAATTATTTTCTGCCATTTCAAAGCTCTATCTTGTGGGGAGAGGATTCAGTCTGTGCATGGTTGGCCATAAACCTGGTGAAGTAGTGCACCCGGCATGACAGCGATATACTTTCTAAAGACAACATTGCAGACAAATGAAATGGTGTACATGGGACATCAGTGCTGTCCTTATCTTGGCTGTAGAGCCCACTTTCTAACTTGAAGTGCAGTCATTTTGAAGTGTTTTTTTTTTCAGCTCCTTTGCATCACAAATATTTAGTCAGGTGATAAAAATTTTCCACCAAAAAACATCTCAACAATACCTGACCTCAAACTCATCAACAAGCACTTTTAATGAAATAACATCCTTAAATGAACACTGGGAGAGAGTGAAAAGTGAGCAATGGCTTTTCAGGGCAGTTTGAATTTTTAATTGCCTGTCGGGAGAATATTAGATAAAGCTTGATTAGAGATAAATTGGAAATCGCTGCTGAATGCATCTACTGATAGACACACTAAAGGAGACAGGCAAGGAAGCCAGGACATCCATTTAAAAAAAAAGAGCCTTGGATGATTTTGGAAATTGATTGATTTACTATCTATTAGTGTTTTGTTGTTTTATTTGCTCCTAATGTCGTCTATCTACAGTACTTTTTCATGCACTCAGATCTAAAACTAATTCATGTGCATTCAGTAGTATTAGCCCACTATGCTCAAATGTCTAAAACCTAATGCTGTTCTAACGTAATGATCTCACTGGACATTAATGGCAGTTTCACTGGTCCTCTGCTATCTTCCTGTACATATGTCTCTCTCATGCAGGTTTCTGACCTTTGACTTCTCATCCTGATTTATCCGGCATGTCTGTAGTCATAATCACTTCCTGGACACTGGTATTACCCAATTAAACCTAAAGGTCTACAGGATGAATCAGGGTTAAAAATATTTGAACTCCAGTGATGTAATTTCCACTCCTGCTTCACATGGATTTCATGTCATGAATTTCATTTCATGTGATTTTCATATTTCATGGCCAATTTTAATTCTGTTAACTCCACATGGAGTAACAACTATTTTTTCAATAATTATTGGAAGCTTAAAAAGAAATATATTTGTCAAGTTCACAGAAAGTGACCTTTTAAATCACAAATTCTTTACATGACTGCTGAACAACTCTTAAAGCAAAGGAGAGGTTTTCCCTTCCTTTCTGGTAGCCACTGATTTCCATTTATTCAAATAAGGCCACCGACCTAAAACTGAAACCCAAATAATAACAGTACAAAGATTGTATAGACTATTGCAGTAACATTATAATAGGTTATTGTAGAAAATTGTATAACATGCATAAGGTAGTATCACAACAGTAAGTGTGTAAATAAAAAAATTCGAAAGTTGTGAACTTTCCCAGTGTAACAAGCAATATAATTTTATATTGCTTGTTACGTTATTTTAATAATTTTCATGTCTGACTTTCACAGCTGAATAACATTCCTCAGGTATATTGGACAAGCAGTTCCACATATATATACTGCTTGGTAGAAAAAAAGGAAAAAGGCACTGAAGATGAGGGCAAATGGGCCAATGTTCATCATGTCACCATCATATAGTCTCAAGAATATCTATACAGGTGCCCCAAGTTATCCAAAGGTCAAAGAACTAAGAAAAACAGTAGGTCAGTGAGGACAAAGGACCAATACGCACTTACATTTTAAAATCAAACAGTAACAATCATTGGACATGCATTGAAATTCTCACTTGCACTGACAGCTGACTGTTAATGGATTTTTAAAGGAGTACAGATGATTAAAAAAAAAACTCTCAACGTTAAATAAAATATTGTTTTCATGAACGTAGCTCTAAGTCCTCCTGGGGTAATCTTTCTAATGATTATTTTCAATAAAAGACCAGCAGTGAGGGAGACCGTCTATATGAAATAACTACTTCCAGATAACAGAGGCCATCACAGTGACAGGCGGGTCAAGAGGTCGGCAGACTGCAGAGCATGTGCAGTGGGCTGTGTGAAATAAAGGACACAGGGGACAGTGAGCTCAGCTCATCTGACCAGCCTCAAAATATAGGCTGCTCTTTACTCACAGCACAGAAAACAGTATAAACAAACCTGAGAAGAAAATATCTACACACTGCGCTTCACATGGTACAACATGGCACCAACACTGTTCTTGTTCTTGTTCTCGATTAGGGCTTTGAAGCATTAAGGATGTGTGATAATTTTTATTACATAACAATAGTATCCTTTTTTCATTTCATTAGCCAAAACTGTGCAAGAGAAGGCACCAGTTTCAGAGCCGTCACTGCTGAAGGAAGTCTACTGAAAGAAGGCAAGTGTTTCATTTATTTGGATCACTCTAGCTACACTGGTTATTGCTTGTTTTCCATCTATATTGAATTCTGCCTGCATCCAGACAGCCAGGAAAAAGCTGCAGAAAAATTTAACTGCTTATTTAATCCTGAACATCACAGCAGTCGCGTGAGCGGGAATGGGTACAGAGCACGAGTATGTGAAAAAAGATCTGTTGTTGAAATGTGTCTGTGTTGTTTCATATATCATTGATTAGACAAAATAAAAAAGCCATAACATTGGGTCAGGAGAACACAGGCCATGGGTGCTGACATTCTATCACAGCAGACACATATTGACTGGTGCACTGAAAGTAGTCACTCACTCATCAGTGTGAGGCAGGCTGATTGAGTTGCCAGCAGCCACTAAATGAGGCCTCCATCCACTGTGGGTCGAAATGAACTGCAATCTTTTCAGACCTTGTTGCAGCCAAGAGACCAAGTGAGTGCGAGAGAAAGAGAGAGAGAGAGAGAGAGAGAGAGAGAGAAAGAGGGAGAGGTTTAAAACCCAGGAGAGTTTCAAATAAGTTTACTGGAAAAAGAGAGAGAGCAAGGGAGAAGGAAACTGCGAAAACAAAGCAAGCAGACTTCTGAGTCAAGATGCTCTGTACGTATTTTTTCAGCCATACTGTGCTCTCTTTGTGATCTTATAGATTATTCTTGAACTGCATCATTCTCTCATCAAACATACATAGAATGAAGAGCACAATCAGTCAGAATAAAAGGGGTATCTCAGCACACTTTTGCAATTCTCCTCTGCATCCTCACCCTCGGTCTCAACTTGAACTCTCTTGGTATTGCAAAGACAGAACGCATGCAGTTAATTATGGCTAATGAAAGCTTGTTTGAGCAGAAGAGGAGGGGTGTACATTAGGGGGGGAGAGAGAGAGAGAGAGTCAAGCGGCTTGAACCAGAGGGTTCCACGCACAATTTGTTTGAACCTGGGTGCTCCTCACTTTCTGCATGCTAATTTACCTTGGGGCTGCACCGCCTGTTTTTAAATATCGTTAATTGACTTAAGAGCTCATCAACGTGCTTCGTCTTCATTAGGTTAATGAAAAGGCCCAGTGTTTATTTTTCGTAACAGATTGTGGCAATGACATAATCTAATCGGTTACTTCCACTTCCTGAAGGATTGAGTCCTTCTGATGTGAGCTGCTGGAGCTGTTCAGATGTTCTGTGTTTATGGGTGTCTGTCTCTGACAAAGCAGAGACGGGGGAGGAATTAGAATAAACACATTTAGCCCTTGGCATGAATCTATGTTGCCCTTCTCTAATCGACAGTGTGAACTAACAAGAACGTAATGGTAGTTTTGATGTGTGGGTTGTCGGGGAAGGCCGGGTGAAAAAGAGGGGACGGGCTCGGAAAATGGGAGGATTGCAGATTTGTCTCTGTAATCCTAATGGGTTGAAATAAATCAGCCATAGTGGAATGTCCATGACCCATGTCGTGAACCTAAGGGGCCTTGTAAGATTCTGAGCAGAAAAAAGGAAAATATTTCCTGCACGTCCAAGGGTGAGTATGAACTCTAGGACTGTAGTTTGCCACAAACTAAGGTAAATATTCATTTTGACATTGTGAGCAACTCATATCAGGTTCTCTCTCTCACTTGTACTACACAGATTTGTGGGGTGATTCTAGAGCTCAATCGATTGGCTGATGAATCTATCAGTCGATCGCCAGAAAGTTGTTGACAAATGTTTGTTGGTTCCAGGATTTAATAATTTTATTTGCTGCAGTCTTCTATTTGGATTTGGGACTGTTGGTTAGACAAAACAGGACATCTGAAGATGTCACCTCAGGCTCTGGTGAATCAGGCGTTTTCAAGCATTTTTAATATTTTTTTGGACATTTCATTAACAAAAGAAGTAATCAATAAATAAAAAGAAAAATAATTAGCAGATTAATCGATAATGAAATGAAATGATAATGATCATTACTCAGCCCTAGGCGATTCTGCAAAATTCCAGAATATCCTTTTCTTTATTTATTCTTGTATTTACATCCAGTGCCAGTGTTTCAAAACTCTTGCTGTGATCAAAGATTTAATTTTAATTAAAATTTTCATGACCCCATTCTAGCCACTACCTGCACTCAGTGTCTTTTGGGCAATAGTCATTCACTGTATTTACATTCTGTAATTACCTCTTTTGAGGGTTTAGTTTTCATTGTCGGTGGCAGACTCCACCTGTAAAAATGTGTTAAACTGCACTCGTTGTCATCACCAGCAACAGAGGAGTCGTCAAATATACCAAAAGACTGAAATCTGAAGGGTTACAACTTTAAGGTGAGGGTCTGGTTGAGGCTAGGTAACTGAAATGCTTGGTTAAGGTTAGTGAAAGATCACGGCTATGGTGAATAAAAAGGCAAAGTTTAATGACATGTTAGGACAGGATGTTACCTCTGGTCATCCTGAATGTTACCATTCGTGCGGAGTCGTCTACCATGGATGTAATTTCAAAGGATTCTGGGCTGATATATTTATACATGTCAACTCCAATCAGGATCAGCACTGACAAAAGAAAAAACACATCAAGTGACTTCATTAAAAACTTGAGAGAAACTTGTTTAGGCTGTAGACACGCCCCTTCTCTTTGTAATGATAAAAGGTCTTCAGATTTAAATGCACTGCTGTAATTTAACCTTTGACCTCCTTCATGCGTCTTTGAGATACATAGTGTGTCTGCTGCCCTTAAATGGTGAACTCTGGCTGATGCAAACATACAAAGCCAGGAGGGGCACGCATGAGGTGAGTAAGTCTGTCTGAGCTGCTGCAACACTTAGGCAAAGCGAGCAGATCTTCCTCCTGAGGACAGTAACATTTGAGGCCATCTCTAGTGATGTGGCCCATAAAGAGTGACATGGTGGTAAAATAAATCACTACCTCAACCCCCAGACCCCTTTACTCCCCACCCCTCGCACCCACCCCATTCTGTTCCTTTCTGTCTGGGCCATGTGGCTATCAGAGGGCTGCAAAAGCTCATCAGTGAGAACTTGAGAATTCTCCCAGGAGCTGTTCTGGGTCAGCTCAGCCTCTCCACGCCATAAACAGCTCCCATCGCAGTCAGGTTCATCACTAACTGTTCCCCCCCACACTTTTGCTCACTGTCCATCCTTGCAATCCCTTTCTGTGGCACCCAATAGCAGACGTTTCCAATAAATCATTTGACCCCCCCCTCCTCCTCTCGCCTCTTGTCTAGAAACCCTTGTCTGTCCCCGACTTGGCCCGAGATGATGCGTTCTGCTGAAGTCACTTAAATAAAAAGATCGCAGTGGGAGACGTAATGTGTTAAAGTAATAAGATGGTCTCAGGCAGGTCACGGCCCCTTTCCCTGCTCCAGTGCTCCTGTGGAGGCTCTTTGAGTTAATGGGCTGTGGTCAGTGCACTGGTGAGCCATAAAGGCTGCCCTCCGAAACTACAGCCCTATTCAGAACAGGGGATCCTCCAAAAGCCACAAACTGGCCCATCTAGATAACAGCACACCCAGCACTATTTCCACAGTGCATCTGACACTCCCAGGACCTGTAAATCTCTTGTATTTATCATCTCCTCTTGTACTTCTCCCCCCTGACTGCCATCCTTACACAACTGTCCTTCAGTGTCAGCTGTTAGCTGGATTTCACTGTGCGTCTGGTGAAAAACAGGGACACGAGTTTCTTTCCCAGCACTTTTTCCAACTTGTCTAAATGTGCTTGTTCTGATTTGACCTGGATCCAAGCCATGCATAATTCCCTTTTCCATTTAAATCTTACAAATAATAAATAAAGTAACTTTTCTAATTAATTAAAATGGAAGTACTGCGAACGGAAAGCTATAACAAATTATCCTATTGCATTTCAACAGCAGGTTATTTTTGTGATGGCTAGTGTGACTTCACTTGAGTGTGCAAGCTTGCTGAAAGGAGGGAGTGACCGTTAATGAATGTAGCTTAGGGGATTAATGAGAAGAAGCAGGGGACGTGTCATGGAGAAGTGTTCTGGCGTCGTGACGACGACACCGCCGCCCCCATTCTCGTCTCCACTTACAGTGATTACATGTGAGCCCCTGTCATGTGCTATAAGTGGTTTTATGAAATTGTATTAAATGCCATTGTTTATGCCTCACTTTTCACTTCCTCATTGGTCTTCCACTGTTTTTTTGTTGCCTGCCCTTAGCATGCTTCATTTGAGTCTCACTTCAGGTTTCATCATCAAGGCGTTAGCATGTTAAGTCAAATTAACCAATTTTTCCTCACGCCAGATTAGTGGAAACTCGCATTATTTTCAACCACGGAATACTTTTACTTGGGAATGATTAATTTGTATGGTTCTCCATTAGCGAGAACAGCAGAGAATAACTAGCTTCAGTTACCCATTTGGTGAAGCAGGTGGATTTACCATTGCAAAAACTTCTTCTACTAAAGTTTCTCTTCGTTTAAGCTTGCAGATAAGTCCAGTTGTTGGCTCGCTGGTGACAAGCTTTACAGCGCAGGGAAAATGAGGACCTACTTTTTTAATGTGTGGCTCTAGGCTGCCAAGGTGGTGGGATGATAAAGTTAAAGTCAAATACATCTATGACCCAAATCAAACAAACATTTATAGCTACACTCCATCAGAGATCTGATCAATTACTGTTTAATTATGCATCACAAAATGCACTTTTTATGTTAAATCACTAACTGCAAAGACCAATCTATGAAAAAATAATCCATGGTAAAAATGCTTATGATAAATATGTTTTATATCTACCTCACTAAAATAACACTCAAGTTTTAAAATAATGACCTAATGAATGAAACATGATCCAACACTAAAATGTTGATGATGTACCTTAAAGCTGCTTTAATCAATAGTTTTATGGCTACTTCTAAGTCAAAGGGGTCACTCATACTGATGCATTTTTTACTGGAATCTGCAGCTCTCCTCTCCTTGTTTTGCTTTTTCAGCCTGGAAATTGGAACTTTACTGTTTTGGTTTGCTCTCACTGCTTTCATACCATTATTTGCAGCCTCAGCTAATATTGTGCGTCTGTATCCATGTTGTCGTTGTTGTTGTTGTTTTCAGCAAAATACCTCTAAAAACTGAATGTATGCTGCTAATAAATGACAGACAGCTAAAGTTAGCAACAAGCCTTTAAACATGTGGAACATGGGAACACAAAAGCAGCAGAACATTTAGAAGCTAAAAATTTCCATCAGGAGTTTGTGGAGACCAAAATAGAGTTAAAAGAGTGAATACTGAACCAAAAATGGCAAAAAAAAAACCAAAAAAACAAAAAACCAATTATTGCTAATCAAACACATTTTCAATTCAATGAATTTCATACTATTTATTTAATTTAATTTAATTAATTTTGAATTCTGTTGTTTTATTGTAAGTAATAGACACATTTCTGACTGTGTTAAAAAAATAAAAAAAACATTTGTTGAGCTCTATCAGTCTGCATCAGCACAGGGCTAGCACAGCACTGACCCTTCAACCACAAATGCTCCTTGTCTATATATTTAGTTGTTTTACATGTGTCTCTTTAACTTATTTCTCTCACTAACTCCCCCTCTCTTTGTAATACATAGACACATACAAAGCAAGAGAGAGCAGCACACTAGACAGAAGGACTGCCTGCCCCCAGCATGGCTATAATAACCTCCTGGTGTTGGAGCAGACTCTCTGAGAGATATCCTTGAGCCTCACCTCCATCTCTCTAACAGGTCACGCCGAGATCCAGGAGATAGTGAGCTATAGTTAAGGTCCAGATCTGCTATCTAGACTTGAATGATGGAGGGAACCATGTGGCGACATGTTTATTGTCACCCAGATGGTCCACAATGCAGTGGCTTGGTGAGCCACATCCGTCCCTAATATAATTCATGGGGTGGCACCATTGTGGGGTGACTGATAAGGCCTTCACTTTGCCCTGCACTGGTCACTTGTCTCAAGGAGACTCCAAAGAAACTTCACTTTGTACAAATGGTGGCCAAAATATCTAATCCCACTAAGGGTTGCACTTCAGTGCTAAAACTTGTAGTGAGGTTACAGGGCTGAGAAAGGCCATTTATAATAGGAGAATTCTCTCTTCACCATTTGACTCCTTGGAAGAATTCTTATTTAGAGGGGGGAAAAAAGCAATTTCTTGAGAGAAAACAGTCCTGGAAATGTAGAGTAGATGACGGAGACTAGAATAACCCACCCAGAGAGGAACTCTTAGGCAGCTGTGGCTGTCCACACAAAATAAGGCCTCCAGAGTCTTTAGCCTTAGCATATCAAAACAGTTTGGCACCTTCAACTTAAAGAATTTCACGCCGCAGAAAAAAGCTGAGAAAATGTTATTCTTACAAATGATTAAATTGTGGTGTGTTTGGTGACATTTTGATAGCTAAGGACGCCATCAAACACACATTTCAGCAGGGAAGGTTAAATGGAACCAAATGCACAGTTGTCCCAGAAGAGAGCAATGTGGTCACTGATGAGTAAGATCAGAGGAGATCAGCTTGGTGCTGTGGTGACTCCTCAAACCTGTTTCTCATCAACCCACCGTTTGTCTGACGAGGAAATTGCGTATAACTGCATAAAGATATTTGGAAATGTGTTCACCATTATCACAGCATGTTATCATTCTGAGACGTGTTGCTCTTTCACTTTGTTTATGCTCACAGATCTATGTCTTTGTCACTTTGTCATTTTGCAGCACTAAAAGTTTAACACAATTATCAATATCCGGCAAATTGTAGAATTACCTTACTTGCCATGTATAACTAAAAGTGTGCCCACAAGAGAAGAATATAAAACTAACATTAACATCTTTTATTTGGATTTGGATTTTTTTGACAAATCTTTGCACTTGTTTACGTTTTTGTTCACATACCTGAAACCTAAATAATTGTTAGCAACAGATATGTGTGTCTGCATTCATGAAGCTCTTCACAGTCATCTTTTACGTACATGATAAATATTAATGTTGTCCTTGTCTTTCTTTATCACCCTTTCACCCTCTCAGCATTACCTTTTGATTGTTTCCGAGCTATTGCTGCGTTAACAAAATGCACAAATCCAATAACAAAACACACTGCAAAAAAACCCAGAAACACCTGTATGATGCAATGCACTGCAACAGAGTAGTCCTTGAATGAGTAGTCACCCACTTTAATGGTTTGGGTATTGACTCCTCTCTGTGGTACAGTCTGATGCTGTATTTTGTGGTGTTGTTGTATACTCCACATTAAAAGGTATTTCGAATATTTAGTTTACTTCATTGACAGATGTGGAGAAGTGAAAGAATCTAGTACAAAGGGGCCGGTGGAGATCAGTTAAGATCAACACTGCAAATTAGCATGTTAATTTTCACCAAGGTTGCTCATCATACATCAGTATATGCACCTATTTGCTTGCAAATCCATAGATTGTTAAAATTCCATTCAACAAAATTAATTTGATATGAAACATCTTTGCAATGTTGGTGTGCTATCCTTGGGAAAGCAAGAGATTTTAGTAATTAAGGTTGTAGTAAATATAAGTGTGTTAAGTAGAGACTGAAAAAAGAGTGACTCAGAACTGAATCAAAGTACGTGTAATTAAAATTTTACATCATGTCTGAAATTAGCGATGTAAATAAACTAGTAGTTAAAAATATTTTATGGGAGATCATTGCTACCGAACAGATACACAACTGCTTTATTCAGCTGCCCATGTCTTCTTGTGCGGTGTAAGTCCCCAGAAGACAACACAAATGCATTTACGCAAACAAAAACTGTGTTCATGCACTAAAAATTCATTCATAAGTGGACTTCCAATCTACATCAGCAGCCAGGGCTTATTTTTCAGCAAGACCAATAGTTGGAGTTCTGCCTATCGAAGCAGCATCTTTATTCGGATGGAAAATGAATCCTCAAGGAACATGGCCAGACGCTTTATTGTGTATGCAGTGTGTGGCCAGGTTCAAATTGGCAATCAATTATCCAATTAAGACTGACAGAAATGCACATCAGGAATTCCAGCCCATCAGTCCAAGCTTCTGATTGAAACACGATTAGAGGGACTTAATTAAACCCTAGGTGCTGGGTGTTTAAACATCATTTGTGCGGCGTCGGAGGGCTTGGAAAATATAAATCTGGACTCTGGATTCTCCACACCTTCTCCCAGTCAAAGACCAGAAAAGACATGACAACCTGTAAAAATGGCCCTCTGACGCCATCCTACACCGTATGTGATCACATTAGTTATTCAAAGAGGTGCAAGGAGCATGGAATTGTAAAATTAAAATACATGCCCTTGGGAAGATCAGAAGAAAGAGATAAATATTTGTGAAAATTGCACAGTACAATGCAATAACAACAGCGACCATGATATTGTGCCACATTAGTCTTAAAACCATTCCCACAGTTTAGAAGGTTTTGAATAATTCAAGGACATACCATACCACGGAGAGCCGTATAAGTGTGATGTGTGGAATGAAATGCAGCTTGCTTCCTTAGATTCTTAGCGGTATTTTCTTACTTGGCCAACCTCTCCTTTTCCTGTGTGGTTGTTTAGTGCCTGTATTGATTTCTGAGCTGTTTCTTCCTCCTTTGTCAGACAGTGTGAAATGGAAGGCACTGCATTTTAATAGTGGGTTGTGAATTAATCATTTTTCCTGATAGCAAAGCTCAGCTCTGTCCCTGTAGGAGAACACCTTATCACAGCAAATAGGATTCAAAGGGAGAGGAGCAGTATAATCCACAGCTAATTGGATGAAATGGCTATGCTCTCTCCCTCCTTCCAGGGGCTAGCGTCCATGCAGCCCCCTCCACAGGGATCTTGGAGCCACCAAAGAGGTTATTACAGTTTGTCCTAAGGGAGCATTAATACCTTAGCCCTTGTTCAGACATGCAAATAATCTAATTCAAGGTCTAGCTAATTAACAACTAAGCTACAGTAAAGATAAAGGGGCTCAATAATAAGCCTAAACTTTTCGTAGGAGGGCAATGTACCACCTACCTCAGATACAACAATGTCAGAAAAACACAGGGCACTTAGAAATTAGCAAACAACCTTGTGTTGTAATGAAAATACAAGGTTGTTTGAATTAACACTTAATACGAGAGGCTGATGTGAAACTGGTCACTTAAGGGACTGTGAGAAAATTATTAAGGGAGGATAGTCAACATTTTTTGGGAGCGTGGGGGAGGGTCTGCAGTGACTGAATGTTATTTCTCTTGAGAGCATGTCAACTGTCATCATCTTACGGCAACATCCACCCTCTCTTTATTCTAAATCTTAGCAGAGAGCAGAGCTACAGTAAAGTAAAATGTGCCAAAAAAAAAAAATGCATGTCGTGAAAAATTCTGTAAACAAGAAGCATCAGTTAGGCCATAATTTTAGCTACTGCTGCTACTGCTAGTAATTGGCTTTTATGTGTAACATATTATAGTTAGAATTGGAGTATGCCATCTTAAATTCTGCGCACACTTTTAGTTATACATGGCAAAATGAATATTATCAATATTAATTATATTACAAAGTAATACCCACCCCACACACACACACAACACAATTTCCGTACAATCCCTAAAAAAAAAAGAATGAAGTACAGAAAGATGGAAAAATAGTTGGTGTTTTACAGAAATGAAACAGAAAGTATATTTTCTTTCCTAGGAAATGGTGTAATTTTATTTATCCACCTTCTGCACATATCATTTCTGCTGTTTATTGAATAAATGTTAAAGTTGTGTGTTAACCCCGGCTGTTAACCCCTGGGATTCACATGCTCTCAATATGGAAAGTGATATGCCTGGGATGTTTTCAGTGAGCGATCAGATGGATATGTCAACATTTTTTTGACACTTAGCATGCTTAAGTCTAATAAGAGTTTCTCCTTGAGTGCTCATGCAGCATACTATGGGCACTTATTTGAATAGCCTCTGTAGGCTGTTGTCTCATAATAAGCAGCAGAAAAATGGAACATGTTTTAAGGCATCTCTGGCTTTTCCAGGGTAAAATGTTAATCCAGCTTTAGCAAGGTTACATGGTCAAGGTTGCCAAATTACCGACAAGCACTAATCACCCCTGCCTTGGAGCAAGTCTGGCTCAGAAGCAAACACTGTGGAACATTGCTCCCAGCCCCCGCTGAAATGCCTCACCACCCTCACAACCACACTCTGCTCCTTTCCTGTGTATGAAACTGTGATTTACAACATCAATTTACATCTGCCAATATCAAATAACTTTTCCTTAAATACATGAAGTTTCTGCACCAAAGGGTCTTTGTTCTCCCTCTGAGGTTATTTAAAACATACTGCAAGTTTTTCTAGCAGACTCAAACAAACACACAGCACAGCGCCGACCCACAGAGATTATGACATTACAGAGTAAGGATCAGCATCAATTAACACTGAAAGATTTCAGACTAGTAAATAAGCACATATCTGTTACTTTATTTATTTATTTTTTAACTTGGCCATGAAAAAATCTGTATAAATGTGCTCATGCAGAAAAGGACTGACATTTGGAAAAGAACAAAAAAAGTATTCACACTGATGAACTTATTTTTACTTTGATAAATTTAATCTAAGTAAAATATTTTTTGTCATATATGTTCGTATATGTGCAATAAAAAGCATTATCATAAGCACAGCTGAACAGGTAGGTGTGTGTAGGTGTGTGTGACTGTGCGTCGCAACATTAATTTCTTCTCATCCGTGGGACAACCATAAGGAAGGTATTATAATGACCACTTACGTTCACCCTCTAGCAATGTTGCTAACGACTGATGAGGTTTATAATTTCTTCAATATGTTGTAACAAGTAACAAAGAAAGTCAAATCTTTACACACCTAACCTGTGGATTGTTGAAGATTTATTGTAAACAAATGCCAGAAAACTACGGATAGATAGATTGTTGCATTGTTTGCATTGGTTTTGTTTTTTTTTTCATGAACTTTGCTGAATGTGTAATAAATATAGAATATGAACTAAATATAGAATAACATCACTGTTATCGTTTAAGAACGTGATTTTCAGACACGGAAGCAAACAGAAGCACTGGTCATGCAGAAATATGGTCTTACTAATCACACAACACTAATCTGCACATGATACTCATAGTGTTGTGTTCAGTAGTATATCTTAGTTCCTCTTATTAAAAAAGTGTTATTACAAAGGGTTAATGAAAGTATATAATAAAATATGGTATACCAAGTGTTAGAGTCCAATCACTCTTTTTAATAGCTTTGTAGCGGCCAGAAAATCAAGTATTCATGAAGATTGAGGAAGATGATCCAGTGAACTTCAATTTAATTGGTGCAAATTAAAACAATCCATCTTTTGCAGCTGTCTATCTATCTGCTATCACCACTTCATTGCTCGTCTTGCACCTTGATTACAATTATCTTTTAATAGCAAAACTTGTCAGCAATTTCTCTCCCTTCTGATTTACGTCGCGGCCCAACACCGCCTTGTTCCACTCATATAATTCATGTTTTAGTGTAATGCAGAGTAAGCCTCCACTGGGCAGACGCAAGATGTATTGACACCATCACCTCATATCTGTTGGGTGCTATGACATATGGCAAACTGTCTCTCTGCAGTATAGGCTGCAATCCTTCCCCCATTCATACGAAGAAGAGCATGTTTGCATGCTTGGGGTTTGGTCCCCATAGACTATGAAAAGAGTGAAGCACATCAAAGGATTACAAAATAAATGCATATGCAGACACTATTTTTTTGCAGTGTCCAATAATGGTTCCAGGCAATTAGACTGAAAGATGACACTCTGACTTTTAATTTGGGACAAAGTGATCTCTCTCTCCTCTTTCATCCTCCCCTGCCTCTCACCTGATATGCTGAGCTAAGGCCTTTCCAAAGATACATAGCTGTAGTCTTAGTTTATCATAAAATGGGATCTTGCCATTTCCTTGCAATGACTGGATGTTGAAATGCTCGTCTTAAGTGACTTAAGATTTCATAGATGACACTCGTGGTGGTGCTTTGGGAATGAAAAGCATGAATAGCTGTTGAGCTAAGCAGAACATCACACATTTGCAAGATTCTCACAAAACCCCAACTGAAAACATCATAAAATGCTTTGAGCAGGTGAGAACAAAAGCTCTTTTGTATTCAGTCTGCACTGCTGACTTTCTAAAGCCAAACTGTGCTCGAACTTTTGGAAATCAAACCTAAGTATGCCTCTGCCATAGTTTGTAATGTCCAAGTGAGGCCACAGTGAGTGTCAAAACAGCCTTCATTAGAAGAAATTGATAATCTGTGTAAATCTTCCTTTCAAAGTATCAGCAGCAGGCTCGTTGTTGCAGCAATAAAATATATCCAAGTCAAGATTTTCAGCATTAGAAATTGCTGGACATTACAGCAAATGAGCCATGCATGGGCAATAATCAACAGAGAGACGGAGAGAAAAAACACAGCAAATATAAGACTTCATATCAAGATATGTGATCAATGGGGAAAAAAAACCTTTGCTCTCTAGTATTTTATTGCCAATAATTATTCACTTAGCAGGGATAATAGATGCATTACGCTCCTCTTAGAATTCCTCATAAACAAGACAATTAAAAAGGGTGCAAAAAGGGTGAAAATAATCCTTGTTCGTAACTCTATTGGTGAATGTAAGCATTCTACTTACAAAAAAAAAAAAAACAAAAAAAAAAACTATCGGTGCTTTAGGGAATTGTTCAGCCATTTCCACTATGCCCCAAATAAACTTGGATGTTCTCCATCCATCAGGTGACTACATGGAGAGCTGACCTGTCATAAATTCACTCTGTGGGGATGATGACAGGGCCGGAGCCAATCTTCATGAAAGAATAAAAAAATGGCAGTAGGTTCCCATCCCCCCAATCCCTGAGCCCCCTTCCAACCCCAACTCACCCTTTACCCTCAGTACTGGAGCACGCTCCCTATCTTCCTGCCTATCTCTCTCTCTCTCTCTCTTTCTCTCTCTCTCTCTACACATACCACGCTTCCTCTTTCTCTCTCTCCCTCTTTCTCTCTCTCTCTCTCTCTCACCCCCTTTTCTCTCCATGGGTAAGCAGGTAATCATGAGCTGTCACAGAAAGGTGACCCATTAATGTGATGGATACGGTGTGAAAAACAAATGGTGTGAAACGTGTGGATTGCTGTCCTTACTGCACCTTGGCCTTTTGTTCTGTCATATCAATATCCACACAGGGCCTCATTACACCGCTGCACTACACAATGAGTGGAGCGCCAGGGTCAAGACTGCGCCACGCTCCCTTTGACTGGCTCCGACTGGGCTTTTCAGCTCAACCTAACCCCAAAGGACTCCCAGGTAAACAGGAAGAGGGGCAGCCTCTGGAGCCAGAGACAGCGCACATCATCCCAGTCTAAATAAGCAACCCCCCAGCAGTCGTGTATCCATCAGGGGGCCCCACTCTGTTGCCTATATACAGTATGTCTGCAGGCAAAACTGACAATAGTTACACAAAGAAATCTTTGAGTTTTAGTCGATGCATGAACTGGTCTTTTTGTCCAGTTTAGATGCGTTTTGAATCTCAGCTTTGCGTTTGGAGAGTTAAGGTTTCCACTGCATGGAAGTCTGGACATCACCAGTGTTTCTAAAAAGTTACAAGCTATTGTTAAATTATGTCTACAAGGTCAAAAACATCTCTTTGCTGAATACATGCAGGGGCTGTCGGTGCTTTGCTGAGTTTTTTGTTATTTTCTCTGCGAACTTTTAGATTCCTTGGCTTTGTATCACATTTTTCCCAGACAATGGCAGGTCACATAGTGGTAATTGAAACTCTACATTGCCAGACTGTGTGTGAACAGCACCAAAAGAATCAATAAGTACAACTTATATGAATGTGTATGGACTCCTAAATTGCTTCAGGCATACTGTAAGATGGGCACTTAGATTTTCAAAGAGCCATACTGCCAGTCAAGGTCAGGAGGGGAAAAGCAGTGAGGAGCTACTGTATCACAGTCCTGGCCTAACCCTGCACTGTCCATTACACTTCGCCACTGGCTGGTCAAGCAGTTATTAAAGAGCGAGGCTAATTCCACTGCCAGGACCTGTGATCCACAAAGTAACAGCTAATCACCAATTAAGAAATATTATGGATTACAATCAATTGATTTTATGTGCAGAATATAGACTTATGGTCCCTGTAGAACTGTGCCTGAGTTACTTTCAAATATCTTGTGTGCAGATCAGTCTTGACATTTGATGATCCATGCAAATCCTCCATTAAAGACTAAAATTGTCTGTCATAGCAGATTCCTAAATTTCAGAGTAGAATTTTCTTTTTCTTTTTTTTTTTTTGAAGGTAAAAGCCGTGAATGGCGAATGGCTTTGGTTCCTTATTGATTACACAGTGGAAGTGAAATACACTCACATAAGACAGTACAAGGGATGTCGATACACCCTCTGTGTTCCCCCTGAGGTCTACAGTGGTGGTCTAGTGGACACCTCAGATGAAACGCTGGAGACTCTATTAAGGACAGTGGTTACGGGCCACAGACTAATCTAGTATGACAAACTGGAGGTGTCCTGTTATTTCCAGACCCAGTGATGAATCGAGGGCTGTACTCCCCCATGCTGTCATGTCAGAGTGGAGCTGAAACAGATTGAGAAGGAGCAGACAGCAGATTGATGTTCCAGGCTTCTTCCCTCTCCTCTAAAACCCACAGAATCAGTCCATTAGCCCTCCTCCCATTTGCCTATCATTTTACACAGGCAGCTGCCCCCACATTCAAATCTGAGACTCACCTAGGAGCTGAACCAAAGACATACAGCACACCATGTCTTTAGCTTTCTTAGTCTGGTAAACAGCCTATCATTTTTAGTTTAGTTTTAGTTTAGTTTTACAAATATGTATTTTTTTGAAGTAATGTTTGCAATATGTTTATGCCAATGTTTTGCTGCTCTTTTTTGCAGCCTATGCTGTAGATTGTTAGGTGCATAAGGAAATTTTACAATTGCGTTTCTAAACACACGTTAGTTAGGACTTCCCCATCAAACCCCTTCATGTGTTTTTGTTAATTTTAAATTATATTGCAAATTATATTATAATATTCAACAGTTATAGTCTGCTGTCTCACATATTGTTTGATTTTTTCACAGAACATGACACATGGGCCTACTAGTTTTCTAACAGCAAAAACTGTTACTGAAATGGCCAAACATGGAAATGGACTTTGGCCTTGAGCTTTCTTAACCCCAAGGGTTTTTACTGAATGAATTAAGATGATTCAGGTCTTTCAGCATAGGCTTTCCAGTCTCCTAAAGAGTGTCCCAGATTTCAGCCTGAGCTGTCCCTCCATTAGGAAATCCCCCACAATCTGGGGTCATTTGGCAGAAAGAACTCTTTTATGTGATATGATATCAGCATTTTCATTTCTGAAATGATTAGAAAACACTTCAGGGATCTTAGAGTGGTACTGGGTGTAGATATAATGTATTGGCTTAATATAGAAATATACTGGTGAATTGCCAATTGCAACAAGTGCTCCACATTATTCTAATTCACCCTCATAAAATTACAAATCACCACATTTAAAACGAGTAAGCATTCTATAGTCTAAAGAGGTTTCATGTTGTTAACTGTATGTCCTGTACAACCATTGAGCTCCTAACTTTGAAAATGTTCGGAGGCTATAATTCTGAATTATTTACACTTACAGTGGAGGGAATGTTCAGTCAGAGGTTAACTATGGTTATCGTTAATGGAGGAATGAAGACAATGACAGGGCTCCATAGTGGGTCCTGGTGTGTCTATCTGTACTCCTCCTCTTCACACCCCATCCCCCTCTTTCTGCGATGACCGCATCCCCACTGTAATGTACCTGTGTGTGTGAAGGACATCCCGACCGGCAGGGCTATCACAGACACAATCTCACAGCACTTTAATAACTTTGAGAGCGGTCAGCACCCTGCGCTTTAATAACACTCCCTGTCAGCTCACCCCACACTGCGCAAAATTGTCTCGTTGGAATTCTTTATGGTGGAGGCCAAAGAACTCTGGTGATGGGGATGGAATATAGCCACGATCAACCCGCTTCTACCTCTAAATGGCTTTCCAAAAGTATGTTTTTATCTTTGGCTCAAAACAAACAGGGGAGAAGACAGGCACTTGCTTTATGACGCAGCAATAAGCTTTTAAAATCAGCACTGTTGTCTTTGAAAAAAAAAAAAATTTAGGCGTTTTTGTAGAGTGCACCTAAAGTTCACTCAGTCATATGATAAAAATGTCAGAGCTGACATCGCTGTTGAGTGTGCACACAGACACGAATTTTCCTATAGAAAGCTGCTATCAGTAGTACCAACTGAAGCTATAATAGAGGTGTCTTATTCAAACTATAATTGGGGTGTTTCTTGGTAAAGTCCAGTATGTACACCAAACATACATTTATGAATGAAATGTGGACTTTTTCCAAGTGTTGGATCTACTGATAATCTTGTTGCTGTGTCTTTGGTGTAATTTGACACCATGCTTGGCTGGTATCATAAACTTGAGGGTTTTACCTTACTGCAGCCACATTACATGATTTCTAGATTTTGAAGTTTAACATTTTCCGTTTCCCCTCGGTGCCATTTGTAGCTGCTGACATGCAGAGTTGCCTGGTGTAGCTTCAGTGTTCTAATCATTATGCAAATATTTGATTATCTGTTAAGGGAGATCACAGCTAGTAGCTTCACAAATGCAGCATGTTTATCTCTAGTATCCATATTAAAGGAAAATTCAAGCTGAGTATGTGAAGTGTAAATCACCCTGTGCTGCACGCACTGTGCAGAAACTGTGTTTCAGAGCTAATGATGGGCTCGGGCTGTTTTTGTGATGCGTCTGAGATTATAGCTCTCTCCTGCAGCAGTGATGCTGCGTTCCTGGTCATCACTGCCTAGTACTACTGATTAACATAATCAGCCAACATTAGTTATTCATGTGATGTTCAGAAGCGCTCGGGGGTCAAATCTTTGCCCTGTCTAATAACCTATGTTAAATATTAAAGAAGTACATGGGCTGCCTGATTTACATGCCTCTCATCCTGCCTTTAGATGCACAAGTAGTAAGGAAAAAAAAATCACTCTAGGTCTGTGGTCCATTACTGGGATGCAGAATAAATATCTAGTGTGCTGAAAAGGTATTCTTTTGATGATCTGAGAATGTGCTGTTGTAATATCACACTGTATAACAACTGTATCAAATAATAGACCAAGTACAAGGGCTTCTGCCCATGTAAGCTGAATATGTGACCGTCTCACACATAAACCAGCCAGTGGTAGCCATCATTCCCCTACACAATTGCTCTGTGTGTGTGTGTGTGTGTGTGTGTGTGTGTATACAATATAAGAGGCTTTTTCCACTCGGCTTCATCTGACTGTCTGACAAAAAGGACCCCACTGGGCATGCATGAACTGACTAGCTGCATCTTTATGCCTCACATTTCTTGATTAACAACAATGAGTAGAGAGGCTAGCCAAGTGTTGTGCTGCCTATGTTGGGTGAGCTAAGCGCTGGGTGGGGGGCGTTTGGGCTGGAGAGAAGGAGGCTGACTATGAACCCTGAGGAAGTCATTAGGAGACCAGTGACCTCACTGGTGCAGAGCTCAAAAAAGCTGCCCACCAGCATGATGTCATACTTCACGTCATCCTTCATCACGGCGACACAGTGAAGACTCCAAAACTGTGAAAACTACATCACGTACCTGGATGCTTTACCTCCACTTGATGTACAGCAGTGGCCTCAAGTGAATCAAGCACCACATACTATATCTACAAGCAATCTCAATGAGCCATGCTGCACTGAACCAGATTCAGTAATGGAATGCAAAGTATATTAAATTCCTATTCATGCTATGTATAGATACATTACAAGTGTTATTGAAAAGCACAAAAATACACAGAATTTCTAGAAGCATAAATCACAGTAATATAAAGAAATCTACCTGTTACTTTTCTACAAACAGTATTGCTAAAAAAATAAAATAAAATAATACTCCAAGTCCATTTTTCCTTCTGTTCAAAAACTTTACAAAGCTAAATCATTTGCAGCTTTAAAATACATTTAAAGGCTATTACATACCTGGTAGTCTTTATTTCAGGAACTCAGCCATTCTCTCTGGGAGTTATAAAAGTCTCCAGCCCCACAAAATAAATACAAACACAGCTACAGCAGCAGGAGGATCTCAAAGGTGGCACTATATTCCAATTCCAGATTGGGCCTTTAATGACAACTTGCACTGTGGAAGTGAATGGATGCACAATTTATCACCCATATTCCCTTACCCTGTAGGATAGGGAAGGAGGACCAAGCATGTAGACTAATGAACTGCAAACTCTCCTTTAGGCTTCCCTTTGTAATGATGGAACTACTCAGGATTTTCTTTCTTTCTTTCTTTTTTTTTAATTTGATCCTTAAGAAAATAACAATCCTCCTTAGCCCTGCTCATTACTGCTTGGCTGTGGTGACCATTAGGAAATGAAAATAACTTTGCTCATTTTGTGCAAAGCAAAGCCCTGTAGGCTCAGGGTCTGAGTACAGAATTGAATTTCTAAATAACTTCAATGCTTACAGGCTGCTATGCTCTCACATAAAGAGATGGTGTGATGGGATACTTTACAAGGCCACTAAATTGCAAATAGAATCATTGTTTGGTGCAGAGCGATGAATAAGAAATTTAAATCAAAACATAAAATAATCTTCATTGTGCATTTCCTCATTAGCCTTTCATGGCTACAATATGAGCTGCACGTGACTTTGCAAGTGAGATATGCAGTGTTGGAGACATGGGTGATCTCACCCCAGAATGGCTGCTTTTAGCCCACCGGATTTAACTCCCATAGTGGGCGACATGCAGTCCTCCTTTTCACCATGATGCTGTAGCTGTCATGAGACAAATTTACTGTAACTTCATCTGTAGTGCATATCAGTCACTAAGTCAAACATCGTCACGGTTTCCACAGGCATTTTCTACAAAAAAGGTCTGGATTCACTGCTCAGAATTAAGATGTATTACTGTAGGAATTAACAGAACCCATAATCCTCAATGTAAAATAATCTATCTGACATCACTGAGTACTGAATCTCATTTTGCCTAGACAGTGGGGATACATTGATGTATTGTGAAATTTAATGTATTGCATCGTTCAGTACAAGGGTACACATTCTAAAGAACAATTAACTATATATATA
>JBBMJY010000024.1:18430650-18489820 GCA_037833715.1 Toxotes lorentzi | reverse complement strand
CTATCTATCTATCTATCTATCTATCTATCTATCTATCTATCTATCTATCTATCTATCTAGCTATCTAGCTATCTAGCTATCTATCTTGTGTACTTTTTGTTATAGCTAACAGTACATCTTTAAGGATTTTTTTCCCTTGACAAGGAAGAAAGCAAAGCTGCCTTACTGTGGTTCACCTGTCCTTTGTGCACAACCTGACAGCTCATATTCCTGTCTGCAGTAAAAACTGCACTTAATATACAGTAGCATTGCAAGAATACAGTGCGAGCACGTCAGCTGGGGGATGAGGGATACTGCACGTAATATATTCATGTTTGCTTAAATCAGGCTCAAGGTTAAAACAACACCTCTCTCGGCGTCACATCTCTTTGGCAGAACACAGAGTTTCGATGTGCCAAACATGACACCTCCACTCACTAATACAAGAGAAATAAAGGATGAATGATAAATAAGTCTGCAATTTCACAACCTTCTGCTATATACCCCACCCTGGCGTTCTTCTCCTCTCCTAGACAGAAATACAAATAGGTCATCGAGCTTCATCCCCCTTTCGCCCTAACATGCAATGACAGTCTTTAAATTCCAGTTTGAAGCCGCTTCCCTTAGAAAAAAAAAAATGTAGGAAACTCTCCCATTTAGCATGAAAAGGTATTAATGTTTCCCTATGAAAGGCTAGGGATCAAAATATGTGCTTTAGGGAAGCCATGACCGCTTTCAGGAAGCCATGACCGGGGTTGAGCGGAATGCTAAATGCCATACATCCTCAAGGTTATCTCTAAAGACAGAGCCCTTTTGGAATCTGCCTCTGCTTTATTTTCTTGAATGCATGCATCAAGCCAGCTGAACGGAAAAGATGAAGGTGACTCCTAGAACAAGTCAAACGCTCCCTCTCTGTCCACGCTGCCCGGTGGTTGTAGGGTGTACACCTTGCTGTGTTCGCAATGAATGGTTGTAATTGGGAGGGTCCATATCAGCCAGTGCAGTCTCTCTGTGCAGTGTTGCGGTTCTGTCTGTGGACCGGGATTAGGCAGAGGTACAGTAAGCCAGGGGCTAATACAAAGCACTTAAATGTGAAAAGTGTCATTTCCATCCCCAAGTCCCTGAATATTGAAATTAGGTCATCAGTGCAGCAGAGGCCAATTTTCACCCTCATATATCATGGCTGCCCCTGCACCCAAGGTCTCATTACACCATACATGGTCAATAAGCCATTAACATGCAGCAGACAATGTGTAATGTTCACACAAAGACAATGTGTCTACTGTACAGTAACAGTAGTGAGTCAGTGTTTGTGTCAAACAATAATTCAAGGCAAAAATATACATTTTACATAGAACTCACTTCAGGTATTTGGATTGTTTTGATGCTGGGGGTTGTTTGTAAAGGAATGGAGAAGCTTTTGTATGCAGAGTCCTTGCTTTTTCCAACATCAGTTTGCCAGTGTGATATTCATTTGTTGGAAGCTGTGCTGCATAAACAAACAACGCCCAAGGCTACAACTGGCTGGTTAAACAACCACAGGCTGTTTTCTCTTTTCTCCACCATAGCACATTGTAAATTCCTTGTTGGACCACAACATGCTCTGCTATGTTTATTTAACAAATAGCCTACATGTACTGACAATTTCACCTTAAAATATTTACACCATGCATCTTGGAGGAGCATTGTGCATGTTTCATGTTAAGGTTTTAATTGATTAATCACAAATAGCAGACGTAAACATGTGTCACGCATCATCTGAGTATGATAGTGGAATTGTTTTAGTACTGACTGCATGGTTCAGGCTACATATCCTCCCTAAGTCGTAATGATATAAACGTTCCTTTGTTTGTTGGCATCCTATGTTTCTTCTCACCATTACCCTGCAATAAACTGAAGGCATCAACATTCTTCTAACAAAGCAAAGGCAGATTGAGGCCCCTGGCTGCCACTGCTGTAACAAATGGGGCAAATCATTGTCACAACCCATGTTTCTTTCTCCTTTAACGTGGTTACATGACTGTGCTGGGACATTTATGGACTGCCTGATCCAGTGCTGGCAGATTAAAACAAAATCAAGCCAAACCGGTTTAAACCTCTTCTGTGACGAGTCTCCCAGCATATTGTACACCAAAAAACAAACATTTTATTAACAATAAAACATTGTTTTATTTTATTTTCTCGCTCTGATTCAATCTATTTTCCTCAACATTTTTTCCCGAGTACCTTCTTCCTGCTTGTGAAAATGGGGTTTGTATTGATGAGCTGGGCCCAATATTGATTTCCCATCATTCCTGGTGTGGACATTTTCTGGTCTATTATACTACAGTCGCAGCATATTCCCCTAGCAGCCGTAAAGTGGATATATGGACAACCTGACCTTGGCAATATGGAGATAATGAAATATCCTTAATGACCCTTCCTGAAAGATTTTACAGGCTGGACTATAGACTGCCAACCCATGTACAATAATAGTTAGCGGAGGAGGATTTTAGAGGCCCAACTAAATCTAGAGCTCACTACACATATTGGGAGGACTGTTACCTTGTCTATTTTACTAGGTTAATGTAACCATTAAGGGCACACAGTTATATGCTAGGAGCTAATATCAAAGACTGGTTTATATTTAAGGGCAGTGTCAACCATTGCTCTCTGACTTACTCTATTATCAGAGAAAATAGGAAACCATGGTATTTCCTGCAGTAAGTTAGTAAGTAGTGTATGTGCATGTAACATGGTTTGATATTGGTATCTAATATATTTAAAGTGAACGATGTTCATCCATAACAGATGTTTGTAAATAATAATAATACTAATTTAAATAAACGTTTCTTGTTCTGTTCTGTTTAGCAGCAATACACTTGACTATATGTAGACTACATATGTCACATTTTAAGTGTTTATTAACACACTATAACTTGATAACACTGTATAACATAGCCGTAATCATACAGTATATAATGATGGTGAGGCTGCATTTTAAACAGATATGAGGTAATTTAGTGGTTTATTAATGTCTTTGTTAATAACTAACAATAACTACTCTAATCAAGCATTCATAACACATATATAAACATTTAACATATCATCAACATTAATAGATGGTTTCATTTTACTTTAAGTCTCCATTACAAGATAATGAGTGGTTAACAAATATGTTTATACCATATATCAGAGCGATAATTATTTGTTGAATGAACTAACATGATGAATGCATCAGGAAATGTTCCCATCATGCTACATTGAGTTCTGTACAAAATTCACATTTATGCTCAGCAAAACAAAATTCTGTGTAAACTACAATGTACAGCTGTTCACTTCTGACAAGTAATTTATAGCTAATGAGTTTTTATAAGCATTTTTCAGCAGTAAAAATGTACGCAAAATGCACTCTTTAAATTAGATTCCTTTTTAAGGGTAATACATAGTCAAAAGTTATGTTAACACAACATTACTGAGTAGTTAAAATCACATTATAGGTGTTATAATTGTATACACACCTTTAAATGTCCTTATATCTCCTTTCAACCTCATAACTCATTACAGTGTTTTAAACCATTTTTTTAATTGCCTATATTGTCCTTGTAAATGCAAAGCAGGAGGGTGGGTTAAAATAAAGTTCTGCCATAATTCCAATCATTTCCAAGAAATAATACTGCTGCCAAAGAAAGAGAGAAGAAATGAATGTCTGAACTCTAGTAGTACTGTAGGTATTTAGGTGTCAGAGTTGGTTAGGCGTCAGCAGGTGAAAAAGGGAGATCATTATTCACATGTCATGCTGACAGTTGTTTCAGAGATTCGTGCCGATAGCAGCTGATAATCATCCCCAGAGCGAAGCAACAATGAACTTGCCCTACCACTCCACTGTCTTCAGAACACTTCAAACATGCTCCACTTCAAACACAAAAGCAGCCATCTCCTTTGATGTCATTGTCAAAAAATGAGTTTTGTTCCATCGCATTTAAACTCCACCCCCTCTCCTGAAACCTAGACGGAGACGTGCGAGAAACAGATTTTGAACATGAAAAGAGCAGCTGTGTTGTCTGATACAGCCCTCTATCCCCAGGCTGCCATACTTCTCCCCTTCGCCTCACCAGAATAGGAAATACAGTCAGAGCTGTGTATTACTGCAGTACACAACACTTATACGGGTTTGTAGATGGAGCCAATCATGTTAATGTGAATAATGTTTACAGAATATATGGCACAGAATACATAATTGTAACTGACTCTCCTGTTATGCCATGACTATAAGAATCTATGGGAAGCCAAGGAGCAGTTGAAATACCCAGCATAACATCTCCAGCAAGCTCTTTGTACAGCTCCTTTACTAAACGGGACCTGGTTGCAGAGGCAGCTGGCTGAGTGTGTCTGCTTCTGCAGAAATCTCACTACAGACACGGCTGCTTCATAATGACTATAATCACAGCAGATAAGCAACTAGTGCATGGGAAGGAGGGTGGAGATCAGAGGGTGAAAAGAAATAGAAGGAGAGAAAAAGTAATTGAATCTTTTGGAGGCACATTCAGATGAAAGCCATTGGCTGTGTGGGAGATGCTTTTCAGTGAATGACATTTAGATTACAGAGGTGCCCTGTTCACCATCACGGTCAATACCACCTTCTTCACAATAGCACTCCTAAGTCTCAGCAACGCTGCTCTGAGAATAAAGAAAGTATTTCAGCAGTGATGTGGATTTTGGGGATACAGAGTTTTCTGCGTGGATATTCTCCGGATTTAGGAGGGAAACATTTGCACTGCATTAAAATGTATTATCATTTCTGTAGTAGAAGATCTGTTTAGACTGCCATTCATGATCATCATCACTATCAACATTATCATGATGCACCACCACCAGAACAGCTGTTACATTCAAACATAAGGATATTCAGATCCTGCTGCGTATGGTCATTTGAAATATTCATTGAACTGTCTTATCAAAATGTAACCCACGGCAACTTACTCCCCAGCACCCCCACCCTTTTATCCTTCTAGCTCCCGTATTGACACAGACCAGCATATTCCTAATATTAGAGGGATCACGTATTGCCCCGGTGACACACTTCAAATGTATCTCAGATTAATGATATATCACGGTAAGGGATCTACAAAAACCATTAGTAAGCCTGACACTTTGACGTCAGATTTTAAAAAATTTCCAAGTAATCTTTTTGATTTATGAAAGTGTGTCCAGGTTCATCGGGAGTGATTCCAGATTTATCACATCCTGGTTAGAATTATTAATGATTTTCAATTTGTAAATCTGATGCTGCCATGTTCAGAGGAGCTCCGCGGAATCACCAAAGGCTGATTTCAGAGTCTGAGGTTTGCTCCTGGAGCATGATTACTTTATCAAAATATTGCTACCTATGACTTACATTTCACTTATTTTCCACTCTTGCAGAGCTTTTCCCATCACCTTCATTCCTCTCTCCTCACGTACCAATGCCACGCACATTTTTCAAAAAACGGCTTCTAAACACCAGAGCAGCCACAGCTTATGTCATTGCTTGGCTAATCTTCTGAAGTTAGACATTGCGCTATTAGTTCCGAGCTCCTGACACATGCACTTTTAAGGACCTACTGTGTCAACATGTCAAATGGGATGTAGCACGCAGACGGCTGTACATTGCAATCTTTCTCACTGTTGAAGAGAAGCACAGCTAAGATCATCATCACTTTCCAAAGATAGCCAGCTATGTGTTGATGTTGAGGTTTGCTTTGATGTCATGTCAATGCATCAGTACAACTACTTTGCTTCTACTTACCGTGCACAGTGTGCAGTGAAATCATTTCTGTGTGACGTGTCCTTTGTGTGGCATATGTCCATTCAGATATGAATAAGAATGGCACTTTGCAAGTAAGCACTATGAACACATAACAAGATGTATGGGTGTGACACCTTTTGCTGAAATGTGCTTTTCCACTGAAGCCGTTCAGAACAAACCAGTTGACGTGGACATTAAACACGTAAAGACCTGGCTTGTTTTATAGGAGCACCTCATAATTACTTTAAATGCTCCACTCCATAAATAATTACAGATTTTGCCAGCATTTCTTGCTATTTGTTGTGCCTCCTCTTCGTAGTGTTTCTCACTTCAAAGGGAATCTGTGAATGTATGAAACTGTTGATAAACCCCTTTAGTCCCTGTCCTGTTCTCAGATAAATACACCCCTTCACCACGTCCATGATTCATTGCTGATAGTGCCAAAATGAATGTGTTAGTAATAGTGCCTCTTTACTTATTCAAAAGGCTCAGCTGTATTGTTTCCTCTGCTGAATACCACATGCATTGTGGTGATGTTGATATGACCAACCATTTTAAATGAGTGGTTGTTGATTGGTAAAAAATAATATCTGTGAGATGTGCAAAAGAAAATCCTTGTTAAGATTTAAATGAATAATATGACTCACTTTCTTGCTGGGAGCTGGATGGGAAAACTCTCATATCTGCACAGGAAGTAAATATGAGGATACTGCAAGCAGCCAGTTAGCTTAGCGTGAAGACAGGAAACAAGGGGAAACAGCTAGCCTGGCTCTGTCAAAAGGGGAAAACAACAACAACAACAACAACAACAACAAAAACTCCCTATAGGAGCACCTTTCTAAAGCTCTTTAACCTTTCTAAAGCTTTTGTGGTGCTGGTAGACAGATTTTGTTAGCTTCGGACAGAGTAAACAGTCTAGCTAGCTCATGTTTCTAGTCTCTATTCTAAACTTAGCTAAAAGGTGGAGCGGTAGCTAAGTTTTAGGAAGAAACCAAGTATATATCTCCCAAACTATTAAACCATCCCTCTAACTGAACCCTTTTTTCTCATACACTTTTCAAACACTGTTTAAATGACATAAATGTTACTGATAATTATGGCCCATTATGACCCATCTTCCTCTGTAACCCACACACGCATACAACCGTGATTAAACTGGAACGATTGGAAATGTGAGGATGACCAGAGTCCTAACTAGTAAACAGGCATCTTGGCATTTATTTCTCTGCTACAGAAAACCCAGCCAGAGCACGGCGTGTTGCACATTGAAGTTGGACCAAATTCACTTAGAGACCAAAAGTACACAATATTCTCTGTATTACTCCCAACACTGCCTGCTGGGCTGCTGGTTGTGTTTTGAAATGATAGAAAACAATGAAGAATATCTGCCATTGACTTGCTGCCACATTCCAAGTCTTTGTGCCTTTGTTTCCCATGGCTGCTGTTCTCCTCGATCTATATGGTAAAACAAAGCATGAATGCAGGTGAACTGGCTGTAAAAATTAGGAAATGATGAACTATATCCAAATAATGTAAAACATTAATTCAACAACTGAAGACAGATACTACATGCAACACTAAATTTGTTTCACTGCTCCAGAAACTGTTTTCTCTGATGTAATAAATGCTTTGTGAGATTTTGCACATTGCACAAGAGTCAGAGTGCCAAAATGTTCAGTGCTCTGTAAAAAAAAAAAGGAATTTTATGTTTTCTCTGTTGCTTCTCTGTTAAATTACCTAAATCTCGGCGAAAACAGCAACAATGAAATGTGAAGAAACTGAATAATCTAAAATTAGAAGTTGAGGAAAGTCTTTACAGAGAAGATGATTACTGTCCTCCATGGAATTTAGATTTGGTTACACGCCTAATAAGTTCAATAACATTACTAATATGCTGCCAAAAGAGAACACTCATTGCAAAGGAAGAAACAGTTTTTATATACTGAGAATAAACTGAGTCAACAGGGGTCTCCTGTTTGTGAAAGTTACACTGATGTGTTATAAAAGATTCAAAAGACAAATGTTATACATATCACAAAGAAACAGTTGGGTAATGATGCTTTCTTGCCAAAAGTTAGATGAGAAGATTGATACCAGTCCATTAAAAATAAGGTGACAGCCAGCCACAGGTTAACTTAGCTTAGCATAAAGACAGGAAACAGACAGAAATAATTAGCCTGGCTCTATCCAAAGGTCACAAACCAGCACCTCTTAAGCTCAATAATTAACACCAGTTATTAGTAAAGATTAAATAAATAATCCAAAAATAAGTGTGAAATACACACCAATACTGGCATACAATAATAATATGTAATAACATGTTTAATAATAAGTATGTAATATAATATATATAATAAGTACGTAATATAGTAGATCATACAATAAGTGAACAGGCACTATGACTCAGAGTTGGATCAGATTTCTAATCACTGTGCGGATACATATAAACAGCCAACAGTTTTATAAGCATGCACTACTTTTGTCACAAGGTCAACTACAAGTTAAAGTGTTACCAATCAGGGCAAATGGATTTTCTGTTTAATTAGTTATTTTTATTCTTGTTTCTTTTGCAGTTGTTTGCCAATTGGTGAGTCAGTGTGATACAATGTTTATTGCGTTTTGGTAAAGAGCCCAAGGGAATTTGTGCATTGCTGTGGGAGTAATTAACAGAGATGGAGGGGTGGCAGCAAAAGAATTTCAAGTGAAATGATGGCTGACTCCCCACTATCAGACACTGTAATTCTTCTTAATGTTGTCCTGGAGTGCAGAGTCTTTTTTTTTACCCACTGCATGATGTGAAAAGCTATTTTTAGATTCCATAGGACTCTTCTGTTAATATTCTTGTATGTTTAGCGTTGACTGAGTCAGTTCTTTGGTCAGAATGCAAAGGGAAAAGATTTCCCAACCTTCTCATCCCATTTCCATTATGTCTTCTTGACTAGGGATATAAGGCTATTAACCTCCAAGAGCTGCCCACAAGAAAGGCTATAATGTGTGTTGCTTCTTTTTAATGTGTATGCGCTTAAGATGATCTAGACGTGCTTAAGAGAATTTATATTTGATCATTATTACCCTGGCAAAATTAATAGAAATAGTCTGACTCAGATGTTATACCTAAATCTATACATTTCCTGTGGATAAAACCTCATGTAAAATGTTATAGTATTATTTAGCAATTTGTGGAAAATGTATTTGGAGGGAGACAATACAACAACCACATGCAAAGACTATATTTTACATTTTGGCTCAGAGGCAAACAAGTGTTTTGTAGGCATTCTAGGTGGGATCAGAGTGTGAAAATTGCGTCGCTCTCTCCCTGCCAGTTTGTGCAGTCCTGACAGGCTTTGACAAAGGGAGCTGCAAGCTAACAGACTTGACAACAAGTGCCTGCGACAACCATACAAATTGAGGATGACTTATGATGAAGTATTGTGGTCTGAGAGGCAAGACAGAAAGTACCAGGACTTAATTTGTGTCAGACTAGCAATGATGGTAATGAATTCCTGTGGTTTGGTTGGACTCGGTGCCAAGGTCTTGAGATTCATGCAGTGAAGATTCTGCATGTAGATTCAAAATAAACAGCACAGTTATTTATTGCTGAAGTGCTTCTTAAATGTATTCCGCTTGTTCTTTTATGGGAATCATTTCTTCGATTTTATGTCCTCCTCAATTTTGTAAATAACGTACTTTTTAATCATAGCTCTGACCACAATTTTAAAGTTCATTTTATGCCATAAGGTTCTCAGGCAATGGAGGCTGATCATTTTGTCCATACAGTAAATGACCTTTTATTGAGAATGTCAATAGGAGGATCTGGTTACCTATGTCGAGAGAGAGGGAGGAACTTAATTGCTCCCAGTGAGTGCAGTCTGAGGACTTGATTAGACCTTGAACCACTTCTCATGTTTTTCATTTGTGTGTTGACGACCTTCCTCCTGACTGAAATCAGCCCGGGCTCATTCCATGTCCACTGCTCTCTGGAGATTCATGCCCCAGTGACTCCAGCCGACTGCTGACTTCATTCTGGTAACTCTGAAAAGACTGTGTTAACTCCTTAAAAAGCACAGAGTTCATTATATCCATTCCGAGAAAAGTCTTTTACTATTTATCTGATGACCAGCAGTCGGTCATCATCTAAGTGCCGCTCAAAGGTCTTCAATTACCTGAAATCCTACAGTAATTTGGTACAACTTTACTTTAACAAAATGTGCATTTCAGTTTGGAATAAAAGTCTTTGTAGTTAGTCAAACAAACAGATAAACTTAATACGCTGACATGTGAAAACGCTGAACTCTGGATCTTGGCAATTTGTGATTCTTTGCTTTTAACTGAAAATACTACTGAATTTACTTCCTAATGATAAGGTAAAACAAGGAAGTGAACATGCTGATGGCAGCGAGAGCTGTCTTCTTTTAAACCTGGTTCTGCTATTTTTATTAGATCAAGGAACAACAGCCACAAAAAAGGAGAGAGAGAGAGAAGAAAAAAACGGAAATCACAATTATAGTGCTCAACTGACCCACCTGCCATTAGCAAGATGAATTAGCTGGGTCCATGCTAGTGACAACAACTACAGAGGGAAAATGATCCTGGTGCCTCGTAGACCTGGGCTCCCAGACACCACCAGGAAGCAGACAGGGGCCGCTTGGACCCCAGAGACCCAGAGAGAGAAAGAGAGAGAGAGGGGGAGAGAAGGAGAGGGAGAGAGAAATAAACAAGATAAACACATTCACTAAGGCTGCGATTGTGTGGAAGAGTGATAGGGGCTTATTTCTTGTGCAATAAAATAAATTATGCAGCACAGTGGTGCAGATTGTAGCACAGATCAACATAGTAGCCACACTGGTTACAATGCTTTCTGAGGCGATTCTTGAAGCACATTGAAGTTTAATGCAGAGAAATGTGAAAAGGCTCAGGGGGTTTTGATGAATGCAAAAGCACACAGTGTTGTCTGCATGCCGCTGCCTGGTTTACCACTAAGCTCACTATTACTCTTTCTCTGATTTAATCATGATAAGTCAATGCCAGTTAGGCAAGGGGCTGCTGCATTGCTATGTACTCCTGTTCACAACATACATTTGCTATCTGTGGCTATAAATGAAGTCTAATTTAAGCTTGCTTGATGACCCTTGTCTGAGGGAAATGCTAAGTAAATATAAAAATTCAAATAATATTTACCAGCCATAAAAAAATGTTTATATGTAGATAATATTTACAATTCTGCTGTATATGATAAAATATGTTTTGTTCCAAATATTTAGTAGATGGGTGAATTTAGGCAGTTTTGGCAAACTTGTTCACTTTCATTAAATAAATATCAGTGCAAATCAAGAAAGAACATACCTTGTCTAAAAATATACGCTGGAACCTACATGACACAGTTTAATGGCAGCTTTTGTTTGACTTGCCCTGCCTAGTAAACGCAAGGTGGTTTGTAAGCCTGGGTCTTTTTTAACAAGACTAGGCCAAAACCTGAAGGATGTAGTTGAACCACTATAAACAACTACTGTCAGTGGAGAGCAGCTAAAGACTGCTCGAAAAGTTGCCAAATGTTGCTAGATGAAGCCAAATTAATAACGCTGATTAGCATGCTTGTGAAATCATTGGGTCATATCACGTCCATTGAGGACATAAAAGAAACTGTTTGCACCAATTCATTTTAAAGGCGCCAGAGCCAATGGGGAAACTCCAGCACTCAGCTGTGCAACCAATAGTGTAACCTCATCTCAGTCAGTCAGTCAGTCAGTGGCAGACATTCACATTTATAGGGATGGCTCCACTGTTGTGGTTTTCTCCTTGCAGACATCTTCAGGGTTATTTTCTTGGACTTCAGACAGCTCCTTCCAGAGCCGTAGAAAAAAAAATGTAAGGAAATTCAGTCTGCCTTGATCCTGTAATTACTTCTATGTTGTGTACTGAGAAGAACAGGGTGACTTGATCAGAGTTAAAGCATGCATTTTCTAAGTCCAAAGAAACGCATGGTTTTAGGAATGTGAAAAGGTGAAAAAACCAGTGCTGAGTGCAGAGTGAAAAGCTTAACGGTCATGAGTGTATGCAGACAATTCATAACTGCAACTTCTTATCTAAAATCCATTCATGTGCCTGTAACTTTAATTATAATGTAAGAGATTATTATAAAGGCCAGATTTGTGCTAAAGAATGTGGTGAAGGACATTACCTAAGGGCACTTTTTTGCACATCACTGGATTAAAGTGACAAGAAGCACAAGGCATGATCAGAAATCGTGTGCAATACAAAGGAAATGCCTACAAATCCTCTTCATGTTAATATCCTCAAATGGTCAATAGCTGTATGCTCGTCAGGTTTGATAGCCAGGGGTGGTAGAATGATTGATGGCATGTAAAATATGACATCATGCCAGTGGGCAGCTTTTTTGAGCTCTGCACCAGTGAGGTCACTGGTCTCCTAATGACTTTCCTCGGGGTTCGTAGTCGGTCTCAGTCGGCCCAGGGTCTCCCTCTCCACCCTGTGTATGGGCCTAAACACTTGGCTATAGCCTCTCTTCTTATTCTTCTTCATTAGCAGTTGAAGATACATGCAGAATATAATATGTTAATATTTCTACACCAAGTTCTTGTAAACATACAAATATTGCTCTCTGAGATATGAGCGTGTTATTTAAAAACTGACAATTTGTAACATCAATTGATTTACATGAAAGAATAAGATGTATACCTGTCTTAATTGTATTAATTACATGTTGTCTTCAACCGATTTCATCATACTGCATGAATTTTAACATGAATTCATAGACTGGACAAAATTGTTTTTATTATGTTAACTGTATAATGACACACATCCCCACGACTCAAGGATTAAAAGTTCAAGCCCCTGTGAGAGAAACCTGTGTGATGGTGTTTGCTAGCTAAAGCTCTGGTTGCTGGACAAATATGTCCTCAGTATAACTGCCTCACATCTGTATTTGTTCTGCTCTGAATCATAGGTGGCCCAAAGCTGTCTTGATAAATAGCTACTCCAGGCAAGTATGGTGTATGCTCTCTGACACTATAGGTCACATAACCTTGTTGTCGGGACTAAGACTAATGCAATGTGAAGTGTCAAGTTATTATACTGAAACTAGACTGTGGAGCGGAACCTGAGCCACAGTGGTGATAGCAAGTAGGTGAAACAAGGCAAGGTGAATGTAAAAAGGTCATAAAAGGAGGAGATACAGAGCAAATGAGAGGGTATGGAAGGGGAAATATCCGACACTAAGTGGGTCTTGTTGGAGGTGAAAAGGTGCGCTGAGGTTCTTAGTAGTCGACGTAAATCATAATTGGCTGCTCCGAGCTAGAGCGATGCAAAACACAATGCTGACTTGATAGTCGCGCATGATGCCAGGAAGGGAACGTGTTTGTTTCAGGAGAACTAAATAATGCAGTAATAATCCTCCTCACCATGTCTCCTGAGCAAATGCCTCAGCACCTGTCAAGAATTTGCAGTATGTTGTCTATTGAGAGAGTTGCAAGAAGAAAACATGTTATTATTACAAAGCCAAGTAAACTAAAGTAATTGTCTGCAGATGGCAAAAACAAGCCACAGCTGTTAATACAGTGTGAAACATAAGATATGAAATATAAATGTAGCAGCGAGGGACCAAGAACAAACTGCATCAGACCAAAAGCTAATGACTTCCCATTACACAATGGAGCCTATAGCCACACTGCACTAGACAGTGCATGGAGGAGGGAAAATGTGTTGTAAAAATTAGTTGTTCTTTCAAGTAATTACCAGAATCAAAGCAGCTGGGTGGTGGATTTGAGGTTTGGATCGATAGTGTGCATTTCATTTTCATTACATATTTTATAAGAATGTTGTGTGCTCTAAATAGTCGCAATGAATACAACAAACACATCTCAGTGAAGCCATCACAGTCAAAGCAGCAGTCTAACATTTTTGGAAATGCAAGAAGATCAATACCGCTCTCATGTAGCTAAAGCCAGTAGCCACTTAGCTTAGCTTAGCATAAAGGCTGGAAACAGTTAGCCTGGCTCTGTTCAAAGGGAAAAGGAAAATCACAACTTGTTATTGCAGACAGAGCCAGACTAATTATCTTCCCCTGTTTCCAGTCCTCACATTTAGCAGACAGGTGAGTGGTATTGATCATCTCATCCAACACTTGATTCGAAAAGAAATACGTTTTCCAAATGATTCCTTTACAGACGTGTTCTGATTTAAAGTGAAGCAAGTTTTCCTAACCATCTTATGTACCAACTGTAGAGATGTTAGCTCTAAGCTAGCTAGCAGTGGAAGCACTGAGTGTCTTTATGTGAATGTCTTTGTGTCTTTTGTTTCTTTTATTTCCCTCCAGTGTCTCTCTCTTTTCCTCTTGTCTTTGACACAGATTCATAAAGCCCTGGGATAGGTGCAAATTCTTTTGCTCAAGTTGAAACAATTTCAAATCATGCTGATGTGTCTTAGTGTCATTTGTGCCACCACGGACGAATTATTTCTGTTTTCCCACGGACTTTGTATAACACACAATCGCACAGCTTCTAAAATTTGCCTTAATTGTGTTCTGTCTGAACACACGGTGACACACCTTTTGCAAAATTGGTGGGTCTAATGTGAACTGAGACAGAATGGTCCTGTAGATCGGCTTTGGAAAAGGCACTAAACTGAACTGATAGGAGTTTTGATCTCACGATCCCTCCACGGCTGACATCGCACAAAGCAAAACACAAGCAGTACATGGCTCACAAAGACAAAGAGACACAGGAGAACAGACTGAGAACATTCAGAAGCATCCTAACACACTGTAAGTGATGATCTGTATTTGTGCTGCTGGAAAGAAATGCTAGGACAATGGGCTGGGTACAATAGTGTGCTCATTTCTGAGTCTGGTTGCATTCAGAACAAATGACTGCTCCAGCGTCTCTGTAGACTCTTGGAGATGTAAACCTATTGCTGAAAAAACATTTGCTATTATGCAGCAGCAAATAGTTATACTGGAGAACAATAAGTTACATCCAGGTTATAAACCTCAAATATAACTCTGACGGTAGAGCTCCTTTAGTAGCTCAAAACTACTCTGAGCACTTGCAGAGGCTTTTGATAATCTTTCCCAGCATGTTACCATCCTCTTTTGAATCATCTCATTTCCAGCATATGAAAATGTAGGAGAGGATATATTAACAGACTGTTTTATGTTTTGGTGGGGGGGGAGTAACATCAGAGGCATCGAGTCACAAACATGTCATTTTAGGTAGACTTGTCACATTATGCCTCTTTTTTAAAGCTTGTAAATGAATTTAGTCTGTTGTCTGGTATACTTACTCAATGACCCACTTGCCTAATCTTGAATAACAAATTGGTTCGGCCGCTTTATCTTTTTTCCAGCTGTTGACAACAGGATCGTTTGTTTCTGGGTGTCAGCACATAGATCCAAGGAAAAAACAAGGAGACAGAGACAAGAAACACTGGGACACAGAGGAAGGAGACATGACACAAAATCCTGGATGGTATTTAAATGTAGGACATTGAACATACATGTTATAATTTAGACCTTTGAGCCACTTGAAGAGTAAAACACCATGTGCCACAAGTTAAAGCATTTTTCTTAAATTAATTATAAAGGTATATTTCCTGATTGAGACTGTATAGCATATAAATGGGACAAAACTGTCTCCAGGAATTGAAATTCCCAGAGCATCTACCTTCTTTCCAGTGGTACATTATTTTTTTTCCAGTAGGTGCCCTCAATGCACAGATATGTGTGTGTCTCATTCATTCATAAGTCACAGGATCATCCTTCTTGCCACAGCCATTGCCCAAACACAAATTTAGAGTGTGCCCTTGATCGGCACTCATTTTACCATTTTCCATCCCTCTTAACGGTTAGACAATCGTCCATGGGTTTGATCTGCCAACTCTTGGCTGACATACTGTTCACCAACACCAACAAATCACAGTTAATAACCACGGCCCTCCAGAAATATTTTCCTTGCGTTTTCTTTAGAAAATACTGCACAGGACACATAGAGCATAGTGAGTGCATAGTGTTTTAGATAAAGTGATACACACAGTTGGTTAAGGTTTATATTTTAAACGACAGTATTGAAAGACAGGTAGACAAGGCAAGACACTGCCAGTAATATTTTGCATCACAATAAACAGAGTTTCATTTCATACAGAGTCATTCATCATAGATATGACGATGAAAATAGGTGTTTGCATGTCCTAATGTGCACATTAAAAATGCCTAAACAATCAAAAGTCCTATTTACATCGGTGTTTCTCATCAAAATGCATTCTGTTCATACTTGAGGTTCAACAAATGCATTGAATTTATATCCTTAAACATTTGTGAAGGTGATATTTAATATATTTCTTACTGCGCATTATTTACATCCATGTTTTCTAACTTACAGTCTTCTTCTTCCCTGCCTTTGTTAGTTCAATTCAATTCAATTTTATTTATAAAGCGCCTTCCATAATCTAAACTGTTTCAAAGCATGTTGCAGAGACCCAGAGCCTGTTAGTGCATTGGTACATTTGTTGGTGTGTTACTGTGAATGGTGGCACCTGTATTGTGCACATGTGAGTGCACAATACACACACAGGGATCCATTCATACAAGCATTGTTCCATAGCACTGCTAGTGGTCAGAAACTCCACAGAGTACCTTTAAGTAACAGTATAACTTAAGCAATAGCAATTTTAGTGTGATTTCCCAGGAAAAGACAAAAAAACTTTTTTTTGTCCTAACATTGCTTTTACTGAAAACTGAATGCAGTATGTAAGATGATATTGCAAACAAACATGATTTATTGATTGTTGTTTTGAAGTGTTGTTACTATCTAATACATTATCTGTTTGCTTGTTGTGTTTTATTTTCTAAATCAGACCAACAGTATGTTTCTGAAATATTAATTCTGATTCCACTCAAAATACGACACTCAAACAACAAAGCTTTCTGTAGCTCTCTTCCATCTAAAATAATAACTAGTTTGTTTGTTTTTTGCATAAAGATTTATGGGTAATTATTGTGGTTGTTTTCATGTCATACATTTTGTTACTGAACTTTAATAGAAGTCAGTGAAACACAATGCACTGAGCTGTGGAGAGAATACATCTTTATATGGAAGCCTTCTCTGTTCTTCCAGTCACAGCCCTGAGATGGAAACGTCAGCATGAGTGTTACATGTAACTGGAGAATGAACCACTTTCAAGCACTGTGGTGTGTTGAAATATGTGTTTTCAACACATATTTCCGTATTTATTTATTTATTTATTTATAGAAAGGACTTGTGTATTAACATATTTGTTCCTTAAAATAAATTTGAATGAGGCCACAAAGGATCAAATTTAATCAGAAGCAGATGCTGCACCTCTATAGATCAAATGAATTTAAGACCTGTCAGCACAATCATTTTTATATCATGGCGCTTGAGCCTTTTGTGGCTTTATATAAACCTGTGCTCCATGCTATATGCTATATCTGTCATCTGCCTCTGTGACTTGTACATGCTTTGTAAGTTGTGCAGTAAGTGAATGGTGATGAGTCTTTATGAAGCCAAATTAGAAAGGTCCACACCTTAAATTTAAGCAGCCATTGATTTAATGAAGTCACATGATATAATTAGTGAATTTTTACTGTGCGGTGTGTGTGTGTGGGAGAGTCAGACACAGAGAAAGAAAAAAGATTGCTCTTTTTTTTTTTTTTTTTCTTTTTTTTTTTGTGTGTGTGTGTGTGTGTGTGTGTGTGTGTGTGTGTGTGTGTGTGTGTGACTTGATGTCAGTGTATTTGAGCAGCACAAAGGCCCTTGCTTGCTGACACGCGTCTGCTAAGAGGTAAGGCAAACATCTGTCTCCTGTCACAAGCCGTCACATGCCTGCTTTTGCCCAACAAGCTATGATAAGCCAGCATCAGTTCAGAGATGAGGCTACATGCAATCTTAAAGCAATGCTCCAGCACCAAAATGGGTGAATGGGTTAAAATGAAATTGAAATTGAGCTTCCAAAGATGTAAGGAGACGGAGGATCAAATGTTAATTAACTCCACTGTTTTAAGCTCAAAGGACACTCAGGCCTCATCTCTTAATAGAAGTCAGTGCTGCTGAAGAGATCAGTGCAGGCAGTCTCTGGTCCATTATACTCCTGCTCAGTAAATTAAACTACTGTACACCACTCTCAGGCTCATGTCTCTGCCTTTATGAGCATCTCGTGAAGCAAGCTCTAACAAAGCGAAACTATTATTGAAGGGTGGGTATTCCAGAGAAAGGGAGATAAGTAAGTTAACCTGATCCAGATTCAGGGAAATCCTTGATTCTTCTGTTCTAAAATGTTCCACACAGATAAAACTTCAGAAACCATGTCTTCAAAGAATGTTTTAATGTAAACCCCTAGCAAAACATGTGATAACATATAATTTAGTTGCTTTTAAATTTACAAGGAAAATACATTTTGCTTCATCATTTGGACACTTAGACTTGAAATTAAAATATAACCAATAAACACAATTTTAGATCATAACAGCACATTGATAGAATAACATTTTCATTTCAAATGCCATTTATGCTGATTAAAAAACTGAAAGGGGTACATTTAACATTTTACTGAAAATAGATGTTCCAAGGGCTAGACAAGTAATCTAGGGGGTTTATTAAAGTAATTCCCTCTGTCGTGTTACTGGTAGATGAAATAAATCATAGAGCACTGTTATGCTCCTTCAGAAACATATTCTACCCAACTATTTATATAAAGTTGTTGCTTCAAAGTTAAGAACTCTTTTGGTAAAACTCTACTTGAACCACCACTCTGGTATTTGAAAGCAGTATATACAAATTTAATAAATGCTTTATGAGACACTATATTGCAGTTGTAAGAAGATATAAGTGTATTTGGTTAAAGAGAAACATAAGAGGCTTTATGATTGTACACACTTATAGCTACATTAAAGCATTACAAACTAATTACTAAATGTTTAAACAGTGCTTATAAATGCTAAAGAGGAGTTTAAGATAAAATGTTACCAATACGTTTTAATACCTGTATGCTAAATCCTCCAAGGCACACCACACACACATGCTACCATTAAACCCAAGACTCAAAGAGAATTGTACCAAGGCATTATGAAATACAGTCTGTCTTCTCATCCAAATTCACAAACATTTACAGTGCAGTTCTGTTCCTCGGGTATCTGTGTTATTTATTCTTCGGTTTTAAAGTCAAACACATTAGGTAAGCTTAATTGTTGATCATCAACAATTACGAACGATCAGCGGTGATCACAAGCACGTAAAATGTATCAGCTGTTGTGTATTAACTCAAATCTGCTTTCACTGGGCCCTTCTTTTCCGGAGCAGCCTCCTAATGGTTTTCCAGTGTTTTATGATCTATGAGGTTTTTATGTTTCCTCATACTGTCTCAAACTGATCAAAGCTACAGCATTATTGCGAATTGTCTTGGACTCAACTTAGACTAATTTATTGTATTCTCTGAAATCAAATTCCTAAGGCAGAAACAGAAAGTACTCATTTTCCATTAACTCTAAAGTGAACAACAAAGTAGTTGCAAACACTCATCATGTTTTATGGGGCTTGTGAGGACACCACTGTGCGTTCATAGAGTCACATCTAAGAGTGGGAAAATAGATATACTGTACACCAGCTTTTGAATTTCTGTTTGAACCTCCTACCAATTTAATTTAGCAATAGTGTGATGCAATTACAGCTTTTTACATTTTAATATAAACAATCTCTCTATTGAAATACAGTATAACATGGGTCTGTGAACAATGCACTATAAGCAATAAATCAAACCGTGAAAGAATTACATTTTATATTTAATCTAATATGAACTCTACCTTAATAATATAAATGATATCTTTCTCTAATTTAATTGGCACTAGCTTGGTGCATATTGCTAATATAATTCTGGATTTCCATATTTAATGATGCATGCTTTTCACGGTGAATTTTTCTTAGAAAATGTCGTCTTTAATGAACCTTAGAAAAATCTCTAATAGGCATAATTTCAGAAAATGTAACTTCTTTATTTAAAAGGTTCTGAGGCCAATTTTGCTGAGTGCAGTACTTAAAATCCAATAGCTGAAGTCTTGAGGAGGCAAATGTATCTCTTTGTAAAGGTAGAATGAGCAAATAGATTGTAATCCAAATGGCAGGGTACAGCAGGCCTGGACTTCAAACTCCAAATGCTTTCATGAGAGGAAATGCTGCCTGTATGAATATGCAAACTCTACTTCTATTAGAAAAAAATAGACTTAAACAGCATTGCTATGGAACAAATTTGCTTGTGTGGATGGCTCTAAATATTAAAGAAAACAACAGCAATGTTGCAAAACATACCTCAAGCAGAATCCAGTCATTATTAATAATCATGTGTGCAGTAGTACTTTTAAAAATCCATAAAGATTGTTTTTGATACCTCAAAGGTAACATTATTTTTCAAATTCAGGATCTCCATGCTTTCAGAAATCTGTGGCACGTGTGTGTGTTATCAGGATAAAGATATGATTTCCAGAGAAAGGTGTTCAATGAAGTTCTGCACTGGTTGAGTGGACAAATATGCTCTCCCGGGAAACCGTCTGTGCATTGTGCTTGAATTAAACTCATGCTATGCTGTTACATCTCTTTTCTCTTTTTCCCCGTCTATCCACACTGATGTGCTGAAGTCAAAACAAACACTGACATGTGCACACTCGCACACGCACACACACACACACCCACACACACACACACACACACACACACACACACACACAAGAAAGTATCAGATTAGCTCCTCCATTTTTGCAGCAGTGTACAAACACACTGGGTTTCAGTGATATTTACTCAGTGAAACGCAGGAGGGTACATGACTGAGAGACACAAACAGTGGACACAATCACGGGAGGAAGACAGAAATGAAGAACTCTGCTGACAAAATGAGAATAAATGGATGTCTATTTCCATGTGGAATTGGTAACCAATGATCCATTAAGGCAGCCTTTCCACAACAGACAGACAAAATAGCCTGAATTAGAAGTGCCTGACATTTCAGTTAATTGCACTAACCATGTCAGCTCCACAGTAGCTGCAAACCAGGTTAGGCCAAGTCTTTACCTTCTACCCGCCATATGAAATGAGAGCAAAGGCCTCGTACTGTCATACCAGCTTGTATGTGCAGGAATCGCTGAATGTGTATGCATGTGTGATATTCTTAAATACACAAAATAAATAGTTGTATAACTAATGAGACGAAAGAAGTGGACAGGTGCAGCCCCCCTCCATTAAAATGTATCCTCTTTTGTCAGTTTATGATGGAGAAAAGCGCCAAAGCATTGCACACTGACTCAACAAACATGAAAGAAAACACACCTTGCTGTCATGAAAGCAAAAGGTTTATTCATGTTTGAAATTACACAACTACCACAAGGAAGACTTTTCAGTCCAGGGTGTAGTCTGGTTAGAAAGTAACACTAAACATCTTTAATACATTAGAATCACTGCCACAAATCATTTGTCATGACTTTTCAGTTTCAGAATCACATACAATAGAAAAAAGAGAAAAGAAGTCTTGAACCCTGTTGAACAGAGCTGGAAATTTACAGTTCTGAATACTGAAACCTCTATGCATTACAGTTTTTATAGTGATTTTTTTCTTTTTTTTTGCATGATTTAGTAACAAGATGAGCAACATTCAAAATGTTTTTTTTTTCTTCTTCAGTATTTACAACAGTTTTACTGTTTGGTGTTAATTTATCAACAACGTTCATCGCACCCCCTCGTAAAAGCCACAGACCAACAACGTCTTCACCCTGCCCACACCCTCCCCGTCTACGCATCATGGTATTAATATTGTTATCATTTTCATTTTTTAAATTTTTGTCATTTTAAGTTGCAGTGCAGCAACAGCATTTTATTAAAAGATTAAAATATACATTAGATTACATAGAGAATGAAGAGTTTACAGTGTTACAAGATGTAATCAAAATAACTACATAAAAACATTAAATAAGGGCAAAAGAAACGGTGGTGGTGATATTGTTTAGAGGTAGTAAGTGAGCACTCTAAGCTACAGAAAAGTTGGAAATTATTGGTTTCTATGAATTTGAATGAGGTAATAAAGCTGTGGATTGATTGGTGGGATGTATAATTACTCTTTAGCTATATTATGTATAACTTTTCCTGTGTAATGGGGGGCCTGCTCCTGTGCCATGAAGGAATGATCTACTGTGGGGGATTTGTTGATTTCCATACGCAGTACAAAAAAAAAATAAAATAAAATAAATGTTTACATATGTACATACTAAACATCAAATTATAAAATATGGAATGGTGTCATGTTATAGTCAAGCAATCAATTACACTTCTTTATGTTCCAGAGTTTGAATAGGCATTCCCTTGTACTAATGTATACGGCTGTAAGGCGAAAATAAATCTTGAAAGGAACTACAAAGCTGCCATTGAGCTGTCAACAGTAGCATTGTTGAGTTGCTGGACAAGATTGCGAGCACATTACAGTCAAAGAAACAGCTGCTTTAATCTATGTATTGTAAGAACTGAAAGAGAACCCAATTATCAAAATGGAGAGCAGTAATTAAATCAACAATCAAACAAATGGGCATTTAAAATGTCATAAAATGTCACGTTAAATACACAAGTGTCATCCAGAATTTTGAGTTCAGAGGAGATAATTATCCTGAAAGTTTACCAAGTAACATCTGAGGGATGTTTTCTGTTTTGTATATGTGTGTGCTTACTCCTACGACAAACAAACAGGGGCACGGTGATTGCGGCTGATTAATGAAGACAGAGAGAAAGAAAACACTGAACTATCAGGAAACACTTGGTGTTCGAGATGGAGGATGTAATTTGTGTGGCATGGTTGTGGGAAATTTGAAGGTACAGGAAAACAAATCTCTAGTGATTTTCTTTTTTCATTATTATTGTTATCCTCTGCAGTTGGTCAGCCAGTTAAAGAGTCCATGCCCAGCTTGAGGGGAAGATGCATTAATAGCGGATCAATTCGAGGTATCGGAGTGCACACTTCCAGGTCCTTCTGTCGGAGATATTACAGAAGACGGAGTCGTTGCATCTTGCCATCCCCCATTAGCCTGGGACACAAATGGGAGAGGTTGCGATTACAATCACGATCTTTGCAATGTGAGCTTGGTACAATTTTATACCCAAAATGTAACATAACGCTCCCGAAATGGAAAGGAAACAGAACAAAACTGATAGGTTGCACGAATCTGTCAGATAATATTAAAATGCTGCAAATACACTGATGCCGTGTGATAAGTCCAGACTCTGAGCATTCTTTGCATTACAGTAGCATCAGCAAAGAGACTCTTGGAACCACATTTGTCTCGTGTCCCCACCAATGGGAGCAGTCCCCGAAATCAGTGTCTAAGCAGATTTCAGCAGCGGCGGACAGCTTGTCGCTACATATTCTCCTGTCAGTCAGGAAGAGGGAGGGCTCGGGCCGGGTGAGGTGGGGAGAGCTGAGTGAAAGTGACAGGGCAGGGCCTCTCCAAGAGAGCCAGTCTTAACCAGCCTGACTTTGCTTTGCTCCAGGCATGACCTAGCCTTTACTGGATCCCTCTACGTCACCACCAACAAAGCTAAAGGTTAGTCTATGCTAATATATCTATAAGGCACTTTCAGGGTTGTTGCTACGAAACAGAAGCTTTGCCAAAATTTGACCTCTTCAAACATACTTTGTTTCTGTATCACTCTTTTGTTCTGCTTCTCTTTTTCTTTTGTTTTCACGTGTTAAGGTTGTTCTTTGCCATCAGTTGCTGTTTTCGTAGGGATGATACTGAGCGCTGGTGAGCCAGTGGGCACAGGTCTACACTGCACATGGAAGTGAGAAACCTTGTGAGAAAGTGAAGAACACTTGATCCTGTGAGGAGTTGACATGTCTAAAGAGCTTATAGCTATAAGGCTTCAGCAAAGCCGTCATCAAAAGTGGCAAATGCTGGCAACAGCCCCCCCACCATTTGTTTACATAAAATGTGTGAAATGTTGTTTTTTTTTCTCACAGAAGATTTTTTTAATTTCCAGTAACACTGCTGTAAATTTAATACCTTACTTTTGATGCTAAAGCTTTCAATAGTATTAGACTGAATATGCATGCATTGTTACCCAACAGGCATAACAATACAAAGAGAGCAAATACTGAGGTGCTGATATACTGGGGGGAGAGAGAAAGAGAGAGAAAGAGAGAGAGAGAGAGCTGTCTGACACTATTTCTCTCTCTCTCCCTTTCTCTTCATCCTCTCTCATCAACGAAATTAATCTTTACTCTGATAGCTTCAGATTATGCGCTGCTTTACAAAAAGGCACCATATCAAATCTCATCAAGGAAGATGGAATTCATGTCTGGAAAGGGCTGCAGGCGATCACATGTTCATATTTTATCATGAAGATAAGGCTATGGAAAATTCTGTGAAGCATTTCAAAACAGCTAAAATGCAACAGATACTGTGCAATGAAAGGACTTTTTAATTTTTTTCCCCCCATTTTTGGTTTAAGTCAAACAACATATTAAAGGATGTTTATTAAAATAAATCTGCAGGTTTAATTCTCCTGCTGTGTAATGTGTTTTATCAAATTCAACTTTTATTCATATCAGGTGACAAAGATACAGTGTCAAATGCTTTGAGAAGCTAACACACATGCAAGGTTGTGTCGATCTGTGTCTACTATGTGTAAGACAATACAAAGGACTGTACCGTCATTAAATATAACTAAAAAAATAAACGTGCAGCCTATTCTGATGATGAAAAACATTTCACACTGCTTTTGTCTCAACAATCTACACTTGTAACCAATGAAACCCCTACTTACGTTTATGCCATGTGGACTATACATGGTGTTTCCCCCAAGAGCATCATTGTATCCTGCCGTCTGACTGATAACATGGCGCAGGGTATCCACCTGAGGGGACAGACAAGGTGGACAAGCTGGTCAACTGGGTGTCTCGCAGCAGTCCAACACCAACTGTAAACATGCTCTGTGAAGCAACAGATACTGACTAGTGTGAAATCACAACCAGATACTAACCAGATTTGTTACACAGCTAATAGATTTTCTAATAAAAAAAAAAGGAATGTCAGGACATTGCTAGCATGCTCTATCTATCGCATTCTCTATTGTGGCTATGAAATAATAAACAAAAACAAAAGCACGAGTGACAATAACATAACATACACTATGGCTGTTTTAAATGAGCTTTTATTTTTACTGTAATCATGAATAAGCATAGATTTTTTTTTTTTCCATATGTGCATGGTTGTGAGTGTCGGTTGTACAGCTGCGTTAAACTTACAAAATGGAAGACATCAACAACAAACAATAACAAGATGAGACAGGAAGATAGCAATATAGAGTACAGAAAAAAGGGGGGAAAACACAGTACCAAAAACCCAATACCAACCCAAGAGCTCAAGTCAAAGCCAAATGCATTCACAAAGTGTTTGGAATAGTAACCAGGAAGTTTCTCTGTGGCATGATAGCAGTGGGGTGGGATTATATTTTGGCTGCCAAAATATTCCATCCAAAGCGAAATAGTCATTAAACACTTCAGTCAATCGAAGGTTATCGGAGGCCTTGCCGTGGTAATTTGAACTGCCCTCCCGTGAGCAGCATATTTTTGCATTTTCTGTTTTTTTTTTTTTAATTTTAAATTTAATTTTTTGGTTTAATGTGCTTCAGACTGCACTGTGGATGGCTCAGTACACAGGCAAGACAAGGACAGCTCTCTGCACTGTTAGTCAGGAACTGTCCCTGATTGTTGATCCTACCTGTGACTGTACATTGGCTCCGACTTGTGCCCCTTGGTAAGAATCCCCATTCAGACTCTGCATGCTCAAGAACATGTCCCCAGAGTTTGGGAGGTTAAAAGAACCTGAAGAACCTGGAAAGGGAAGATGTAAGTAGCTGAATACATGAGAGGGCTGTAAAGGGAAAGCACAGACACGCACACACACTCACGCACGCGCACAAATAACGCAGACACACACATACACACCACGCATGTGTCTGCATACACAGACCCAACTCAAGCAGACAAATGCACTAAAGGAAGACTCCCATAAAGCAAGCAACTACAAGGGCAAAGGAAGGAAACCAAAGAAACAAACAGAAGAGGGCGATATGGAGAAGGACTGAAGAGGATCGTTTTTACGAATGCGGTGGACACAAACGAAATGAAAATCACACGACACAAAAGGGACCAGTTCTATATGTGGTTGGTCGCGTAAGCTCCCAATTGTTCCACATCTCCTACTTCCAGTCTAACTTTGGCAGGGAGGTATCACATGGTAAATGACAAGGACAAGAAGAAGCTTATGAAAAGACCAGTACCAGTAAACATGTTGCTTAAAAGAGTGTTTTTGCTCTCTGCAGAATCCAGCTGAAACTCTTCATCTTTCATCTGGAATCCTGGGTGCAAGAAAAAGGGACCACTTCATAAGCTTACCACATCCCGACGCAGGTCAACCTAGTCCAAACTCAGCATTACATTACTCATTAAACTGGACTAAGGGCTTTGAGTTTTTAAAAGATTCTTATTCAGTATGAACTGCATATCATGTCATTATAATATAATACTATTACTGTAGGTAAAATGCTCCCAGCAATTATGTTTCTCTTTATTTAGCAAAAAAAAAAAAAAAGCACTACCATTCAGTGGGACTACACATTACAAATGACTGGAAGTTGACAGAAAGTCAAGGGAAAACAAATCCCATGGCATCATTCTGAATTCTCGCTTTTTTTTTTTTTTTTTTTTGCCAAAAATACATGTGTTCTCGGTTCACAAGTCAGGAACGCTCTCTTTATGCATGAGTTTGCTTGGCATCAACTGTCTTATAGACAGGAGACACTGTGATCCCCAAGCTGGGAGCAGAGCCTGTCACTCTTGCCTGTGTGAATTGTGCATGAGAGAGTGAGGCAAGTAGGCAGCAGGTTAAGGGCTGAGGTAGAGGGCAGATCTTTATTTTGTATTTTTTTTGTCTATATGCAGGAGTGCCTACCGGAGTTAGGTGTGGTAGGGGAGTTGGCCTGGCTGTTCTGCACTGCAGCGGCTGCAGCGTGTGCTGCATTTACAGCAGTCTTGGCGGCATACAGGTTGGCTTCTTCCTGAAACTTGCCGATATTTTTCTTGTACCGGATCCTTTTGTTGCCAAACCAGTTGGATACCTGTGTGGGAGAGCAGAAGGAGGAGGAGCAGAGGAGTCAGACGTCAAGCAGCCACAGCACCGTGCACTGAGCAGTGTGATTGTTTCAAGATGTCATGTTTGGGTCCATCAAGTACCCAATTCCCAGCCCCTGCAGTAATGTCCGCCGGGTACACAAGCTAATTAAGCCATAATCAGGAGCCACTTGTGTCTTCTCATGGATGGGAGCATGACATGTTCTCAGATATGTCTCCTGACAAAACTAAAACACAAGGGGCTCCTTTTGCTCAGACGGTAAAATCAGTGTATATATTGTGTATATATTTCTCATATCAGGGCTGGTTGTTATGGATACAAATTCTGACATTTCCCTCAGTCAAACATATGAATGGTCATATTTTACCCTCTAAAGAATTCCAGATTCCAGATAAGTGAGTCTAGGTAATTGACACCTTATGTAAATATCCACGCACAATTGTTTAAATTAGAATATACATATGAGGGGCAAACAGAAGTGTAAATTGTTTGACTACACGTCAAATTTATCAAGAGGGGAAAACTGTACAACACACTATATTTGTGTTAAAAGTTTATATTTGACTAAAATACTAATACTAATTAAAGCATGCATACCAATCTATACAAACATTCACCCTTTTTTAATGGCTGGCCCAGGTAGCTGTTCTTAAGAGTTTACTAACAAAACATTAATTCAGTAATGAAACATTTGTGTATATATGTGTGTGTGCATGTGTGTGTGTGTGTGTGGGTGTGTGTACATGCATGCTCAGTGATTTGGGAAGCAACTTTTGTTTGTAATTAACAAAAACAAGAGTTAAAGGGTGAAGACCTGCAGACGTGAAGCAGTAAACACAGATTATTGTTGTGGCAGCGTTAGTTGATGATGTGGTTAAATAAAGGAAATATTTTAGTGAATTAAAACTGAACTCCAAAGGCATGAGGAAGTATTGAGTTCAAATTAATGTCTCAAACTGGGTATATTCAGATTTAGAGCAGTGGGAAATGCTAATTTTGTTGAACTGAAATGATGACATCCAACATCAGTCAGATGCTGAAAAGTTGCATGAGGGGTGAGCCTTATGTGTGAGTGCTGGCTCTGCAATAACAGTGGAATAATAATGAGATGATGCTTGTTTTTAATGGTCCTATAAATTAGAGTGTCTTGTCGCTGTGCTGCTGCCCCCCTCTCAGGCCCTGCAGCCCACGGCTGGACCAGCCAAAGAGCAGCTGCCCCTAATGACGCTTTATTTAATTTCCACCCATGTGCTTAAATTTTAATATCCCCAGCAGCCCGCCAATGCTGTGGCGTGAAAACTGACTGGATTTGTAGGACATCAGATCATTTCTATCCTGCACGTCTCTGTGCTCTAAATCTTTAATATCTAGGCAATTAAAATTAATGACCATTCAGGCGAGGCCCACTGTTGGCAGGGTTTCCTTGACATCAATTGTTTGATGGGTTTACCTAGAGGTTAAACTAACAAGCAAGGTTTAATTGGAAGCAATGAAAGCCCTGGCCATCATCCTTTTTACTTAACCTGCTTATAGTGGATTGTAGAGCCAAAGACGATGCAATATTCTCGCGCTTTAAGACAGCTCACAAAGTGCCCACAAACCCCCTGAAAATCATAGGAAATGTTTTCTGAAGCTCATCAGTCTGTTTAATTCAACAATATGTTCATGCAAACAGTGTATTAAACAGAACTACATTTATTAGAGTATCAGCTGTAGCTTTTGCACATGAAGAGATATTTGATCATCCATTGTGAAAGTTGATAGTGAAAGTGGAAGATACACACAATGTGACTGATCCATTGCTGACTCTAAAGTCTTATAGTAAAATGAGACAGATCATTTCGAGAAACCCTGAAACATAAACATGCTCTGACTTCGTTCTGCTGCTGTCCTTTATGATGAAGTGTGTTATGACTGTATTCTACCACTATATGGTGTTACAAGCCTGGGCAGTCCCAGCAGCGTTGGCATGTATTCCTCCAGACGTTACACCACCCTTCTCCATTCTACATGCACACACATTTCTCTCCTGCCCACTGAACTCTGGCTTTAGTGATTCTCGGGTTTAGCTAAATATTGAACAAATGCATGGCACTGTAAGGTGTGGAGCACAACCCAATCTACAGAACTAATTCCCTTTTATCTCGTGGCAGGCCATGCATTCAATTGACTTCTACGTGTGGTGAGAACCAGGTTGTGAGACTGAATTACCTGACATCAGCAGCCTCAAAGGCAGCGATTGTATAATGACCATGCAGACTCCTTCCAAAAACACGATATCATTGCCTTCATTGCTGCCCACTAGAGAGGCTGCGGCGCTCTAGTTAATAATTCAAACTATTTCACCCTATTTCAGGTCAATACTCCTCGCTGGTTGATGCACGGCAATGCATGATCTGTCTATGATCTCAATATATCTGAGGTTATAATGCCCTAAGCCTTAAATAACCAATACAAAGGTGGTCTCCCTAGTTGTGATAGCATCAATTATACAGGCTGCATCAATAATGAATAAGAACTCAAGTCTTAGTTTCTCCACATTCACTGTTCTGAAACATTGAAAAGTGTCAGAAGAAAAATGCCCGCAAATGTAAATAATGTAAATTAAATGCTGAACCATTCATACAAATTACAGCAAATATAGCCTCTATAAACCCAGACTCAAACCACAGCCTCCAATCTCAGCATGGAGTATGCACAGTGATGGAGGGAAGACTGGATCCTGTATTTAGAGAGCCACACTTGTCTCCACACAATGTCAATAGCTCACTGCACTTCAGTTATTTGCTACAAACAAGCAGGATTCAGTTTTTATCAAATCAATGTATACATTCTTTTTTTTTTTGTTCATTCACATTTATCACTGTATTATTTAAATATACATGTAAATAAAACACTGGATTTTATCTGCTGGAATCTCCTGAGGTAGGGCGGCTTTGCCGACTGGGAAGACGACTGCATCACTTGCATTTTAAACGATCTAAGCTAAAATGATGCAGGGTGTTTCGTCAGCGATGATGTATTGAGCAAAGCTGTGGACTGATATTGGCATACCATTCACAATGGATGGTTTTTACTTAATGAACTGCTTGTGCAATGAACAACGCACCAGAAAAGGAGTTTGGTGGGGGGGGGGGGTTGAAAAAAATTACTTAGCTGAGCCTTCAATATGGCCACAGCGAGGGGTTTGTGACTCTGAAAGGCCGACACGGTGAGGGATAACACACTTACGCATCATGTCGAGCATCCGACTTTGTTACTCGCTTAAAATGAGCCAAAGCACTAAGAATAAGTCAATAAGAATGTCTGCCGTGGCCTCCGCTTGTCGAGGAGTAAGCCACAAATGGGGCCTGAGATGAGTTCAAGTGAATTTTTAAAAGCCCTCTAATTTCTGCACGGACTGATTTGTTCTCATGGGAACTGCCACTTTGGCCTGTTTTGCGAGGCACTCAGAAAACAGAGTGAAGCTCCATTTGTGAGGGTCGGTGGCCATTTTTTAGCCACTATAAAGCACACAGTGATCACGGGTTGGGGTGTGGGGTAAATAAACTCAAGAGTGCAGTTTGAAGATTCCAAAGACCACACAATTAGTCCACGCTCTACAACAAACAAAAAAAAATAACAATAATGTGGTAAACAATAGCCAAAAAGTAAAATTTCATGTGACACATTTGTACACACATAATATGGTGATAACATGGGTGTAGTGTAAAAAATATGGATCAATCAAAGAGACTCTGTGTTCTTGCGTGACTTAAAGGTGGGATGTAAATGCTGAAAAAATTCTTATCCACTCTTTTAGAAAAGCAAATTCAAACTTTAAATACTGTAGCTTATGATAACATTAGCATTGATCCAGTAGTGTGAGGGAGGGAGGTTCTGTGCAGTGGCAAACTGTGAGGCTATTACATACATAAACAAAAGGAGATACAAAAAAATGAAAACAGTGGATCAGGAGAAGTTATGACATACCTGTGATACTGTGATGGTGCTTCCCACCCCCTGAAGGCAAAAAAGAATGGGCTTTTACAGTATCTGACTCTTCATGACTACACTCAATATACCCCTCAACACCCCCTCCCCACACAGAAAAAAACACTGCAGATTATTGTATAGATTCATGTTTCTCTGATAATGTGTCTCATGAGGACAACCATAGAACAATAGAGTATGAAAAATCTAAATAGTAGTCACAATCATAGCAGAAAAAGAGCACAGGATGATAATACTTTGGATGTGGGGGTTAGGTGTGAGAGATATTGCCTTCAGGTTTACCCAACAAGGAGGCTATGCTATATACAAAGTGGGAAAGTCGCATCTTTATATCTAAACTGTAACTGTGAATTAGCAGAGTCCTGCAAGGTCACTTCAACTGCAAACATACAGATAAATACCCGGTATCATCCAGGGTTTTGAAGCACCAGACTTTAACTGCTTTTCTTAAAGTAATGGATGATGCCATTTTTTTTTTCTTCTTCTTCCCAGCTTATGACCTGAGCGACTGACCAGGCAACAGAGAGAGCACACATGGTGGATGGGAATGAGAGGGAAAAATGGCAGGGGACCCAGCGCTGGGGTGGCTAAGGAAGGACAGCATAGTGCTTTGATTGAGGCCAAGATGATATAGGCCTCCCCTCCCTGTGGCCCTGCTCTGACTGACTGGGACCAGCCTTGACTGAAGCATCATTAGGCAGTCACAATGTCAAGGTTAGCTAAGGACATTGTGTCTTGGTGGTGTGACCTACGGTAACTATCCCTCTAGGCTTTAGCCTTTCCCACCCTGATTACCCACCAGCTACTGTTAGATGAGCACTACCCACCTGGGAAACTGTGATGCTGCACTTCTTGGCCAGCTCCTCTTTAGCCTCCTCGCTCGGATATGGGTTGCTGAGGTGCGAGTAGAAATATTCGTTCAAAATTTCCGTCGCCTGCTTGCTGAAGTTTCTCCTTTTCCGCCTGAGTGGGGAGCAAAACGAGAGAAAGGCCAAGTAAGCCTATTAGTGGGGACCAGCATTAACTCATCCATTTGGATCGCACAAATTGCACAATCAATCTCACACATAAATGGTGAAAATAATGAGGAATGGGCACTAAGGGCCCTCAGGAGCAGAATATCGTGTCCTGCTCCAAAGGTCCCGTCAACACACAGAAGACCAAAATCTGACCAATAAACTGACAAGCACACACACACACACACACACACACACACACACACACACACACACACACACACACACACAAACAAACACACAGTCACTAAACACATACAATGTTTAATTTGGTCTGTTGGTCTCCAATCTCCAGTCCAAGCGTGTAATGTGTAGAGTTTAGTGCAGCGGATGGGTGGGCTTCGTGATGGAGCGCAAAGCCCAGTCGGAGTGCATCTCGGTACATTATAGAAATCACGGCATGCACAGTTGAGCATTGTTCCTGAAGTGCCACAGCCCCAGGGATCTCCAGTAGAAACAAGCAAACTCTAACTAGATATGGGTCCCCTTCCCTCCCAAGGGCACTACTTATCATGTTGTTGAGCATTTGCTTATTTTGCCTTGTTTACTGCGCTTCACACAGGCAGTGGGCAGCAAATGTGCTTCCACTTGGCTTGTTTGGCCCGAACTTGTGCCGCTCTCTGCAGAGCTCCACACTGCGCCACACTGTTAGTGATTAGAGTAATCCACAGCACCTGCTGATGACCTCCCCTCCATCCATTACACATGACTCGGTCCCCATTTCATTTGGTCATAACTGCTCTCAGGTGTGAGGGCATGATTGTCTTGAAAATGGATAATGCATGGAACATGCACATAATTAAAATCATGCATCTCTGCAGTGCTCATACTGTGTGCTGTGCCAGAAAAGTGAGAGCAAAACAAACTTCAGACCTGCACACAGTCTAAAAATGACCTTGCCCACTGGATGTTCTTATGTGGGACATGCAGAGGCAATAAAAGTTTCTAGATACCAAATGCGCACACACACACGCACACACATACAGCATATACTCTACACACACGATCCACTGACCTGGCATCAAGGAATCTGGAGCGCAGGATCATGACAGCCTCACAGGTGCTCTGTTTCAGTTGCATCTGGATGGAGCTGAACTTACGGTGGATGATTCCCACCATGCGCTCAATCTCTTTGGGAGAGATTGGCCGCGTGCGAGACTGCTCCCTCAGCAGGTTCATCACATGGGTAGTGAATTCGTTACATGCCTGCCAAGAGACAGAGAGACAAACACAGCCAAAGTGAGTTCTGTAAATGTCCCAAGTCACATCTCACAGATTTTTAGAGCATACACAACCTCTGTGACTGATTTACTAAAGTTGTACATTTTTTTTTTACATATGGGAAATGAGTTCATTACATGCAAGCTCTTTTTGTTAAAAGCTTCAACTGAGTGTGCTGTTCATATATATTACTTTGATGACATAGTAGGTGAAGTCATCTCTGAATATAAATGCAGATTTGCAATTTGGCTTGGCCCTAATGCGGAGTGAATTTAAACAGCTTTTCGTTAAACCAGTAGTTCATACATGATTAATTAGAATAACTCATTTACGTAGTGCACACTTCAGCTCATTACTCTGAGTAAAATTCGTTAAGTATTTACATTTAGATAATTAAAACCTGGAAACACCCTTAAGAAAGATGCATTTACTCCAGGCGAAGTGTCGTGTGCCCCCACATACCCACCTCCTCTCTCACAGAGCACGGAGTAAATTAGTCTAATTTACCTCACTGGCTTGCTGAGGCATCACTGTTACACCTTCTATTTTCACCCATAATGCCTCTGTGTTTAATGGCAGGCTCAAAGTGCTAGGTGAAGGAGCTGATCATACTTTCATTTAACACAGATGACTAAGGCTCTCCTTTGGATCTCTATAATCAACTACAACACAGTGAATAATACAGCAATTTTTTTCCCATGCTGATAACACATTTTCCTCCATCACGCATATTCTCTGCAATTTTCTTGCTAATGCAGGGAATAAGCTGTTCTGGGCGTTCAGAAGCAATGTGAAGTATCATGCACAACTCAATGGGTCCATTTGTATGCAAACTGAAATTTCAAAAAGCTGGCAGTCATGTGGTGATTTGAACATTTTGATGGTGCAAACAGAACCAAATTTATGTTATTCTGCTTTTCTTGGATGAAGATAAGTGAATGAAGAGGTGTGGTATTTCCAGGAAAAAATTTTACCTCGAAGCTGTTCTTGAGAAGATTTGAACCCTGGGATTTTAAAGACTCCTCCTTACCTGTTCGTATTTCTCCAGCTCTGTGTGGTAGATCTGTCTGATCTGGGTGAGTTTGGCTCTGTAATCGGAATGTTCGATAGAGTTGTCGGCTGCCCCGCCCGAGGCTGCGGCTGCAGCTGCGGCGGCGGCAGATCCGCCACCTTTCTCTGGTCCTGCCACGCCCTCTGCCAGCAGCATGTTGTCTAAACGCATGAGCTGGGGGTCTGGGGGGTCTTCCTCCTGGGCACCGCGGATGCTGAGACCTGCAGCAACACACAAACAGGGACGCAGGGTCAGCTAATGGCATCCATTTGCATGTTAAGACTAATACTAACAAAGAAAAATAATCCGATCAAATCTGATGGACCCAGACTATTGTTAAGTGCTATTAGATGCAATATGTCTCCCTCCGTAGTTTCCTATAGTGTGATGTTTCCCCTGCAGGTATGAATCGGGTGCCTTCTGTGTATGTGCTGTGTTCTCGTCACCCCATGTCTATGCCTGTTCTCTTTTATTTACACACTGCGCTGCACACTGTGTGTACGGGAAGGCTGACATGACAGCAACATCCACAAACTGACAAATGCTCAATGGTGAAGTGGCACTTCTACTCTGTGAAAGGATGCTAAACAGAAAACTATACCTCTAGTGTGTGTCTCTGTCTTTGACACAGTGAATGCTGTGAACTCCGGAAAGTAACTACTGTTTTCCTCATTCGCACTTGCTTATAGGGTTTGAATCTTGTGTTATTGTATAGTCCTGATATTGCAGTTTTCTGAGAAGTAATAAAAAATGTGCCGGTGAAATAAAAATCAACATGCAGCGAAACGAGAGCAGAGTCGATTTTATGCAAAGTGCTCGTTCATGAATCCTGTTTTTGTTCTCCGATCCTGCTGTTTATTTCCTCTGGTTTTCTGTCTCGCCAGTCTGTCAGCAAGTCGTAATCACCCAGCAGATAGCATAAATGCACACCTGCATTCATTGGCAATGCAACCAGGCTTTACAGAGAATAAACAAAAAAAAGAAAAAAGAAACACACACACATACTGCAGGTCAGAATTACAACAAAAACAAGCTCGGGCAATCCAGTCTAATAAGTGGATAAAAATGTGGCTCAATGGGCAGTAAATACTGAGTGGCCACTCGAACGTTATGATTACCAGAGTTGTTTCAATTCAATAATCCCTCCTGCAATTCAGGGATTTTCAACAGCTCATTACAGCTTCATTAAGATATGGCCAGCCTCTGGATTCTAAATAAGAAGATTAGTGGCTCTATTGTGTCAGCCAGTAGGCATGCAATCAGAGAAGGCCTTTTACCATGCTTTGACCGACTGACCCTGCACACCATCCACAGGAGTAAATACTAGAGAGAAAACACTCCTTTTTCTCTTTCTGCCTTTCCTATAAACACAATCCTGAAAAAAAAAAATTAGGAAACACGTCACATTGTATACACTCCTCTGATGTTTTCATCTCTGTTGGTGTTTTGTTCGACTGCTGTGCCACTGAAAAACAAATTTGGCACTATTTATGGATCGGCTGGCTTTGAGTCTTTTAGGTGTAATGGTGTGAGAGGAGTGGATGAATGTGGCTATTTGTGTTGGAGACATTGAGATGCTGGACAAGGCTCCATCAGGGCTGCACAGCCAAGCCATCCATGTGGACAATATGCCGCTGCTCCACTAACCCTCATCCACATCACACTGCATCTGCACAACTCCACCCAAAGCACTCGTTCTGGACAGGCTGGACTGTTTCTATTCCAGTTTGTGCAGCAGGAAACAAAATGGCACATGATTCAAATGTTGACTGACCAGATGCCTGGCTACATATCTCAACATGCTCTAATAGCTGGTGTTTTGTCTGCCACTACAGTTCATATTTTCCTAATTCAGTATTTACTCCCACTCTCCGATTCAACACAAGCTCAGCAGGCTGCACTTTCCTTTGTGCTGTGGGTGGTGGTAAGTAGGTAGGCACGTTTTTCATGTCAGGTATATTAAATATAACTCTGGGACGCAGCGTACATTTCCACACCAAACCCTGTTGTCACTTTTACTCCACTCACTCTATATCCAGGGGAAACGCAGCTGAGGGAATTTACAGGGCTTTTCAGCTAAATGGGCATAAATCACTGGTTTCATTCAAACTAAATAATCACAGGCCATAAAGAGCTACTTGTCTCTTACCATATATTACCACAAAGTTCCTGTGTGCAATAACGTGGCCATTCATGGCAAAGGAAAACAGAGCGAGACATTAGAAAGTGACATGTAATCCTGTTAGTCGGCTGACATGTGGAGTGGCCGTGACATTTTTATCATACATGTCCATTTCTATTTGGGAAATCAGCAGGATAAAAATGATTACTGTGCTGCCCTGAGAAGCAGACGGCCCTGCAGGAGTCCACCAGGGTGTGTTTGTGCCACAGCAGCTCTGGCTGGTCATTCATAACACACATGTTGGGAGGGAGGATGCCTCTGTCTTAAACACATAACTACTAAAAATTAAAAAAAAAAAAAGAGAGAGAAAAAAAAAGACATGGTCCACAAGGGGGAAAAAAGACAAAAAAAACAGGTACAACGTGTCTCTGTCTCTCTACGTGCACCTTTGTTGGAGGAGCTAAAGATTGCGGATTCACTGTCTAAGCTCAGCATCATCACACAACTTCCACAAAATAGGCTCCAGCAAGATAATATCTTTAATTTGCTGTGTGGTTGACAAATCTGTATAGTAACTTGCAAAGCCACAGTCACATTCTAGCCCTGTAATGCTGCTTTGCCTGCTCAAATCTTTATCCTGTTTTTGTCTGATGATATGGGTATTAAAACAAGTTTGGGCACCCGAGTTTAGCTCTAATCCACCTCCACAGTCAAAGTGGGATTAATCTCAGTGCAAAGGGAAAGTGCCGGAGTCGTGTCACCTTGGTAAAGCCTGCGAGCAATAGGAACTTGAGAATGAAAAATCTATATATAGTCTAGTTATTTCACATAACTCTGATGATGCCGGCTCACTTAATTACCAGAACGCATTTAATGATGTAAAAGAAAAAAAAAATCTGAAATTGTAATAATAATGTAACATGTCCTTAATCGGCCTCATTTGTCACTCAACAATACAGGTGGAGTAGCTGGGGAAAAAGCACTTGCCTATATGATTGCTCCTCATTTCTCCTCTGTGGCTGAGACAAAAGGAGACACTGTGATTAATCCATCCCTATCAGTCAGGGGTGGTTCTCCTTTTCATTTTTTACAGGTTTCACCATCGGTATCAGATCCGAGGAAGTAACAAATTTGACAGATAAAGACAATGCAGCCCTTTTCTCTCATATACTCTCCCCTGTTCTCTGTTTATAATCATTTCCGGTTTGGGGCTGTTGTCTCGTACATCATTCCCTGCTTGAAGCCCTGACAGTGATCTGAGCACTGCCTCGGGCCGCTCTCCTTTCCTCCCACCTCTTTTCCCCCTGTGCCCTCTTTTATTCTGTGGGCTTAGCTGACCTTTGGCCCGCTGCTTGTTTACTCTCATCACTGAAGTGTGAGCAGGAGAGCCATAAAGGCAGAGTCCTGCTGGGTTAATGTGGCCTGCTGAAGAGGGAAGGGGTGGCTCTGGGCTTCTCCACCTCATTCTGCTACACTGACTGCACTGTCAGATGCCAGACACCACACGAGATGAGTAGTGCTTATTGCAGATAAAGCCAGAGATTTTTCTTTATTTGTAGTAATCTTTTTTTTTTTTTTTTGCTTTTCTGAGATGTAAAATGTTCTGTGCTGCAAGCAGGATGTGATGCGGTAAAGTGATTTTGCCTGGGTTTGACATTACCTGCTGTGACTCTAAAACATCCTGTTCATTACAAGTAACCCTGACCTCCTGCAGCTCCTCTCATACCCAGTGCCTCCGGTGAACCGCTCCGGCCACATATCGACACTCTGTTCATCTAATTGCATTGATCCGCAAAGGTCTCCCAAAGCTAACTAATCGAAACAGAATTTATTTTCTGTCAATATCTGCAAAGGTCATCTCTCTTAAAGCCGTGGAGTAGACGGTGTGAGCAGAGAGGAGGAGGAGAGTGAGGAGGAGGACCGTGGCATCTAGCCTGTTACTGAGGCTCGTCCAAGGTGAGCTTTAACTCGGGCTTGGCACTCATGATCCAAGGCTTCTAATCCACCGTGTTATTAAAACCCGCTGCCAAAGCAACACACTAGAGACTACAGAGGGCTTAAAGTATCCATTTCACAAAGAGGCCAGTGTCACTACAGCCGTGTTCCACGTCTCCTTTGACTTCATATCATCTCCTTTGTCGTGGCGCCTGGATCAGTGACTTTCAGCTCCAGAAGCGGGGAGCTGGATCAAATTACCATTGAAAATCTTTTGTTCTGACAAATGAAACATAAGGATCCTCTTTCATCGATGTTCTTAAAGGCTTTTTTAAGCTTGGCCTACATCCACATGGCACAAAGAATCTGAGAGAATGCCTGCAGGCTCTCTCTAGCATGTACAGTAATTAACATGCCATTAACACATTAATACACATTAACTATTCCCAATGTTAATGGAAGAGTAATTACCATACCTGATACCACACTGTGGGGAAGCCAAAGCACATTTGCCACTTTGTGTTTCACTTTCTTTGTTGAGTGAGTTGAAAAGAATAATTTGGGAAGATGGCTCATTCTCTGCTCTCCTACACACAGAAAATATCAGTGTCCATGCATATGTCTGCAATGTAGAGTCGCTCCTCAAAACCAGACAGTGCTTTCACAAACACAGTGTGGCTGTTCTGATTTCACTGGAAACACAGCTGAAAGACAGAGAGCTCTGATTGTAAAGCACGAAGGATTGGCTTTAGAGGTGAGACTGAAATACTGGAGGGGACAGAGAGTCTGGTGATTAAATGCAGAGTAAAAGCAGGCAGGGAATGGGCCCTAAACTGGGGAATCCCTGTCTAGAAGGATGATGTATTTCCTCCCAGTGCGGTGAGTGATAAGCTAATCAGCTGCGCTGACAGTGAAGTGTTACAGCCCCCCAGTGCTGGGTCAAGACTTCTCCCATCATACACCACCAGCACACACTAAACAGACAGCGCATGGAGGAGGTGGTGTTTAGTGACAAAAAGTGGCTCTGGTCAGAAAAGAAGATCTCTGTCAGTTCAGGTAGCCTTTGTCCCTCGATGATGATGATGATGATGCACTCCCACCACCCACCCCCTCCCACCAAAAAAAAAAAAAAAGAAGAGGAGGCAGTGACAGCGGGGGCGTGGGGTGTGAGGGGAGGAGGGTGGGGGGGCCTTGCCACTCTCGACCCACGACTCCAAGACATGCGGGGAGTGGGGGTGGGTAAGGGGGTGGGAAAAGACAACCCAAACAAACATCTTGAAGACATTTTGCCAAGCACACCAAAATTAATCACTGTCCCACGGTGGCACTGACATTTGTGGGAAGTGACACACAACATGACAGACTAGAGGGAGAGGATGAAAGGAGAGCGAGGGAGGGTGGGAGGGCTGGGTAAACAAGAGCCACTGTCACTCGCTGTGATCATGTGTGCGTGTGTGTGTGTGTAATGTGTGTATGTGTGTTCATATGTGGACGTGTGAGTGCCCGCTTTGTTTCCTGCCCTCTAAGACTCAGAGTGGGCAAACGGCCAAGTGGTGTAGTGATGGCTGACCAGGCTTGGCGGTGGCGGCCGCACGCAGAGGTTGGGGAGACTGGCCAAATGAGTGGACAGGACCTCCGGTACAGATCAGCACACTGACTGACCCTACAGGACACATACAGCATGGGGCTCCAACATGGGGCTCACATGGTTCACATGGTCTGCTAGTCACAGAGTGAGTGAACAATCACTGAGACACTTATGTGTAATTCAGGCAGACGTCCCATATCTGCGATGAGCATGAAGGAAAAAATATTTATTCGAAAAATCAGAGAATACTTGGTCTCTGTGCTGTAGGTAGACTCTGAGTTGAGAGACAGTTATTGTATCTTGTGTTTCAATATTTCATTTTATCCCCCCTATATTGTGTTAGCATGTTTTGCTTCTTTCTTTTCTTCAGTTTCATTTTATATTTCATGTATTAATGGTCTTTAGCTGCTAGCCTCAATTTGCTGCAAAGGTAGGCTGATTTGTTATTCAGACCTCAAGCAAATAATGCAAATGTGGCACTGAAAGCCACTTATGAAATACCCAAAGGCAACTAATCACTCCTCCTCTCGTTCCAGCCTTTCTGCAGCCTCCTAATTAGAAGATGGAGATTGCATGAAACCAGGTCACACAGCAGGTCTTGTACACACCGATAACCAGGAATATACACAGGCAAAACTTCATCCAGACACCAAGCCAAGCATGCATTATTTTAAAGGCTAGAGGTGAAAAAATAATGCTATTCAGGTTATTAATCCCATATATTTCACTGTATGCTTCCAAAGAAAGGATTTAGGCTTGAAGCGTTTTGTGTACGTGCTCGGTATTTGTGTGTTTTTCAGCATGTGAATGCATATGTGTATGCGTGTCAATCTGTGCATGTGCGTACGCTCTGGTCTGCATGTGTGCGTGTGAAGGCTACATGCTTGCATAAACAAAGAAACGGCATTGGTAGCATACAGCCAACCATGATCCACTGCCAGAGAGATTATTCTTTGCAGTGGCATTTCTGCAAGAGAGTTGACAGTCCATCATTTAGATTTTGCAGTGTATCCACGAAAAGGCTGCATTGCCTGAAGCAGAAGGAGCTGCTCTTTCCTTCAGTGTCTTTTATAGAAGAGAATTCAGCTCCAAATTGTAAAGCCAGAATCCTTTGCTAGCTGTGCTAACATATAAGGACTCTGCTACGAGGCAACTGAGGTTATGACACTGGAATAAGACTGCGCTTGACGTGCTGATTCTCAGTGCGTGAGGATTGATAAAGCTCACAAAAAAAAAAAACAAAAAAAAAACACATCCACTTCAAGTGTCAAAACAAGAGCGCTGTTTCTGGAAGCATCCTGAGCCTGATGTTGCAGGTTACTGCTGGGTCTGCAGAGTGCAGTGCAAGGAGTAGCTGGGCAGATCAGGCCCAGGCCAAACAACAGCTTGTGACAGAAGCAGGCCAAAGAGGATGTTGAGACACGCAGAGACATAACAGGCAGCCGGCCTGCCATCCACTCTTTTTCAGCTCTCTTTATACTCAACACATCACTTCGGATCCATCGCAAACGTCTCTCAACGAACGCAGCAAGAATAGAGTTTCACATTACCATTAGAAAGGAGCGAAATAACTGTGGGCTCTTCAAAGCAAATGAGTGAACGATTGTTGGGAGAATATAATCTCCCTCATTTCATTTGACCAGCTGAATAGTTATATTTTACACCTACAGATATTCCACCTTTTTTTTTTGTTGTGTGATACCCCGTGAACAAGGTAGCAAAAAAAAAGGTTAGTTGGTGCTAATTATTCCCAGCATGTACTTTACACACCATTTAATGAGTTAGAGTGGAGGCGTGGCCATTGGCTGTGACTTGCTTGCCCAGTTATCCAAGATGAACCGTGCAATCTCCCTCACGTCACCCCTGTCATGTGTACCAAGTCCCCCTCCGCATCCAATTCCCTGCTAGGGCTTCACTGGAGCATAGAAGAGGCACCACTGAAGCAACACAACAAATCCCGTAACGTCTCAGCACACCGATGAGAGAGGAGTTTAAGGGGGGGTGGTGGTGGTGTAGGGCTGGCAGTTCACTCTCATAATTACAATAATTAACAGTTGCAGATTTAATTGGAAGGGAAGGCATTAACAGGAGGAACATTGTGGCGGTGCATGCAGAGGGAACCTTTGCGGCAAGAAGCTTTTGTCTTCTCTGTACCTAATGGTGCCTTGGCTGCGGTTGGCGAGCGCTGACACAACAACACAACACACCACAACCAGGCTGAGGGTTCAGACGTGGGGCTTGTCAGGACTCAGACTGGAGGCAGATAATTAGGTGCCAGGTTAATGAGAGCACAGGCTCTTGATGGCATTTGGTTACTGTATGTGGGCAATTAATGACTTTGTTTTTTTTCTGTTTTTATTGCCCACTTGAGTGGAAAACATAATACATTATTCACTTCAGGCCTGTGTGTGGTGTTTGATGGAGTATCAGCGACTCTGGCTAAAGAATCGGTTTCATTCAGTGTGGCGGGCGGTTAATTCAAAACAGCGCAGTGTACTATATGGGGTTAGCAAAATGTAATCTCTGTTCGCTCATGGCTACTGCGCTGTATGACCTTTTCAGAGTGCGCTGCCTCATGTCGCCGGCCATGATGTTAAAAACTCAAAACACTGAAGTTGCAGGTCAGGCTCCGGACAATGTAGCCACAAAAACACACCAGAACAAAGAAACCAAACCCTGTGGCCATAAGTGTTCAGTTAATTCAGCATATCACGTTTCATAATGTGTTTGCGAAATTCCATACCCCCTAGAAAAACCCTGCTTTCATTCTAGAGGATTTATTGGCAATGAATCCACTGAGAGGTCTTTAGACATCCTCTTCTTTAGCCCAACCACTCGACGCCTCCTATTTTGGAGTTAGTTGTTCTCTTGCCTGTGGTGGCCAATTAGAGTGCTATAAGATAAATGGGCACCCACAACTTTGATGTCCATCTTTTTAATAAGCTTTGGTTAAGATGACATCTGTGTGAAAGAGTTCAATATCTTCGCAGTGGGGGAGAAAAGAGGTTTATTCTAAAATGAAATATCATGTAAATACTGCTGGAGGTTTAGGCTGGGTGGGGGGATCATAGTGTCGGCTGTGACTCTGGTGTTGGCATTCATTATCTTCCTCTGCAGTTGTGCAGATTAGTCAGCGAAAGATGATTTTTAGAGCCTCGTGAAATCTACGCTTTCATATTACTGAATCAGCTTCAGCATAAACAGAAAAAAATGTGTGTGTATTTTTTTTTACAGGCTTTCAAATATACAGAATTTGGAGGATTCTGAAGCTTGAAAAACAGTATGCTGATTTTTTTTATACGCACATAAAACAGAGAAAGACAATTAAAAAATACAAACACACCTGCACCTGAAATGCAACAGTAATAGGAGGAAAGTAGAGTGTAACAATATCTAAAATGGTGGGGTAATAAAATGGTGCATGAGTGTGTATGAATGTGGGAGAGAGAAAGAGAAGTGGAAAGAGAGCATATATCTACCCTAGCCTGCGGACGTGCTCCTTTATACATGTGTGTAACTCAGTCAGGAATAATGTAAATGTCTGGAGAGTCTTAAGACTGAGCAGGCCCGTGTAAAAGCGCCCTGTTTCAGGCTAGTAAAACAAGTCAATAAATACAGCGGAGAAGCCGGTGCTGTCTGCTGCACTCTCCTGAATGAAAACAGAGGTGAACTGCTTATTTTCAGTCTGGCACCAACGGTTGACAGCGGCATTATGGGCGCTCATACATTCTGACTATCACTCGTCACAAGCTATATCTGTCAACATTACACTCAAGTGCATTTTAGATGTAAAACAAGTGTGCCCTGGGAAGAGTATTTATGACCCGATGTGGTCAGCAGCTAAATGAACTGAACGTTTCCTACAGCAGCGTCTGACCGCAGTTATGATGGTTTTAAAAGACTTCTCTTTCTCACCCAATTCATCAGTTTGTCTTTTTTGTTGATTCTCACACACAGAACAAACACAGAAGTATAACACACAGAGCCTCGGTGGGGTAGCATTTACTCCAGGAGAAGGCTGATCCAAATGGGAAGCGGATGACACAGACCCACACAAAATGGAAACACCATTAAGTAGGCAAACACTTCAGTGTGATAACTGCTACCTGATTACAGCTGGAACACACAGCCATGGTTCTTCTTTTTTTTTTTTTTTTATACTGTGTCAACACTTTGGGAAAGCAAATATTTCAGTGACTAACCTCCCTGCACTTTAATCCATATGGTGCATTCTGTTTGTCACCACAGATGTTACACTCCCAGGATGGGCTTTCAGAATAGGAGGAACTACTCCTCTACAAGCAGTGGCTCACTCGCTCTGTGCTACACAATGAATACACAGAGGTCACACACCATATCACACCGGGGCCAGCGTCAATCCTTTATTAAATTACCTAGCTATCTTATTTTCTGTCACTGCACTGATATGAGGGTTATCTTTTTCATTTATGTAGCGGATTTTCAGGGGATTATGCATTAAAGATTAAGGGCATGTATATCTAACACCTCAGCACAACAAAATGCAATACCTCAGACAGTGCATGGCTGATGTGTGTAAGGCAAGCGGGGTTGCTATAAAACAAATCTTCAGCAGCCAGAACCGGAGAGGGTTTATTCTCCTCAGACAATACAAGCTGTGACTATACGGAATGTTTCAACCCTAAAATACTGTGGTAAGCAATACAAATCCCTTGGACAAAATGAAATGTATTAAACATGTGGATTTCATAAATCTCCCTTTCCTCGGTCTGGGTCAGAGGTATATTCACTGTAGAGCTCAGCAGACACTTTTCCCCCAGCATTGTTACTCTGAGTCGAAAGTGCTCTGAGTGGTTTCAAAATGAATGTCAGCAAAAGCTGCACATGTATGGCAAACAGCAGATCCTCACAGTAAAACGGTTCAAATCACTTACCCCTTCTACTTTATAAGAGCATTACAGTGGTGTAGGGATTTAAAGGTCTGCTATAGAAATATTACAGCTGGAATAGTGAACTAAGATCTACATTATACATGTAAAAATGCCTTGAAGATGAACAGCTCAGGGTAGTTCTCCAGGTTCACTCTCCACAGTGCAGACAGTGTCAAAAAAAAAAAAGAGAATGGGCGGGAAAAAGCCATTCAGATCCGAGCACAACACTTAAACACCCAACTGGGATCCCTTTAACCTTGAGTAGTGCACCAAAGGTAGAGGCAGCCCGGGGCTATGGGGGGACTGGCTACCACAACTCCCAGTGCCATGCTGTTCCACAGTGGGGGCCCAACATTACCAGATTGCCAGAGAGGCCAGCAGAGGTGGTTCTACGGAGCTAGCAGGAGCCGATCATTCATCTGCTGCAACATTCGTTTAAGTTGCTCCATTATCTATTTGTTTTGTTTTCCAAACGATTCTGTTTTTCGGTCACCTCGCTGAGGAGAGAGAGAGCGCACCCGTGTTCACCTTGTGGGTGTTGGAGCATCTGTCGGTGGCTTGTTCATGAGACATTCCCACTAATTATTTAGCTAGTGTGATGGATAATCTGTGATCATTAAAGATCAGAAGAGCTAAGAAAAGATTGGGAGTAATTATCATTGCTCTGTGGTTCCCACTAATAAGAGAAGGACTTTGAAAAAGCAGCAAGTAGCGCAGATACACAATTAAACACTCTGTCTTTTACTTACCAGCAGGCTCTTGTATTTTCATTTGCTTCAAACTAAAAGCTAGTAAACAAAGCATGAATGATGTATGAATGTTATACATAGTTCTGCTCCGTGTGGGGGGGGGGTCCGGGAGAAAAGAGGAATAAAAATGGAAGATAAATTAGCGTGTGATAGCACACTACTAATACACTTCAGACAAATAATGAAGCCTACAACCTATGAGTCACTTCGATCCCATTGTATGATTCAATCATTTTCGTGACAGCTGACGATTACTTCATCATTGCATAAAGACAGATTAAAAAGTTGTCAAATTAAATATTGAAGAGGGACTGCAGGCGGCGGTGAATTTTTAAAGGAATAACACAGATTGGAGATGAAATGAGGCACCTATATGCATATTTTATGCCATAGGGAACGAATGCATATATTTTCCTCTAGGCCACCTACTTTGTAATAAAGAATAGTGAGTGTACATATGTGGTAATGCAGCACAGCGGAAATGATAGGAAAGAGAAATTGGTTTTACATAATGATGTCAAAAGGAATATGGCTCTGCATGGTCATGTGGAATAAAGATAAGATTCTCTTTCTCCGTGAGTGAATATTTCGCTAATGGTTTCTTCATTTCCTTAAAGAATAAAGAAGCCAGCTTTGTATGAACCATGAATGAGGTTTCTATTGAATGAAGTTAACATTTATCTTTCAATAGAAGAAGAGATCTGTTGAAAATACCCATGTGTGGAGCGGAATACTCAATGTAAAAGCTTTGTCATCTGTTGAAATAAAGAGAAAGTGACAAGTGACAGTAACTGCGATCACACTTTCAGCACAAGGAAGGTTTGAAGAGCAGAACAAAGCAGTAAAATGCAACACAGAGAGGGTTAAATCTCTATAAAGAACAGAGAGGAGGCTGTGTTTCACAGTCAGCATCGATTGGAGTAAACAATGACTGATCAATACACACATAAAAGACTCCCTCTAACAAAGACTTGCATGTAGATTTCATATATCATATCTCACAAACAGATACTGCACAGAGGGTGTTTTCTCAAGCCTGTTGAATTAGCAGCAGGGCACCTTTTTTAATACACTTGTTTTCTATTCAGCACTAGTACACAGATACACTCCTGTGTCCATACACGCTTACTCATGCAATAAGCATCATTGTCACAGAGCTTTCCTTTCCAAATGGTTCAGCCTCCACCATCTGCAGGCGTTCCCAGACACACCGCTTTGAGTCTGCCATAATGATGCATGACTAAGTACAGTTAAAGTGTTGCAGTCTGTTGGCAAAAAGCAGTCAAGCACTTTGCTATAGTGTCACTACGGATAAACCATACAGCTGAAGGTTGACGATGGATAAAAGGCAGTGACAGGCCTAGTGATGTGACTCTGTGTGTCTCGGTGTGTGTGTGTGTGTGTGTGTGTGTGTGTGTGTGCTAGTGCGGATTCACATGTGTATGAGAGGTTAGAAACCATGGCACAGCAGATTTGTAAGTGTACTTAACTAGGATGTGAAATAGGGTTGGACACAGTGAAATAAAATGCTGTGCTGGAGTCTGTTAAAACTGGGACACGGTTTAAAAGTTATCCCCGCTGCCAATAAGCAGGCATCTCTCTCTACTGCTGTGGTTTCAGGGGAATCGCAACCTCACAGGTTTGCTAATATCATCAATCACACACGTTCCTGCAAACTGTTGTTAGCCAGCACAGTATGGAATCGTCAAATAGAATCCCAGCATCCCTTTTTTTTTTTTTTTTTTTTTGATGCATTTGGTAAATTATCTTGTTTCTCGGATTTTTGACTTGCAGAAGATCGTTACTCGGGCTGGAAAGTCCAGCCCTTGCAGAGCATTGTTTATTTGGCTTATTTGGCCCTTGTACACTTTCCTCCTTTGGTTGAATTTAGCAATAAGGGACTCAAGCCTCCCTCTCAGCTCTAACCCAGTCTGTCTCCTCATTTCACTGTCTCCTCCGCTACTCTTCAGGGTAGATATTCAGTGTACAGTGAATACAGAGGAGACAAAGAACTCTCCATTATACTGTACTCTGTTTGCCAAAGTCTTTAGTGTCAAAACGCTCCACAGACTTTGTTGCTGCTTTGTCGAGTTCACCGCTGCAGCCGCTTTCATGTAAATGATCTTGAATGTTATTTTCTAAAGAATGCATTTTAAAGAGAAATTCTCATTTCTGCCTCTGCATCTTGTCACAAACCCTTTTCTCTCCTATCTCCTCCCCTCTCTCTCTCTCTCCCGCTCCCTCCTGCCGCAGCCGTAGACTGCATAATTGATGCAAATACTGTCACATGTGTCAGGAGTGGAGGCTCTTCTAGTTTACTTCTGTGCTACACTTTATCGGAGAACATTAAGTGGAGAAAGCAGCCTCATGCCAGGGGTGGAAAATCAGCTTGTCAGTGGTCTCATTCACACAGCCATTGCTTCGGAATTGTTTCATCAAGGTGATTGAGAACAAAAAGTATGGCAGCAAATTCCAGCTTATGTTTAGGAGCCCTGCCACATACATTATTTATATTTGTTGCCCACCCTAGTCTCCCGAGCCATCTGAATACATCATTGCCTAATTCTCAAGTATTTCCTCAGATTTCCTCCTATTTGCGCTATATCCTTTCCACATCAACCACGCCATACCATTAGGCTTGTAGAGCACGCTTTTTGTGTGTGACACAGACCTGAAATTATAGATAGCTGCTTTCAAGGAGTGCTGGGGCCTGATGGGAAAGCTGTAATGGCTGTTGAGTGACTGGAGTGCAGTCAGAGACAGAAGCAGGATTTCATTTACAACAACGATACAGGAGGAATTATGTAAAATGGTAACATTCCAAGCCATTTAATGAGCCATATTCACTAATGTCTAAGTCTATGGTCTAGCGGTAATAAAACGCACTGCCTGCCAGAGCTCTGCTGCTACACTGTTTCTGTCTATTTCCAGCTCTGTATGAAACAATGGTGCATAACAGAACAGGCAGACATTTGCTGTTCTTTACCCCTGCGCGCTGAATGCTCTGCCTTCAGACAGAGTGAGGTGCCTGTCTCCCCCCCCACCCCCACCCCCCCACCCCCCCACCCCCCACCCCCCCCCCCAGCCCTCCTCCCTCTGCTATGCTCTCCCTGTCCTCTTTTTTTCTGGCCCTAGTCTGTGCTACAGATTAAGTGACTTGATCCTGCAAACATCTGAAGAATTCAGCTCCACAAAGGGGTCAGACAAAGGCCAGGGGATAGCCTTACAGGTCCTCTTCCATTAGCAGATCCAAAGAGGTGTCATCAGGAGGGCTCTGCAGGCAACAAAGACGCCTCAAAAAGAGCAGATTGCCAATTGATGTTTATCACTGGACTCATTATTAAAACCCTTACAGCCTGTGCTTACTTGGACATATGATCTTTGAAATTAATGGGAGAAATTGATTAGCCTCGCACTGTGCACATGCCATGTGTGATGATTTGTATTAGAAAAAATATATATATATATTTCGACTGGTAAATGGAATCCTACATCTTTGCTCTTTGTCAAATCTTCACAGTTTTTGGCAAAACAATTTTTTTTTGCACAAACAAGTTCTCACTTGTGAACTGAAATACTCACGCCAAGTAAGCTGCAAGTGCTGACTGTCTCTTTGTTTACATGTTTCTTGATATAGACAAACAAAAATACCCCATATTTTTCAGGCAATAGCATTCACAAAGAATATCTGGGGCTCCTAGAAAAACATTTCAGCTGTAATAAGCTTTCTCCATGAGAGTCTGAAACATTTCAGAGGGCTTCTTTGAAGCTCTCACTATGTTGACTGTTCATATATAGACAGTGCTTGGAAAGCCTGAGCGCCATATCGCTGTAACCTCTCAGTGTTTCTGCATTAATAATTAATTGCCAATGTGAGTAAACACCAGCGTAGATACAAGAATGCCCCTAACAACACAAACTCTGCTGCTCCCACTTACTGCCGTGTGCTCAACAAATTTAGTTGAGTTTGTGAATACATGCTAATGTTGCACTGCAGTCTGTCACACACATCGTGGAGAAAATTCAGAAGCAGGAGCTTCTGTGTTTATATTCAGCTTTGCAATTTAACCTGTTTGGCAAAAAAAATCACTCGGAATGACTGATTTGTTCAAGTCTGCAGAGGGAGATGTGATTCAAGCAGGTGGCTCCATCTTTCACTCTGATGTACACTCAGACCAGCTCAAGAGGAGATTTGAAGGCGTTGCTCTTGTGCAGTTACCCTTTAGCTTACAGGCAGCATGCTGTGAGTTTACGGCTAACACGGCCTCATTTATATTACTTATGGTGAAGAATGTATGTCTGGGGCCTGCAGAACATGCTGACCTTGTCACTGTTAGTAGCATCTCACCGTGCTAGTGAGGAGCCTTGCTGGTGTTCAGGTGCTGTTTCCCAACCACTCACCGGCTTCTTGCTTGCCTTATACATAAAGCTGGCTGTGAGTGTGACAGCTGAGCAGTTGCTTATTAAATGGCTAAACAACGTAACATGACCATTGAGCTCTGATTAAAACATTTTATTACATAGAGCAGGAGCTCATATCATAGCAAAGGTTTGAACATTGTGCTTGTTTTTGTATACAAGACAAATGAGAGACTCTGTGATATATAATACAATGCATACACTAATCATATTACAATGGCTGTGAATGCATCACCAATGAGCCTTATTTGGCTTTTGGTGGTGTAATATTGCCGGATATTCAGAATTCAGGGGCAAGGAGAGCGTCTTTTATCTTACTATAAATCCTCATTATTTCTAATAGCACTTCTGAAGGCTAAAGAGTAGAGCAGACCATGTTCTCTTTATTCTGCAGTCACTGACAGACATGGCCAAGCACTATAGGTTAATGTAATATCACAGTTGGATGCCTCCTCAACTCACTTACATTCCCTGTTAGCTTAAAAGTCCTTCTGTGAAAAAAAAAGAAAAAAAAGTATGCAATGCATGAGAGGAGGTGACGACTGTGGGGCCCCATAACGGCAGAGGGCCCAGAAAAAGTCCAAATGATTCACTCCAAAAACGAATCTTTCACAGGCCCCATTAGAGAATTAGTCTGATAGATTTAAATAATATCACATTTTATAATAGTGCTGTAAAATAACATCTGAAGAAAACAAAAAAGACTGAAAAATCCACATCTGTGTTATCCACAGACCCATTTTGTCATGGAAAAACGTTGGTCTAAGAATAGAAAAATGGACTGTAAAAAGTCCATGGTTCATCTACTGAGACTGGCATATCAATTAGGATTGTGAATAAGAGTGTAATTGAAAGCAACAGGAGCAGAAAGAAACGGAAATTCATCAAGGCAAGCATGGAAAAGCACAAATGAGTTCCGAGCGAGACACAGAGAGCTTCGTCCCTATTCTTCTGCTCTGTCTTTGCCCAGAACAGATCCACCTAATCTCCCCCACCATTACCAAACAATGAAATCAGCAACCAAACAACTCGGCCTGCTGTAGTTTCCTTTAATAAGTCTAAGCAGGCTAATTGTTTTATTAGAAACTACAAATAAATATTTCTTGGACTGTCTCTCCTTCCAGCCAAAGCAGATTCATAAACTTGGTGTTAACAGCACATTGGGTGCTAAAGTCCGCAGCCTCAGGGGCCTCAATAAAGAGGTAAATCTAGCTTTATAAAAGTAAGAAAAAAAGGAGCCTCAATGTGTAGCATTAACCAGTTGCTGTTAGCTCATCAGTCACAACCTGTTGAAGTGGTTCATCACCTCTTAACATGTAATTTTGAGCAAACTAAGAAATTTAACTGCTGTTGAGGTCAAGGGTCGCCTTGCTGGAAGTTTTATAGGTGGGTTTTATTGGGTGTGTTTGTTGGTGCTCTGTGCCTGCGATTGCTGTGCAGGGCCTGGCTCTCTGGCCAGCAGCATCTGTGTCTTCCTATACTCTTATCTCTGCTGGCAAGCGAACACACTGGTGCAGGCCTGCCACGCAATCATTGTACCATGGCTCCACTGTCACTAAATGGCACGTTCTCTCAGCCCCAGTCCTCCCTTTCCTAGGCACGGGCTTCTCCAGCTGCAGCCTAATTTCCTGTGACTTGCCTAATTACTGTAATTAAGGATTAATTGCCATTAATTATTCACACATAAGCTCATCGCAAATCATGGGGTAAATGTCTTATGAAAGCTGCCATACAAGCCATGTATAAACACACTAGGATGCTCCAGGCTGCTGAATCGATCACTCAGCCCTCCAGCAAATCTCCACGCCACACTTAGGAAAACAGCGATAACTCTCCCAAAAATCAACAGCCCATCCAGGTGATGGAGGAATCAATTCACATACTTTATTCTCAGTCTCAGCTACATTCGATTGCTTCCTACAGTGCATCCAGGACATGAAGCAGACAGAGAAAAGTGTCTCTGAAATATGCTGTAAACGGTAACTTGTGATAAACGGGTGCGATGTCTCCAAACACAGGATAATGGAGGCAAATGAAGCTGAGTGAGGGATACGCATAAGAAGAGGCTAATTTTACTCTAATCTACCTCTGTCATCTTATCCTTGATTTCAGCAAGAGGAGAATCAGACCATTCAATCTGCTATCACAGGAAAGAGGTGAGGAACGGGGAAACTCCAGTAGAATTTGTCATGATTACAGTCACTCCCTGAAAACTGGTAGGAAAACCATTGTGTGACCCTTAATTTTTCACTGTTTCTCTAAATTCTGGGAAGTTCACTTAAACCTGAGATTGATTTTGGGTCAAGGAAAAAAAAACATGTCATTAACCTCCAGTGATCAAAGCTTTTATCTCCTCTGGGACTTTCCGCCTTTCAGTGGCTGAGAAACTCAGACGTGGTGTAGGGAAATATTTACACTTGCCAATACTCTGAGGATTCCCAAGCATTTTTGAGGAAATAGTTGTTAAGGCTGTAGCGTCATAAAATCATAATAATGGCTATAATGTAAATCTGGTGAGCATGAAATGTCTTCCAGGGGCCCGCATGCAAACAGTATTTAAAATGAGACATCTTTACAAGGCTTTAAATCAGCAGTGGAGCCATGTGTTCATAGAGAAAGAGGGAAAAAAAAGAAGAAGTAAACTGTTTGGTGCGTCATGCCAGGTCTGTAAGACCTCACTGTAATGCCAAAAACTTTGGCATAATATACAAAACTGACAATTATTTTCAGAATCCTGGTGTGGCCCCGGGAAAGCTGCTGCCTCAGCAGTGATACTGAGCACCAAATCTGCTACTCCATGTCTTAGTTTTTCTATTTACATTGGTCACTAAGTGAGACGTGGGGCTGGATTGTAGGAGACTAATTGTTGGACCAAAGACAGATCTGGCAGATTAATGCAGGAAACATCTTCATTTTGGGGGCATAAGTTTGTGTGTCTGATTTAAACATTTATGTTAATGGACCTTCTGGCAGCTCTTTAATGCTCTACACTCTCTTGTAAACAGCCTCTTTGCAAATCCATCACTAGGCCATCCAGCAAAAAATCCAAGCTGCATGAGGAGAAGGGAACAGATAACACTACTGCAGATCAAGACAAGGGGATAACAAGACTTGAGACATACAGAGGCGGCTTGAGCCAACGCTGGCAAAATTTCTCCTGATCAGCATTATTGCAGCCAGAGTTTAATTTATAGAGCTGAGCCAGTCCTGTTTTATGCGTTTGTTAGATTAATGTGCAGAGCCATACTTTTTTACTGCTATGGTCCTTGATCAAGTTCAATTTATTGGGATTAACCTGAGGTTCAGGCGTGGTCTATGATCCATTTCGAATCATTATAAGAAGCTTCTCTTTTCTCCAGCTGTGATTGAGTTTCTAGGCTTTATAATTAAACACAAGTTTAAATTGTCAAAGCTGTCCTCCAATTATGACGGTTCTTTAATGACCCTTTGCTGTAACATATTAATTTCTTCTTATTTTTAACTTTTATATCTTTTGACTTTGCAACGTGCGCCTTAAATTAGTATGTGTTAATTGTTACCTTATAGGCAGTGCGGTGCTGTGATAAATGCTACTTTTCACTGAGACACACGAGAGAAGTGCCTGATTGTGCCGTGGTGTTAATATGGAAACGTGTTGTACAGTCAACGTGTCACCGTGCTGTGTGTCAGCATGTGAGTTACAAGACCCCACAGCCTGTGCAACTTTCTGTGGACCCTGCTGCCCCCACACATTTCACACTCCCACCTCCCTCTGTGTGACACCTCCCAGCACGCACACGCATCATCGCGTCATTGATGCCTAATTGATACTTCCCTATTTATTGTCACCTTCCCTCTCTGTCAGCTGACTTGTGTTCTCCATGTCGCTTTGCATTTATGGACTCCCGGCTGCCTTGATCTCGGTAATTAGAGTTTATGTGCTAATTGGTGTAAATACAAAGATGGGAGTTGCAGGCGAACACTTTACACCGCAGCTATAAATTGTGGCTCTGATAAGTGTGGGTTGTAGTGCTGAGGGAATAGCAGAAGTGTCTCTAGGAAACTGATATTTCTGTCACCAGCCCTCTTTATTCTTTACACATTCAAAGCACAGTACTTTGAAACATATTTGGACAGCTTAAGACATCTTTGCATGGTTTGGCTTTGAAAGTCTCATTTACCTTTGGATGTCAAATGTCACTGTTGTGTTTCATGTTTCAAGGCCAAGTTGTCAACTTAATTGTCAAGACATGAGAGCGTTTCCATTTTGGATTAAATGTGGGTACATGTGGTTCTATGTTTTAGTCCATTTAAACAGAGTAATATATATATATATATATATATGCATTCCTATATATATATATGCATTCCTCTCTCTATAGATAGATAGATCTAGCTAGATTCTTTACTATCTTCAGAATAGGAGTATGACAGTTTTACTTCTTTTATGTATATTGGACAGTTACAATACAGTAAATCCCAGCCTCCAGAATTCTCATTTGAATGCAATGAAACGTAAATTGATTGTGGAGTTGCTGAGGGGAAAACTTGAAAATAAAATAATCAACAACTGGGGGAAGCTTTTATGATTATTTCATAATAATAATAAGTTCCAGCACTGTATGGTTCAATGTAACAAATATGATGTTCTTACTCAAAATTGTCATGTGGTCATAGAAATTGTTGTCATGAGTAGTGACTTACACTACCAAGTCAAAAACAGTGATTATGATGCCATACATTTCCTTTATTTTAATTTGTAGGAATTTCTGTTATGTTCTTACAACCTATAAGTATGAACAAAAGATTCAACAGGCTTTAATTATCTTAAATCTTAAAGGTATAATGGCCTTGAAACTGTACAATTGAAAGAACTTTAGAGGTTTTATATGGAGATCTGGGTGGTACAGTACAATAGGTACCTAGAAAAAGAATACCAGCAAAATATGATTTTGTCAAAATCAAAGCTATCTGTTCTTAATGTTGAGTGATTAGATTTCAGCAGCATGATTTCAAAGCCAAAGCATCAAAAACAGTCTGTGTGAGTCTTCACATTGCTACTCAGTATGTTTCTTAAGCCACCTGCTTCAAAATGCTCCATTTCACTGAAATGTAAGACACATTTATGCAGATATCAAACAGCAAACTTTAGCACTGATTAAAATCACAGTTCCACCATGTGCTTTTCACATGCAAACACACAGATGTATGCCCCCCCACACCCCCTTTTCATTTTCAACTTGGTTCTTTTTAAACTCTGTGTTGTCAGCAGATGTCCTTCTAACGGAGACAAAGAAAATGAGAGGGGGCTGGATATCATCAGCATAGAAATGAGCCTCCTCTCGATACCCCTTCTAAGGCACAGCCACAGCGCCGCTCCAGCCACTGCACTACCTTTTCAACTTGCAAATGACAGTGTCACCAAATGCTATCCTTCCATCAATCAAGTCGGGGGGGTCATGAATATACAAAAGGCAAAGCGGAGACTGGCTGCCTCCCGCAGCTCTACTTGGCCCAATTATACAGGCTCAGCTTTCTCCTGTGAGCTTCCACTTTTTGTTTCAGTCTAAAGGGTACAGTCCTAGGCAGCCTCAGGCTTAATCAAGGTAGGTCACGCATACTGGACCTCTCAAGTGGACTGCAAATGCAAGTTAAATGTGGACACCAAATGTCATCTTTCTTTTACATCATTACTGCTAGGGGGCAAAGACAGCAGGGATCAGTTCTGCACCCCTTTTTTTGTGCACATTCCATGTACTGAAGTCCTCCTCTTTACCCAAACACAAGACCAGACCACTAAGCCTCTGTGCCCCCCCCTCCTCCCTTTTGCGGCAGCCTGCTTGCCCCTTTCTTTACCCCAGCTGTCAGATCATAGTAGTGAATTAGCATTCTAACGGATACGCCTCAACCCAGGGATGAATTAGCACACAGGAGTAACTAATGACCTCCCTGCTGAAAGTGGACCTTATAGTCGATGGCACAGCTGATCAATATCACGGCTTCAGCTCAGGTTGTGCTCTCTCCTCTTGTTTTTTAGTTTTCACTGAAAACCTTTCGCAGCCTTGGAAAAGATATTAAAGACAATTCAATACTATATTAAACAAGACTTCCATAGAAATAAAATGCATGAATGTTCATTTAAATAAAAAAAAATGTAAAAAAGGACTAGAACTCATCAAATAAACCTGACTGCTGAACACAAAGCATGCTGGTCAATAACGTCTCACTGTTACATATTAATTATGACGGAGAATATAAACAAGACGTATCCATGTGTTAGTAATGTAAGTAATGTTACCTGATTGCATCAGTCACTGAATACAACGATTGTGTTCCTGTTTTGTGTTGACAATGTTGACATGTTGTAAAAGCTTACTAATCAGTCATCTCATTAAAATTGATGACTGTAATTATTTTTGATGAGTGTGGCACTGGTGCAAAGGTTAAGACCATTCTGTTATACTGAAAGCCAGCTGGTCAAATGAATACGCCATAACTTTGTCACATAAAAATGACAATGAACTTTCTTACTAGAACACTCAACAATTACTTCTTTCTGAATAGCTTTACATAATCACCCGTTTCTACCTGAGAAAGAGCAGCCAAAGACAGTATATAATCTAAAAACATGAAAGGAATCGACTGTCAATTTTGTTTTTTAAGACCTTTTGGAAACAAATGCGCAGATAAAATATGTCGTGTTTTGAAACAGACGTGACAAGCAGTTTTGAACGAGCTTTGATCAGCTTTTTTGATGTGTTAATGTGTCAGCGGCGGCACAGCAATCAAGCCACAATACGTCTCAGAGGAGTGTGGGAAAGAGAGGGGTTAATGTGGGCCTACGGCTGAGAAAATAAATTACTCTAAATATGTAAGTGGACGTTGGAATGGGCCCTGTAAGAGCAGAGTGGGTTTGGGTAAACCAACAGTCTGTCTGCAGTAATTTATAGACAGCTATGATAAATACTATTTGTCCATGACAGTCACATGAAATAATAAACCATGGCTGGCTATAAACATTACTAAATCCTGACACTATTGATTTATAATGTCTAACAGTGACATCAAACCAAACAACTGACAGAAACAATGCCAGGGCTTTAGGAGCAGTTTGTCAACTATTAATTCTGTCAAAGGGGGTTTCGCTCTATGTCGAGAGAGCTTGTCTTGCTGTTGTCAATCCCTTCCCTGGAAACGACTGCAGCACGTCCGTGGGTAAGGGCCCAAGGCACTGCTCCGTTAGCCCTAATTACCCCCATCCCTGCTTTGGCAACGACAAGACCAGCCTCTATTTAAAATGCATGTTAATTATGCAAATTATTAATTGGGCTGGTGCTTGAGGATTTGTGTTTATGCCCGGATTAGAGTTAATAACTGTATCAAGCTACGTTTTAAGCCTGACCTATGACAAGTAATGCTGAGGTGCTGAAAGGGATATTTTCCAATACATTACCCTCTCTTCTCTTCCAAGTCCATTCCCCATTACAGGAGGCTGAATAAATGGCACACAGATTCTCCAACCTCACAACAAGACCCAGACAGTTTGGATCTACACTGCGTACTGTATAATATCATCAAACACTGCTGCACCACAGTGCTTTATTAAAGGATCTTGTGGCAGTACAGCAGTTTATACTTGCTGGTAACTAGTATACACACATGCACACACAAAAGCAGACACCTAAACACACACACACACACACACACACACACACACACACACACACACACACACACAGTCACATAAACAGTAGAGGGTCTTATTTCATGGCAATCCAGGACTAGCTGTCAGGCTAATTGCACACGCCTGTGATGGGGACCACACATGCTCTGTCACCACCTGCCATGGAGAGCAGTCAACAACACACTGCACTCTGGTCATCCAGTTACCAACAAGTTCAAGCAGAGATCAAAGAGCAAACCCAAATGTCTTGCACTCCATTTCAGTCAAAAAAATCCTCTGCACAACATGCACAGCAGCCATACTTGTCTGTATGAATGAGGAGCTGCTATGTAATACCAATACCCAACGCTATGAAAGGAATATCCACTGCCAAACCCTTGGCATTAAAGGACTAGATAAACACTTTATCGATTATAGGGTTCTCTCTTTTTTAAAGTTGCTTATTTATTAATTGTACTGTTAACAATTTTGATGTTAGCCGTAGCCTTTGATATGATAAAAGACAACAAGTAAAATTTTGTTTTCCTCTTACATAGTAAGTAAACATAACCATCTCCATATGGTTAGCTAGTTGTATTAAACCTGAAATTTACCCAAATTCTGTGCATACATCACTGCCTGTGGAGCAATGTACGCTAGCAAGCTAAAATAGATAGCTTACTAAAACTGCTTGCTTTCTAGAAAAAGAACATTTAATTTTCATCCACTCTGTTTTAACAGTCCCACATAATGAAAATGGGTTTTGCCAGTCAGACTTGTGTTGGTAACTAGAAGTTAGGGACAGAATGTTTTGTTAGCTGTTGTGCTGAAAAGCAAGGATTTCGCCATTTGTGCGGTTTTGACAGTTTTAGGTACCACTTGTATTTTGGCTGTACACTAGCAGAGAGGTGTGCTGGTACCAAGCTGGGTGAGCAATGTAAACTGTATATTATGATATACATTTTGCGATAAAAATAAATGATACAGTTCTTCAAGCAAGATACATTACCATTATGTAGATACATTACCAATCTTGCTGCCATGTTTACCTGAGCCTTCCACTGAAAATCTGATCTGTACTTTGCCAATCGAAGCGTTTGCTGATGAATAGTGGGCAGTTCATCGGTGCAATTTTTTTCTTCTCAACACCATTACAGAAGGTACAGAAATAACTACAAGTGTTAAAATATGGAACCTTTAAAGTCTTCAACAACTGTTACTCTGGCGTGTTTTTCAGAAATTTCAGAAATTCAGGCACACCTTATGATTAAACAATAAATAGACGGCAGAGGGTGTCAACCCCGGTGTCAGCCAGTCAGCAGTCTTTCCACTTCCAGCCATGACTGAGATGGTTAAGGGCGCATTAAGCTGTTTTGCTCAATGGCCCTTGACCAATATAAAGAAGTACTGAGATAGCATGTTCTGATTTATGCCCTGTGAAGACATTATGGATGCATGCAAGCACATGCATGAACACCAGCACACACAGTTGCTGAAAAATAAGTAAATGGAAAAAAATAGATAGATAGATAGATAGATAGATAGATAGATAGATAGATAGATAGATAGATAGATAGATAGATAGATAGAT
>JBBMJY010000024.1:18395794-18421539 GCA_037833715.1 Toxotes lorentzi | reverse complement strand
TATATATAAAACAGGTAGAGTGTTGGTAAACTCATTGTGTTCATTAGTATTTCACACCCAACAAAGCAGGCGACACTACACTGTTAGCACTAGCTATCTTCTCAAAATATATATATTTTCATTTACACCTCCATGACCATACAACCCACCCTACATGATGAGCCTAAAATAAAATGTCACACCAGCAAACAGGCTATACTACGATGAATCCACAAATGCAGCTCAAAAAAATATATAGTCTGTGTTTGTTTATATGCTTTTTTTTCCGACTGTTTAACTTAATGTAAATAACGTCCAATGTAAATAACACACTAGATTCAGAGCATGTTAAACACAAACCTCGTGATTCTCTGAACTGACATGGAATATTGAGTAAGTTAATGAAATCCTCTCAAAGACAGGAACTCTATTTTTACACCATGATAATTAAAGTACGACACAGTTATAATTTACAGCCCTCACTTAATTGCATAGGAAAAGTAAAATGGGAGAGGTCTATGAGAGGAGATTAAATGTGCGTATGTGTGCGTACGTGCACGAGTGTGTGTGTGCATGTGTATGTGCCTCTTCACTCAAGAAGGCTGAATATAAAAGAGCTTCCTGTGCATCTACACAACGGGATTGTATCTTTTAGCATCACAAAGCACATCAAAGATTAGGTAATGAAATATGCACTGTCCTATTTTTCTGCTACTAGGCCTTTTGACAAATCAAGTACAATCCAAAATCTCCATAAATCACTATTAAAGACAAGTATATCATCACCAGCGCATATATCTTCCCAGCCTGACCTGTAGACTAATGAGAAAAGGCCCAGACTATCTTGTCTGATTAATTAATTCAAAATGTCGGCTGTTATTCAAATGTGAGGCTGGTGTTATTTGAATAACACTTGACAGCGACGCCTGAAGAAATAATTTCTGGTTTGTGAGGCTGCTGCGGCATTACTGATGATGGTTCATGGAAATGTTAGAAGCCTAGGAGTATTTTTTCCCTCTTCGCCAGTCCTCTCGCTTTCCCTCTCTCACCTTCTCAGTCATGATAGCTCCAAGAAGTATTTCATTACTTCAACCCCCCCCCCCCCCCTCCCCTTTCACAATTATGGCTCTTACCGTTTTTTTCCACTGTCTGTCCTTTCTCTGTGTTTGTATTCCCTCCCACAGCCAGCCCAGATCTACAGGGCAGCGCTTTGGCTCTGCAAGAGACATGCTGGCAAAGAGGAAGGTCATGGTTTTTACAACTGCAGCTCCCCAATGCTGACAGCCCGTGCTGCCAAAGTGACACACTCTGTTTGGCTTTCCCACGTTCATAGAGCTCCACAGCACTTTGTCTTTATCACAGAGCACGCACACACACACGCACACACACACACACACACACACACACACACACACACATTTAATTAGCCTCTGAGCTGCATTTCCTGTCAATGTGCAAGAAAATGATCACACGTAGAGACATAATCACAAAATATCACAACAGACAGATGTGGAAATTATCCTATACTGTGGTGCATTTTCCTTTTTTCTTTCTTTCTTTCTTTCTTTCCGTCTTTCTTTCTTTTTTTTTTTTTTTATTTGTAAAACCCTGTTGATTGGGGGTAGGGAAAATAGGCACCGGAGAAAGAAAACCATGAACGTACGTGCTAGGGCCTAGGGGCAGTGCACACCCTCTATCGCTTCCCTCATCAAGCATGGATTCTAATCAGGGCTGGGGAGATATAAGACGCTCAGTCATTAAATAAATTAACTCTGCCACTCCATGCTCTCCTTCAGCACCCGCGAGAGGCCCGCCGTGCTCTGCATTCTTACAGAGGCTCTGAGCATCATGCACCTCACCTTCACACCACAACCTAGCAAGCCTGCCAACACACACACATAACGCATTCACACACAAGTTGAGAACTAATCTTTAATATTTACAGAAGAAGAGGAACCACACCTACGGTCCCTCAACAATCCTGTTCACACGGGAAGCTTTTACATTATTTTATTAAACGACCAAAAACAACCCTCGGGATATTTCAGGGATGTCCCCCAATTTTGCATTAAAAAAAAAAAAAACTATGTGTACATGAATGATAAATAATCTGTGAAGACCAATGCTGATTCACAGCTGCGAGACAGCACAGACATGAGGGTTTTTTTTGAGGATCTGTGCAGTGTGCTGCCATTCATCAAGAGGAAGCAAGTGCAGTGACGAACAGTAAGAGAGCTCAGTGTCGGCTCGGATCACTGACACAAACAATCAAAGCTGACACAGTCGTCGTATAGCACCTGCCACTCTGGCAACACAAATAGATCAATATGAGGGGAACTCATTCACTGTTTAAAACTCATATCCTTGCACCCACATCATCTTCCAGAGCACCGTGATGTAAAAAGTGCATGCTTAATACATATCAATCACTCTGACAGAGGAAATGCTTATTTGAGGAGCCAACGTGAGGCAAATACACCGTGTCAGCAGAATGTCCGTTGTCAAAACTTGCCATTTGAATTTTCAGCCGCATTGTGCGGAGACAAATGTCCTTAGAAATCCCTTACATTGCAATTTATATCATTTTAATGTGCGCTTTAATTCTCCATTACTTAGCGAGGAAGTACCTGGGAGGGTGGAAACACATTAGAGAAAGTAAGATATGAACAGAAGGGTCTGGGGATCTCTCTAGCAGACACAATTAAATATTCATGTGTCTCCTCCTAGGACACAACAGATACAGATCATTATCATGGCAACAGCACACCACCATTTTGTTCACACGTTTGGCTCTGAATCAGTGGGTGTGTGTAAAATTCCAAACAAAAAGCAGGCACCATCAGAACATCAGTTATTAGCCCCATTATTAAAATTAGAAGTGTTTCTTTTTTTTTTTAAGTACTTGAAATTATGCTGCACAGGTTATTAAAAATGTATCCGTAATTATCTGTGTGCCATTCACACTATTAATTATTCGGCTTAAAATTATGAGCAGCGACTGAATTATCTTTGCTAAGGTACACAGGTATGTGTCTCTTTGAGCCACATGCCATGGGACAATACACTGGCTCACAATGTTAGTGAATCATTCCAAAATTCATTACAAGCGCTCAGTGCTTTCCTGCCTCCTGCTTGAGGAAAAAGCAGGAGAAGAATAGTAGTAATGTACTCTGGATGACCTCCACTTTCTAAAGCGAGGAGAAACCAGCTTTTTTTTTTTTTTTTTTTTTTTGCTTTTCAATCCCCATCAAAGAGGAGCAAAAGGGAGGGACAGCATTCCCCTGCTCGCCGTCATTAATCATAGCTTTCTGGGAGCAAGCGCATATTAATTTCTGTCATCCCAAACATCATTTGGTATTGTTATGCCACGGCTTAGTCCTCATTCACCAGCAGACGCCGGCCGTTCCTCCTGGTTTGAGGGAAGACAGGGCCTGTGTGGCTGTGTTTCAGAGCAAGAGGCCTTTATCCCTGGGGCTCTGACACCAATTAAGCCATTTCACCGAGAGACGAAAACAGGGCCCGCCGTTTCACTGTAACATGAGCCAGCACCTAGCTGCTGGCCCCTCGCCATCTTTCCATTACTTCAGACACAAAAATGAACTTCAAGGACTTAAGAAAATAAAGAGATAGTATACTCAGTGAATGGTCATACTGACTCCTGACAAAATTACCAAAAAAAAAAAAAAAAAAGGAATTTCAGGTTCAGTTTCAGGTAATAATCCAGTTTCCCTGTCATTAGATACAGTAACAGAATTATTTTGAATTATTTTAAATATATACTTAAATTCACTGACAGTATCAAAACAATGTGATAGTATTATGCCACGACTGATAAGAAAAACGCTCAGTGTGCACTTCCTTTTACTTCTTTTTTTTCTCCATAGTTGCCTTTTGGCAGGCAGCAGAGTGGAGCTTGTCTTAGGGCTAAAGCAGAATAATGCAAGGTTTGTTATGAATTAAATATTAGAAATCTTAACACAGCAGCCAATAAGAATTATTTGCCTTATTAAAGCAGCAGAAGACGCTGATTAAAATTTCATTGCATTGCAGTCTTTTTCCCATTTCTGCCTTCAATATATCATTCTAATGTATGAAACATGTGGAACAATGGGAAGAGGGGCTTAATTTTCAAGCCTGCAAATGAGGAAAAGAGCACAGATTTCTTTTTTGTCTGTGTTTGGAAAACAATCTCGTGTAAAGAAAAAAAAGGTGACAACAGTTTATCATTCTGTTTTTGTCAAGCAACCAGCTACAGACTGCCGAAGTGTCAAAATATTATCGGTGAGATTTAAAATTTGTACATTTACTGACTTCTGTCTCTAATTTCCTCCTCACTTTATCTATAGAAATCCATCATCTGGAGTAACACCTCCACACACACACATACACAACAAAATGATCTAAAATACAGGGATTTAAGTGCCTCAAATAATCTTAAGCAACAGTTTGTCCATCAAAAAGATTAAATAAAGGAACTGGTATTCGAGCAAAAGCAAAAATAGCAGCAAAAGCCGGATTGTTTTCAATGTTCTTGCACTCAAAAAAGATCAGGTCATTTAGTTGTCCACATGTAATGTGTACAGAGTAAACGAACATCATGGTGTCTATTGTCCCATGAGGAAAACTCTTCCCTGAAACACTAGAGCTAATGAAATAGGGACCTATAAATAGCAGAGTCATTACTGAGAGAGGACTTGCTTTGCACCAGTCTTTCACTGTAACCCTTTTTACACTAATAACTAGCTCTATGGAGTTACAGAGACTCGGTCATCGAGTGACACGGTAATGAACGTCATAACACAGGAGAGTCAGGGAAAAGTTCATGTTAAAAAAGTAAATCTCTGAGTGGTTTCTGTCTTTTGATTTTTTGTTTTTTTGCTGTACATAAACAGAGCTGAGAGCTGACAGAATAAGCAGATACACTCAGACAAACGTACAGGAGAACACATTTCTCATAATCATAAGCACGTTAGAAGTTTTGTTTTGTTTTGTTTCTTGTTTTTTTTTTCAAAAAATTACTAAGAAAGTGCAAATTTGACGGTGCTCGTTTTTATTGACAGAACCGTAAAAAAAAAAAAAAAACAACCCGTATTTCATCTCCTAAAAAAACCTGAATTTAACTTTAACTATATCTGGCAGGTCAAAGGTCTTTTACAGTTTTGACAAGAGCACAGCCCCAGTGATGGATTAAAAAAAAAGCCTTTGCTAAGTCATGCTGACAAGACAACAAGTTGTATCATTCACATCTCTATTCCAACGTCTCAGGTCATCATTTGAACTAGCTTCAGCCTGTCTGCTTCAGGTTTATATTTTTACACTCAGCGACAAGCAGATGCCACAAAAAGCAAAAGGGGGGCATGCAAAGTGTCTCCAACTGCCACGTTCCTACTGCTGTAAACTAATTTCAATCAATCCTTCCTTTTTGCATCCAAAGCAGCCTCTGCTGGCTGCCACCGCCTGAAGATAACTATTTCACCACCTCTGTCATGCCTAATTAACAACTCAGATGTACAATTCAGAAATTTCGCAATTAACCTACTAAAATATTGTTGGAGGATGCTAATTGTTATGCCAGTTGCCATAAAGACTCATTTGCATAACGTATGTGCAAAAAACAATTATGAGCTGTTGATCGCACAGGAGCCCGCAGAAAACGCTGGGAGCGATGGAGGGGGAGCGAGGGAGACGTGTGCAAGATGGGTGCTCGTGTGCGCAGATGGAGGGACAGCACTGAATCATGGCACACAAAAAAAAAAAAACAGATTTGAGGAGCCGTACGTGCAGATACCAAGCAGCACCGGTGCAGAGGCATCTATCTTCACAGCATAAAAGCATTTACCCTTCCAAATGAAACTGATATGTATACTCTTTGTTTTTTTTTCCTCCCTGTTTCCTCTTTGTCTGGCTCTCTTTTCTTTTCATCTTTGCTGATGGGGAAATGGAGGGTATTTGGGAGCTACTTAGATAATAACCACATCTTCCCCGGTCCCCCCGTGCTTTAGAGGAGGAAGCACTAGTGGCCCTGCCATTGAGCCAGTCAGGAACCCAGCTGTGCGTGAGCCATTCGGCACAACACTATCTAGTCACTGCAGCCGCATCACTGGGGCTCTCTGAGACAAAAAGCAGCCAAAGTCAATTGTCTCTCCTGCTGAATAGCTTTCTGTTCTCTGTCATGCATTTACTGGAGCTATTTCAGCACAAAGAAAACCCAGAAGGTAGAAAAATAAAGTCGAATAAAACATATTTTTGTTCTCTGGTTTATAAGACGGATTCTCTTATTTTAGATGCAGCTGCTATAATAATAATAATAATAATAGTAATAATAATAATAATAATAATAATAATAATGATAATAATATATTTGTATTAATAATAATAACCCAATTGGAATGAGAAGGCTCATTAACTTTGTCAGGGAACATTGAAATTAATGTTCCCTGTAGATTTCAGAAATGCTTACCTCCTCAGTCCTAACTCTATTTACTCCAGGTAATGCTTTTAGTCAGCCTTGCATGTGGTTAATTACAGGCTCATCCTGAACTGTATTTAGTTAACACAGTCTTTCCTAACTGAACATTACATATAGCATACGCCAACCAATAAACATACATGAAAGCATGTTTAGCGGTTTTCAGAAGCCAAATCAAATGTGTGCAACACAACCCCGACATTGGCTCGGACTGTGAGTGTAGTCCCTCCCTAATCCACTGCTTTAAACACTGGATCGGAGCATTTATCAGCCTGAATCTGCCACACACACTCTCTCTCTCTCTCTCTCTCTCTCTCTCTCTCTCTCTCTCTCTCTCTCCCTCTCCTACCTCTCCAGACCCCCCGTTTCTGAACCTGGTGAGTCAAAGGTCAGGAAAACAACAAGTCAATACGCAGCCAAAAGAAGCGCCATGCAGCTAAGAGAGCTGTGGAGAGTGCTAAGCCTCTCTGTGGCACTCCGTGATTTAGCCTGTAATAGTTTTCTGTAATCTCTTTCTATTGATTAAACCTCACATCAAAGAGGAGTCCTGCTTCAGAACCTCTCTTTTCCTGGTCAGAAATACCATATGGAGGTAATCTTTCACCTTTGTTATTCTTGCCGCTCCCGCTGCTGCTGCTGCTGTGAGCCTCTCTTCCAAGCATGAGAGCAAGACAAGGGAGTAGCCAGCATGATAAAACAAACCCAGCACAGAGGAATTACCACAAAACTCATCTGAATCACAGGCGATTTTCACTCAAGTGTGTTCGTTGTCTTCTCATGCAGCCTACAGGTAAAAAAGGTACAACATGAACGTGTCTTTTATCCTGGAACCGTTAGAATAAAGTCTTTTAATTGCCTTTTTTTTTACGTATGTACCAAAAGAAAAACATCACACGCTGAAGGACAAAGAACACCACTTCCATGCAAATCTCACACTTAGCTTATCTAAATGCAAAACCAAGAAAATCTGGGAGAAAAAAAACCTCCTGCTAAAAACACTCAATTTAGTGACAGGCAAATGACTTCATGCTGCCACTTAATCTCATTTCTTGCATAATGCTCTCTAATTAGCATATCAAAGTGAATTAATACTTCTAGGGCATTAGCAATGCAGAAATATGCTGGAGCTCTATAATAACAGTTAGAAGAGTGCCAGAAACTTCTAAACACCCTGAAAAGTCTAAAATACCTTGCCAGTGCTGGAAAATGCATGTCTGTACCTCTCCTCTACAAAAAAACTAAGAAAATCAAGATTAAGATCGTTCTCACCGCTGTGATTTTGTCTCACTCCTTATCACAAAATGGTGTTTTTAACATTAACACATCTGAAGCTTTGAAGCCAAACCACAGACTCACTATTCATCTACGGCCCGGACAATAAGTCTCGATAACATGATACATGTGCGCAGTAATTACACCGATGATTCTTGGACTGCTTTCAAATTTATTATTAAAAGTCATTTTCATCCAACAGTGGATCCCATGGCTAAAAGACAGCGGCCCCTGTGCCATCTGAACGCACATGAAAGGGCCAAGGAAGCCCTGTGAGCGGTGCTACAGGAGCCAGTGAAAGGCTCACTGTGTGCTGGAAAAACAGGCCGGTCAACAAGGCCACCAGACCAGCTGAGCTCTGTCAATGGCTAAGAGGGGGAGGCTGTGACTCTAAACCACAGGTTAACCATGCACACACACACACACTTACAAGCTTGTTCTCCCTCTCCTCTCCCTGTCTCATCTCTTTCTCACACACACTTATTCCCAGGCGCAAACACTCTCTCACACATGAACATATATTAATCTAAGTTTTTTTAATCATATTAATTTACTTTTTCATGCTTATTTAAGCTTAGTTCACAGCAGAAACTCTCAAACTAGGTCCATCACACAAGTTTCCACAAACAAACTGTTAAAACATCTGATTAAGCTAACTTGCAGAATAACCCCAAGACTGGAACAGAATTTTAATCTAACTTCAGTTTTTAAAATAAAATCTTTTTCTTATTTTTTTTATTTTACTGAGATTCAGCAGATGCAGCAATGCCTCTGTACTGGAAAACACTTCCACATTAAATCAACAATCGCATTCAAAATAAAAGCTGATGTGTGATCTGCATCCTCTGTTATTCTGTCTCTTCCATTGTCTAAGCTCAACAGGCACACAAGCATAGCAGAGCACCTCGGCTAGACTGTGGACCCTCTGCCTGTCCCTGTGGTTGCCACCTGTGTTGGGGAAGTTCATAAACTTTTATGATCTCCCCCAAGCCAATTTCCTCATAAACTACACAAAGGTCGCAAATCTGACAAGGCATCAGGTTTACTAAATTACACAGAAACCCACAGCATTGTTTTCTACATATTCTTATTTTTCCTTTGACCAAGAAATGTACATATTTATGGACAATAAATAGTCGTGTATAATAGTCTGAATATTTGAAGCATCTGTTCAGTAGTTTCATGAACAGAACAGCCACATAATGTAAGGTATAATAAACATGACCTGTACAAAGCTGGTGTCACTAAAAATCAATTATGTCTTCATTTAAGAATTTGAAAGGAGGCAGTTTAGCACATGCCCCAACAAACGTTGAGGGGAAAGTGTAGAAAAAACAATATGTGTGTACAAAGGTAACGTTTAAAAAATACACTATAGGAAAGTCTAAGCTATAAGAAAAATTATAAGACACAAAAACACCAGCTATAATTTCAGCTGTCTGTCATATATGTGTGTATATTTGCGCAAACACATTGAAAGTTTTCAACCCTGGTCACAGAAATATGCAGACTCAATGCTTGTAAGGAGCAGCTGTGCAATATGTAACAAAAATATTTTTTATCAGTATTTTTATTTCCAAATTTAATTTTGTTCAGTAAAATTCTACAAACTGATTATCTGAAATGTACCAGGATCAGCTGTCTGCATTTGTAAGAGAGGAGTCTGCATGCAACAGCAACATGACTATTGGCTGAGAGTATAGATTCCTTCATGTGCTGAAAATGTGGAAATTGTTGTGAGGTTATAAAGCATGAGTTCTGTGTGATCTCAGCTATGTAGAGCATATGCTACGGGATTTCCCCATCCTGTTCAGTGCCAGGGTAGAAAGGGTGAAAGCTGGAGTTTACATTCAGTTTAAATCCGAGCAACCAGTGCTGGAAAAGACGAAACAAGAGCATCTTCAGTTCAAAAAAAAAAAAAAAAATCTACTTCTGCTCTGACAACAGGACTGTTTCTGTGTGGCTCAGTGACATATTTAAAAAAAAAGTGATTGATTCATTTGGGCAGAGGTCCCCTGTAACCTGGATGCAGGCTGCCATCAGATCACTGGGAGGTTAAAATGTCTGCATGCTATTGCACTGAGGCTCCAATACTATTTTTCTCTGAGTTCATATTAAAGTTGATTTTTTTTTTGTTTTGTTTTTTTATTAAACAAAGATCTTACCTGTCTTTTCTTTGATTTCACAGAGAACGCTGAAGAGTGCTGGTTTCATTCTGTGACAGTTCAGTCCATGTTTCCTGTTTCAGTATAAGACAAGATAAAACACTAACATAAGTTCACTGATATATCACATGTTAGACAGTCAATGGATCATTTAAGATAATAAGTTTAGTTGTCACCATGTCATGACTTGCAATCCTCTAACACACAAGTCTCTCAAAAGTTATCATTTGCTACTATATAGTATAGTATTTGCACAAAGTTAAAAAATAGAAAATAAAAGTATGTGTTAATTAAATTAGACTAACAACAGTGATCCATTATAAATATAATTCCCAATGACAATTAATTAACATCATCTACTGACATTAATTTGCTTTTTTCAGCACCAGTTAGCCTGTAGTTTTGCAGATGCATGAACATTTACTATGGGACATGTGTGCACATAAACTTTTTGAACAACGTGACCTCTCTCAGTTTCACGTTGGCACACACACAGTTCATAAATAAAAAGCTGTTGTTCCCTCAGTGACAGCTTTCTCATGTGTAGAGGCAATAAATACACCTCTGTCTAAGATTATCATTAAAGCCACTCCAATCTACTGTTATGCATGGGGGAGTTAAGTTAAGCGGGCCACAACTCAATAACGATGCGTTCAGCGATTTTTTTTTCTTTCTCTCTTTCTTTTTTGGGAGGGGGGGCGAAGTTAATAAAACATATAAATCAACCAACTTTGCTTGCGCCTCGTCCAGACTCTGATCAGTTATGGTCATTATTTGATGGAGAATATCACCAATGTCTTGTTTTCTTCCGTCTCCGTCTGTCCCATCGTGTCCATGTGGAGGCGGCAGTGCCATGCCTCCTTGTACCGAGTGGCCAGCCAGACTGACACCGCCGATCGACTGCATGATCCGGGCTTGATCGTCCATAGTAGCCGCTAAAGAGTCTGTGCACTGAGCCACACAAATTGAAAAACTCATATACGAAATCGGCTACAACATGTGCCGCAGACTGGAGGGATGTACGACTGTGGGGGTCTTTCAGCGATGTAGAGCACACACGTTTTCTTTTTTTTTCTTAAATGCAGACGAGCAGTGATGTTTTCAGCGTAAATCTTGTGTCCAAGTCCTCGCTGTCCTCTCGCTTTTTTTACGCGCGGTCCAAAGTGCCAAAACGCGTGGCTGTGTCTGTAGAAAAATGCATAAATCTTTTTTTATTCTTCTTCTTCTTCTTAAAACTTCTTTGTCAAAATTGACGGTCCATCGTATCCAGCACGAATCCTAATGCCAATCAGTCTTCTCTCTGGGATTTGACGGGTGGTATAGACAGAAACGCTCCTTGGTGATCTCTCATTTATTAGCGCTCTTCGTGGGATTCCCGTCGCATTTCCTCTCCAAAATGTCCAAATCCTCCTCGTGAAGCACCGGCAACAAAAATATCCAATGTGGAAACGTGTAAACAAATCAGGAAAAAAAAAAAAAATCTTAGGCTTGCAGGTGTTGCCAACTATAAATGTGCAGAAATGCCTCCCGCGACAGCTGACAGTATTTAAAAAAAAAATACACAATCTGCTGCATATAAGATGTCCAAATGTGACTGTACAAAAAAATTAAATGTACAAAAAAAGTTGGGAGATTTCTGATTAGAAAAAAAGCAACAGCGAGAAGAAATTAATTAGGATACAACGCCGTATAAAGGCGATGCGCAAAAAATATCTTGCCCTGCTGAAATTTATGAGCTCCAGCCGCTGCCTGTGTGTGTTTTATGTTGTTTGATGGCAGCGGTAGTGAGCGATTGACAGTGTGCCAATGCCACTCACTCAGTGCAGACGTGTCAGAGCAGGGAACAGGGGTAGAAAAAAAATTTAAAAAAAAAAATACAAAATACGAAATGAAAATGCACGCTCCGCCCTGCAGAGGAGGGGTCTATATTCTTGTCACTTCTCGCCTGAACACCGAAAAACAAAATGTTAAGAGCTAGTACTTAGGACGGTGATTATAATGATGAAAGCACGGCAGAGTCCCCCTCTCTCTTTCTTGCAGCAGCGGCAGCAGGATATCCTCGTTTCCTCACGCGTGCACGTGCAGCTATGTGCATATTCTCTATCAGTGATAAAGATTCAGCCCTGCAACAGCCAAGGCAAATACATAATGAGAGTTTTTATACAGTTTGATGTAGAACTGCACAGTCCCTGGTAAGCCTTGGTTCACGCCAGGCAAGCAGTAGACATGTTTATATTATTGGAAAGTAAAGCTCCTCGACCAATCCCAGGCTAGAATGACGAAGACTGACGATCCGCGTGTCCTATTACTGGCAGATGCATGATGGCGAAAGCCCACCCACTCCATCCCTCCATCTTCACACTGCTGGTACAAAAGGATGGGAACTTCTAATTGGTCGTTGCCACGAGTGACATCCATTGCACAAGCAGGCGGCGCTGCTCTGTGCTCCTCCGCAGTTGCTATGGCAGCAGACAAGTTGTTGAGCTGGATGCAAGGCAGCGAATATACTGTGCACATGTACAATAAGCCTCTAGATCATGATATTTGTAAAGGAAAAGGGGAGGAAATAGGGGTTTGCCTTCATTTTATGGGTATTTCACGACAAGCATGCAGGAATAAAGAGTGTGGAGAGGGAGATGGGTTAGATTTACCCACATTGGAGGGTTATGGAAAGACAGCATGTTTTTCAAGAAAGCACTCAATACAAGATAATACAAGGCCTTGATGCTGAACCTTTGACAGAAGGGGTTTGTTTGATTTGGGTTTCATGATGACCATGGAATAAAGTCACAAAGTTAGCATGAACAAGGACAAATCTGCTGCTTTGTGTACAGTACTGTTGGGTATTGTTTTCTCTAACCAATATGACCAATATAACTAACATGGATGTAATTTCTACCAAACGTAGGCATCAGAAAATCAATAAATATGTTAAAACATCTCTTCTAAATAGTTTGGAGTTACCCATTGTGTATGTCCAGTGTTTCACTGAACCTTTATATTTTATTGAGCTAAAGAGAGAGAGAGAGAGAGAGAGAGAGAGAGAGAGAGAGAGAGAGAGAGAGAGAGGGAAAACAGCTTAAAATTTCACTTGAATAAATCTACAATTGTCAGCATCATCACTGGTAAGTGCCTGCAACACTTTTTAACCTCACTATCATTACTCTCTTTTTGAAAGTGTGCACTGAGGAGACAAACGGGGACCAGAGTCAAGTTCAGACAAACTTGGCAAGACAGCACAGTTTGATAGGTTCATTCAGGCTGTTGATTATTGCTGTGCATACAAAATGTATTAAATACACCAGGAAGCAATGTTTTCACTTTTTAATGCACTGTGTAGCAGTTTTTTTTTTCTTGTTTTTTTTTTTTAACACTGTTAAAAATACCATGAACAAACACAAACAGATAAGCCAACAGACAAGTGTGGGAACTGGGGATCACAGCTTGCAGCTTAAAAACACAAAAGGAGCTAAATAGAAAAAAAAAGGTGGACAAGATTGTGAAATTAGTCATAAACGTCTGAAAAAATAATTGTAAACACTGTATATTTATTCTCATCAAGAAAATTTAAAAAGTTAAAAAGAAAACAGATTCTTTCAGGGTGACAAGTAGAGCATCATCTTCACGTCAGAGAGCTCCTAGTTTTAAGGAAAATGCAGGTTTAAATTTGATAAACACCAACATCTCTGACATGGAAGCTCTTGGTTTAATTTCTTTGTTGTAATTACTCCAAAGTGTACAGTGTTTTGACAGTGATGTTACACATGGCCTTTACACTTTAACTCACTTTTCTCAGTAAAGACTTTTCTGTTAAAGTTCATTATTTGTTAGTGTGGCCATTATAACAAACGCTCAAGAATACTGAGTTAATCGTACCCATTAAAATGTTGTGCTGGAAATAATATGTTCTTATCGGCCAGAACATGTGGTACACAGATCATTGGCTGCCTGGTGTTGGGAAGTGAATCATCCTCATGAGTCAGATGTGAGAGTGACCAGATTTATCTACAGAAGAGGAAGCGAGTTTTACTTCAAGAAGTTCCACTGGAGTCACACTACAGTGAGTCATTACTTCAAATAACTGCTCGCAACTTTTGATTATCTCACTAGACAATGAAGAGAACATCACCCTGCTGTTTGTTTTTCAGTTTGCAGCACAGGAACTGAGGATGAGTCAAAAGTTGTCCCAGAGTAAACAATGCATAACATTCATTTTAGTAATTTTAATTTGATATGAGATCACAGGCCAATAAACAATTATATTTTCTATTATTAATAAAACATCTCTACTTTAATTTAAGCTTTCAGTTTGTCATTAAAAGGCAAATTGAGGACTTCACTGATGTTGAAATATACAACAGTTCAAATGTGTGCGTTAAATTCTGAAGTTAGAAATCTTAATGTCACAAGATTTCAGTATGTGAAAAAAACATATACAGATTGTCTTTAGCCGTCTGTGCGGTTCTGCTCATTCATTTGACCTTGAAGCGTCAGAGCAACACACTCTCGAGTTTAGTGAATGGGAGTCCCAGGACTACTGCATTTATCATTGAAATACTGAGCTGTCAAGTCACACCACATACCTGTCAAGAAGGGCTCAAAGGTACAGCTCCGGCTCCTCTCCTCTGTTGCAGTGCATGATTCTTCATTGCATTGCATAGCAGGCCTATTCACTGTTGTTTTCAGCCATATGTCAACATAATTCATTTCCGTATGTGACAGCTCCTTACAGTAAGACACTGTGGTGCTACTAGTTCACAAAACCATGTTTACACAACCAGGGGGTTGTGCTATCCACTGTTTTCTGTACACTTCATTTCTAAAATTATACTAAAAAAAAAAAAATCCTCAAAATGCTGCAGGTCAGATTCTTTGAAGAGAAATCATTTACATGTGATTTGACAAGTTGTTTCCACGTGTACGTGCATTAGGTTAGATAAAATGACAATATTTTTACAAATGAGCTAAGCGAGGCATAGAAATAAGCACCTATGAGTGCAGAGACAACACTTTGTCATCATGCTTCTCATTGTGACATCTGAAAAGACCCACAGGTGCTGTAGAAAGTGACTGTGTTGTCATATTTCATTTAGGCATCCTTCTGCAAAGCTGTAATTGCCTAATTAGCTTGTTAATTAGGAGATTAGCATTTACTGATAGAGTGGCTTGCTCTGTTGTGATGAGAGTAATACAGATTAAGTGAGAAGTTATGGGTGCATGATTTCACAATTTTGCTGTCCACAAAGGGGTCACAAATCATTAAAAGATTTGTGAAATCGCTGCTTGTATTACATCTGAAGACGGCGTTCGTCTTTTCTCTGAGCTTCCTTGAATCGGAATTGGTTTTGAAGACGGTGAAAGAATGATGTAGCCTGGTGAAGGTAGCCTGTCACACGGCAGCGAGATACCTCCAGGTCTGAATGTCGCCTGTATGATCCCCTGTTGCTCAGGGAGATTGGAGGAAATGACCGAGCAGACGGTGCCAGAGACATTACTAACCCAATTATGAACAGTCTTTCATTTGGTTTAGATACTTTATTCTTATTTATTTCCTGGTATTTGTCGCTGGTATGCATGCACTTTGTCTTCATTATGGTTGCACACGTGAAAGCAGAGAGAGGTAGCATGAATATTTGTTGAATCTGCTCCTCGGTTTTGTGTAGTAAACTAGTGCCCAGGCAATGGTGCCTTTAAAAATTCCAATATATGGATCAGAGCTGATATTCAAAGTTCCACCTATCAGGTGTTGTGTATTGCAGACAGAGGTGGAAGAAGTATTTAGATCCTTAAATTGAGAAAAAGTAGCAATGTCACAGTGTAAAAACATTTCATCACAAGTAAAAGTCCTACATTCAGAGGTATTGTTAGATAAATGTACCTAAAGTATCAAAAATAAAAGTATTCATTGTGTAGAAGAATGGCAACGTTTCATTATATATCGTATTACTGAATAATTTGTACTGATGCATAAAATTGTAACAAGCATTTTGCTGTGAGCTGATCATGTGTTTTTTATATAAAATCCTAATCTGCAAAGAAACTGGTAACTCTGCTGTAGCTGTTAGAGCAGCACCAGACTAAACAGACTTCAATCCACCACAGACTGCTCACACAGTAGTGTGTTTGAAAGGTGGATAACTATGCAGAAAATATTTTATCTGCTAATGAGTGTTGTTAACTCCCCCTGTGGTTGTTAAATCACCTCAAGTGTTAGTGTGGGAGGTAAACTAATAAACTGTTAAGAATGTTAAAGGCACACTCAGAGAGTTGATACATCCCTGACATGTCTGTGGGACAGGAGTTGGTTTGTAGTTTGTAAATCTGGGTGATGAACATACAAAAGAAGCAGTTCCCTAAACTACTACCATCTAAATGTCCTTAATCCAGACAATACACCTACTGTAACCTCAAGCTGCTCAGTGTCCCTCTCTGGCTACACTGCACACCTCATACATGTGTGTAACAGCACAAATACAAAAGCAAGATGTTCCTTAAAAAGTCAACCTTTTGATAAAGTTTTAATCCCGAGAGTGTTGTATCTAAGGAATCTGTTTCTTTAGGAAGTCAAGACAGATGTGAGAGATCAGGAGCAGGCAGTAATCGGGGGGGAAGGTGAGAGGTACACCGCTATACTGCTCACCACGATCAATCATACTATACTTGTCCTCCCTCGACTCTCTCGCTGTTACTGTCTCCACTGAATGCACTTCTCTCTTTGCTTAAAATTATTACACAGGCCATAAACCCAGAGAGGTGAGTGTCCTGTTAATGTGGGTACATGTAGTGGTTGCAGTAACCTTTAAGATTGGCCAGCGAGTGGTGGTGGCTTGGACACGGGCCATATATTCTGGTCAATACCAGAGACACGGATTGACTTGGGGAGGCATTTTTAAGGCCTTACATTTTAATTGTAATCCAGGCTGCAGCCCAAATTGATTCTCGGGAGCAGAATAAAATCAGACTTTAATTGCACTGCTTTCATTGTAAAATTCACATTCATTTGACAGATTTCTAAGACTTTTTATGTGACAAAAAACTGGAGGAAGTCGAGGATGACAGGGATGTCTGGACTGCTGTGCTCACCCCCGTTGCCACTGTGCCACTGATGTGGATCAAGAAAATTGACGGACAGATGTAAAAAATCTTCAGACAAAATTTCATGCAATTCAATGAAGTTATTTTCTTTGGAGCACACAGTGCATCATTTTTAAAGTTAAAATTTAAACTTAAACTAACTAAGCAAACTGCGGCAGGCCTACCCAACATTGTCTCTGGACCTTATCTCACTTACTTTATCTCCTTCATATATTTAATTGTAAAGATTTTAACATTAAATTTTAAAACTTTTTTTCCTCGCTTCAACATCAATTTGTCTGGTAATGAAGAGAAAATCTCCGAAGAGGTCAGAGTGTAGCGTGTCTAAATCAATGTGGCCATACTGCCCTCAACTCAGCTTGAGTATTGACATTATGCCAGCTATGACACCATAACTCAGCCCACTGCGATGGTCATTTGATAAATGGTATCATAAATTGTTGACAAAACAATTTGTGATGTATTATGTTACCGATGGGTTGTACTGCTTATCAAATCAAGTAATCTGGCAGGGCTCTCCATTCATCAGCATAATGCAAGCTCTTGCTGTAGATAGTGATGACTTTGTTGCTTTGTCGACATACAGTTCAAGTGTAGTGTTGCCGGAAAGCAGGAAGAGTCAGAGTTTCATTATTTTTACGAGGCTCTTATGGAGGTACGGTGCTACTGTCTTTTTTTTTTTCAGTCAAGGGGAAGAGTGTTGCAAAGCAGGATTAGTATAATGTTCTGAAATAGCTTGCCTTATCTAAATGGTCTTTGGTGCACGAAAGACTAGCGGTGTGTAAGCAAAACCCTGACAAGGTTTTCACCAGCTGACAAAGTTCAAAATGAAAGTGTGTCTGTGCGGTAAACACGTAGTTAGCTTACAATAGCTTAGCACAAAGACTGAAAACAGGGTGAAACAAAGTTTTTTCACTTTGGTTTGCGTAAGAATTAAACAAATGAGACATAATGTGTTAAATAGGGAACTTTGTGGTACCCGAAGTTTAATTGCATTACCTCTGTACAGAGCCAAACTAGCTTTATGCTAAGCTAAGCTAACAGGCAGCTGGTTGTAGCTTCATTCTGACTGTTCTAATATAATAGAGGTATTGTTCTTTCCATTGAACTCTCAGAAAGTAAGCAAATACATTTATTTCCCAAAAGCTTTTAATTTAATAGATTTCCCACGTATTTCTCCTGCATAAAAATACAATCCAGTGACTTTGAGCTAGCTTTAAATTAACTTCTTTTTTTTTTTTTACTTGTTCCAGGTTCTTAAGTAGAAATTCCTGTAATATGAGCTGAATTTTCCATTTACTGTTACAAGCAGGTTTACTTTTTAATGTTTTGTTTTGACATGCTGACACACACGTCATGAGTTAAGTTAACATGTGTCATCCTTTATTTCCCACGAAAACACGCCACATAGAAAATGATCCTATTGTACCTAAGATCTCAGCAGTGAGTGTCTTAATGTTGGAGCGGTGACAAGCAGTGGTGCAAATGTGACCGTATTCACCAATAGCTGTCTTTTTTTTCTTGTAAGTGTATGGAGAGTTCAAAGAAAAGAAAAATGAAAACAAAAAAAAAGCAAAAGAAAGCTCTCGTGCATCTCAGCAGTCAGCCTGATTTGTGTAATCAGGAGCATTTTAATACATGCTAAAAGCAAAATTCTTTATTTTTAGCCTCTATGAAGTCACAAGATTACACTTCTTATTGTCAGATTTCTTCAAACATCTCCAGGTGAACATGTCTGTCTGTGTCCCGTTCATCTTGTCAGCAAGGCATTCATGTGAAACATACAGTACAATATTTATGACGTATACCACCATACAGCCGGTGCTACAGCCAATTTCCCACTGAAACATTTGATCTTAAAAGCCCATGCTCAACAGAAGCCTCGTGCTCTTGATCAAGAAATAATGTTGCGTCTTTTCATCATGCTGTTCTTTGCTGGACGTCTCCTGTCCATCCTTTCTTTGACAGTGCCATCTCTGTTTGGTTGGCAGTGGGCGACCCCTGGGCTTCAAAGATACATTGAAGTTCTGCAAATAATCTGTCAAGCGTGGAGACCAATGACTATAACAACATCTGTCCACCACATCTCAGCAAACCTATTCATGAATACAGCGTTTGTTGTTGACATGATGGAAAATGTTTGTTGTCATCAGAGTATTTTAGCACGGTGAAGCCCTCCAACACAACCACTGCTCATTCCTTATGATTGTTTTAATGTGGTTTGTTGAGGAAAAGGGATTAGATGACCCACTGGTTTGTGACATTTAGTATCCACTATCTCACTGAGGAGGCGATGGGATTTATGAAATGGGTCATACACATGCACATGAGTCTTACTTAAGCCTCCCGTTAAAGCCACATGACCTTAAGAGAGAGGGAAACATATCACAGGAAAATGCTAATGTGGTGCATTTGGTGCACATTAATTCTGTGCATGAATATGACACATATTTCACCGCTGAAAAAAATAAAAATGGAGCTTTAGAGTAATGCGTTCTTTTCTCTATCTTAAACATTAGGAGAATCTGCTCTTTAGCAATTAGGACTAACTGTAATTTGTTAACTGGTGAGATCATCGTGGCTATAATTATTTTTCTTGTGATGATATGCGAATTAGAGAAAACTGCTGAATTGAGAGGTTTTTAGTGTGTCAGCAGGAGTATCTTGAAATTCAGTAATTGCTGTATATATGTGTGTCGGTACCTAAGAGGGGCAGTGGAGGGTTGGTGAGCAAGTGAGACCATCAGGTTTTGTTTTCATAGCACCATGAGGTCTGTGGGGTATTTGCATCAGCAGCACTTGACTTGTTGCGCTTGGTAAAAATTTGTTTCACATTTTAGCTCAATTTTCTCCCTGCGTTGCAGCCCTGATTTCTCTGGAAAGTGTACTGCACTGCAAGATCTCAAGGTTAATGCTTCTCAGGAGCCTTTACCTCTGGCCTTCTGTGCAGACCACCGCAATTAGGCTTTTCACTTGTGAATTAAAACTGTCTGAAACAAAGAGGTCAGCTTTCATCATCTGACCTTGTGCCCTCAAAGAGGGAGATAACACAGAGTTCAAAGGTGTCATATTACAGGGCGAGGATTAGGATGGTAAATTCTGAGAGGTGAATAATTTGAGGTGCACATTCTGGGTTTTTGGCTGTTTTTCTTCCCAATGTGTGCACATATTTGGTGTGCTCAGCAGGCTTATTTACCTTATTTCTGCAGTAATTTGCTGCCTTGAAAGCAACCCTGTCCCCTAAAAATTACATATGTTTTATACCATTAATTTATGTTCCCAGTAACATTTTGAGGAAAACGTAATTACTGCCAAGAATATGTTCAGTGCCGACTTTTTTTCCAGCCAACGAAATATGTTCCTGTACCACAGAAGTCATGAGGAGGTGAAGGATGGTGGGCATACAAAGTGCAGATTGTTAAAAAGTAACGTACTGTGTCTTGTGCTTCAAGTTGCTGCAGACAGTCAAAATATTTAACCAAGAACACAATCTTTTCCTGACCTTATAACCACAGTAATTTTTTGGGCCAGGGGAAGTGAACACAACACTGACAAACCACCTTATGTCCAAGTTTAATGTCCAGTTTTGAGGGAAGTGGCGCTTTAGCTAATGCTCTCTAGCTGGTCGCTAATGTTGTCTGTGTGTGTGTTGGTGCTGGGCAGGTAGGATTTTTGAAGCCATTTGGCTGATAACAGCTGCCTGCTTCTATCGAAAAGGGTGCTATGAGAGTAGTGAGTGAGTAAAAACAGTCCAACAATCAAAATAATGAGCTGAAAGACTCTAAAAAGCTCAGTAGAGCTGAGGAAGACTGCAGTCAGGTAATAATTCTCTATGGCTTCATCGTTACAAATGATCCCTTTCCTATTCAAGAAGTCATGTGATTCATTGTTAATGTGAAACTATTGATTATAGTGGAGGTAACAAAGTACTGTGAATGTCCTGAAAAAGTTTTATTGTAATTTATTTTAGAGTGGATTTGAGTGGATAGTGCTGGAAAAATTAAGAAAATATGTTAGTGAACAATTTCAATCTAAACACCTGAAAGTAACTCACACTGTGCCTTAGGACACAGCTTATGTAACATCTGCGGCATTATAATACTGTATGCATGGACTGGTTAGGAGAGAATTGTTTGCGGCATAATGTTAGAAAAGGGACAACTCTGATATGATTGACTTCCACTGCAGATAAACATGCTAACCATGTGATATTCTGAGAAAATAGTACATATTGCAATTCAGTTTCTTGGAAGGCTGCTTCAGAGCTGATGACGGAGGAATGCTGCATGTGTGGGGAGAGATAACACAAATAGTTCTGTTGATCGCTAACAATTTTTTGCCATTTCATTGTACTGTGACATATCTTTCATTAAGGTTTAAGCATTAGATTAAACTAGAACCAGTGTCCAATAGTAATTAACTTGAGTATATCAGGAGGCCATTATTCACATTAAAGTAACCTTTTAATAGCGGAGCCTTTAACTCCACTGCAGGTAATGACTTTAAAGAGTGCTTATTAAAAGAGAAATGGTAATGAGCTTTAATAAAGCAGAACAACTTTGAAATGAAGAGCGCTTTTCAATAGAAAAGGATGGAGGGATTGGACCTGTGATTCCATTAACGAGACTAATGATTCTTTATCAGCCCTCTTATGTGTACATGGAGTTAACATTAACAGTGATTGAGGATGGGTTTCAGTGAAAAGATGGGCCTTTTCATTGCCCTTTAAAAGATCAGATAAGAGAAAAAGAACTTTAGTAATTTAAATCATTGAGAATTGATAACACGAGTCCTACGACCTCAAACTCAGCGAGCGGAGCCAAAATCTCCTTCAGCACTTATGGACTGTAACAATACAGCACATCTGTAATTATAAAATGAATCTGTGTCATTATGCATGAAAATGAGCCAAATGAAAAGAAGTAGATTAAGTGATATAAGTGTCAAAATTCGGCGTACAAAATGTGAGTAATCACGTGTGTTTTTTTCATTTTACGTTTCTGTGTGCTGCTTTGAAATTTCAGGATCACAGTGAGGGAAGCTTTATAAGTGCATGAAACCAAATGCATAGGATTGAATACATATGATGTATTGTTTTGACAACAATAGACCTTTAGGTTTCCATTATCATCATGGAGTCAAGGCTGAGAGAGAAGCGAAAAGGCAACAAGGTGGAGAAGACAGAGAATTAAAGAAATACAGGGACAGAGGGAATGGAAATAATTAAATCAATCTTTGGCGAGCAGCTGGGGCAGGACTCCAGCTGACAACAGCACCTGGGTGTGCAGCACAGGCTGCCTGGGGCTGCCCCCCCTCCAAACCCTACCCCCTCCTTTCCAAAGCCCTCTAACGGCCCCCAGCCCCTGCTGGAGCTCTGGCTGGTACCCCCACCCCTGTCTCTGTGTTTTCAGACAGAGGCAGCGGCGTCACTCTGATGCTCACAGACTAATTAAAGGGATGATTTGTGAAACGCCATCATTTTATTCAATTAATCATAAACACGAAGCCATAAAGCCCATCATCTAAAAATATTCTTGTTGGTTTGCTGTGTACCTAATAGATTAAGGTACATTAAAGAAGCGACGGGATGATATTTTAAAGCATGGCGCCAGAGATGGTTGGTAAACCTCCCAATATTTTTAAGGCCTGTCAATCCGTTTGGTGTGTCAGCATCGTTGCAACAATACAAACGACTCCCTCTCGCTATTAGTGACGACACCTTGCTCTGTGTTCGTACATCACTTTGCTTTCTTTAAACAGGAGCCAAACATACGTCTGAATGAATGACTGTGCAGTTCTCAAACAAATGCTTCCCTTCTTCCATGTTCCTCCTCATCTCAACATGTTTTAATTAGTAGTGAAAAATGAGTTCATTTGGAAGATAAATAACGTGAGCTGTGCATGTCTGTTTTTGGTTGGCAAGGCTAAAGACGGGTGTTTTTCACCCCATTCGCACAGAGAGGAGAGAGAGACACAATTTGCATAGCTTATGAAGCTCTTTGAACAGCAATGCTAATGTTTTCATAATCCTTTAAAATAATATTCATTTATAGGGCTGCTTGCAAATAAAATTGCAATGTTTGTGGAAGGTATTAATTGAAACGACTTTGAAAATATTGCCATATGTGGGCTGTCGCCGTGTCCAGTGCTACTTGATTAAAATGTTAATTAGCGGCTCTTAACAGTGACAAACAGTAAACAGTAATCCTTTTCCTTTAACTTATTACTGTCAGTGAGCTAATCTAGATGTGCCAGTACAAATATATTTTGAAAGTGCAGCACAGGAGCAGCAATAAAGCAAAAGTTTGAGATAAAACATTTAAAAGACTGTCTTAAGGGGCCAGTTCATACTGAAATAATTCATAACTCCAACATCCAGGACGGTCAAGGCACTTGTTTGAAGCTTGTTTGAGTTTTTAATTGTTTCAGTTTCAACTTGCCTTCAAAGTCTTTCAAGTTTTCCACCTTGAGGAAGTGCCCTTGGCTCTTTTCTACATTTTCCCTTAGAGTTCCTTAAAAAAAAAAAAAAAAAAAAATCTGAATTCAAACAACATATTCTACATATTCATTTTGTTCTGAAAGTTTCTTATTACATCTTTACATTCTGAAACAACTTCACCACATGCAGAAGAAACTCCACATATCATCGATAAATATTTATTCAGTGTTTGTGGTGAGCAATGGGTGTGAGCTCAGGTGTAATTTGGTTTCAGTCTATCAAGATTAATTTTGTCAGGAACATGATGAATGCAATGCGGGGCGACGCTCCGATGCATCAGTGTCAGTCCAGATGAGATTTTTCATGGGAGTTGAGAGTTTCTAAGATTAAGTGCAGTATTAGTCAATGTTTTTGGGATAAGACTTCACACTAATTTAGTGAAGAGCAACAACCTGCAGAGGAGGCTCCATTAGCAATGACAATGAACTACAGCTCTGGTGGGAAAATCTGATTAACGCCACTTGCTGGAATTGTGAAGTCGTTTCACTGGTTGGGTGATAATTCCACATTTGCAGGAAAACCAGCTGATAAAGTGCCTTTGTCCGTGCCAAAGTCTCTGTTTAGTGGAGTATTGTCATATTTCAGCAGCCCCCAGAAGGCAACACTGTGGTTAGTTTTGACACTAAATTTATAGACGTGTCAAGGGAATACTGTACAACAACATATCTCAAAAACCATATCAGAAGAGAGGTGTTTGTTTATGAATTCAGAAATATGTTAGATCTCATTTGTGCAGCAATGTAATGTGACAAATTTCAAAGAAAAGCAATAGCGTGCCTGAGGCAATAAGGAATGTGAAGTGGGTAAACGCACACAGGTGAGATGCGTGATTTTCTTAAAATACATTCTCATCAGAACGCTGGACACTTACAGCAAGAGTGGATCTTTCCTGCTCCGTGTTTTAACTTTATTCACAACTGTGGGATTGACCTTTCACTACCACATATCTCTTCATTATTCCCCTTTTTTCAAGGAAGTTTCTCTATTGAGATCAGATGTTCTGAATATATAACACTGACAAGCTGCTGTCAGCATTGATTTCCATTTCTCCTCGAAATATGGTGTTGAAATCCTCTCCAGGCAGATAAGTATCTTTACACATGACTGCCAGATTTGATTGCCTTCTGTAAAGGGGGCCGTATTGGAGTCACTCTCAATGCATGCCACAGTACATTGTATTCTTCTTCTGTTATGCCATACTATGCCCCTCGCAGAGCCCTCATCTAAATAAGAATATTTCTTCCATGCTCGGCTGTTCTCAGAAGGATTGGTGTGCGGGGGCTGCGGGGGGGTTGGGTTCCAGTCTCTGCTCACTGTAACTGAATTTGTGACCTTACCAAACAGGAGATGTCGGCCTGTATTGCTATAAGACGTGTGTTTTATATGTACTCTGCACTTAGGATCTCTTTTTTATCCTAAAATATGAGTTGTCAACCCACATATTTACCCAAACCAAGAATCCACCTTTTACATTAACAACAGTACATGCATATTGTAAATGGATGAGCAATTTATTTGTTGTCTTGTTTTTTCTTTTGTTTGTTTTTTTTACTTATTGGGTCAGTCATTGTTTGATTTGTGCATCATACCTGTGGTGAACACAGGTAAAATTATAATTTCCCAATGTCCTTGTGTAAAAATTACTGCTTTACAAAAAGCTTTTATTAAAAAAAAAAAAAATTCATTCAGATGTACTTTTTACTACATTACATTTACACTTCATTTATTTAACAGGTTTAGTTACCCGTTAGTTTGCAGATTAAGATTTTTTACACAAACTAACTGATGAAGTTCTGAAATATGATGGAATATTAGAGATGAAACTACCCAAGAGTAAGGAAAGTTTGCTCCACCTTGAACAGAATACACATCACAGGGGCCATTCTTCTTCATTATTAGCACTTACAGACTTTAACATTTTCAGTTCAGACTGACTCATGACAGAAACGTCTCCTCCACAGGAAATGACTGAAACGACAAAGACAACAGTTTTGAGGCAGGCAGTCTTTATGATAGACGGCAATTCCAAATAATTAGATCTCATGATTATAAATCTTGGATCCAATTTCTATTATGATTCTCATAACAGAGTAATCTTTCTTGTGAAAAACAACAAGTGCAGTTAGCAACACAAGCCCCCATAGCAAGTGTTTATTCAGACATCCTATAGACATTAATGAGCATGCAGTTCCCTAAATACTCTACAGTAATAGATATAGTAATAGACATTTTTAAAATTAAGTGGTGAAATATTTGTGACTAGATC
>JBBMJY010000024.1:18366897-18392047 GCA_037833715.1 Toxotes lorentzi | reverse complement strand
TTTACAATGAGACAGATTTATTTATTTGTGAGAAATCATGCCAAAAATAATTGTTTACAATGAGACAGATTTATCAGAAAACTGTCATGGAATATGTAGACAATAAGCAAGTAAATAAAGTGTCATTTAAAAAGCAACCGCAGTGTAAATATATTCCATTATCAAAGTCCTGCATTCAAACTTTTATTTAAGTAAGTGTTATCAGCTAAATGTATTTGAATTATCAAAAGTAAAAGTATTAACAATGCATTGAATCACTCCTGCAATTTGTATTATAAGATTTTGTTTTATTACTATCACTGATGCGTTAACATGTGAGCTGCACTTTAACTGATCAAAAGGGAGCTGATTTAAGCTTCTGTATAAGCATGCTTGTTTTCTGATCATAGACTTTATTTGTTAAAGTTAGGTGCTTAGGTATTAGTTACTTTGCTAATCTGCAAAGTAACTAATAATTACAGACAGTACATTATTACATTATTTAGTAGTGTAATGGTAAAGTACAAGTTTGACAGAACATAAAAAATGAATTTGAATGATGAATTGAAATGAATTGAAAGTACACTACTTGAATAAATGTTCTTTTCGTTTCCTCAAGTACTACACAAGTTACATTCTACCTCTCAGCTAAACTGTACTCAGGACTTACAATCTACAATAACCATAGATTGTTTTTAGCTTGATTTACTGATAAAAAAAAAAAATTTTTAAAAACCCTTGGAAAGTAGTGTCCATTGCTTTTTGGCCACAGCTGATGTCAGTGCCTTCTTTTAAAAAAATTACAAAATTACAATAATTATGATTTATCTTAGCTCTAGCTACCATAAATGCATCACATTATTTTTGGCATGATTTCTCACAAATAAATAAATTAAAAAGTGACTTAAATCTTTCTGTCAGTCAGGTTGCAGTTATATTTCAATTGACACACCCCACAGAAAACCTGCACTCAGCAGTGCTGACTCTTATTTGAATCATGGTGTGTTGCTGATAATATCTACTAGTCAGCATGCAGTATTTCTGTGTATGAGAACATATGCTTAGAAGATTTATACTTTCCCTAATCTGCATTTACTTACAAAAAAAAAACGCCTACAGTCACACAATACTTATTCTGAGTTATAGAAAACCTGACAACAAACTCTTAAAAGCCAACAACGTGAGCCCTTTAAAAACGCAATAATAATCTTTGCCATGGATATTATTCCCTCTTTTGCCACATTGTATTTCCATTTTCCCATTTCCACCTATTTCCTTCAAATGGTTGTTGGCTTGAAAAAGGTCTGGCTATATCTCCAAACCAGATGTGTGCAGTTGCTGTGTCAATCCAATACCCCCAAACTCCTCTTGGACGATATGGAAAAGTGCAGGAGGGCAAATGGTGAAGTCAGAGATTCCCCCCTCCCCTTTCTTGTCATAAATCATGCTTGGCAGCACAGAATAAGCTACTTCTAGAGACATCGCTACTGGCACTATACCCATTGCCATTCATCACCTCCGAGGAACCACAAAAAGCTAAAAGAAATAAAAAATAAAAAAAAAAAAAAAAAACAAATCACCACAACCTACCCATGTAACCTCTGGACCAACACCACCAACATTAACAAACGTGCATTCCTCTCATGAAGACAAGCCAGTGTTTGCCACCTGTACAATCATTCCTTTTTATTGCCATCGTGGCCTTTTGGAGAATTTAATTGTTCTTCATTAACTTGCAGGGATGGATATAATCTGATGAGGCATTTAAGACAGAAAAAATGAATTTCTCACATGGAAAGATTTTTCCAAAGGTAAATCTTTGCAAGAGTGCCAAGTTCAAAGCAGAGGGTACTTTTCTGCTGTGGTAGAAAATGTGAGGTTCTTTTTTTTTTTTTTTTTTTTGTAATTTTAGCTTCATGAACTTGACAGCTTTTGTAAGCTTTTGTATGTCCTATAAAACCAAATCCCAATGGGTCTGTTAGTGCCAGAACTGTTGGTGCAGTTTTCTGTAGGCTACATTTTATCAATTTTTTTTTCTCTAGTGACCTTTTAAAAAAAAAAAAAACCCAGATACTAAATTCAGAGACATTTTATGAACTTTTCGGGTGCACTTTTGTGATAGTATGCACAGTGCGATACAGAATATACCAGCACAGGTGAGAAGCACGCGAGGAATGATGTGCCTGACTCCCTCTACATGAACTAACCTTTAGCCTGCACCTTAAAATGACTGCTGTTTTTCATTTCCCTCGAAGAGATCTGACGGGGCATGGCAGTAATGGTGCTGATGAATGCCAGAATAAACAGACGGTGAGAGACAAGAGAAAGAAGAAGATGAATGCGTCTGAAAGGTAGGATTCTTGGCAGTTCTGAATTCAGCTAAAACCTGGATTTCATTTTTGGGATTCATCTGCTTGTGTGAAAAAGACTTTCAGTGTTTGTCCAGACAAATATACATTTTTTTTTCTGCTTTATACGTCAAGGTTTTGGCCACGAATCACAATAAATTAGCCAATGCGACAGAATGTGATGATCACATGATGATCACATTCTGTCTAGGTCTCTCTGTCTCTCTCTCTTTTTCTTTATGATCTTTGGTTTTCCTGCCAGCTTCAGCACAAGAGTGCTACAGCTCTGGTCACTATGAATATGGACAATGACATGTTCAACTGTATTTCACTGAGTGTATAAAGTTGGAATACCTGCTCTGGGTGGCATAATTGTGCTTGTAAGGCCTGAATGGTGGAATATTCCAAATTAGCACTGTACTTAAATCAGTTTGGATCTGGGAGTCCTTCTCACCACTCTCAGCATTGGCCTGAGAGTCTCTCTTCATCTCTGCATCCCATTGGCAAACTTTGCCTCTGTTTCCCATCCAGATCCACAGCAGCAGACAGCGGCTGCCCCACTCACTGTGGCAGACACACAGAGTCCATTTATTTATTTGAAAGTATTTTGCTGTAACTCAGTACTGTAAATTACCCTTGCTATCAATCTAGTGCTGAGCTTTGCTAGCTAGACTGGACCACCAATTTGTTATTACCTGCAGTGTTTATTTAAAATATTTGCATCTGTGCACATTAGCAAAAAGTATGAGCACTGGCTTAACCTGACTTCATAGTAAGGAAGCCCATTACCAAAAGAGTGACAGCTACTCTTCATCTTATCACACATTAGATTTGTTTTCTATATTACTTGAGTGCAAGATTTTTTAAAAATGATACGCACTGTTGCTTGTGAGAGCACAAATTTGCTTTCAGCAGGGACCAACAGCAGATTGTCTAAGCCTCTTTTGGGTTTTTGCCCATAGTTTTTTTTTTTGTTTGTTTGTTTTGTAAAGAAGAAAAAAAGTTGAATGCTGCCCCATTAGCCCCACACAAGCTATAAATCCATCACATTCACTGCCACAGCACTTCACAGTTTGTCCCACTGATAACACTTTATGAACAGTACATCAACATTTAATTAATGGTTAGGACATTTGGAAGTGTTCATGAATGTATTTATGAACCATTATATGAAGGAAGGGTAAAGTATCATCAGTGCATATGAAGCATCTGTGTATGAAAAGTTAATGAACAATGTAGCTGTTATCACATTGAATGATATTTGATTGCACAAAAACTGTTTATAAATGTGTTGAGGACAAAAAAAGAAGATCTGTAGAGCTTCAGCATTAAATACTGAACTAAACCCTTTAACAGTCAGTTAACTCCACAGCTCATATTGGAGCAAAGCTTGTGTGATATACTTGTATTCTGTAGTCTTTCTTGTTGTGCCATAGTGGTCTTTGTTTTGGTGGTTTAGAGCAAAGGTCACCCTCACCTTCTCTCTCTGACAGACATCAGTCAAACTTTGGACACAGTAGTTTGACTGATGTCTGATGAAGAAAAAAAAAAAACTAACTCAAAGTCCACGTACTAGATTTCTGCTGGAGCCCTCAGCTTTGCACCAGTTCTGTGTTTGTTTATTGTTTCTATACAGCTTATAACTGCTGAATTAGCACAGGATAAAATGTTCAACCCTGACACTACATTCTGACTCCTACTGTATATTCACCAACCACTGCTGTGAATTACAGTTCACTTTACAGTAATAAGAATATGGGATGTGTAACAGTTGGAGCTAGAGGTCAGTGGTTCATCAATGATCCTGGAACAGATAGATGCAACACATACACAACCCCCCACCCAATCACACCCAAAGGGGCAGTTGTATTGGTTGCCATCCTGCCATATTTCACCACATCCCTGCATGTCCTCCAGCCCTCAGGGGAGAAGCAACAAAAATGGTAATTCACAGACAGGAAGTGGAGTGTAGCGTCGTGTCATTGCACTGGACTACAGGTGATTGTTTCTGTGGATTTTTTTTTTTTATATTTCTTGAGAGAAGCTAAACACTTTGAGAGCTTAACTGTATTGTATCTTAAAACAGTTCTTATAAATCAGCACTGAGAAAGCCAGGGCGAATTTACATCACTGCATGACCTTGTAAATAAATACTGATAAAGATGAGAAGACTGAGTTTGTTTAAAATGGTTTCATGTGTTATATCAGCATTTGTGTTTAATAGTAGTTAAACATTTTGGGAAACAGGCTTATCATAATGCTCTAGAAATGCCAAACTTTCTTTTTAAGGAATTTAAGAGAGGGGAAGCAATATAAATATTTTGCTTGGTATTAAACTGAAGCTTATTCATGAGCATTTCCTTAAAATTGTCCTTCACACGTCTTCACATGATGATTCACCTGTAGCTCATCAAACCCAAAAATCTGATTCCTCCCAGATACTTGACCTTACCAAGGACTTCCACTTTAATTTGCATTAAAAATGTGGAAAAATAGATGGATTTACAATGACAAATGTTCTTGGATTAGTTTCTGCAGAGCAATATGAAAATTTACAGTTGGCATTAATATTAATGCATCATTATCAGCTGTCTGATTTCATAAATAAGTACAGCAGTGTCAGCTCTCGTATAGATCACTTGGATATAGGGCACACTTTGCAAAACCACACTTCAAAGAGCTTTGTGAATTTAATTGGGAAAATTGCAAATCAGGTAGTCAGCCATATAACTCATTGTCACATTTAATCAATAAACTTTGTAAATCAACTCATTTAATTTATAAATGATCTTATATAGATCAGGCAGCCAATTAAACAATTAGCATACATTTAGCAATTAATTAATTTAACCATTAATCACGCCATTACAGTTCAAATTTTAAGCCAGCAAATTTGGGAGCAGACGTGCAGGCTGGCGTTGGAGCAGTACATCATGCCTGGGGAGTGCAGATTGTGACACAGCTAGATTTACTGAGCTAAAAATCAATGCAATTAGGAGAGAGGCTGGAAGCTGGCCTGGGGTCCAGCATGGTCTTTAGGAAATTTTTGACACACACACAGGAAGACACACATGCGCACACTCCAAAACTTTTTTCTTTTTTAAAAAAATTTGGGACATGCTAAGGTCGTCGTTAGCTGCAGTAATACTAGATGTTCAGTATGTACTCAGCAAAATATCTGAAGCTCTGCTTAAAGGTGCAATCTGTTGCGTTTTTAAACATCAATATCTCTTTGTCCAATTAAGTGTGACACTTTGGTGTAATTATCACAAATAAATGAGACAACAGTTTAAATGATTGGTTGCCCCTGTCTCCCACCACCTTTGCTGATGTTAGTGTTTATGGAAATTAAGACCACATTTCCCATAAACCTTAGCTTACGATACCTGTACTCTGGTCCATGTGGTTCACATGTTGCCATAAGGGCAAGGAAGTCAAGATTTTCTTTAGACATTTAACATATTTTGTTTAGTGTAGTGAAGAAACTGACCACACTGGTTATTTAAAGACATTTAAGGCTAAAGTGATCAAAGGGGTAAAAATATGGGCAGAACAAAACAAAACCAAAAAACTAAGTTTAATGATGAATGTAAACTATGTTAAGGTTGCATTGTTTGACTTCCTTGGCCACAAAACAAGATTTAAACCCAATAAGTTCAATAATCAATCACATCAAGTTCTGTTTTTGGTTTCCACCAACTCTTATCTGGCTCTTTAGCAGGTAAATCCTCCACTGCTGATTCTGATCAGGTAGCATTCAGTGGGTTTATCAGACTTTTTTCAGTGAAAACAGCTGAGAGCGGTAAGAGTCAGTCAAAACTGTAAAGTCACAGACCAGAAAACCAAAACAATTCTCTAAAACAATTTTAAACTCTCTGTAGGGCTGAGAAGAACTTGTCACTACAAGTGGTGTTTAAATGACATTACAATTACAACAATTTATTGTTAAATAAATATCATTATTGTTAACAAAAGATATATTTATGCAGCTTTAAACTACAGTGCATCGCATATCTTTTAACATTTCAAGAATTCGAGAACATTTCCGTGAGGTGGCCTCACCTCCACACAAAGGAAAGCAAAGGGAAAGGTGAGTTCAGCTTTAGGTTGTTGTTGAAAGCTGCCCTCAAACACAGGATGCGAGCAGGGTTGAAGAGCTGTCCGGGCCTTGGGTTGCTGATTGTCTCATCTGTCTTGGCTAAGTCAGCAGGATGTGACAGCCGCCCTCTCTCTGTTACCCGCTGACCACTGGGCTTGGCATCCTCTCCACTCACCTGCCCTATCACCGCCTCCACCATATCTCTATCCTTGCCTCACTCTCACCTCAAAGTCTTTGCAGCAAGAATGAGGATCAACGCCTTGGTGTCAAAGAGAAGGAACGCAGGCTAACAATTTCTGACTGCGGACTTACAAGTGTCGATTCCGGGTGCTGACTTCAGTTTGTTGGTTTTTGAGAATATCCCTTGTCTGACAAAGGGACAAACCTTCACTTCAAATGTAAGTGACTAATCGGGTATTATGTACTTTGACTCACAATGATGCCATTTGTGTGGGAAGATAAGATTTTTAAATCAAGAATGTTGTTTTTTTTTGTGATTGCATGCATTGCATAGTCATATAGTGTAAAGCAATATAATGACTACAAACCAACAAGGCAGCACTTCATCTTTGACTTGGTGAGCTACATGTTAATCCACTGAGCTGTTCTGAATATGTATAGAGAAGGTGGAGCTTCCTCTTTATCCTGACTGAGCCGCAAATCCTCATTGTCACACTGATTGTCTTTCAGGTTGCTCAGTTCACTGTGTCATCTTGTCTCTATGCCTGTCACTCCAAGAGAAACTGTACATCATACACATGCCTGCCTGTGTTGCTGTGCTAGCTTTTCTTCTTCTTCTTCTTCTTCTTCTTCTTCTTCTTCTTCTTCTTCCCAATGCAGGCTGTCAAAATAATATTACGGAGCGTCATGTATGATTATTGAAATATCATTTTTGGGAGAGTTTACTTCGTCAGACGCCCATATGTGTCAGCTGAGTTTGATTTTATCTCCATGTGGTCTGTCAAGTTTAACAAAAGCATACAGCCCCTGGTACCTGCTGTATATGTTCAAAATTGGCATTACAGCACCAATAGTATAGTATAGAGACAAATTATAATTTATCTTTGAAAAAAATAAAAGTTAAAGATTCTTCTTGAAAACCAAAATTCAAAAGGCAGTTTGATATTTCACATCTTAAGATCTCAAGTTGTTTTTTTCTTTTTATTTTGCGTGTATTTCATTACAGCTCCTTTTTACTCACTTCTCACTACACTCCTGATCCCAGAAGCAACGACAAAAGTCGGCTCGTCGGGGGTAACGGATGAGCGCAGATGAACAGTGTCAGGTAAAGTGCTGTGAAAGACATTTAATGTGTTTTATATCAGTGTGTCTGAATTGTCCAGGAACACTTGAATCACTCAGTGTCAACCAAATACGGCGTAATGAGACTCGCCTCCTCTCATCTGAAGACACATGTCTCTCTGCTGTCACTCAGGCTAACAGAGGAAAAAGGGGTTTTCGAGCCTTTTGAAGCACACGGGCTATGTGATAGTACTCCGCTTTGCATCAGGAATTGCTCATGCGGGATTATTTCATTATGGGTCTCCCAGAGAGAGGACAGAGGTCACACTCTGGAGCTCATTCAAACATCTGGAGTTCAGGAACATAAGTTATTAAATGAGGCAGCAGTCTGGATTGAGACACCTAACTGTTTTTCACCGTGCACTTGAAGGTGTTCGATTTCCAGAGGCTGAAAAGCATTACAGTTCTTTAATTTTATTTTTTTCTTTTACTTTTCACGTCAACTAAGCTTGGGCTGTTTTGAACAGTAGATTAGTCTTGACTATGAAACACTCTCTGAGTCCCTCTGCTTGTGGTTTTGCTGTGACACCACCCTGGCCTGACAGGAGAAAGTCTGCTGTGGAGCTTTTTTTTTCTCCAGTGGGATGTCTCTCGGTGTCTATTTAGAAAACTCTAAGTTTCCTCTGTTGTTGCCAACACAAACCATTGGTAGGCAGGGTCCTAGGGTGTCACTGATTATAACGGAGAAGCCGTATGGGTGATGTTTTGTTGTTCTAACCGAGGCTTCGATGGGTAAGGAGGTTGATGATGGGAGGGGCACAGCCTAGCATCCTAACCTTCTTTCGGTTGTCACAACTGGAAAAGAATTGGCTTTGAGCAGAGAGAGAGAAAGAGAGAGAGATCTCTAATTATCCCCACCTGTGCCCGGCTACAATGGGAGGGTCGAGATGAAGCCATTAGCTGTCTCTCCACTGGCACCACCAAGAGTTTGTATACATCTGTGTCTTATTTTCTTTTCTGGCACAATCAGTCCAGCAAGCTAAGCAGGCATGACCGGATTTGGCAAGTTCCAAGGACTTTGGCAAAGTTAGACAAGGAGGAAGCGGTGAGATGTAGAGAGGGGGATGAGCTGGCATGGACTCTGTGTTTGCTTTCTCCCCTGCCTGTTACTTGAGCTGGGTGTGTTGCTTGGAGAGGCTGCTGTGTTGGTCAAAACAATCCACTCGAACACTGAAGCAGACAGACACAGTGGGCAAAGTTGCAGAGAGTAGGCTGTGGAGGAAAATGTGATTAAACTGGTTTCAAGTCACACGTGGTTTTTGTTTTTGTGCTGTTAACAGGCGGCAGAATCTTCCCGGTTTTGCAGGTTATCTGCGTCGTACGGGTGCTGTTCAAGATTATTGGGACACTTAAGCTCATCTCTCATTTGACTCATAGCACTTGATAGAAAAAGGCTCATTGTGATTTCAGTATTGTCAGTTTTGATTAGCTGAGTCAAGCCTTTGTCTGGCCCTGCAAGTGTGCAAGTTGTCAAAGCTATTTACGAACAATGACCAGATATGAAGCCCAGACTATTGCGGGCATGTAAACAGCCACATCTGTTTGAACCCACCTGCTCCCCAGTGTTTACCGGCCTTGTAAATAATGAAATAAGTCCTACTGCATAAAAAATACTGCAGCAGCATGGACTTTTGCATTAAACAACACAACAATTAATCAACGCTACGGAACAAAATACTGCCAGGCATTTGCAAATTATTAAAGTAAAGTAATCCAAAAAAGTCTACGTGTCCATGCTGCGGCACGTTTTTTGTTGTTTTTTTGGGGGTTTTTTTCTCAGGTGTGGCTATGTGCATTCATTCATTCAGTCCCTAATTCATTCATTTCCGTCTTTATTTATTTATATATCTCCTTGAGTGTTTGTTTTCATTTTAGTCCCTTGAACCTTGCCACCCTGTGTGTGACACCCGGGCTGTGAGCGAAGACGGAGAGGCGGGCTGGTTCAGAATGATCACTATCATTAACATTCACAGGGGGTTCACTTATCATCCCTGACTGGAGGGACATGGCAGCCATTATGAGACGTCCGCAGGTGGAGCACCATGATACATATTGCATCTTGCCACAATGGATTTATGTATTCAGTAACAAAAGAAAAGTATAATGAAAAAATACAGAAGGTAATCCTTTATTCCTCGCTCGACTTCAGGTGAGGCTACCGTGCCCTCGATGAGGAGGAGCGGAGGGGAATTCCAGGGCTGTATACTGACCTGTCACTCAGGCTGCATGCAGGGGGCCACACTATACCTCACATTATACCTGAGTTATACTGGCAACATATTGGTTCCCTTAACCCTCACCCTAACCCTTCAGAGGTAAGACCGCGATGATATATTGATATATAATTTACCGTCCATTTTACTGATCAGTCAGACACTATTGATTCAGTCTGTTGCCACTTTATTGTAAGTGATAATGTTTTTGAACAAATTTTCTTTCCACAATATCTACACATGGAAAGTAACAGTATGACTAAGATTAGGGAAAGATCATGATTTAAAAATATACTTTTGTGAGAAGATGCATCTTTCACATGGGACTGGCAACACACCCATCCACTCCCCGGGCCTCCACATTTTCACTTTCTGCCTCACTACAGGAAGGAGACTCTTGAGGGACCACTATGACCTGCAGGGCACATGGTGGATGTGAACTGCTGAGCTAGCACTACTACTAATAACCTAAGCTGCTAGCATGTTCCCTACCGACTATGCAAGCTGTTATTACAATGTTATGTATACAGACCACACTGACTGTGGGTCTGACATTTTTGTTTTATGCTTTTTGTAAATGATATACTTTATTTTGAAAGGAGGTTGTCTTTGTTTAGTTTGTCAAATTATTTGTAATGATTCCGTGTGAGCATTTAAATTGCAGGTAAATAAACAACCCTAACCATATTTTTCCAAAGAGTTTTACTAATTTTCCAGGGATAGTTGTATACAACTTCTTATACAAGTAGGAAAGCTAACAAGGCTAGCAAAAACTAGACTACTAACCCCTTCGGCTGTCACATGACCCTCATGTTGTGGGTCATAGCGGTCCCTCCAGAGTCTCCCCACTACCTCCTGCATTGGCTGTATGGCTTGGCACAGGACAGAAATTGTTAGATGTCGAATCACCAAATCAATCACTAAATTAATCATTTCAAAACAAATAAATATTGCATTAATTATAATTATTGCATCAATATCATGCTATCATTAGAAACATGCTTTGGATATTTCGTCCTGTTCTACCTATACCTGAAATGGGTATATTCCCTTCAGCAAAGCATAAGGAAATACGTAATTGGATACCAAATTAAACGAAACAGCGGGGAAAGAGAACCATTCCATGACAGATTTTCTTATGCCTGATTAAAGACACACTTTCTATTCTGAAATTTCCTTGAGTAGAAAGGCTCCCAGACCAGTAATAACCTAATTGGAGAGAAGCCTCCAACTAGTGTTGCTCCTCTGTGTCCCTGTGTATAAATAGAGTCTATAATGGACTGAGGTGTGATGCCATCATTCATCTCTGCTCAGAAACACTCCAGGTTCAGGTCTTTGCTCATTTTCCTAATGATGCTCTTGTTTTAGGTATGTTTTCACTTTAAGGTTTGTAAGATTCCAGCTTAATGGATACTATTCATCACAGGCTTCTGTACCCAAGTCCAGTTTACCCAGCAAACTTATTTGACATAACAAATTGCCAAAATGAAAGGCCCTCTAAGCAGGGAATTGGTATATTTTTCAAACCAATAGGTAAATGCGTGAAAAAAAAACAAACATCCAAGTCCTGTCTTCGAGGTCAGAATCCACTGTGAGTGTCTGCTCTGCTACAGTTGTGTGATGTTTCAACATCACTGACAAATGAATCTATTGTTTGCTAATTTACTTAACATGGCTGTGTAAAGTGCTTTTTAATTTTAAATGTTAATTGACTAAAAGGGGCTTTCAGTGCCAAATTCCATTGGCACCAAATAATGGGAGGTCTCCTAAAAAAACTGTGTCTTTTGGGAAGCATATCCCATATGATAGCCCCCGGTTATGCCATGCCTTTATGTGGTAGATTACTCCCTGGCTCGAGCCCAAAAAAGCCTGCTTTTTAACCACTGCTTCTCCCATTTGCCTCGGGATGCTCATGGGCTGGCAGGTTGCACAACACATTACCGTCCTGCAGTAGCTCTTAAAACACATTTTAGCCCTGAAACACAGCTGGCATCTTGGCCAGCGCTGCTGCATTGGGCATGGAAGGACTAAACGTGGATGTTATAAGAGAAATTAAAATGGAACTCAGTTGGAATAATGAGAGTGGATCTATGCTGCGTTATCTGTGCACTTCTCATTCACAACATAGTCCCTGTTTGAATCAACAACTCTTTGCAAGAGCAGGCTTTGATTATTATAAGCTAATTTCAAAGACATTACATATATATATGAAAGAGGGGGGTCACACTGTAACACAGTGTAAAAGAGAGTTTTCACATGCATGGCTGCCCTTGTGTGCATGAGTGTGTACTGGCTCATGCCGAGTACAGGGTCTATGTGCAGAGTTATGTGTTACTAAACATCACTAAGATCCAACAGCCCAGTGTGATGCCTTTGGTTTCCAATCTCATGCTTCACGCCCGCTGCCCCTCTATCATGGATTCTTATTTACAGGCAGGACCCTCACTGAATTCCCTGAGGAGGAGATGATGTGCAGGTCTAGGTAGGGACCATATCCCATGAATACTGTCCCTATCAATATGAATACTATTCAAGTGATCAAACTGATCCAGCTGGCTTCTTTACGTGCAGGGCTATCAATTATAAAACCTTTCACACTTCAGAATTATGTTATCTTACATGTAAATAGAAGTGTATTGTCTGTATTTCCAGTCGTTTTTGTTCCTAAAACCTTGTAGATTATTAATCTTTGTGAAATAAATGAACTAATGGCATTGACTGATTCTTTTTATATATCCTGGAGCTGCTGTGGTTTTATTTAACAGAGCATACAACTCTGCTCCACATTCCCTCTTTTTAAATGCATCATAAATTATATCCTATCTTTAAACATGCCCAAAATGAAATGTGCTAGAGGAGGAGACAGTATATATGAGCTGTCCGGTGCTCTTCATGTCTGTGTCATCAAGATGAGCGCATTCAAAAGCACCAATGGAAAGCTAATTGTGCATTGCTGGCCCAGAAACACAATCCACCATGAATGCTTTTATTTATTTATTGTTTTCAATAATTGTTCAGCTCATGTTCCCAAGACAAGGATGGATTAATACTGAGAAGTTCATTCACAGGCTCATAGACACAAAATAATATTCTGGACATGAGTAAATGAGTCACTAGTCATCTTGCACTACACAAACTGCTGCTGATTCTTCTCCACTACTCTGCTGCAGAAACCACAGAGATCATATTATACTACAAGGAATACATTATGACATCATGCTAATGTTGACTGGTCACCATGGATGTGAGTATACTGTAATACCAGTACCATAAAAGATACTTTATAATATTTTGTATTTCCTATTTGCAGTATTTTCTTGTAAAATCACAAGTATATGATTTAAAAGCATAAACTGTGTTTGACTACTGTATGGAACACGTGATCCATACATTCTTCAACATCTAACTAAAAGTGAAAAGACACTTAAGAAGACTATTTTGCTATTTTTTTTTAAAAATTTTTCAATTCAGAATCAAATCAGAAACAACGGATACTCTGGCAGCCGTTTCTTTCAAGAGCCATCAAGTACATAGTAATTCTGTACTGTATGAGACTGCAGATAACAGAGGTTGCAGTGAGTGGCACCGCACTGATGTAGAGGAGATGCACACTGAGAAACTTTTAGAATGGCAAACACAGTGTTCAGCATTCAGATGGATTTAGGAAGTTTGTTGAAGTAACCTGATGTGGTGGGCTAAAGGTGGATATCCCACAATGCTGCAGCCCGCCACCTCCCATTGTCTTGATAGGGGAGCAAGAGATGTACAGCGGCCTCAAATGGAGGTGGCATCTGGTGCCCAATTTGTCATGCCTGAATTACCCAGGAGCTGATAAAGGCTGAAGTTTTAATAAAAGTTGGGAGCAGCAGATAGCAGGGTGAAGGACACTGATGAAGTGTCTTGGGGCCTATTTCCAGCTAGAGATAAGAACCTACAGAGAGAGGTGGGTCGAGGGTCTAGCGCAGTGTGATAATACGCCGATGCTGAGGAGAGGGGGAAAAAAGTGCTGTTGAAATGCAACACAGCACACATAATGGAAAAAATAATAAATAAGCAAATAAATAATGATGATGATCTAAACGAGGAGAAGCCAGGGTGGAGACTGTGGAGTCCTGAAGCGTCTCTGCCTGTAATTTGGCCACCCGCCAGCAGCCATTGCTCACCCTCAGCTGCGACGGCAAGCTCCAGATGTGCCAACGGCACGTTTTGGATTTTGCCAGCTGACTGCACCGTTTGATAGCCCGCTCTCTGGATGCCCATCACCGGCCGCAGAGATAGAATTAAATGATGATGATCTTCCCACAAGTTGGGTGAGGAAACAACGCATATAAATCTTGATTTCATCTCAGCGTGAGAAGTCTTTATCCATCATCACTCTTAATGAACAAGTCATTAGCCGCGATGAATGGCGCTCTGGGCTCCTGCTCGCCACTGCTGCTTTTGTTTGCAGCTTTCAGGGGCAACTTCCTGTGCCCTTTGAGAGGGTCAAACTCATTTCTCCAGATGTGGGGTAACCTCTCTGCTCCTGGGGTGGCTGCACACCCATGTACTAAACAGGGCCTGGAAAAATGAGGAGATACTGAGGATTTTCCTGCTTTTGCCACATTGTCTGTTCCTCAGCAAGTCTCTGCATGCCCTATCATTGAGAGAAGCACATTAGCAAACTCGGTGGCCGCCTATTATGGTAATTTTATGTGCACAATCCTCCACTTGATGCAAGCTTGCTATGTAAACAGAAAATGGCTTTTTGTTGTACTGTAACAGAAAACTACTGAGGAGATGTAAAACCATGCTGTGCTCTGCAGCTACACTGTAATACAAATATATACCATCGACACTGTGACTACACTGGATTTTTCCTCTTTCAGAAAACTTGATCAGTCTTTTATCCGAACTGATAATCCCTGTTTTTGAAATGAATGAGCTGTTTGGTGAACAAGATTTCCTCAAGACAAACATTTCCTGGGAGCCTTCGTTGTTATTTACAATCACTTGTGAATCTAAAAGCACTGTTAAAGAATTTAACAGTGTGCACCATATACCCCGAGGCTACCAGAATCTAAAACACCTACATAAAAGTTGACTCAAACTGTTGTGATCTTCTCCTCCTCCTTCTCCTCTGAAGTACAACAGCGCCTGAAATATAAAAAGAGGAAGGGATCAATCCAGCTGTACAGCAGTAAATGTGAAGAGATAAAGGTTGACACGAGATAATTGAAAATATCTGGCACTAATACACCAGAGCCTGTGTTTGTATTTGAACATAAAGGAGAAGAGTGGCATGTGACTTTCCTTGTTAGTGACAGCTGCCATGTTCCCCAGTCTGCAGGGACACACTGTACTGGAGGATTCATCTGACTTGTACAGTGTGTCTGAAGTTCCTCAAATCCCCTGAGACACATCTTTACATGTTTGATGATTTTCCTGAGGAAAGGTTTCAGTTAAATCTTTTCAGAAGTTTTGTGCCTTGAATTCCCCGAACGTTTAAGTCCCAGAAATAACACAGAGACCGAACACAGAGTGATGGTGAATAGGCGAATTTGTAGTAGCTACTGTTTTACCCATGGGATCATTTCTGCTCTCTTAAAACAACGTTATAATTTCAATTTCTAATGGCAGTGTGTCCAATGAGCAATGTTGCCACTACAGTGTGGTTTTCTGGTGATCAGTCTAGTTGATGAAATAGAAATTTACTGATGTTGTGGATACGCACCATATTTATCTGTGTTTCCAGTTTCAACACGCACTCAGTATAGGTGCAGAAGTGAAATACCCATTACTGCATGTGTCAGTGTCATAAACAATAGCGTCGACTCCTCGGAAGGAGGCAGGGCAGTAATGGAGGCAGTGCATCAATGTTCAGCACAAGGTCTGCAATTCACACCAGGAGAACACTCACCTGAGCATCAGGAATGCTGGTAGGAGGCAGCATTAGCAGGAACAGATGTGTAGAGGAGGGCCAGCTTGTAAAACAAGCTCTGTGCACATATAACCGAAAGGGTCAGTTCACTCAAAGTATAAAAATAACATTTTTTTTCCCACCACATTAATACAACAGAAGTGAGTCTTTCTCCAGAAATCTCGGTATGTACAAACAAAAACATGACCAAAGGAGTGGGATGACCTTTAAATTGTAAAAAAAAAAAAATTAAATAAAAGGTACTGTGATTATTATGTGCACCATATCTACCCTTGATGGGTAACACATATACCCATATAATGCTGAGTAGTTGACTTGTTCAGCATGAGTGCATCCAAATTCAGCTTGGCCATTTAACAATGAATAATAGAGGTTCTAACAGCCCCCTACAAGCCTATGTCTGTAGAGCAGTTACGTACTGTAACTCTCTCATGACGTAATGTGATGGAGCCTGAGGCAGAAAGTGCAATTATGTTTCTTTCCGATTACAAATAGAGAAAAAGTCCTAAATTTGAAAGAGTTCTTTTTTTTTTTTTTTTTTTTTTTTTTTTTAGGTGGTACTGAGCTGAGGAGTCTGAAAACAAAATGTTCCAAAGTTCCAAATTTCCATTCACCCTAATTGAGACTGAATGTTAATTTGACCTGTTTTCCAAAGTGGAAACTGTGGTTGTAGCATGGGATTCTTCTTCACCCACTGGAAGTAGCAAATGGAAACCTTCACAATAAAATGCAAATTGTCTCCTAGACATTAACATGAGAGTACTCCATCCAGTGAAAGCTCAACGAGGCAGTCATTTCAATTATTTAGTGCAAAGCAATCACACAACAACAAGCAGGTAAATATGGATTTAGGATGTGCAGTTTGCAAATGTATGGGACAATTTCCCATACTGTGTATGGGAGCTGCAGAGTTACCTAGTGGTTCCCAGTAGAGCAGCTTTGAATATGTTAGCATTCTCTTGCATGGTAAGAGGCTAAATCACAGTAAACCACTGCATGAAAACAGTCTCACTGATAAGCAAAGACAAAGTGTCCCAGTGTCCTCTTTAGATTCTGTCAGAAACTGCATCTCAGCCAAGTGTGTGACAGTTTCACCAAAGAGCAATGAGAGCGCTGCCAGCTCATTGGACCTCTTTTCTTTGCCCTGACCGTCTGTCACTCCTCTATCCCAGTGGTCACATGGGCAACCTTTCCATGCTCTACCTGGTGTCCTTCAGTTTTATTTGGTAGCAAGCATGATATTTTCCCAGAGGACCTCCCTCAGCCGTTCTTCTGCCCCTGGGACCAGAGTCTCAGGTGAGGCGGTTGAATCTTTCAGTGTGAGGTGAGACATTGTGGGTCATCTTAGTCTTACTACTGCAAAAAACTGAGTTCATTCCTGTTTCCCAAAGTGAAAAAGTATCTCATGTACTAGTTGCTAGTGATAATTTACACTTGAGTTCCACTGCGTACATACAGTACACACATGCAATGTTGTCCCTTCTACCTGATTTGCAGCAAGATGCTAAAATGCAATCAATCACCAGTTTATTAGATTCACCAGCACAATCCAGTGTATTTAAATTATGGTTCCTTCCCATTAGGAAAACCTCTAATATGCCAACATATACCTATTGCTGTAGAAAACACAACAGAGCTATTCAAATAAAGAACTAACTAATAATAAATTGAGTGATATTTGATAATGTGACATATTTCAGAGTACTTCAAACCTCTAATAACTACCTTTTTTATCACTTGGGGGCAGCAAAAAATATGTCACTAACACAACTCTGACCTTTCACTTCAATTGACAGTGGATATGGCTAGATATGTTAGCATGTTGCGTGTTTACACATTCAGCAGACACAGAGAAACATTACCATTCATCTGGAGTCGTGCTTCTGGCCATGTGATGAACGTTAATCTGGTATGTTAATCTTTTAGCTCTGTTTTGGTTCTCCACCTACTCCGGGGGAAATACATGACTGTTTAGCACCTAAACGCTCCACTACCTTCACCAGCTAATTGCCAACATTGTCTGTCTGCATTTTAATTCATTATTACATAGTCATTAGACCAATTATTATTAAAAAGATAAATTATAGGTGCTGTGAAATCCTATCTACCCACTGAATGAAGCTTTGTTGATCAGCTGCAACTGTATCAGCTATTGCATGATCAGTGAGAACTTTAACTGTCTTGATACTGACTTTGACATATGAATTTAAAAAACCTTATCTGTGTGATTAAGCAAGGTACTGTACACTGGTATAGAAATGAGGAGAAACAGACACCTAGATAAAAGACACTGGTTCTGAGAGTTTGTTGGCGCAACGGCTCCAAGCAGGTATTTTTTCCACAGAGCTGTTATTTCCCTGGTTTAAGGTGAACGTAATGCAGCTGCTGATGGATGTTGTTGGAGAGAAAGGCAGAGCGATACGGTGATGACTGTGGCCTTGTCAGTAATTCAGCAGATCAGATGACACTTCAATAGAAGAGCCAGAGTGTGGGGTGGAATTTGAAAATTGAGTTGACAACACCAACTATAAAGGCGTTATGGTCTCTGGTATTGGTCTTTAAATGGCTGGTGATTCTGTTGTTGAACAATGTGCTTGTGAAAGGTTGCTCTATGAAACAGCAGTATTGCCTCTTGTACTTAAAAGTTTTGGCTTTAATATTTTTGTGTAAACTGAATAACAGCACAGCAGGAAGTCTCAGTAGGTGTGGACATAGTCTAAATTCAGCCTGGCCTGTGCAGCGTGATAAATGCACATATTAGGCATTCTGTAATTCTTATGAAAATAAGTCAGGGAACAGCATTTTTATTCTTTAAGACCATCAAAGAGTGAAAGTGCAGAGAGATTATAAACCAGCAGTGATGCAATATTTTTAAGAGCTGTGAATGCGCTGGATTTAAACAAAAGCGCCTTGGTGTAACGTTAGCGTTGCGCTATCCTGTCAAGATTTCCGTTTAAAGTGTTATTTTTCACCCTTGCTGTTCCGTCTGATTTAAAATGGTTTGGAGGAAAAGTCTACAAATCCTTCTTGAGCGGATTACAGCTGAGGTTGGAAAACTTGGGGCAATTTCATGTGCTTGCTAAATTGCATAGATATCAGTGAGTCAGAGGCATATAATACTGTAAAGTCCTTTTTCTTTTTTCTTTTTTTGCTAAAAACATCACAGTGACTTTGTTGCCTCTCTGTGCGGAGTTCAGACGTTCATCTAAAACGTATTGTCTTTTTATATTATGTATAATTTGTTACTAATAGAAAATGTACCTTGCATTTAATATGTGTGTTGTACTGTTTGCATGTGGATATGCTTAAAATCCCGCTGCTGTATTAGCAGAGCTATGAGCATTCTGCATGTACTGAGGGGTACATGCAGAATGTGTGCATCTCTTAAGGAATTGCGTCAGCTTCTGAAGAATGCCTTTATGTTTCCAAACCCGGCTCTTTAACACACATTTCAGAGGAGGGCTGTCAGCTTATGGCATATTAGCTGGATGGGTCTGTTTCCCAGGGGACACAAGAGGCTAGCTTGGAGGGATCCCAGGGAAGAAATGGAAGACACACTCTGTGAAATGCTTTGCTCTGTCATTCCAATTCAGCACAATAAAAATCAAACACAGCTTGGCCACATACCACAGCTTCACCTGGAGCCTTCCACGGTACAGTACCAGCCTCAGACACTATACAGCTGTTGTAAAAATACTGCTGTCCGGATTCATTTTACACTTTTACAAAACAATGGACCGTAATTGAAAAATAAGCATTTTCCAGCACAGCAATGGCCTATAACTCACACACTGAATTCACACTGCAATCGTAAACATGGTAGCTTTTATAATTGAAATAGCGTGTGATTGGGTGTTAGATCTGAAATGGAACTATGCATTGAGATTCCTGTGCATAATGTGTGTACAGTAATTTCAAAAATAAAACAAAATCAAAAATGTGAGCTACTATTTCAGAATTGTCTTTAATTTCTTATATTGTTGGGTAATAAAAGTGTTGTTTTTTTTAAGGTATGTGTTTACTATTCTCTTGAAGCTGTACTTTTTAGCAGTGAGGCTCCCAGTGTGCTCTCCATGTTGTTTTCTCCATTTCTGACTGAGTACAGTAAAACAACCTCTGCCACGCTACTTGCCCTTATGGACCCAGAAAAACATGAAATCAATACTGCATGCATTTCAAGCAGGAAAATTCTGTTATTGAGTATACTGCTATATAATGGTTTCCATTATTGACATCTATGAGTTATGAAATAAAACCTAATGCAATGAGGATGAGGAAAATAGTATTTGAGGGTTTGTATTGGATCAATTTAAAGTCAGAGCCGTGCGTTCTGATGACAATAAAATGCTAATCTCGTCTCATGTATACAACATCAAAAAAGGTTAGAAAAGTGCAGAGGTATCAAAAATGTTAACACGGGAGCATGTGAGAAATAATCATAGCGTCTACACACTTGTCTTTCTCGATTTTCTGAGGGGAATTCTGCTGGAATTTAACTTGACAGTCGCAAATGTGATTGGTCAAGTTCCCCGAACACAGAGCGATGGGTTCGATGTAGGAAAATACTCTTTGGGTGCAGAATGTTGCTTTGATAAATGATCAAATAATCAAGTTACCTCTTAATCCTGTGGCAAAAGAAACTTCTTTTCATGTTCTTCCGCTTTTGACAAAAGTAGAGAGAAATAGGTCTAGTACATGCTGTTTCTACGCTTAGAAGTGTATTTAACCTCGATAGTATAATCAGGAAATTGAATTCAGGTTAATATTTTCACAAGTCATCCTTGCCATTGAATGACTTTTGGCAATAAAACCATCAAATCATATTGAAAAAGTACTATCAGTTCTTATTTTTTAACTTGATAGTTGCAATAATCAGTAGAAACAAAGAAGCTGTTTTAGGCAGAAATCTGCATTTAATCAAAATTATTTTCACCATTCTGTTTATCTACCTATAACTATTGGGATATCATGCAATAATTAGGAAACTCCTTATTGTGTATTTACCAATCTCCTCACAAACTACAGCTTGTGCATACTGTAGTCAGTGGGACTGTGCTATTGATGCAGCCCTCTGAACATGGCTGATCTCAGATGACCCTTCCTCTTTTTTTCCCTCCCATAGACCCCCACCCCCCTTTTTTTATCCATTACATGGGAGCTGAATGATGGTGATTTGGTTGAGGCCCAGTGAGTGCCTGTAGAAAATTGGTTGGTTGATAAAAACCCTCCTATCAAAGGGGGCTACTTTCTCATTTACATTTAGATGAGTATTGATTATTTATTTACTCAGTGGAGTGGGATTCTTTTCCAATCTTATCTCTCGTCTGTGCCTGTCACCTGGAAAAAAAGAGATAGAGTTCTTGACACTGCACTAAGATAACGGCATTTTGTCGAGCAGATAAAACTTGGAATGGTGGTCTCTGCCTCTATATTCTCCTTTTCCTCCTACCCAATTTTGACGGAAAAGAGAAAGTTTGGAAAATTAAAACTGATAGCCCTTGTTCAAAAGGGGGAGAAGGTGGAGGAATCTCAATTTGCAGGGGGAACAAGTCAAATTGGTTGTCCAGATATGGTCAGGCTGCTTCCACAGGGAGAAATCTTATCTTAGTTGTCTCAATAGTTTAGGATTTCTATCAGATATAATATAATATAGTTTGATAATTGTGATTTGAAACAGCACTGTACATTTTATCAGATACTACCCATAATAAGATTTTATCACATACTGGATGCCGAGTTAAATATGATCCCAGTGCTTGCAGACTTTGTAGAAATGAAGCCCCTGGACATGTCTGTCATGTTCTAAGTGCTAAACTCTGGTGATGTTTGGGTGGTTGAGCTGGGGATTGGTCATGCATTGCCAATGAGTCTGGAGGCTTGTGTCAGCATGAGGAGCTTTGTGAGACTGACTAAAGGTGTTTAGGGTGGGAGGTGCAGCATGTGGGTGCTCTGTTGGAATTGGGAACCCCTGACAGACCCTGCCTCTTCTTCTCAGCTCTTTGATGGAGAGTGAAGAGTCTCTTGAGGTGGCCTCTGTCAGCTCTACTCCTTCTCAAAGCAGACACACAGCTTCAGCACAACACTGCCGCGCCTTCTCACCCTTCACCCTCAGGGCCACTCCCATCCTCTCATGGTCACTTTTCATCTCCTCTGTCTCAGAGCAGAGGATGTTGCCACATGTAAATGGACTTGTAATCACTCTATTTAGAGAGTGTTTAATGGGAAGCTCGCATATGCTTTGACCCCGGAGTAGCTCAAGGTTGGCTGTATACTGTAGGCTGGCACAGTGAGCAGAGCTATATGGACAATGACTATTCACTACTGCCTCACAGAAGGTGACTTATTATGCTGTTCAAGGATTATAGCCCATTTTTCTTTGTTAGCCAGTCAGTCATTAGCCTAGTTACACATCTGGATCCCCACAGCAATTTAAGTATATGGAAGGTACCCCCAAAAAAACCTAATTAGCCAAACTGGAAAGGAACATCTTGTTTTCCTACACCCCTAATGGATTGGACCAAGGTCTTTTGAAATGCAAACCCATCAAGGAGATGGCTGAAAACAAACCCCCATCCCCCAACCACCCCTGCCGTGCCTAAGAGCTAATACTTACTACTCACATTCTACCTTGGGTGCTTCCTGCTAATGCAGCTTTCTGCTTTCCCATTATTTCATATGTCAAAAAGCTAATTTACAAGCATAGGTTTGCACCACTTTTAAAGCCAACTCCATCCCATTATTTGCTAATTATCTACTTTTGATTGACTCATGATATATTTGAAGTTGTTTTTATGGCGTAATTGACTGATAACATAGCATACAAACCTCTTAGTTGGGTGTTTATTATTTGAAAACATTACAATAATATTCAATATATTTTTTTAAGTGTAAATTTACAAAAATATAGAATGAGCATGTAGTAAAGATATGTAAGAAGTAAGGAATATAAAATGATCATTATTCATTACACCTATTGATGTGAAAAAATTGAGATTTTTGTAGAATAGTTCTTTTTTAGTGTCATAAATGTGTGCACTAATATCCCCAGAAACATTGTTATGTCCATTTTGATTCAGCTCACCTTCCCATCCCAGTAATTTGTTTGTTTGTTTAATTCCCTTAGCTCAGTAAAGACCAAATGACACAAAATGAAAATTTGGCACAGTGGGCAAAGTGGGTCACAGCTTTGGGATACAACTGAATGTATAATAAAATGCATTAGAAGATAAAGTTCTGTGGAGGCAAGCTCTGTTCTGATTTAAAAAAAAAAAAAAAAAAAAAAAAAACCTTTCCATAATATTTAGATTTCAAAAAAATATTGCAGAGGCAAGAACATGAAGCATTCAATTTTGGCCTCACTTGTATCTTTTTGTATTGCATAAACATGATGGGTGATCTGATGATCCGATTACCAGTGAACAGTTCTAAGTACATCAGTCTTCACATGCATCTCCAGTGAGCACTTGTGGTCAGATCTCACTTCCCTGCTCTATATGCAAATAAACATACACAACGTACAACAGTTCTGTTTGCAAAGACAAAATGCGTTGTTGTTTTTAACCGCAGGCAACAATACCCTTCCCCTGCCTAGTTCACTGGAAAGTAAAAGAAGAAATCAAAACACAGACTGGGTCTGTTCCTAAGATGAAGGAAGAAGCATTTCTCTATGAGCTTCACAGAATTTTCAGGCATTGTGGAGAAAGCCAGCTTACATGATTTGTACAGCTTGTTTTTGCTTCTGAATGAGCGCGTACATCGGCTTACACAGAGGACGTCAGTTGAATAGGCGATCCTTCAGTGGGGTCCCAGGACACATTTGCTTTTACACTCCTAAAAGAATGTGGCCATATGCAGCCAACACCACCTCCAAATGTGATCCGAGTGACTGGATCTCGCCTGCATCCTTGATGCATCTTGGGTGCATTCACACCTGTACTTGTCCACTTGTGATCGGATCACCCGTGGCACACATTAGTACCAGGTCTGAACAGGGCCTACGCCGTGATGTAAACACACCAAACATGCTTGTACCTCCATTATAAATGTTAATCAAGGTTGTCAGATACTTATCGGACAGTAAAGGAGGGCCAACAAAATTCAATAGATGACCGTCACTGAGCCTGTCATATCTCTCATATAGACAGAAGACTGAGTCTAACCCACATTGTACTCACTGTTTGCCCACAGGAGAGGACCACACATGTGACGGGAGCTGTGTGACATGACAAATTGCCACGTTGTGAAATCCACTTGTAAGTGGCACAGAGCTGCGCTACATTCCATGACCATACACATCAAAGTCTTAGTTAACATGGAACATGTTCTTTTCATTTCATTTTATTTATTGTGATTTTTATTTATTGTTTTATACTTGATTATAAAGTATTCACAAACTAAAATATGGCAGTACACATTCAGCACTGACTCACCCAGACCTCTCAAGAGTGAATGTGAGCCTTGGCATTGTTACTGGAGCTGTGAAGGAAGGGAAGTGAATTGGTCTATCAGCTTTCCAACAACAACAGAGAATGAATGGCAAGGTAAGTACAGCACAGACTTGGTTAGCTCGCTGATTAGATGACAAGCTGTAAGGTTCGGTCAATCAAGTACGCTTCAGAACTGCTCATTTAAGGCTCTCGGTTCGAAATGACGTTTTCAGCTATCCCCACAGGAAATCACAAATCCAAGAAGAGATCTCATGTTTCTATCTTTTCCTTGAGCTTGTTGTAACACTAAGATGAGACTGTGAGTTTTCTCCTACTTCTCAAATCCTACTCAAGACAAACAACCACAAGCTTATGTTTGTCTGATGCAAAGAGAAAAAAAAACACCAAAAAAAAAAACAGTACATATAAATAAATCATTAATATTATTTGCTCAGCATTTCAGAACATGATTAATTAAACTTTTTGATCCAACTTTAGTGCCATAAAAGGAAATCTTACCTTGTATTACCATGTATTTACAGGTCAATATTGGATAGGTAGGTTAACATTATGATATGAAGTGTCCTGCTTTACAATAATAATTACTAACTTTTATTCATTTGGTTTTAAAGTTGCTATAGGTTTTTAATCACTTTCATAACAAAAAAAATGTGGGTCGAAAATGCAAAATATGTTTTAAAAAAATCACTTTTAAAACATTTAATGTTTTAAAATGTTTACTTGTTCTTTGCTGTTTAAAAGTTTGTATTTTACATTTCATTGTGTTATTTTTTTGTTTGGGGGGGGGGGGGGGGGGGGGGGGGGGGGGGGGGGGGGGGGGGGGGGGGGGGGGGGGGGGGGGG
>JBBMJY010000024.1:18352236-18365074 GCA_037833715.1 Toxotes lorentzi | reverse complement strand
GTCTCTTCCAATGTGATTACTGATGTGTATAAATAGGAATAAAAAGAGGAATGTGTCTGAAAACAAAATAATTCCAACTTTATGGGCAACAGTGTATATGAGGAACTATTTGAGCATCATGGATAATACACTGTAACCTGTTTTTGGAAACAAAAGAAAAAACAAAAGAATCATACAAAATAAAGAGGTTTTTTTGGAGGTTTCCATAGGGATAGCTGAATTAATGTCAATTTGCAAACTCCCAGAAATATGCAAATAGCTCTACAATGACGTGTGAAGAGTTGAAGTATATAGAGTTGTATGTACAAAAAATACAGAGCCAGGCTTGCCAGGCTGTTTCCTCCCGTTAGCTAGTAAGCTAACCAACTGCCAGCTGTAGCTTCACATTAAACAGACAGACATGAGCGTGATATCAATCCTCTCATCTAACCTTCGGCAGGGAAGCGATCAAGCATGTTTGCCAAAAGATCAAACTATTTCTTTAAGCATATTCTGCAGATTGTTTTTATGCTCAGCTGGTGAGAATATATCATCTGGAAATGCTCCACTGCTGTTTTAAGTATTACCCATGTTTCAACCCCTGCTGTTTTATATTTGCTAATAAAAGCTGATAGATAAATCAAAGTGTGTGTGCGTCTACGTGGCCTCACAGGTCAAACCCACAGCTTGTGAGCTGCTCTGCTTCCCCGTTATTAAGAGATGATTGACAGCTGTCATGTCCTCATCACTGCAGACTGATATTTGTCAGAAGCCATCTCTTTGACAAAGGATCTGAGGGTCTTCTCAGCCAAGAGACGGCTTATTGTATGACTGCTTCAGTGTGCTGCGAGGCTTCACCTGCAGGAGAGCGATGCCTGTAATCAGCCTTTGCAGATGAAATAATGTCTGTATTAATTTGTATTACATTTTGTCATATCAAACCACAACATATCATGAGTTTTTTTTTATTATAATGATTATGCATTGCACTTTATTGTACCAGTTGATCATGGCATTAATGCAAAAGCAATGTCGCATGAATACAAAACTGGATTTACAGTAATGATTATTAACTTGAACTACATTATTTGCAAGGGAGACAATACACATACCTGTAATACATTTCTGCATCAAGCTGTTGTCTGATTTTTAATGATGCGTACTTTATAATTTATTTAAAAGTCTATCTTTCAACACGTGGCTCTGCTAGGTGTTTATCATCATTCATCATCTGCATCAATGTGCCCGGCTGTAAAGAACCATGCTGGGAGAATGAGTCACTGCTGTTACTGTTGCTTTGTACTGCTGCCTTAACAACCCAATCAGCTGGCCCCGCTCTCACTTCCCTCATCAATGCAAGCTCCGTAATGTACGATGGAGCTATGATTTATAATCCATGCTCAAAATTAAACAGCATAAATTACTCTTATTTACTCTGCAGGTGATAAAGATCCCGTGAAATAATGTCACTTGAGCATAATTTTTATAGAACAAATGAAATTTGTTATCAGGGAAAAGCAGGTCAAGTTCATCAATTAAAAGTCTACTCTTTTTTCCCTCCCTTTGCTGTAAATGGTCCAGTGCTATTTAAAATGATTGATTTTATTATTTCTTCATTTATTAAAGTACTACGTGAGGCTGTAGCATAAGTAATCAGGACAACAGAAACTGACTCAGCACCAATGTCTAAAACTGGCACTTTACATTTCAACTCAGACTCAACTTGTCTTTATGAGTGTTTTGACCACATCCATTAGGTGCAACACACTGGGGAGGACATTTAAGATAAAACTCAGGAAAAGTGACATTTCATGTTGAAAATGGTCCTATTTAAAGAAACATCCTACTTCTACATTTGAGTGAAGCACAGATGTTAAGTGCTTTTATGCCTGTCAAATCTTTGGGAAATGACTTTGTGAATAATATATACAGCAGAGGGAAGTGGACGGATTTTAATAAATGTCTTGTCACTGACTCAAATCACCCTATAAATGAGACAAATCCATTTTTACATAAAGCATTTTAAATTTTTTATTTTGTTATATCTGTGTATTCAGAAGTGACCTGCTGCAATGAAGAGCCGAAAGGGTTAAAATCTGTGCTACTTGGAGTGTGTGTGTGTGTGTGTGTCCCCACCCCACACACACACACACACCAGAAAAGGAATGAGGTCCCAGGGAGTGTTCTACAGATAAAATAAAAAGAATCAGGAGAATGAGCGAAAGAAGAGAAGTTGAATATATATTTCATGTGATAAGAGAAAGATGAAGCGCGAGAAAAAAGATTCCATTACAGCTGCGACAGTTACAAAACTGCTGCTGTGTGGAGTAGCCTCTGTTGAAAAGATTGATGCAATAAGGACTGACCTTGGCTTGGAGCAGGAGTCGGTGATGTATGTATGAGCATCTCCCTGCTAAATGGACCCAGATTTGTAGCACTAATATACATGGAAGCCCAGTACCAAACTCGCCACGGCTATAAATCAACAGCCACTTTGGGTGTCATTTCTGGTTTATATTCTACTATTGTTCTGTGCTTTTAATTCGTGTCACTGCCATCTGTTCATTTGATGCAGTTTCATACTGTATGATTTGGCTGCGGAGATACTGTGCAGACAATCCCTGTTAGACCATCAGTGTGGATTAACTGCACCGGGTAAATTCCTCTGAGGCTTTCTCGGTATGTAAATAGAATCTGAGCTGAGTGAAATCTTTACACATTGGTTCAGGGCAGAAAAAAAAAAAAAAAAGAAATATAAAATTAAAACTTTCATGGTTTGTCAGGAACTCTGCAGGAAAAGCGGTTCAATATAAAAACCACAAAGAAGATGAATAGTAAGAAAGACTCCTGTTAAACCTCCTGTTAAAATGCATTATATTTAAGACCAGTGTGTTGCAGAGTCACATAAATTCAGTTTTATTCACTGTCAAACAGCAGGTTTTACTGAAAGCTGTACTTACACTTAACTTTAACTGACAGATGTGTCTCGACGTTCATGTCTATATGCACCATCCACTAAACATTAAAGGTTATGTTGGGCTACATAACTAAAAGTGACCTGACTTGACTCTGTCTGCTAAGACATTTACTAAAGGGAAATCAGTGTTCATCCTATTGTTCTGTATGGGGTTCTGTAGGCCCTGTGTCCCCTTCAAAAGCTCAAAAAACATACTTAACACTGTTTCATCACCTTGACGCTTCATGACTTTGCCTTTTTTTATGAAAATTGCTCATAACCCCGATTTCATTTGGAGTCTCGGAAACCTGAGCTGTAAAAGACTATGAAATACAATGAAATTTCATATGTTCACTTTCTCTCCCAAATCCCAAATAAAGAATTACTGGAGGTTTTTTTTTGTTTGTTTGTTTGTTTGTTTGGTTTTTTTTGTTCAGTAGAGGTCTAACAGGGAGTTGACTGACTCCAAATATGAGTAGAATTTCTCTGTAGGACGACACACTGCACATGTCCTTGTATGTGAATAACTGTGCATTCAATATTTTTTATTTCATGTTAAAACTGTGTTTTATGGCCATTTTTCTATATTGGCACCTTCATGAAAGGTTCAAGTTCAGTGTGTGTCAAGTGTACTTTTCAACATAATGGGATTTAATAAGGTCAAAGAGGAAAATAATAAAATATTTCAAGGGGAAAAAATAGTTAAGCTTGCAATTGGTTTTTTTTGTTTGTTTTTTGTTTTTTTTTTTACACACACAGGCATCAGCCAAACACATGGGTATTTAGAAAATTCTACAGAATTTATCAGGCCATCTCCTTTTCAAGCCAAGTGTCCCTGACAGGAAAGTAGTGTTTCATATGCAGAGAGAGGTGCACTGAAGGAACAATGTGACTGATTAAAAGAGTCATTACCAGACTAGATTACTTACTGGTCAACCCTGTTCTCATCTGCAACTATAATATGTCAGGAAGACTGAGATGACCTGAGAAGGAATCTGCCACTAAGGAGAGATGATATGACTTGATTTTAATGCAGCTTCTCCCTCATCTATGGACCCCTTACTTCTGAATTAAATGAAACCATAAGAGAAAAGGAACTGCCAATCAAACAAGGTTGCATCAGAAAATAAACCATGACATATTTTTACACTCTCACATTATGAAGTTCACTCCAAAAACTTTTAAATTCTCCCTCACATGTCCTAACCTTAGATTTCTTTTCATTCCCAGCACATATAGTAGGATAATATTCTCTCCTCCTTTATGTGTGTGTAGGGGGAAATACATTGACAGAGGTCAAAAAGGCCATCTTTGTTTTCCTTTTTAAATCCCTTGGCAGTGTTACATTGGACATCTTAAATTGTCTACATCACCTTAAACCTAAAATCATCCTTCGCTGCCTTTAATAAAGCCCCGATAAGTCCCCCTTTCATCCCATGGCCGCTTCAATTTTAGTGTGCCACTGAAGTTATTTAATCAGCGCTGCAGTCTCCCATTCACAGTGTATTACCAATTCTGTCTGCGATCTTTATCAGTGCGGTGATGTATGTATGAGGCAGATGTTCCAAGAGGCAGAGGAAACAGAGGCCATGAATGAATGAATTATTGGACTCACAAAAAGGAGCTATAGATATAGAATTTTGAGCCCTGTAATATGTTTGCTTTCTCTGCCTTATCTTGCCAGACAAAAATATACCTTATCTCAGACTGCTGGGGTCTGCATGAATGTGGAGCCTCTCCAGATCATCCTCTTGTTCAATTTCTTTGTGTTGCATTTGGGTAGGTTACATCTGTTTGTTGGGGCTGTTGTTGTTGTGTTGTGCTGCTCCTCTGCATGTAATTCAGGACGGGATCTTCTGCTTTGTTTTGTGTCATTGTTGCTGTCAGTGGAGGTGAAGAGAGTGTGGGGAACTACTTTTGATAGTGAGTGTACTTTAGTTTATGAGAACACAACATAATCACCAATACACACAAAACACACACACATTCATGCATGGCACACCCTTTATTTTGCCACTCACAAGCACACATATACAATGTCGTCCCTGTGCCCCAGTTTGGCCGCCTCGACAACAGTAAAACGCAAAGATGCCAAATGTTTTTTCACCATGTTTCCTGTTATGCGAATTTGCAATGAGTGTGTGGAGATAGGAAAGGGCATCAGCACACACACACACACACACACACACACACACACACACACACACACACACACACATACACACACACACACACATACAGCTGCAAGCCAGAAATACACTAGGCTGCTGGATAATGAGGGTGGACAGGGCAGAATTATCACTTCACATCACAATAATATTATCCTTCTCACAACTCCAGCAGCATCTTCCATGACGGTGTGACATTTCCATTTTACTCGAGTTTAATCTTGGTCCTCTAAATAAAACCATAGCCTAGAGGCCCTTCCCAAACTGACCTAGTCCTATTTTAATCACATGGAATTAAATAACTACAGTTTAACACTGTACTTGTTCTGACAGCAGTCATGACAAGTGGTTTGCACAGCAACTTCCCCTCTAGTCAAATAAAGAATAAAAACAAAGTAAATGGAGGCTGAAGATGACAGGAGTGATACTTACTATTACGGAGAAGTGTTTACTTTTACAATGAAAAAAGAAAAGGAGTGAAAGAAATCAGGATTTTCTGAGTAGATCCGTGTGACACCATTAATGTTTTCATTTCTACAAGTCTTTTTTTTAATAAATAAAGTTGCACTAAGTTTTATTTTGTTATTCAAAGTTACCACTCTGAATCATAGCCAGAATAATTCTTCATTTTAAGCTGGTTCAACTTAAAAACACACATTTTCATGCTCACTTAAAAATAAGAACTAACTGGACTAAAGTACAATTTTTTGCCATGAACTATCTTAACCTGTATTTAAAAAAAAAAAAACAGCAAGTTTTCATTGTATTCTTAAAACTAGGAAAAAAAGTTTTGATTGATTGGCATGATTAGTGACTCACGTTTCTTTAGAAACATTCAGCAGCACATTAATTCAGCTCATCGTTCCAAGTTAAAATACTTAAATTTACAACAAATGTTTACGTTTTTAAGTTCTGAAGTGGACTGACACTAAAATGTAGAAATTTCAAGTTGAAGTAGCTTGAAATTAATAAAAACATTTATGTGAACAAAAGATTAATTGATTCGATTGTCCGATTGATCCGTTGTCTCCTACCTCTCTGCCGGTATAAGAGCTTTACTAACAACTCGTTAATTTGGTAAGCCCTGTGCAAACTGACAGGCTATGCTGTGATTTTTACAAAAATGTAAAAATATCTGTGATTTTCACATTGTGTTGCAGTTGTTGCATGTGAGTGCATCTAATCGTGCACATCTGGTTTAACTGAGTGAATGTCAGACTGCTCTGTTGGCTATATGATTTCTTGGACAGGGGTGACAGAAATATGTACTTGCATGATGTTTTTATTGGCACCTTTGAATTTTTCTTTTTTCTTCTTCTTCTTTTCAAATAACAACTCAAAGAACTTCCATTTTGCATCTCTTGTCAATTCAAATGCTGTGCATCTCTCCCTGTGAGCCAGCTCTCCTCCTCCATCTCATTCCTTTGTTGCACTGGGGCTGAACACTATGTTAACCTAGTAATTGGCACTGGGCCTTCCCCATTATACGGCTTTCTATTGAGCCGTTCTACATGACTAGTTAAAGAAGATGGCATGAAGATTAATGAAGTCCAGCTAATACAGGAGGGGGTACCTCTCCAACACTTCCACTGAGGAGATAGCAGAGACCAACAACAGTCTGCCCCCAGCTCAGCCGTTTCTCTACACCTTTTTATTTTATTTTATTTTTTTTAAGATTGCCTGTTTTAACCCGTGAACTCAGGACCTTCCACTTGTGTAGCAAAGCCACCACAGCGTCCTAGTTTGATTGATGTCGCTATAGCAGTCAGTCTTTTCCCTTTGAATTGAAAGGCCTGGCTCTCCAAAATAGATTTTCCAGCACAATTCACACTGGCTGCCAGTAGATAGAATGGCAGGGCAGCCTTTTATGCAGTTTCATTTAAAACCATGAGGTAGCTGACATGTTCATTCACTTTTGGCAAATGCACCTTTGGATAAGGTCTCCAGTCCTCGGTTTTATATTGTCTGGGTAGGTTTCATTGCTGATCTTGAGCTGCCAATAACAGTGAAATGATAAAGCAGAAATTGTGTCCTCAATGTGAAACCAGTGGTAAAAGAAAAGAAAGAAAAAAAAACAATACAGAAAACATGAATCACTTGTGGATCTGAGTTCAGGGGCACCACCAGGGATTCTCGGCCCCATGAAGGGATGCCATGTTGGGCCCCACCACCCCACGCAACATTCTGCATACAGTGGAATTCAGCATTTGATTCAAGACTGATATCCTCGATAAGAAAATGTGCTAAAGGACATTTTTTACAGTTTGAATGCTTCCTATTTCATATAATGACTGACTTGTCATTCAGCACAATGATGCTCACCTCCTTCTTCAGTTGGGGAGACTACTTCAATGATACAGTTATGGGGATGGGGAGAGTAGGCTGCTGAGCCTGAAGCTGCATCTGATAGGCCTGGCACCAGGCAGGAGCAGGGACAGCTGATTTGGTATGAATTTTTCTTTAGGAAGAAAAATCAAATCACTAATGATTAATTCTCTGGTGTATTCTCTCCTGATAGACCACTAGACTTGCATTATTTGGGCACTTGTGGGGCAGCAGACACTGACATTGATATCTTGTCACTGTTTACATTGTTTATGGCCAACTAATTTGCAAAAAGTTGCTTTTTCACACATCCAGCATCTGTGGAACAACATTAGAATTCATTTGCAGTCATGTTTTTGGACATAGTATCCACTGTCCTTCCAGCCTTGTTTTGGTGTCCAACAACTCCTGGGAGAAGAGAACAGTTAAATACTGTACTATGTTCACTAACCAGCAGCTAACTTTTTCTGTTTGTTGTTTAGAGCTAGGCAGATAGTGTACAGTGGATTTTTAGAGCTTTTTGTTATGTCTACTGGGGATGGAAACAACACTGAGTGGAGAGATTAAACAAGATCAGTAAAGGTATGGACGATAAAACCAAAACGATGAGCTGAGGGACTTTAAAACACTCCGTAGTGCAAAGACAGGTGACAATTTTCTGTGGGTTTATCACAAGCATTGCACATAATAACATGATCCATTGTTAATATAAGAAAATTTTTTGATTGAAGCAGCTTTAAATACACAACATGTGTGTTCTTACCAAGCGAGCATATCATTTCCTTTTGTTATACTAGAAGCAAAAGAGAATGACAAATCTTATAGCTAACCACGGCCACGACACATTGATGGCTTTGTATACTCTAAAACCCCAGAACTGCTTAGATGCAACACTCGTGAAAGGTTGACTGCAGCTTGTTCTTTAGGTGCTCTTGTAATCAGATAAATTAACCAAAGCTATCAAAAGATTGCAATAACACTCTACGCAGCCATAAACCTAAGAGCTGCAACTGTGGCGGGAGCTTTATGACAGACGTCACCAGAGCATGCTGATTTATTTGTGCACCCCTGTCCTATCGATCTTTCGTACGGAGGCCTTACTCTGCCTCTCAAGAGAGACCTCTCAAGCCAGGTTCTCACCGGCAACCATCAAAATCAACTCCAAAACACCAGGATATTGAATGTGCATGTGTGTGTGTGTGTGTGTGTGTGTGTGTGTGTGTGTGTGTGCATGTCCATGTGTGTGTCGCTGCTTTTATGACCCCGGACATGTGACAGCGAGGGGCTGGTTTTTCTTTTTTTTTTTTTTTTTGTTAGTGTATGTGTGCATGTATTCCTCTGGTGTTTGTGTAACGGTGTAACATTAGTACATCAGGAAAGAACGCAGCTAATGAAATTAAATAGAAAGCATGTGTGGGTAGCAAAGTGACCCGTATCCCGTTTGTGCATGTAATCAATATTATAGCTTGGCCTCTCTCGGTTGTTACTTTAATCAAGAACAAGCTCTACCTCTCTTAATCGCTTGGTCCCAAGATGAATGTTTCACAAATGCTGCTGAACATATGCTTTGATATATGCATCTGATTGGTGTATGTAATATACGAGGGCTTTCTTTTTCAATTGGTTCCAAGAAATTTTTATAATTTGGGTGGCAAATTTCATTAATTATTCTTATATACTGAGGCCTTTTAAGAACTCTTTTTTCATAAAGACACCTTTTTGCCGTTTTAACCATAAATGAGAAGTATGACACATAAGGGCACCCAATCATATGGTACATATTGCCTCATCCTTTTAACAAATATGTTTCATAGCCCTATTAAAAGGGGTCTTCATCTGTCCTGTCAAAAGGCAGCCTAGCAGGGTTTTTTAGTTTAATTACACTATCCAATTAAAAAAAAAAAAAAAAAAAAAACTAAGCAGCATTCTGATCCGCCTCTCCTTGGGTTTGAGTGGATATGACATTTACAAGGCTCGCCTTTCAAGCAGACAATGGCGTGATTGATGAGGTGCAGACGCTATGAAGGAGGCGATTGCCATGTGGAAGCAGTGCTTAGTGCACTGTGATTTATTTATCATCTGTTTCTAAAGCAAGGCTGGCTGCTCCAGGTCCACACTCTGCTAGGTGAGGCTGTAGGTGGACTGCAGCCTTGGAGCTCTGTGCTCAGAGTTTAAACTGCAGCAAGGCTGCAACATGACACTTTAACATAAGAGGTTCCCCTGTAAGACCCTGAGTGGCAGTATCTTAAGGAGTATCAGGCCTCCAAATTGTTGTCCTCATTGTGTGCTGGTGTTGAGTCCAGTAAATGTTGCTGTTATTGACACTGACATGCTGTGGTCAACCAGCGGGGGCCTCTTGTTAGCTGACTCTTGCTGTTTTGTGTGTTTAGAGAATGATTAATTCATTCAGTAGGGAGAATAGCTGGATTCAGTCCACAGACAGATGCTGAGGCGTTGAAAAGAAAGGCTGTGAGCACAAGCAGACATTTGCCTTTATGTCAAAAGTATTTAAAAAATTAAATATATTTCCAGTCTATGAGTTGTTATGTCTACAGAGTTATGCCAAAAAAAACGACAGCGAGACTCCAGAAAACATCTTGTTAGAGTCCATTTGTAAAGAATTCAGTGTCACATTTCAACAGACTTTTTATGAAACAAAGCCTTTCTGAAATCTTTTGTCCCAAATCAAGCTTCTCAGACTTAGCACAAATGTGGGATCTTGTATCACGATACCAAACCTCGCTCTTCGAGACAGTAACATCTTGATTGGAACGTCCTGAAAAGCGCAGCTGCATTGAAACTCACTGAGGTGTGCTCCCTCACTGCAGCAGCAGCAGCACCAACCTCATCAGAATCCACTGATGAACTTAGCCTCTGACTGGAGGCAGAATAATTTAAAGTGATATTTCACATTTCAGCGCATATGCCCTCTGTGAGGGTTCATGAAACAGTTAACCACCAGTCCTGGCTGCCCAAGGTATCCATAGTGATGTCTCTCACCTGCTTTCACTTTGAAAAGTAATTACTTGAAAAGCCACACTTTTTATTCATACAAAACAGCATCATGTCAGTCAAAAAAACAAGAGAATCTTTACTCTGTTTGCTTTTCTGGTTTGAATAAGGTGGAAAAAAGAACAAATGAGTGTATCTGAATGATTTCAGTGGAAAACCTGTGGGTGAACATGATCTTTTAATGAAAAAAACATCTTCTTTCCACACTGCATGGGCAGAAAAATATTTAACGCAGATATCTCTAATTCCTCAACATCATCTCCTTCATCCCAGTCAGACTCAGCAGTGATGGGTGGCACTGTTAACTCAGCATGATGATGGTCAACCCTTGGAGAGGGAGCAAGGGTGAGCCACCTTTGTTGTTTATGTGCTGCCTCCCTGGCAGCCTCCTCCATACACAGACTGAAGGGGGGAGTCAGGAGACAGATGCTTAACGACTCCCTCAAGGCCACGGCTCCGGCCCTTATCTCATCCCCCAGTTTGTGCAGGTTGCCATAGTAACTGACCTGAACACTTGAAGGGATGAGTAACACTACAGTATATATTGGCCCAGTAGCTACTAGAAGAATTTATTGAACACACATACCAATAAAAGTCTAACGTAATGTTGGGTTAATGCGGTTATAATGTTCACTGCCTGGTATTATTGTTTTTACAATTATAAATGTGTTGTTTTTTTCTCACCTAAAGCAGCTGTAACACAAAGAAAAACATTTACATTGGACACCACATTTTTAGTTAGGTGTAGTTGTTAATTATCAGCTAAGTACTTCAGTGTTATTCTGCAGCTCCCATCAGGCCCTCTGATTTGATATGTTACCCTGAGCTATAGTCCCATTTATTGTGAAAAATAGACAAAGACAGTGGCACACAATAAATTATTCTGTTTTCATAACATTATTTTACATCTATTGCCAACACACCCAGAAAGTACATTTGTAAGTGTGAAAAAGGACTAAATCCACTATATAAATAGTGCGATATAAGATGAAATTCTCTCTCTTGGACTCACTCTTGCACATGTACAGTAATGTCTGAAAAAAAAAACTCTGCAGTGTCTTTGTCAGCAGAGGTGTCCATTGCGTAGTCACAGACTGGGCCTTGAAGAGGAAACTAAACTAACAAGGACTGGTTGCACTGTTGCTGGTTGCACCAGCATGTGCACCATGGTGATCAGACAGGTGTTTTGACATCTCCCTCTCTCCTCTCAGAGAAACATCTGGCACTGCTGCCAGGCCTAATTGTAACAGTATTTTGCAGCCTGTCAGTAACCTGGACACTAACAAGCAAAACAAAATTATAATAATGATGCAGGTAAAGCCTTTTACTGTTTGCCTAAAATGCATATTTCTGGAAAAGGTAAAATGTATTTGGCTTGTAATTATATATTTCTTGTTTAACTTCCCAAAACAGTATAGCATGTGTAATATCTTCCTATGGAAGGTATTAGTACAGTTTTCCTACACGTATTGTTTTTGTTCTTGTTTTTTTTTTGTTTGTTTGTTTGTTTGTTTGTTTGTTTTTGTTTTTTCAGTTTCATTACCATATATCTGGACACTGCCAAAGATAGAAAAGTCACTGATACTTCCTCCCACTTTATTCTCCACTTTCACTTTCCATTATTTCTTGTATTTTTCTCATTAAGGCAAAACCAGTGAGCACATGGTCAGATGTCCCCCGTGGATGCAATGAATGCTGCAGCCTGCAGCCGCATATATAAAATGTGGCCTGTATGATGAACTGTAATCATATGATATTTTTTGTATTACAGCCATAGTATGCTAATTCTTGGTCATATATTTTAGAAATACTGATGAAAAAAATGGTGTGGGGGCCTTTGAACCGGGCTGTAAAATTTCTGTGTGTAAATTGGTTTGTGGTAACACAACTCTATATGGATATGGACCAGGTGAGCACAGTATGGGCTGAAAAAATGAGAGACTGTTTTCCAGAGGAGAGTGACCCAAAAACAACATGTTTGTGTTCAAATGCAAGAGCCCTCTAGAGGTCACAGTAATTATGGCAGGAGCCAAGGAGGAAGTCAGCTGACTTTATTACAAAGCGGCAAAGTTGGATGAATGGGTCAACAAAACACGGGACGTAAACACAGGAAACTGTTGTTTGTTTCCTGTTCTCAACCAACAGTTCACAGCATCACCACGTTCATCCCTAGACCTTAACTAAGTGTTTATTGTCTACTGCACCCTCAGTACCTACAGTAGTCAGACTGTATAACAACAGTGTCACATAGGACCGCTGACTGCTGCTGTTTTTCTTTTTCCTATGCTCCCACACGACCACTTACGTATTGACGTATTGAACAGTACAGTTTTTCTTGTACAATATTAACAGTTTATAACAGCTTTCTCATGTGCAATAAATAGCAACAGTATTTTGT
>JBBMJY010000024.1:18339127-18352136 GCA_037833715.1 Toxotes lorentzi | reverse complement strand
TATAGTAGTACTTTGTGCAATGTCGTGTTTTTTGTTATGCTGCTGTAACAACTTAATTTCCCTCCGGGGATCAATAACGTCTTATCTTATCTTATCTTATCTTATCTTATCTTATCTTATCTTATCTTATCTTATCTTATTATTGTAACCATGACGATGAAGGTCCCCTAAACTTAAGGTCTGAAGAAGGTCTGAGAACTAGATTTTGACACAGAACCATGACGTCAGGTTTCAATGCAGGACCTGGAAACTGGTAACAAATTTGCGGTTCTACACCACTACCAACAGACAGTGAACCTGGAGTACTGGGAACCACTGGGGGTTTGAGGGCCAGTTAGTAATGTAGCCTGGGAATTGCTATGCTCAAAGAATTACCAAAATAAAAAAAGCATTGCAGCAGTTCTGATTAATTCCTATATATTTTTTTTTACTGTAGTGCATCCCATATAGTAAAGATTTTTTTCAATGTCAGTGTTACTTCAGAGGCAAAATAATGCATCCTGCTTGTGATGCTTCCAATTGTTAGTGTTTTTTAGATCAACTGTGACAAAGGTAGATGACATAAAGAATTCATTTGTTGATAATAAGTTCTGACAGCACATTTTAGATGAAAGACTAACAGCCAAACTGCAAGTTGGAAAGAAGAACTGTCTAAAGGTTTAAAATGTGAGCATTGTTTTATAAAGTCTAAGCAATCAGTGGTGAGAAGCTGTAAAAGGCTAAAACAGGGTAAAATAATAACTGAACTGTTTCATGCATAGGAATTTTTATTTCAGTTTGTGCTTTCATGAGTGAATGATATCACAGTTAAATAAAACATTGTCAGTTAACACTAAGGTATCATGCTGTATTGAGTCATTACCATATACTGTAGAAATGACAACATGTCAGTCAACAGGTGTTTACAGCAGACTGTAAACAAAGCTCCACTTCTGATTGACACTGCACTCTGTATGACTTTCGATTATGCCATAATACTACAAACCCTGCGCGTGTGCTTGTGTGTGTGCGTGTTCTTTGACAAATAGAGAATGAGCAGTTTTATAAATGTAGACAAAGGGTGTTAAATAGGACCGTGGCAAAGAAATTAAATGAGTACAATAAAAATGGTGTGAGCCATTTTACGAGTGACAAAAGATGCTTACTTTTACAGCGTCCAGAGGACAAATTCCTGTGGCAGTTGTAAGGAACAATTACTTAAATAACTGGGCTTTCAAAGAAAAGATTGATTGTCTAAAAGCTGTTTTCTGTGGAGAATCCATTAGGGGAAACCATTTTTTCTGGCTGCTTGACATAGTGTTTTTATTAATTTCTACTCGCAAAGATGCATGATTCTTTGGTTTTTTGCAGCTCTGTCACTGGCCTGTATGATGAACTACGCTGCGTGGGGAAAAGTCATCAGATGAACAATTTAGATTCAACCTCTGATTTACTGTGGCTATATACATATATATTTCTCAAGCAAAATTTTCTCTTACAACTTGCTCTAAAACAAATTTGAGCAGTAGAACTGGATGTTCTGAGTAACTCATGACGTCTTGAAGGGAGGAGACGATAGTGTGCAGTACTGTAAGTGTGTGTGTGTGTGTGTGTGTGTGTGTGTGTGTGTGTGTGTGTGTGTGTGTGTGTGTGTGTGCGCACGTGTGTGTGTTTTGTTTTTTGTTTTTGTTTTTTCTGACTGCAAGAGTATGGCAGCTTCTTTATATTCACAAAGCTTAATTAGCACCTATTCAGTACATGCTCTTCACACTGCGAGGAGAGGCGAGGGCTGGGAGGCTGCTGAAGGTTATCTCCCAGACAAGCTGCTCAGAGACGCTGCGGTCTCATTCATAGTCAACTAGAACCACGTCAGGCAGGTCGTGCCCCGTCATCTTAGACCTGATTTTGTTCTGTCTCTTTCTGAGGAATATATTTCCTCATCTAGATCTCATTTTAAGGCTATATGTGATGGACAATATCTATGGGGCGGTGAGGGGTGGGGGGGTTGGATGTTGTTAAAAACGTATCATGCAGGCGGGATGATAAGGCGTCTCCCTGAATGCTGTTAATGTGAGGGGGGCCTGTGGCCATCTTGAGTCCCCCTTCTGTTGTGCTGATGGGACAGAGCCACTGCCATCTGCTTCCCATCCTCCCCGTTCCCCCACCCATGGACGCGGCCGCTCTCAGATGCCCTCTCATCCAGCACGCTCACATTGTCTTCCATGTCTCCTTGGAGGTCATGCGGTGTGCATGCACGGTGTACAATAGCCTAAGCAGCGAGAGTGAATCCAGGCCTTCATCCTTAGACTCAGGATTCAGATCTAACACTTAATTAGATTTAATTGAGAAATTAGGAGCAGGTAATGCAACAAAAAAAAAAAGTAAAACGAAAGAAGAAATAAACATGTTGACTGCAATAAATGTGATGTTTTGAGTTGCACTGCTAATATTTGGGATTCTGATGTGAATTACTGGCCAGTCCTGCTGCCACATGCATCATCACATGACTCCATAAACCTTGGGGCTGATAGAAGTGATGGTGTGCATGGTAGAGTATTATGTAAATGTGAGGAGAGGGAAGTGTATTCCAGGAAAAAAAAAAATTGCTTTATTTATGTGTCCTACATCTCAACTTCTATTTCAATCATCCCCCCATCCCCCTTCCTCCGAGAGGAGACCGGCAGCTTTGCTTCGGGGCAGTCTGGTCCTCCTGTGACTGACACCCTCCACTGCTGCCCCCCCACCAGGATGCTTCACACACAACCTGGGGGGCCCGTGTAGAATTAGCTTTAAAAGTAGGGCACGGATAATTGTCTGGACAAGAAAGTGTATCAGTGCTCTGTCATGTTCAAGTTCCTGCCACTCAGCCTCATAAGGCTAATCCTGAGGAACTACCTCACGCTGTAGGGGCAGAGTCGCTCTGCTTTTTGACTTATTTCTCTGCACTGGTACATACATGTTAATGTACTCCTCAGCCCAAGGCAGCTGAATATAATTAATATGTATGAAAGGTGAAAAGGGAAGAAAAGAGGTGTTTTTGATTAATTGTTCTACTGTGTTGGCTTTACCGTATTAATAACCAGGAGGTTTAAGAAGGTCAGGACTGACCTGGTAAACATTAAAATTTCATGGAAGTACTACACATAGCTGACAGTAAAAAGACAGTAAGCATACACACGCAGGCTCTCACGCTGGCATGAATATAAATTACTCACATGGCGTAACACCAACCAAATCTGAAAAGTGTGCTGGGATGTCATTAATAATAAACAGGCAGGCTCCCATTTATTAGAATAGTGAAAAGTCATGTTTTCTCCAATGTGGCCTATTTTAAAAGTGCGTCTGTGGGAATAGAGGAAGCGCTCTGTGCTTGTGTCAAAGCAGGCTTTCCAGGTCCCCGCTGGGAGGAGGTATGGCTCGCGAGCAGCTGAACACACTCCTCATTCTGGTGGGACAGCACTGGGACAAATAGCGGAGGGAATATTTTGTAGAAGCTTCTAGCTCCTGCTAGATTTCCTTTAAACTGTGTCTCCAATCTGCTTATCATGTAAAGATCTGGGATTTTATTAGCCATGAAAATGTTCCGTATATTTTTATGCTTTAACCCATAAAATGTAATGAAAGGGGAACACCCCACAGTGCATAAAAATTGTTCAGATTTTAGCACGCCACTATAGGATCCAGCTGATACAAGGCCAAAGGTCCATTTTTATCTTTTGATTCTTGCATTAACCTTCCATTAAAAATTATCTATGTTATCATCACCCTAGATTTAGGCTAATAAATTCCAGTTTTATGAGCCATCTTGGAGGAGAATTATCATGATGTTATAGTTTAACTAACATATGTTCCAATTTACTGACATCTACTGGATTTGACGCGGCATCAGCCATCCATTCACATCATCATCATTTCATGGCACGAAATTCCCTGCAATAAGTCGCCTTTGGATTTTGGTGATCAAGCAGCACATGGAGCCAGAAATGAACAGGCTGCTGCAGAACCAAGAACAGGGACTGGTTTAGAAATGAATGGGCTTAAATGCTTATTATGATCATACAACATAATGTGGCAGAGTCTCTTTAAATAAGAAAAGAGACAACCACTGCACTGAATAATCACCCAATTTTCTTTGTGAGAATCCAATTTATCTGTAATGCTGAATCCTTATATTTAAGTTCTTTATTGAGCAGAGCCCTATTAACAAAAAATACATTGAATTTTCAAGTGATTAATGTTGGAATATTGTTTTTTTTTTTTTTAATCCTTCATTTCAGTTTGTACCATATCAGTGTACTTTCCTCTGTTGATGTATTGGACAGTATGTAGCAAAGGACTATTCAGTGATTCATTTTGCATGAGTGGTAACTGATGGTTGAATTATAACTAGAGTCAAATATTTTCTGAGGTCATGGGAGATGTTTGGAGTCTCTGAGGTGTTTATTGCCAGGTTTACCCAGAGGAGGTTGACAAATGCAGATGTAAATCTAATTTTTAAAGGTTAATGCTTTAGAGAATTCTGAGTCATAAAAAAAGGAGTTGTATTCATAACTTTTCCTTTTCCCTCTGGAAAGCTGATAAACTTTTCCCCATGCTCACTTGATTCTGAGTTTGGGACAAAGCAAAATAGTTTTTATGATGAAAATATAATTATATGTAGTTTCTGGTGTTGATTTTGACAGAAAAATGTGGACAATTTCTTTCTTTTTTTGCCGTGCATTGACGTCAGTAATACGCTATAGTACTGCAGAGTCATGAGTCATAGAAATGTCACAGAGTTAAAGTGGAGTGATATCACTAAATGTCTGCCACCTCTAAACACAGCGAGCAGTAGCCTTTCAGTGGGTCACTTGGAGTCAGATGGTGGGAGGGAGACTCTGGGGCAAAAAAATTAAGCTTTTCTGGACAGCTGCTGCAATAACGTGAATAGATGTCTTCCCCTCTGCAATTAAACCCTCCCTGATTACGTCTCTCTGGCTATCGATTGGAAACTTTCACTTAATAACCACTAACATGGTCTCTTATCTTAACCCCGAGGTCTAGCCTTCGAGGACTGACTGCACAGAGATTTATGTTCGCTTCCTTAGTGACTCCTCCGGGACATTGTGTCATTTCTGTATTCCAAAGTGTGGAGAGAGGTCTGTTGATTTCTTGTTAAACCACATTATTAAACACAAGGGTATGAAATGACTGCATGTACTGTAGCCCTATAACTTCCTCTGATTGTTTTTTGATTATAAGTTAGCTTGTAAAAAAGCTGGATTAAAATTGTATGACTGTGTCGTTGTGCTCCCATCTATAATAATAGAATTGTATTTACCAAGATAATTACTGTTCAGTAAGGGATTATTACTGAATACAGGTGCGCTCACTTTTGGGTTCACCTGCAGGTAAGCTAACAGTTTAAGGTAGCTAAAGTGTTGGTCTGTTCACAACCAGTTTGAAAGGCTTAATGCTTATTCATAACCAATCACACTTAGGAATCACAATTCAGTTTGCTCAAGTTGTAAACATAGCAGCGAGCAAACCAATATCAGCTGTTTGAGGCTAAATTCAATTTTCTGTTATATTAATTCATCAACACACATTCTGCTCATAAGCAGTTTTTGCTGCACAACAAACACAACAAACTTTCTGTTTTCCAGTCTGAGATCACAATGCGAAAGGGTAAACTGAAATGCTGTATGATCATTTTTTGATCAGTGCAATTTAAAGATAAAATTTTGATTTCTACATTATTTCCCTTGAAGTGCAGCAAAGCCTGTGGAGCATCTACATTGCCTCCATGTTGTTCTGAACCAGCTGTGCAGCAGAGTGAAACAGGTAATTGTACTGATGAGCCACTGCACTGTGCTACGGTGCTGCACATTAAGTTCCTGAGTGATGTACTTGAATGTTGATCAGAATTTAAAAACAAAACAAAAATTACAACAACAACAACAATAATATTTTATGCTGTGAAGTAAAGATATGTGACACTCTGAAAAAAAAACTATATTACCCTCCATCACCATTGAATATGAGACATCATATATCTTACATTCATCCAGTAATATTCTGATATTGGCTGGATCTTTTCATAGAGTAATACACTGACGCATAGGAAGCGATGACTTTTTAACAGGATCTTTTAACAGGGATTTGTTTCAAATAAATACACAGAACTGTGACAAAAACAGTGATGTTGTCTGTGGGTAAATGAAGAGGCCCACCTACACAAACTGAGATCTCACAGTGAAAATCCACAGTACTGACCTCGCTGTTTAAAAACAGCACTGGCACATTAGCATCATGCAGATTTTAACTGTAAAGCTAAATGACATGAAATTATTTATATTTTACTGGACGTCTTGGATGTGGATGTGATTTAAGTCATTATTTACTCTATTTTAATCTATTTCTCTATTATTACTCTATTTATTTTATTTTAATCCTGGTTTAGTAATAAAATAATACAAGCAATAAAAAGTTCTTCACTGCCTTTGAGAAGCTTGCCATGAAACAATAGAAACGCATTTTGGCTTATGAGAGGAAAAAGTCACAATGCGTGTAAATGTTTCCTGGGACAGCTCCAAGCCGCTGTTTGCTCCAAAAGCAACATTGACTTGTATAAGAAATTCACCCTTCACAGCTCACGCCTCTGAATCATACACCTGTTTGGTTTCAGCGTGCCAGTCTTCCTCACTCGCTCTTTGCTCAGCCATGTGAACACAGCGCAGGTTGTCCACAGTACAGCCCTCAGGCTCCACAATGTGTTCATAGCCCGGCTGGCTGGCTGACTGGGTAGCAGGGTGGATGCATGCAGGGGAAGAGAGAAGAAGGGAAGGAGGAGGAATTAAATAAATAATTGCATGGCCTTTCTCTGGGTGAGTAAGCAAAGAGGGAAGGAGAGTTTTCAAGTGGCAGACACGGTGCCCTTTTATTTTCCAGAGCTTGGAGTCTGTGCTCTTTATGGTAAATACAAAGCTTAAGACGATATAGAATGTTTGCCAAGGGGAGACAAAGCTTAAAGACAAACTGTGCGATCGAGGAGAAGATCCACCTCAACTATGGATTTATATAACTGCATCTTAATGGTCATTTATACATGTTGAACATGGGGTGTATTATCTTTTGAACTGGATCTTGCAGATGGATAGATGGTTCTTTTTCTGTTCTCTCTGTTTGGTGTCTGATCTCTGGCTAACTGCTGCATTCATCAAAGGCCTAGTCAGACACACAGAGACAATAGCTAATGAGTAGAAGCTCCCAGTTGGGCTGATCTGGGCTTTGGTGCTCCAGACAATGCAACAACATCTGTGCTGCCGAGTGCTGGTGTGTGCTGACAGAAGCGTCCCAAGAGAGAGAGAGAAGGGGGGTTGGTGTGTGGGGGGATGGGGGGTGTTTTCACATGTCCTGGACACACAACCCTCCCGCCCTGCCTCCCCCATCCAAGCCCTCTCATCACCCATCTGTACAGGGTCTTGACACACAGTTGGGATGGGTGGCGTGAAACCATGATCCATTTCTCACCCAGGTGCGCCACTTGCACAAAACTCGAATCCCCAACTAAAGAAGCATTTGAAATATCAAGAGTTTTGAGTTACCACTGGAAGAGGTAGAAAGATGATTTTTCCAGAGTGAGGAGAGAGGGGGGGAGGAAACAGGTGTGGACCTCCCTGTGGATAGAGCTCCTCAAGGGGAGGGTTAGCAATGACTGGGGCTGGATGGATGCCTCCCCACAGGGAGAGAGGTGCACATAATTCAGGAAAGATGCCGGTCTCTCCCAGATACAGAATTAGTTATGTTGAGTGGTGACAGGCCAAGCATGAACAATAAGATCCCTATTCGCGCTCGAGCATTACGTTACAGTGTTTAGGGGAGTATCGCATTGTAAACATGCATGTAGAGATAAAGCTGGTCTGAAAACAGGCACGTCTGCACTCTCACTCCCACCAAGGCGGTGACCCATCAGGAGGACAAGGTGTACCTGGTAATTAAAATGCAATCTCTGCTGCTGTGCCCCCTGGAGTGGCGGTGGCAGCGGACTCACCCAGGAGCCTGGGGGCGAGAGGTGCCACCTGCACTGCCACGCCACCTGCGCCACCACTGCCTCCCTTCATTAAGCCTGGTATTTATACTAGCGTCTGCACCCCCCCTACAGCCCTGGTCTTCATGGGCCCTGGTAAGGCAGCGCTTTATTAGAATTAATGTGGCACTTCAGAGGAGAGTGTCAGTGTGGCGCGTACCGGGGTGCCAGGAGAAAGAGTCCCCAGTTCTCCTCTGTCACATTGAATAAAGGCGCCACAGCCAGCCCAAAGCTGAGATGAGCGTGGACAGCACATGACAGAACTGTTTTCCAGGGCCAGGGGAAAGCAAAGTATTCTTTATTCAATCTGTTCTCATGTTTACAGGATGAGCTATTATATTGTACACGGAGATGATCAAAGCCTCAAAGAGAACGTAAGGGCACGAGACAGAAGGTTGTGTCAAACATTTAACAAAAACCGGACATTCGACAAAGCTCGCCAGAGAACGCATGTGACAGTTGAAGAACATTAATATCAAATGGCCCCGACAGTCAGAAGGTTTAGTGGAGCCTTCCTGTCGTTCCGTTTTGAATGATGTAATTGTCAACTGGATTGGGTCTATTTTTAATAAATCAAACAGGTGACACCCAGCTTTCTCACTTTACATGTTGTTTTTTTGACGTCTGCGACGAGCTGTAGAGGACAGCCAAGGCTCTGCTTCCTGGGACTGATGACATAAGTATCACCTTGTAAATCCCAACACCTTAATGTGGTCAGTCATTAAAAACCAGAAATGATTTGAAACAAGCATGATTTAATAAAGTTCCCACGTGAGTCATAAGACTGTATCTTTGGCAGGATTGTCACAGATACTTTTGCACTTCTTCACATGTCAGGAAATAAAAACAAAACTGTGGCATTTAGATGCATTTAGCATCTAATATCTGCGAGTTGTGTCGCCACATTTAGAAGGGAGTTCATAAGTGTGTGTTTCAGACATTGTTAGCAGTATGTTTGGTCATTTCTGCGAGGATAGATGGAAAAGGAGGGGTGGCAGCACTCATGCTACTTGTAGTCAGGCAGCAGGGGAGGGCATTAAAACCTAGTTTGCATCACTCAGCGACTCCAATTAAACACGAATAATCAGATACAAGTTCCTGTCTTCAGATGTGTTTTATGAGCTCCTGTGCAGCAGGGGAATTCTCCAGAATATACTGTACATCTCCCCGCAGTTTGGCGATCTCTACTGCACGCCTCAGTTCATTAGTGTTAAAAATGGTAAGCATTTTACAGCCAGATGTACTTTTTAAGTCTTATTAGCTTCAGATGATGTTGTTTAAGGGGCATATGAGGCTTCCAATTAAAGCTGTAGAAAACTAAAACAGAAGTTTCTCCAATATGTTTTTTTTTTCCTAGAGTTAGATCCAACTTTTTCTAAGCCATGGGCCTAACTGTTAGCACCCTCCTTATCAAAGGCAGACATCAAAGGACTTTTGCAGCTTCTGAACACACAGCTATATTAATCCTTAAGACAAAATCTTACAAGCTTGACTCTAAAGGAGAAATGAACAGTTCAATCATGAGCTGTTGATGTCATCCATGCTCCCATACTCAAAGTAGCTTGAAGACAGCTTTAGTGCAGACGTTAACAAATATTAGCATTGGCAATATAGTATACTATCTCAACTTGAATTAACTAAAACATTTAATGTAATAACATAAGTTCATTTCTTTGCTCATTACACTAATGTCATAGAGCTGTTGAGGTTTCAGAAGTGTTTTAAAAAACCATCTAAAAATGTCAAAAGTTGAAAATCCCCTTTGGCTTGTTCTTGGTTTAAACTATTTAACTTCATTTGTCAGTAGGTCTTAAAAGAAAAAAGAATCAAAGTATTTCCTCCTAAATTTGTCAACTCTACTTTGACCAAGACACGGCTCTTTCTGTACTTTAATTTTGCGTTTGGCCCACGCTAATGGTTTCATCCTGAGCTGCAGCAGAGGCAAGAACAAAGCCCTTTAGCATCTCCCAGTACGGGGAGGTACACCTAGGCCAGGGCCGTGCCGCACTCCCAATCCCCTTACAGTGCTGTCACTATTCATTCACAGTCTGCCCTTCCTCCTCGCGCCACAACCTCAACAGGGGCATCGCTCATGATAGAAAACAATGAGCATGATTTGTGAACTCTCGCCGTCTTTGTAATTTCATCAGTGTAATGGGATTATATTTCAAATCACCACTCCTTTGTTCATTACACATTTAAACTCCTCTGACAGACAAAAACTTAAATAAAACGTGCATGTCAACCCTGGTTGACTTTGCCTGCTCCCGCACTTGATTAGACAAACAGTGTACCGGGGCTGTGGAACAGGGGGAAATAATGTGCTCATTTATTCATTTTTCAGACAAGTCACAATAGATTTTTAACGACCAGTGTCTGACCTCCCTTAGGTACTTCTTGCTTAGGGGGGTTAATAAAGCCTAACGCTGTGGCGCCCGAGCACAACAGCGAGGAGCCCGCTGAGAAGATGCATGTGATGAAATAAAGACAGGACCAAATCAGGAGTCTCCAAACGTGCGATCCAACCCCAGAGAGAGGAAGAGAAAGAACGAAGGTGTGGGGGTGGTGGTGTTGGTTGTGTCGGCGGGGAGTGAGGCTGGAGAAGGAGACTGGTATTCCACTTAGATTCCAATTCCATAGGTCTCTGAGGGACAATTATACCAAGTGAGGAAGAAGTACTCTCTTTTCTCAATGCACTGGGGCGTGCATATTAGACGCCGCAACCATGGTGATACACTCACACACAGAAGAGTCTGCCAAGATTTAAACTGGGAAGCTTGTAAAAAACCACTCTGAAGAAAACTTCACATTGACATTTTAGAACACAGAGAGTTCTCTCCTGAAATTTAAGGTCAGGTTGTGTGCACTTAGAGGATCTTGTCTGAATCATGGCAACATTAAAGGAAATGTGTGTTTGTGAATCAAGGGACGGCATGTGCATGTATCCGTGCCTATTACTTGTACATCCTGACTTCTTTAGATGTGGTGTTTCTGGGGAAATGTCAAAAGTTTGGGCTCGCCAAACACACACACACACAACACACACACACACACACACAGAGGGAGCCTGTGCAGATGTGCTGCCACTACACATCCATCTTGTTTTCCCGTTTAGCTCAGTGCTCTATTTGTCTGAATCTATGTCATTTTAGCTCACTCAGGTCAACGGCAATTCAACCTCCTCTTTCGTTTGAGGCACTTCAGAATCATAATGTGATGCATGTGGGATAGGAACCTGCTAAACACAGTCCCTGTCACTGCTCAGACATTGCTGGATATAAATGATATACGCCCTGCGCTCGCCTGCCCCATTCTGAGCCGTACTACATCCTGTTTCCACCTGTCCATGATCACTGCTCTGTGCAAACGCTCTCTCCCACACCCTCTGAGGTAGTGTTCGCAATGTGTCACAGTATTAGACTATAATCACGCCTCAAGAAATGGCAGGCAAAAAAAAAAAAACTCCCAGTGATCTGGAAGAAGAAATAGTAACGAGAGGATTTGTTCAGAACAGTCAATATTTAATACTTTTTCTGGGCTCAGCCTTGTTTCTCTCCTTTTAGTTGGTGCAGCTCTCTGCTGGGCGCCTCATGGGAGCAGAGAAAATTACATCCTACCTGATAATTAGCAAAGTTCAGAGCAAACTAAAATCTGCCCCACTCTCTTAGCTCCCCACCACTGGCAGCTTTCTCTTAGCAACTAATTAAGTCCGCCTCTGAGGTTTTCAGACAGCAATGGTGCTGGATGCTGCAACAGCAGAATTAAAAAACAAAAGGGAGAAGGATGGAAATGAAGAGTGAGAGTTCACTTTTTATTATGTTTTTCTGTTTCATCTTTTCATACTGACGAATAAAATATGACAATGGTATTCCTGGAGGGAGTATTATTATTTCACACATGGATGCATTCTTCAAATAGAAATAACAGTGTTGGCCGCCATTGCGCACGGTAGCAAATAGCAAAGCGCCCTCTGTCCATAATGTTCTTTAATTATTATAATGTCATCATCCATATCCAGCAATGTTGCATGAAAAAGCAACAGCAGAGCACACCGGGTATTAAATGCAAATTACTAATGTCCCCACAGTTGAATGAAATCACACTACACATACAGCATTATTAGTGATGTTATCGTCACTGTTGCAAATCATATTTGAGACTTCTCATATGAGACATGCACGGTCACAGAATGGGGTTTGATGCATGGTTTTTTTTTTGTTGTTTTTTTTTTTTTGTTAGCTTCACATTTTTCATTTATGGTTTAAATTGTCTGAGAAGACTATATTATTTTTCTCACAACTGTCCCAGTCACCTCAGGTGTTAAGACAGGTGTTAGCAAAACAGGGAAAGGAGAACAAATGAAAAAAAAAAGAGAATTAGAAAGAAAGTCTGTGATTCAAGTACAACAAAAATAGGAGCTAATTGTAATCTGTCATAAACCTTGAGTTAAACACTTGAATACAAGTTGCTCATTAGAGACGCTTGAGCCACTGGGCCACTGATGACTTGCAGTGTAAATGGAGTCAGCTTTAAAAGGCAACCCAGCAGCCTCCTTGATAAGGCTCTGGGTTGCATTGAGACTGTTTGTGATGTGCAATCCATGAGAGACGGAGGAAGCAGGCAGGCAGACAGTCATTATTTTCTCCACAATTACCTGAAGTCCTTGATAACGAACCAAAAAAAATGCTATACAATTAGAAAAACACCAGCAACACCATTATTGTCAAGAGAACACAACAGTATAATGAAGCAATTATAAATGAGCAGCTTTGTGCTTGTCATTAATTTCTGCTTTTAAGGATGTAGAGATGAAGCATAGCTAAACGTCAGAGGCGGAATGAGCTGAGAGGATGTTTAGGTGGCTTAGGCTACGAGGAGAGCACTCTGGGGTGTGTGTGTGTGTGTGTGTGTGTGTGTGTGTGTGTGTGTGTGTGTGTGTGTGTGTGTGTGTGTGTGTGTGTG
>JBBMJY010000024.1:18316563-18339027 GCA_037833715.1 Toxotes lorentzi | reverse complement strand
TGTGTGTGTGTGTGTGTGTGTGTGTGTGTGTGTGTGTGTGTGTGTGTGTGTGTGTGTGTGTGTGTGTGTGTGAGGGGCTGCTGCACAGGCAGATCGGGCCTACAGAACTGCTGGTGATTGGTCCACCAAGTCTCAGCGTGGACAAAATGTCCACTGGGGGGGGGCACTTTAAACACATTATAATAACCTTCTATTGTGCAAGTGCAGCTAAAGCACATAGTCTGAAATGCATGTACAGATGAGGACACACAAGCTCCACTGCAGCCACAGACAGCTGAACATCACCCCACTGTATTCAAGTTGTTTATTTTGTATCAAGTGGAAGATGCTTAGTTGCCAAATGAAAGGTAATGAGGAAAAGTACATGCTGGGCGAGGAGCTTGCCCTTTTCACACATCATCACAAAGATTGATCTCTCCTTCCCTTACTCTCACTCGTATCTGGTCTCAATTGAGAGATACTGCATTTGAAATTCATGCATATTTTCCTTTGAAATCTATACTGCACGCCTGACGCACACGCGCAATTAGGTAACGTGTTGCATTTCATTAAAAAAATTTCCTCCCAACCTACTGAGTGGAATAGAGACGCATATTTTTATTAATGAGCCTTTTCCCTTCTTTGATTTCTCCACATATTGAGATGAGTGGAGACAAGCTGAAATCCCAGTTTCCTCCTGATATGTCAGGACTACAGTCGGCTCAGTTGTTTGCCACCTCAAAGGCATCAAACGGTAAAAAGGTGAACAACTAAGAAAGACAAAGAGTGAGTGAAGTCATGCCTCTCGGTACACACAGAGTACAACTCCAAAGCATTGTCCTCCTCAGTTAGAAATGCCATCTTATTAACACATCCTTCAGCACACTTCATCATATTGTCTTGAGAAGACAATTGTATGGAAGGGGCAATTAGGACAGAGAAGCTGTGAGGTTGCCATTATTTTAGAATTTAATGACCACGCAATACGGAGCTAGATGTAGAAATGAGGGCTACAATACTACAATTATGCATAATCTGGCAGATCTTACCGCACCCCCCACACTCCTCTTCCTTTCGCATTGAATAAATTTACATGGAAATGCATCTCTGCCTAATTTATTCAGAAAAATTAGAATATACATTACAAATATTTCCATAGACGACATCAGCAACATGCGGTTATGAATTTAATGACTTATTTCTTTGTATTCATGCTTATGGATTAGGTCAGGAGCCCCCCCACCTCCCCAGGCAAGGTTTTTAAGGAAACAGATAAATAATTAAACACAGACGTATATATTGATATTTACATTCACCTTTCATTTCCGCCTGATGTGCCATTCATTCTATAGAAAAAGAAAGCTTTCAAGCCCATAACTCCAGAGACTGAGGAAGTGTGTGTGTGTCAGTGTGTGTGTGTGTGTGTGTGTGTTTTTTTATGCTGTAAAACCAAGTGTGTATGCCACTTGTAGTGGCAAGATGCATGACTCTGGACACAACCCAAAAGCAGGGATTATTGACATGGATGCTCCACCATTAATAAGCCTCTGTATCCTTTGTGTTCGGGGTTGCCATTGCTGCAGTTAACTATAACTTGTCAAGGCTGCTCCAGCCGCACAATGCGTACCTCGTGCATCTCCTGTCAGCAGGCATAATTCCTGGATGCTGGCACGCCGCTGATTTCTGCATAAGTGATGCGAGCCTTCTAGTAGAGTTAGGAGCACGAGTCTTTTGCCATTGAGAGATGTTCATCATTCTTGATCTGGCTCTGTCAAGACCTGGTGTTTTAGTGCCTCTCACGATTAGGCAGAATTGACAGGCCAAGAAGGCAGTGAATAGCAAAAATGTGAGGAACTGAGGGGGTGTGGTGTAGGCTGTAGGGTGAAGTGGAGTGTGGCCGCCATTTAATCTGCAATTTATCAGTTTAGGCGGCACCATGTAACATCAGGGAGATTACATTCCGAAGAGAAGGAGCTCTATCTCTCCTCCATCCCCTCCTCCTCCCCTATCTCCTCTCACATGCCTCCTAATGTCGTCTGATGGCAGAACGCGGAGGACAAAGAGGGAGGACTGTCTTTATTGTCACCATTATTGTTTCTGAAACCCTTAATTAATATATAGCACAGTGGACTCCTCTGTGAGAACGCAATGAGGAGCCAGTGACAGAGAGACGGAGCGTAAGAGGTTTGCTGCAGCGAGACAGGCTGCATGTTTTATAGAGGCACGTTTGCCATGAAGAAAAAGTTGGGCCAGACTTAATATGCACAAGAACACAAACTGCATGTGCATTCAAACACACACAAACACACACATACTGCCATTGATGTCTGCACATGACCTCTGACAACACTGATCACGTTGGGCCAATAAATGCTTAATTGCCATTTTTCCATCGGGCTGCTTTATTGATGTCATTTCAAAAGTGATTAATATGAACTGTTAACTAGCTGTTGCATTTAGCACTAAACAAATCTGAGCGGGTATGTTGAATTATATTGATTTCTTAGATTTTTCTAACATTATACATTGATATAAAATTAATTAAAAAATGTGTTGGAATACAGTGTCAGACTACAATGACATTATACTGTATGTATTTGCAAATGAAAGTCAGTGTGAAGAAACTAGTTGCAGAAAAAGAAAAAAAACGTGTTGTGAAGTGTTCTGGACTTGAAGATCAATGTATTAAAGCCCTCTTTTGGTAAATCAACAATTTTTTTTTTCATTTTTTTTATCATAGGCAGCATGAGAATGTAGGTGTTCATTTTTTTAATTATTTACACAAATATAAAAAGTCAAGTGAATCCAAAATATTTTCTCAACAGTTGAGCTCCCTGCACACTCTCCGTGGTGTTTTAAAGGGCCATTAACAGGGTCACTAACTCTTTTAATATACACTGGTAGAGAATACCAGCAGCACACTCAGTACTGCAGTTTTTTTTATCTCTCGTTCTGGGAGGGCAGAAACAGAAATATGAAGACGCTGGCTTACAGGAAGGAAACCCATGGCAGCCTGATATTAAAATGGTTCAGGAGTCAAGTAGAACAAGTCAAGTAGCTTGAGGGCAAACAAAAGAGAGAGAAAGAGGAGCGAGCGAACGGGTCATTCTTAAAAGCTAATGGGGCTGTCAATGGTCATATTGTAATATATTGAATATCATAAAATATGTTTGCTTCATGTGAAGACTGCACTATTAGTCACTGACTGCCCGTAATTTAAATTAGACTATTGACCAACAATGATAAAAAACAAAATAGGAATTAATTCAATTTGTATATTTCTATTTGAATAATGTTACTTAAACACAGAGTTTCAAATTGTAATATTATTGTTTCCAAAAGATGATTTCAGTTATTAGTTTCAATCAGATTATTGATATACCTCCTTAATTGTCTTTTACATCTTTTTCCACATCTCGGTAACCTTTCCGGAGTCTGTGGAGTGAAGTCTGTCCACCAGCTGCACAGATCAGTACTCAGCACTGCTGCAGCTTATAGTGAGATCCACCAGATGGACTGCAGCCTGAATATCAGGCCACGCAGAGCTCGAGTACAAAGCACATACAGAAAAGGCAGTCAACACTTGAGCAATAATATGCACTTCAACTTCCTATTAAAGTATGTATTTGTACATTTACAATCTAGTGTTTCAGGACACACACATTGGTGCAATTTATTGTTTCATGATCACCAATGAAGCAGCCTTTATTAAACATGCTTGTATCCCTAGGGTTATTTTCTAGACATTCCCAGGAGGAAGTATGAGCCGCTACACTTATCTGCACAGCCTCTCTCCAGCGACAGAGAGCTTGATCCATCCTGAAAGGGGGATTGAACTCTCACAAGATGAAGACGTGACATCTTCGGCTTACTTGATGTCAATGATAGGACAGCTCACTTGTAGATCGGGCATGTTGCCAGCCAGCTCTTCCTGGGTCCTGAATGCCGTCTCTGAACAGAGGCCAACGACACAGATGACATCCGGGGAAGCCCGTCACCTGTTGCTTAAGGACAGAATAATCAAAGGGGGTCATACCAGGACGCTGGCCTCGCAGTGTGTGCAGGGCTGATGTGTTCATCCAGTGCGTGTGTGTGTGTGTGTGTGCGTGTGTGTGCGTGTGTGGGTGTGCGTTTTCCTAGACTTGTCAGGGCAGCAGCCAGAGCTGAGCCCTGAAATCCACCCCAGTGACAGAGATGATCAGCATCAGCAGCAGATCTTCAGCCTAGATCATGTTCACAGTGAGGGCCATGCCAGGCAGAGACACTACTGCACTGTCCAGTTGTAAAAAAAAAAAAATGGTGTCTGCCAACACATTTCTGAACATTGATTTAGCAATGTTCAAATCAGCAAACATATAAGCAGCGTGAGCATTTCTCTAGGCAATTACAACAAAGGTCATTTTAATATAAACAAATTACAACTTTATTGATTTACATGCATCCAGGTAAAATACATGTTATTATTGCCCTTAAGGAATTTTTTTCCTTACGATCCCTCACTTGACACTTTCCTAACAATACTGCTTAATTGCAACTTCAATGAAACATGCATGCTCAATCACAGAGGGAGTTTACCGTCGAATTTATGGAAATGCACGAAAGAGGCCTGTGTTAGTTGTAGGGTACACCTGCACTTGTCAAGGTACTCAAGTATGCTGGGTAATTGGCTGTTGATTGCTGCCATTAACATGTGATGGCTAAGTGCATCTAATTCCTGTTCCATTTCCACGGTTCAATTTGATGTCACCACCCACTCTTTCTCTCACAGGTGATTAGCCGAGCCTGCGAAAATTGTTCTTTTTTTTTTTTAATGATATAAGCACAATATAAAGAAGGAACGGCAGCCTCACAAGCACCATTGTAATTGACACCTTTGCCTAGATGATATCCTTTGTGGTGAGCAGTAAAGGCAAGAATAGGGAATGTCATTTATCCCTGTGTCTGCTATTTTAGACCAAACCTCATTGGTTTAATGCCAGAATAAAACATTAAAAATTAAAAAAAAAAAAAAGGCAAAAGGATGCATTAATCCACATAACTGTGCTTTGGAATGATGCTATAGCTGATTGTTAGTGTCTTAGTATTACTGTAGGGCTATTTCCATGGTTTAATATTGACTCTCTATAGCAACCTTCTAATGAACCGGAGCTGTTCTGTTATTTGTTACGAGACACAAATCTCCTTTTCAACCCTTTGTTTTAGGCAGAAATGATTACAGAGAATGGTGCTCACTTTTACTATTTGCATTGATATCATATTTACAGTATCACCACTTCAGGGCACAGAGACTCGAGATCCCTTTGAGTTTTAATCTCCTCGTCTGCCTGCATCCTCGCGGCTATTTCATTTAAGTTTTAATATGTGTATTTGACATTTTGTTCATTAGACACCCCCCCCCCACCCCCCACCATCACCACCACCACCACCACCACTTAATTTAATTGACGTGCTGCTGCCTTGTGTTGTTTGTATTGTCTTTTGTGAAGATTTCCCGTCACTGTCCGCAGATTAGTCCATTAAGATATATAAACATATGGACATGGTACTCTGCAGTATACATATATATGTGTGTGCACGTGAGGGGTGGAAAGAGGGCGCGCGCGTGGTGTGTGTGTGGTTTTTCGCAGACACTTTTCTCTACATGGAAAATGCCACGAGCAACTTTGCACAACAGGCATTAGATAAGAGTTAAAAAGTATAAGCCTTTATTATTATTGTTAGTATTATTATTATTACCTGTTAATTTGGGCTTTAAGTGTGTTGTATGTCCGTCCTACTACTACTCCCAATACTTATAGTAATACTAATAATTCTAATACTAATGTTAATACCAATACCAACAATAAAACTATATTCTACATTAATAATCTTAAATTTGTCGAATATCCATAATAAACAAAACAGATCCAGTTCCAGACAGCAGGTCCCACCGGTTTTAAAATGTCAAGCCGTCGTGCCCTGTGGCGTTCTTTGTCTGAGCCGCTCTCAGATCAGCTCTGCAGACCGTCGTCGGGAATGGTGCGTCTGCCATCTGCCGGACACCGAGGGTAAAACATCCACTTGTGCTGTGGACAGCATACAGTAGTGACGGGAGATAGCAATGCTGATGCTGTTTGTTGTGCCTCCTGCAGCCGCATGGTAACGGTCTAAGGTGGTTAATATGAATGTAAACAGCCTTAAGGTTAATAGATCACTGTAATATTTTGTTCTCTATTGGGAATTATTGTATTTTGTGGTATCTAATAGCACACCTTCAGTCATCTTTTTGTACTTACTATACAACAATTCTATCTATTATCTTAAGGCACCTGTACTTTCCAGATTTTACTAATTATTTTTCAGCCCAGTCATGTCTGATAATTTTACTGTTAAATCCACAAGCTCTAATGATTGCTTTTCAAATTTTCAGCATGGTTTTAACCTGTATTCCTACACACAGTTCAACAGGAAGCCAATGTCAGAGGAATTTGTGTGATATCATGAGATCATTCCCTGTTTGTGAGGAGGTGGAGGTTAGAGTTGGTGGGGGGCGGCTCTCCTCCACTGTTCACCTACAGTCAGGAGGTACCAGACCAACAGTGTGAAGTCATGCACGAGCCCCGCTGGACTGATCATCTGTTACTTCACAGCCATCTGGGTGAGACCTCAGGCCTGTTCATATCTTCAAGCAACAGAATGACATCAATATAAAAGTCAGATGAACAAACCCCTGCTTCTTCAACACTTGATCCATCTGCCATCACCTGTAAAACAAACACCACTGCACTGAGACCTTGTATAAGCTGAAGGAAAAAGTGCACCTCGTGTGAGTCTCATGTTGCCTCTATTTCACTGCAAAAGCAGGTACTAATAATACAGTAATAATACAGTATGTGGCGCAGTTCAATACAAAATAAAACCAAGCCTCCTTGTATCTCACATTAGCTAAGTGCCACATAGTCAAAAGATCCAATCTCCAAATCTGGCCTATCTAGCCATTGGCTTATGCAACTAATTAACTTCACACACCAAAATTTGAATTTAAATTAACGATTGCGAGATATCATCAGGGGACACAAAGCACCCCACGAAGAAGTTTATGATGAAAAAAAGATGAGTATTAGAGAAGGCAATCGGTGAAGTAAGGAGGGCTTTTAAATGAGGGGATATCTCCAATTACAATCCACCGTACACTTGTCAGCAGTAATGAAATGTTTGCTGAGAGGTTGCTATTTGTGGCTGCTAGATTGGATGATGCTGCTCCACTGCCCCCACTAACAATTATATCCCATGCATAAATTTCCCCACCATCTCTTGTATTGTGCGAACTGTCGGCCACATATACCTACAACTGTCCAAGAAGCCACAGAATAATGAAACTCTATTTTGCGTGTACAGCAGGTATGACGTTCCACTCCTGCAGGGGAAAAGCGTGATGCATCTCAAGAGGCACAGAGGAAGAATAAAAAAGGAAAAAACTTCTGCTTCTTTTATTGTTGTTAAAGAATTACATAATGCATTAATCACAGTAAAGACAAACCGGTTTTCCCAGCATGTCATAATTGTGCAAGCTTACAATTAAATGTAAAATTAGATGTAAGATGTAAAACTTTGTTGTTGTTTTTTTTTCTGCTCAGCCGTCAACTCAATTGTACAGGGAGCAGAGCAGTAAAGCTTTGAAGAACAGACCAACTCTTTAGTCTGCTTACGTGACACTGCTGCCCAGTGCATTGCATACAATCAGAGCTAGAAGTTACAGATGCGTTTCACACAGTCACGCATATTTTCGTGTAAATAATTTGCTGTTTTGATCAGTACTTCACTGGGGTCATTCGTAGCTGCTGTGGCCACCTATATGAGGAAACCCTGAAACATAAGCCAGGTCCAAATAATTTCATCAGATTTGTGCAGTATGTATTTCCAATTAAAGTGACATCACATAAACTTAATTAGTATAGATGCAACCTGCAACTTGATTTTCCAGTGCATGGTTTTCTCATCAAATTGATTACGCAGGCTCTGCGAGGAAGTGTCCTGCACATACGAATCTTGTGCTCGTGCTACTGTCGAAGGATATAAAAATGCATTTGCTCATAAACGTGGATGTTCATCAGCTCGAGAGAGTAACAGTCAGGTGCTTAACTTTGCTACTCAAATATTATTTTAATCACAATATGTTTAACGTTATGACTGCAAAGGCCAAAAGTAATGACATTTCAAAAATGCACTGCTCCCTGTCCAGGAAAAGACATCTGTTCTGTGCAAAATAAATTGAGTTCTGATATGCAAGTATCACGACACAAAGAGAAGCTTTGCATCCTCTTGCAGGTTCAATTACTGGCCTGTGGCAGATACTAATCATATTCTACTGTTTATCATGATTGAGAATGTACAGACCATTCAATGACTTCATGCAAGAGGAGGCAGAGGGTCAACCAATCACACAGTCATCTCACACACGCTCACTAGACAAAAAAAAAAAAAAGAAGAAGAAAGAAAACACACTCATGTACTACACCAACCACTTTAGCATAAACTGCAAGTCAGTAACAAGTCAATAGTGTTGATTATTTGCTCTTCTATCCTACTGTGTATTTTGCTGTCAGGTCATTTACCATGAAAAGAAATGGATTATAGAAAACTATAATACACGTGGCACATCTGTGCGCAAAAACGAACCAGAGGATTTCAAGAGAAAAGGAGCTTTCAGTCATCTCTGGATAATTAAAGACATGCTTGTAATATAATTGGAAAGATACAATGACACTGGGATATCACAGCACGCCAAATTGGGGAGGGGGATATAAGTGCACATAAACACGAGTCCCTTACTTGAACTTATGAGGAGGTAGAGCTAATATCCAATAGATCACTAGTTTGCCCATGCGGACACATGTGGCATCTCAGGTATAAGATTAGAAACTAAAACGTCTTTGTTCGCTAACAAAGGCTTGTATTAATGTGATGCGACCACAACAAGCATCACAGCAGGTCAATATCCAACTTTTCCTCCCTTCCCCTAACTCTTTTGCTAATTTTTTTTTTTTTCTAACCAGTGCAAAAATGATCCAGTACTCTGTTGTCAACCAATGCAGGACAGTTAACTGTATTACAGACTGATATCATCAATATGGTCAACTCATTGGTTTCAACTCTGAGGTAGGATCGACAACAATACCGAAGGGGATACTTGTTCAAACTCTAGCGTATTAAAGGGACTGAGCCACGACAATCAGAGATGTGGTGATGCTCATGTTCCTGCAGCGAGGGCTGGACAAAAGTTTCTCAGTGAAACGTGGTTGGCCCACTGAAGTGTGTGTGTGTGTGTGTGTGTGTGTGTGAGGGGGGATAAAGCCTATTCTGGGTTAAAAAGAAAAAAGAAAGAAAACTCAAAAATAACTACCTGTACAGAGCGCCCCCACATCAAAGGCACTATTTTCAATATTTCCATAAATGCCACCACTGCTCTGAGCATGAACTGACCCTGTATCATAATCGCCCACATTCCCCACCTGAGGCCTCTTCATTGCTAAGGTGCCTTCCTAACTCAAGCTTTTCTCACTTCAGACATCTTGAAAGGGCATGATATGCATTTTCATTTCTTTTAAAATTAGATAAACAAAGCATTAAATAGAATTACAGAAATAAATACATTTTATTTCATATAAATACGTGGGCCCTTATGTCCAAATTACCACTGACACGTGTTTTTGGGAATAAGATGAAGTAAACAATTGATGAAATAAGCTGCCCTACTGTTTGATACCTCATGAGTAGTATAGTTATTGTGAATTGATTACAGTGTTTATGAGTCACTAAATCCCATCAGTAACTATCACGCACTGTAAATCCCCACGTAACAATGCATTTAATGAACATTATATTGTAATTTAAGTGGAAGCCCTTCCCTCTCACTCAGGGGGGGAAAAAAAATAAGATCAGTGATCACATCGAGCAAGTCTGGTCCCTTTATATAGGATTATCTTTTATGTTGATTTAATGTCATATTGGTAACTGTTGTGTATATAAAATTCCTAATACAGACCCCAAAAGTGAAACATGACTGAAGAGACAAAGATATAAGGAAAAATCCAAATCAGGTTCAAAGTTAACATCTTGCCAATTTTTCCCCAAGGCCGTTTTTTCACCACGGCTAAAACCTGGATTTGTCCACATACATACAGTAATATATATTTTGTAATCTTTCAACGTCTCTGGCTATGTACAAGCTATACAAATAAAGAGCAGGCTGAGGGCCAGGTTTTATAAGCTGTGCAGAGGGAGCAGTTGGTTGGGAAGTCTCCCAGTCTCCCGGCTCCTTCCCCCGCAGTCTGCCCATACAGGTGGCTGTTCTGCTTCACTTGCGATCGTCGATGGTCTTAATGAATTCCACCGCCGCGGTGAACTGCATCCACCAATAGCACTCCTCCCCACTCAGCCGGCTGGCGTAGAAATTATTGATGTACTGAACGGTGGACAGCAGGCAGGGCGGGTTTGCCTGGAGGGGAGGAGATGTGGGGATGGGCCCACATTAACCGCTGAACGAACCTCACGCAACGCCGTACAGATTATAATCATAAATATGGAAATATGTAAAATATATCCACACAGGTTAGCAGAAAGCAGTCTTTATGGTGCACTGCAATTACAGTCGCTTTGTGAAAGCATTTCCTGATCTGAACTCAATAGGTGATCTGAAGAGTTTGCGTAATACGGCTATGGAGTAGCGAGTCTATTTTGAAGTAAAAACAGACTTACCCTTATGAGGACAAAGACAAGCACAGGGACAAAGTCATCTGCTCCAGGGACGGAGTCTTCATTGGCCAGGCTGAGAAGGTTCATGATGGTGGAACACATGCGCAGTATACACTGGACTTTGTCTCGTGGCGTCTTGTATGCATTGATGGTTCTGATCTCGGACTGTGCAGACGGCCAGGGAGCTTCCTTCAAGTAAACCTGCAGAAAAGTTAAAACACTTCTTGAAGTTCCTGTGTACCAACAAGTGTCCCCCAGCATATCTCCTCCAATGTGTGGACATGAAAATGTCACCAAGAAAATACCTCTGGGATTTGAAGAGCTTTATGAGTGGCTGTCACAACTTTTGAGAGCCGCTGAATGTGTTCATGGAAAAGCCTGTGTGAGACAAAACAACTCAGTATATGACAACAGATAGAGTACACACACACTGTCCAACCCACCAGTGCAGCTGTTCTGATAATATACCAACCCCAAATATCTAGCAGCTGAAATTAGAGGACAATTTCTCCTGCCATATAAAGACACAGAGCAACTACATCATCACACATCATAGCATCACAGCATTTTCTGAATGTAGGACATTTATATTACTTCCATACAAAGACCTGTACTGAACTGTAGTGGTAAAACTCAACTCCTACCTCCATGTTGTTACTCAGTAAAATGCAACTGACCTAAATTATTTTTGCTAAAACAATTTGGCATTTCATTGAGCTGAATTGTGAAGTTGTCACATTCTGAAGGGAATTTTTACACCAAAACAAAAGCACTTTCATGAATTTGTATAAATGTCAAGATACATGAGAACATATTCTCGGACTTAGACACAAGACAGCATGTGTGTGAGTGAGACCTCAGACCACCATTAGCTGCTTCATAATTCACATTTATGCAGCTAAGTACTTTTGTCCACCCTGCTGAAGTCAACAAACACTCCCAATTAAAAAAAAAAACTTTGATTTTTCATCACTACTGTACAGTATCAAAGTCTATTTACTGCTATAACATTAATGACATGGCACTGCTCTGCTGTCTCCACAGTCTTTCAAACATATAAATAAATCTAAATCTAAATATAGTAAATCTAAGACTTCAGAAGCTCTCTGTTTTTTGCTGTAGGCATCCCAGCTACTCACTGGTCTCTGAGACTATCTCCATCTAGGTTAGGGTAGAAGGCCAGTTTGAAGATGCGGTTCATAACGCTGCGCTCGATAGCCATCTGGGCATCCTGCAGCTGGTCCTCACTTGCATACTGCCAAATGGCATCACGGGCCATAGCACCGTACAAGTAGCGCAGAAAATCCTCCACTGCTGCTGTCTTGTCATCCGCCGCTGTGCACCCCTGGAACGCTGGATGGAGGGGGGGCAGAAAAACAACACAATTAACACCAGCACAGGATATGAGCTGTAACCTTGTTTGCTGATTGTTTTTAAGTGGATAAGTTGAGCTTGGAAGTGACATTGTGTATAACCACATCATAGAACTTTAATGTCTAATATTATAAAAGGGGAACATCTTTACATCATTTAATGTATAGCTGCCAAAGCATATTTGCTTCTTTTGTTTGTGGAGGAATAACAGCAAAAGTATAATAAATCATGTATAATATGCAAAAAATGGCAGACAATAGGATGGAAGATAGGGACGATTGTACTTTGGAGAGTAGCAGCAAAGACCAGCTGAAGGACAAATAAATCCATAAGCTCAGCAAGTAGGGCTTAGGTACAAGAAGAATGAAAATGCTGACATACCCTTAATAAAGTCAAGCATCTTGGATTCCATGTGTTCAAGGAGGAGCCGAACACAGACAGTGGTGAAGTAGCGGTTCGCCACCTCCTTGTCTCTCAGCACCCTCTGGAGGAGCCTTTCCAGATGGGCTTGAGAGGTCTGCAGGCCCTGACGACACCTAGTTAGATAAGCTATGTATGGTGCCCGCTTTCTAAAGGAAACACACACACAAAAATTGCATTTTATTATTTATTATTCTCTGTAGCTGCCTAAAACAACATTAAGCACTGGACAAACAAAAAATAACGAAATGAAAGACCCATGGGGTACTTTAAGTGAGCTTTCCTCGTCTCTCCAGGCCTCCAGATTTACCTGTAATCCTCCGCAATGGCAGCCAGCAGCTTCCTGCAGGTGCGTGCATCGAAGCGGCTGACACAGCGCGTGGTCTCCTGGATCTGGGCCATCTGGTTCTTATCCTGGAGGTTGATGGCCTCTGCGAGCTGGACCTTCAGGAAGCAGACGATCTCATTGTCTAAGACAGAGGACGACAGGGAGACAGCATTAGACGACACTGCTCGCAGCTCACAAAGGAACGCCTGGCTGCTGTAATATGATCAAACTGGCGCCTCCACATGACAAACTGACTGATGTGCACAAAGAAGGAGTCTTCTGGTTTTAGTGTTAACCATTTCACAGGAATGCTGTTTGATTCTGCCTGCTGTGGCCTTGCTCCAGGATGTGAAGGTGGTACCCTGCAGAATTTCTGCAAGGAAAGCTTAAGAGCTCTGTCTTCATTTTGTGCAGCATCAGAAAAATGTTGGGCCAGTGTCAAGATACTTAGTTACACCAGTATTTTTAATATGTATGATGGTTTAATAATGCGATTATTAAATTATTTCACTGACACCATATGGGAATTCTCTTTTAACAGCCGCTACTCTTTCAACCTTGCCATAAACCTTGAAAGGTGAGTCAGGAGGTGAAGGTGGTACAGATTTGGTGTGTTGCTTAAGGACACTTTCAGCTGGTTGGATGCTTGCCAGCACTAAGGGCTTGTACCCTGCTCCCTGTGGAGATATGTGACAAAGATACCTAAACTAAAATATAAGACCGAGTTTTACAATAGCTCCAAATTAATATACAGCACAGAGAAAGTGGAGCAGGCTACTGTCAATTCAAGTACTAAGATGTGTCATAGATGCACAAGGACTCCAACCTTCAGGATCCATGTGGTCAGGCAGCCCATTTCGTGTGGTTGCAGGGGTCATAATGGGCAGAGCCACCGAGTCTGCAGAGCACAACGCCAACCTCAACTTCTTCTTTGCATCACTGGAAGAAAATAAACCAAAACAATGTATATTCTCATTAACAGCAATGGTTAAGCAATCTGCTAAGAAAACTAGAAAGCCTTGAGTAATTGTTAAGTGATTTTTGTGGTTTCCTGCCGAACTGTGAAAGTCTGACCTGAAAGAGAACTTGGAGTCATGCTGCTGTGCCGTCTGGCTGGCTGAGTCTGGGAGGTCATCTGTGGAAATGTTTTGCAGAGTATCTTCTCTTGGAGAGTCATGGACATTGTCTTCAACACAAATATCTGTGAAAATACACAAAAAAACAAAATGAAAATCATTAACCTTGTCTATGGCAAGTGTATTTGATATGTGTATGTGCCAGTTTTGGGGTTTTTTTTTTGGTTTTGTTTTTGTTTTGGGTTTTTTTTACTGACCTCCTGTACCATCATAGGAGGCTCCAGCTGTGGCTCCATCACTCGGGCTGGGCCTCTTGATGTTCCTGTACTTGTCCAGGATGTCTTCAGCTGCCTGTGCTTGTGTGCTCTGTCTGGGCAATTGGTCATCTGACAAACCCACCAAACAAACGGGTTGCATTAAAATTAAACCCACCATGGTGGATTAGTTTCCAATCAGGAGTGCAATAAAAGTAAACCGGGACTGACCTTGTGGGATACGCTCCTGGGCAATGTCATCTTTCTCTTGTTTGTCCCTTTTCCTAAACGCTGCTATTGGAGCTGTGGAGGAGACATGTGATGATTGATTTGGGCGGAGTGACACCACTCTCACTATCACTGGATGACAGGCTGATCATGAGTCAGCTGTTGATAGCCATTTTAAATCTTTGGTATTTTTTCATGTTTTTTTTTTTTTTTGAGCGAAAAATCTCATTGTGGGATGTATGACTTAATACAGGACCAAAAAAGTCTATTTGTACAACTTAAAAAAAAAAAAAAGCAAAAGAATACTGAAATGGTGAATTAAACCAGAATATCACAAACGTCCACAGTTACTCATAAGAAGTTCAGTCTATATAGATGAAATTAATCCCACTGATGCTTATCCTGTTAACACAAAGTGCAAACAGGACAAACAAGGGAGACAGAGAGTCTACAATTTGGTGACACACACAGGAAAAACTTGGTGGAGTATCTACATTGATATTCTGTGTTCTCCACAGAGTGAGATACTGTAGCAAAACAAAAGGAAAAAGGAAAGAAGGGTGATAAAACGGATGCATGGATGAGGAGTGTGGGCATGTACACCATGTCACATCACAGCTCTACAGCTCTAAGGTGACATCTACAAAGCATCATGGGCGCGCAGCCGCTGGCTCCAGCAGTAAAGCTAGCTCAATGACGACAGCACGGAAGCGTTACCTGGGACATCACTCTCAGCCCTCCAATACAGCACTGTGAGGAACACAACAGACAGGGTTGGCCTTTCACACACAGGCTGCCGCTCTGCGGGACAACTGACTGTGCGTCACCATGCAGAGCAACAGGACAAACACAATGGACTCTACAAAGGTTTGGCAGGAGTCTGGTGGCTTTGGGCTTCAAGGCTCTCTCTACGTTACCATGTGCACGGTGTCCTCCATTTTATGAATATCAATTTAATGTTTACTTAAGAAACATCATTATCTCAAAGAGTAATAAGCAGTCATTCCGTGTGGGCACAGCTCATTATTTCCCAGACAGATGTATGAGAGATGGCTGTAGAGTAGAACTGCAACAAGAGATGTGTCATCTATCAGTGCTGATGACAGAGAGGTCTATCTAATGACCATTAGCCGCTGGCTGACAGCACTGCTGGGAGGGCTACAGCCATACAATCTACACAGCTAAAGCTCCTCTGATGACTGATTAGCTTTGAAAAGTCTATATAAATCTGCAGCCAGTGAGACGTGAGAGAAAAAGGACTGGACACGTCTCTGGAGTAACTTCAAACAACAAGAAACATCATTTTCCAACTGGAACATCAGCAATGGAGTGGACAACATGGATCATCATTCTCTTTCTCACATTATAAATTGGTTTTCGCTCTGCTCTTTATAGTGTGCTATTTCCTGTCAGTTGTGATTAAGAGAACTCTGCCCCCCCCAAACAAAAAAAAAATAAAGGAGCGCTGCAATCAAACAGATTAATTTTAAATGTACACCAGTTCATCTTTCAGTTTAGAGGAGGCGACATGTTTAAAATGACCAAGTGGCCTGGTTCCTTACCTTTGGGAATGGCTGACACGAAACGTTTCTTCCACCATGGTCTGTTGCGATCAGACTTCTCATCGTCACTGTCTTTCCTGTCCTCAGCCTTTGAATGGAAATGAACACGTCATCTTTAGGCATTAACGGGTAGTTTTATTTAATAAAACAGCAGAAAATGGCTACAAAAGAAACCAATTATTTACTTATTTACTTAAGCTGTTTGTAAGCAGTATACCGAGCGCACTACTGCGGCTGGTTACCTCTCCTTTCAGTGAGTCCTTGCTGGGGGATGAGGAGGGTCCCAAGGCAAAGGCCCCAGAAGGGTCACGCTCTTCAACTGCTACCCGCCGGTTAAGGCCGGGGTCACTTGTGGGCCGGCGGCCTGGGCACACGATGTCAGAGCTGCGGCTGCGGACCAGCCTGTCAGGGAAGGAGTGCCGTTGCTTGGTGTGCTCCAGCTCAGCCTGGGCCAGGCAGTGGGGCGTGAAGAGAGAGTGGCGCGTCTCTTGCCCCAGGGCACTGGCTTCAGGGATGGGAGGGTCAGGCGGAGGGTGAGTGGGCCTGGCGTAGTGCACTTTGGGCCTCACTATTGTTCCAGTGGAGGAGCCTGAGGTTACAAAAGACATAAACAAAGACAAAATAAAAGTAAATGCAATAAACTATACTGAATGAATTTAGGCAATATTTAAATATCACTGTGCACTTTCAGTAGTTGTCATTTTCTTTAATATTCTAAGGGTCACTGCACACACTTTACTAAGGCTGAGTGAATAGTAGATACTTGTATTTAACTGCTTTTACAACTATATTAACTATATTAATGAAATTCTACCGGTACACTTATCAAGAGATAGTGACGGTCTGTGTCAACATCTCACCTAATACAACTAGAATTACCGCCTTGAGGTTGTATGCTTCTGCCAACCAGTCAAGTTGCAGTTTAAATCCATGTCTGTCCAGAATCACATAATATATGTAGTGAATAGAAGATACAAATTATAAAATGTGGATGCTTCACACACGTCTTCAACCCAGCAGCACAGAGGATCGATACAATCACCCCAGAGCAGTGTCACCAATTCAGAATCTGACCAAACATGAAATATGGTCACAATCTCTTTGCGATGAAGTTACAGTGAAGTCGACCTTTGACCTTTTGAATATAAAATGTCATCTCTTCATCATTTTATCCTTTTTGACATCTAATAGGATACACAAATTACAACATAATTTGTGTATGTTTGTGTATGTGTAATTCTTGAGTTATGTCTAAAAACGTGTTTGAGAGGTCACAGTGACCTTGACCTTTGCCACACAATTCTAATTAGTTCATCCCTGAACATCACTGAATCAAAATTTCTAATAACATTTCAAGAAACTCTCTCAAGGCGTTCTTGAGATGTCACGTTCACAAGAATGGGACAGACAGACAATCACAAAACATAATGCCTCTGGCCACGGCTGTCGCTGACGCGGACGCGTAATAAAACAAGTAGGGGGGAAAAGAGAAAAAAAAAAAAAACGCCTCGAAAGTGGGGGAGAACACTAAAGAAAGATGTTAGTGGGAGATGAGCCCTAGGTGTAGGTAGGCCACCTGTTCCAAGGGTAGACTCTCTCTCCTGAAAAGCTTCCAATGGCAGACTTGTGCCATGAGCACAGTGGGACAAGGGGACAGTGCCAAAGAGCCTGGGGTGAGGTCTCTCAACCTGTCATCCCTTCACCTTGCCACAGACACACAGCAACTACCATTCCTCTCTCAAATGCACAGAAGCAGGAACAAAGACTGCTAAGAATAATCTGGGATACTAAACGAGCCAAATGATGTGACATTTCACTTGCACTTACACGCTTAGGTAAGTAAGGCTTGTGTGAGGGGCACATGGAGTCTTTTGGTTAATTTCGCAGAGCTCAAGCTGTTCTGTGTGTCCACAAAATTAGGGTAGGGATTTAATGATACTCATTTTTAGCTCTGATTGGTTGTAGGGCATTCTGGGAGTGCAAATTACCTTCACCAGAGGAGAGGGGATCGAACATGGCCAGCAAGGAATCGGCCTGTGAGGGTGGAGATGTCAGATGGTGTGCTCCTGTAAAAACACAAGAGGATATGAGACTATTAACAGCGTTCACTAAATCAACCGCTAATATGCAAACGCATATTGTTGCTAGTTTAAAAAATAGTTTATAACGTTAAGATAAAATGATAATAGCCTGGCCTGCAAAGTTTGATTCCACAGTTAACTCTCCAGTACAACTTTAAACAACAATTATAAGCGCAGTGAGTAAAACAGTGATTTAGCTTGGTGGGAGGTATGGAAGTGACAGGGACTGATAGATCTGGCTGAGGTTGTTAGATAGATACCAGACTGATGGCTTAGCTAGCATAGCAGGGATGTGACACTCTCCTACCGTGGCCTGACTCCTCCCCATCTGGACTGGTCACTGAGTCCTTCCCTCCAAAGTCTGAGCTGCACTCTGACCGCAGGTCCTCGATCTTGTTGGGGATGTCCTCTGAGGTTGCACTGATACCTGCAGCATAGGAAAAAAAAACAAGCCAAAAACAGTTGTGTTGACATTCAGGATGAAAGCAACTAAGTATCACCTTTACAGTGAGATGTTTCAGCAGTCAGGAAAGAGAAACCGTACGTTCACCGTTTCTCTGACAAAAGAGGATAGTTTTTTCTTTGCACTCTGCTGTATGGTCTCTCTCAGATGGGAACACAGCAGGAACTCTAAATTGGTAGCATAAGCTCCCATGGGTTTGGGGAAAGACACAGATAAGAGTGATCATCAGACAAAGACTATCCATCGGCCAGACCCCACGGGACATTTTCCTGTGAGCTGAGCCAGGAACGTCACCGCTGGCTTCTTAATCTAGCATACTACTTCATGCGTGTCAACATAGCATGTCCACCTGAGCCCACGGAAAAGACAACCAGCATTAACCTCTGTGTCATACAAAAAAATTCCCACTGACCCCTGGTTAACAACCCCCCCAGTAACACAACTGCTCTATACACAAACAAGGAGAGTGAGAAACAGGCTGTTTTAGTCCATTTATTTCACCTGAATTTAATAATGCGGGTCAGTAAATGAGTTTTCACCTTTTAGAAGACAACAAAGAGTACAGAGACAAAAACAGAAGTAGAGGTGACTGTTTCAGAAAGAACACATAAGTAGACAAAGCAGTAGTTAGAGAGGGGAGAGATGGAGTGGTTAGATTTATACCTGAGACAACACTGAGGCCTGGTGTGCTGGGTCTTGAGCTGACCTCTCTGACCTCTGTGTCGTCTGATGTGCTGCCGACACCTGAGCAGCTCTCCAGCTCCTGCAGGCGCTCCTCCTGCTTCAGGTCTGGGGCCTCTGCAAACAAGCCCAAAAGGAAAGAAAATATGTATAAAAAAACTCTCTCTTTTAGAAAAAAAAGCACTTCTGAGACAAGACTGTGTACTCTTCTCACTTGAACTGTGGATAAAGCACCATTTGAAAGAAGCTCATAACCCACTTTACTTGTGGCAGACAGATGATGGCCATTCTCCCCTCCTCTGTTACGATTGTTGGGAAACCAAGTGCACACATATGCATGAAATCAAACAAAGCATACATTATCATGTCTTAAAACTGCCAAACCAAACCATAAACCTAGTACGGCCAATTCTTTGGCTACCCAATGGAGCTGTTGGGTCGAACCCAGAGACTCCATACTAACAGCAGTACTCATTTGCATGCTCGTTAGTAATAATGTGTTGGTGAAGTGCTCTTCAGAGTGTAGTTTTCTGCTGCGTAGCCATGAAACAAGCGCTCTACTCGAAGCAAGCCTCCGATCACGCTATTACCGAGCAGAACAGGGGCAGCAAACGGAACAAAAAGCAATCAAGACACTCATGCATGTCATTTCTGCACTGCACATATTGAAATGGTGTACTACTTCAATTAACATAAGGCCCATGCTTTTCAAAGAAACACTTAACGCTGTTAATAAAGGACTCTACTGATTTTCACAAAACACTGGTTTTCAAAAGGGGGAGTTAAGCACGTAATCTCTCATTAATAAAAGGTTTGGACTGAATGCTCATTTTGCAAGAACGGACAAAGAAAGTACAATCTGTGCTTTTTTTTTTTTTGAGACTGTACTTGCATTCACACTGACACAGTGACGCAAGTGATGCCGAGAGTGATTTCTGTAATGAAACAAAATGCACACGAGTCTCCGATCAATGCAATATTAAGTGTAGCCAAATAAAAAACCTACACCATGTAAAGTGACTGAGGACAGCTGCTCTCCTCGTGATTCCCTCCCCACTGCTGCACCACAGGTGCAAACACACCTGGTGGTCCCTCTAAGGAAACCCTGAGCTGCCTTTTACTGGCACAGGCAGATCTGTCCTGAAAGACAGGCAAGTGCACACAAATATGATGACAGATGTATGCACACATTTTTGGTATGGATTGCAGTGCAACCACACCTGGTGTCCCAACCCCCACTATACTGAACAAACATAAATATGCATGCATGCATGCATACACACGTGCATGCAAATACACATCTGAGACTGTCATGGAGATGAAGTCCAAGAATCAAGACAATAAACGAAGCAAAAGAACAGTCAAAAGCTGTCTACAGCAGCAAAATAAACCTGGCTCCCCACCTGAGTCGCTGGGCAGGACCTCCACGCTCCAGGCCTCGCTTGTGGTCTCTGAGATGGTGGAGCCATAGGGGTCCAGCAGCACTGAACCCGAGCCAGGAAGACACAGCAGGCTGCCGAGCATGTTCTCCGCAGCTGCCCCTGAGAAGAGAGAGAGACAGACAAAGGGTTAACCTCTTTCAGCAGCATCCTGCGCCTTTTTTCATCTGGAAAAGTATCAGACCAGCAAGAACTCATCTCTATAGCAGCAAGGTCATCTTGAAGGCACCTTTTAGTCCTTTACCCAGCCTCTACAGTATGTGTTGTTAAGGCACTGATGTTGATTCATTTTCTGTAATTAGTTCTAATAAATTATTCAGATTTTAAATATGAGCAATGTGTGAACTTGAGAATGCCTGAATGCGCTGAAGAAAAGATGCCTTTGGTAAAAGGCTGGAATTTTTGAGTTACATGTATGTTCATATTTAATGCTCTGTTCCATTTGCAGGGCTGCAACGAATGATTATTTTCATTATCAACTAATTTTACAATTGTTTTTTCATCATCTAATTATAGATGATGTTCATAAAATGATAAAAAAAAAACCAGTTTACATTTTCAAATTTCTGGTTTTATCTGACTAACAAATCAAAACCCAAAGATCTTCTATTTACAGTGAATAAAAACATAAAAAGTACCAAATGACCACAACATTTATCACATTAGAAGCTGAAACAGCAAATGTTTGGCATTTTTGCTTGATGAATGACTGAAACGACTAATTAATAATTACATTTTTTTTGATCAACCAAACAAGTAATTGTTTTAGCACTATACGGTTCTTGATATATTCATTTCATGTGTTTCATCTTAATTAAACATAAAAGTGTTCCATCAATTTCAGACCTTCAGGTCTGACTTTCAAACAACTCTGTGAAAAGGTCTGACATAGGCAAAAATACATAATAGTGTCTCTCTGTTGTGTGGATGGGGTTTCAGAGACAGTGAACTTTGCATACAGCAATGCAGAGAGTTGGAGGTCACATGCATTTCATGCTGGGACCCACAGGCACATATACCACTGTGCCAAAGGTCAGAGGTTAATGGTAATATCTCACCCTGCCCTGTCCTCCGGGGCCATGACTTTGATCTGTTGATTAAACCTAACATTACTCACAACCAAATTACCGCTTTGTTCACCCTCCCACAAAGTCCTTAGCACAGTGTTCCTCTATCTCCATTTGGGAAGTTGTGGCTTAACAAGGTGGAAGAATGTGGAGGAGGGGGAAAAGAGCTAGCAGGTGTGAGTGGGAGTCAGTGGCCAAGGCTCAGGACCAAAAAAAAAAAAATCGACCTGTGGCAGCCGCACCCCCTGGTACGTCATGCTTCCACTTCATGGCACACACATGCCATGAGCACACACTCATGCCAGCACCCAGGCAACAGTGTGCACTGATGTTGGCTGGGGCAGGGTTCTCATTGGCGGTGGGTGAGCTCTATCCCGCTGTCCGTGTTTACAGTCTTCAAGGTAGGGGCGCAGAGTACTTGTCTTTCAGGTGGATGATTAAATGAGTGGCACAACAAGAAGTGAAACAATTAGAATTTCTGCCTCATTATCATGGTAATCTTATCAGTGGGATAATGAGGTATTAATGGATATTTAATGTGCATCTCATAACCCAATCCCTTGGAGAAAACACATAAGGAAATCGCTGTAAATTCACTTAATGATGGAAAAGTCCCCCAACGCCATATTCCGAAGAATGAAAAATGGTGGATGCAAATGAGAAGGAACCAAGGTCAATAAGACTGCAGGGACTGAGTGAATGTCAGAGAGAGAGAGAGAGAGAGAGAGAGAGAGAGAGAGAGAGAGAGAGAGAGAGAGAGAGAGAGAGAGAGAGAGAG
>JBBMJY010000024.1:18264141-18316463 GCA_037833715.1 Toxotes lorentzi | reverse complement strand
GGGGGGATGGGAGAGAGAGAGAGAGAGAGAGAGAGAGAGAGAGAGAGAGAGAGAGAGAGAGAGAGAGAGAGAGAGAGTGAAGGAGAGAGCGAGATGGGCAGGAAAGACTGTGAAGAAAAACACTGAGGCAGAAGAGACAGGGAGATGGGAGTCAGACTCAGTTGTACTCTCTACAGTCGGTTTCATATGAGATAAACCTGTTTTGTTTCGTTTTTTTCAACCTGTGTCTTACATAGTTTTGGCTTAACAGAGTGTTGACGCTGAACTTGCCCTCCACAGTTTACTAAAGATGTTTATCTGACATATCAGTATATTAGGATTATGCATGTACTGCCACTGTGATTACGCAGGCTTATCTTAGGATATATTTACCACAGAAAAACTTGTTTTGCCTCTCGAGACTATTTTAATCAAATGTGTCCCCTTCATTACTGCATTCTATCAACTGGAAGATAATTGCATATTCAGTCAAATCAGTGGCAGTGGGATGAAAAGAATCCAAAGATGAATATTACCAACTATTATTCAGTGTTATTTCTTAAACAGCAAAAGTATAAATACTCAGATACATTATGCAAATTAAGCTCACACATTAGACAACAAAAACATACACAAAAAACAAATTTCATACATTTACCCATAATTAAAAAAATGTATTAAACCTAAAAATAACTTAAATAATTAAATAAATAGGAACACTGGTCTAAATTATCACTTCCAGCTCTATTAGGTAACAATTTTACTTATGATGTGTTCTATTCAAATGCAATTCAAGTGTATAAGAACCTGAACTGAACTGAAGACCTGTTTTTGATGCTATTTCACCCACATACCACAAGGTGATGACATTTCCCTAAATCTACTTAATCAACAGTCAGAAAAGGTCCCTATGTGCTTCAAATTCATAGAATGTGCAATTATCACACAGGCTGTGTAGATCAATCAGTTTGCCTACTGATGTCTACAAATACAGGAAACTAAGCCATGCCCCCACCTGCTATTTCCTGCAGCCGATCTTCATCCATGTTGGGGTCAAAGTCACTGCCAAGCACGTCAGTGCTCCAGGTTTCGCTGACTGTCTCAGAGATGTCCCGATCATCTGTCAGACCCATCATGTCTCTGATCTCAAACTTGCGGAGTTTGTCATCCAGGTTGTCCTGAGTGGTTGCTGAAGGAGACAGTATGTTAGACTAGTCTTGCTTGTGGATATGTTTCATCTAAAAAGAAAGATACTTTCCGTTTTCAACTGTTTAGCAACGTTTAGACATTCATGCACACACATACCCTGTTCATGCTCCAGAAGCTGCAGAGCCTCCACCCCATTGCTCCCTGATGGTCCAGCTCCCAGCTCAGAAACAGACTCTCCCTCCAGGTCCAGAGACGACACAGAGTTAGAACGATTGGATGGACCTGTGGAAAAAAACGAATAAACAAAAACATACACAAGGTAACAACATCAGTTTGTAATTCAATCAGCTTTTTATGACATTGTGACATTTGAAAATTTATTAGACTGACCCTCTGAGATGCCTTCCAAGTTGTCACTGCAGAGGGAAAAGCGCAGGGTTTTGTCTGGTTTACCATGCAGCTTGGTATCATCAGCATGGCCCTCCCCCTGGGTTCCATCAGCCATCTGCAGGTTCAAAACCTAGAGGGCGGTGGAGAGAGAAAGTGCATCAATAATATATATATATATATATATATATATATATATATATATATATATACATGTATGTATACGTATTATGTTTGGTTTGGTGGTTTTTTCTTGCTCAAAGTAATAACTCATTCAAAGACAGGAGGAGACAATCAAATTTGGTTCAGTGACTTAGTTTTACACGAGATACAAGGTTTCTTATCAATTGAAAGCACACGCAAAGCACTACTCTAGGAAGTTTTACTCCCCTTCACTGACAGGAAAAAATATGGTATTGAATTTATCACATCATCATCTCTCCTGCAAATGAGTACATTAATTCAAGTCACATTACCTCATTCTCTGACATCATCCCAGGGACGGTCTGAGGACCAGTTCCTAGTGAAATCACCAGCACCTCCTCTGGCATCAGCTCCTGTAGGGACTCTTGGGAGCTGGCCTCTGCCTCCCCCTCCTGGGCTATGTTGGTACGGCTGCGGCTACGAGCAGCTGCTGGTTGGTGGGTTGGAAGGAATTAGTAGGGAACCACCGTTATTTTCTGATTGTTACATTCAGAGGAAACTAAAGAACAACATGTGTTGCCATGGTTTAAATTAAAAAAATATGTTGTTTGATTTAGGCAGTAAGCTCAGCTCAAACAATCAAACAGTATTTAGGAAAAGCTTTAGCCATAAGCTTGAAACTAGACGACTGAGACTCATCTGTAATGTCACACCAATGTGTTGCCTGCAAATGTTATTCATAAGTAATGCCAATGATCTTAGTGGATCACAAACTTTTTACTTCCAAATGAGCTGCAAGTCACAATGGTTTTATCAGTTTCACCAAAAATGTCAAAATTTACCTTTGGAATTCTTCCCTCCTGTCACATTGGTGTGGCATTAAAGACAAGTTTACCTCTCATTTCTGGATGTTAGTAGTTAGTTAACAACAGTAAAGACTGAGCTTTCTTTAACATGAAAATATTTTTATCTGCACTATGCAAAGCTCACTGGTTCAGCTGCAAATAAATAAACACAAAAGCACCTAGACAACTTAGACATAATATCTCTAATAAACAAGATGCTATAGCTGCCATATTATTTACACAAAATGAATTTAGCATCACTGTACATAAAAAAATATCAACATGTAACAAGATGCAGGTCATTCTGCATGACCTACATTGAACATGGTTCTCTGTGCATGTTTAAATACTAATTAACCCGCTTTCACAGTGTTTCTGGGACTAAGATGGTAGGCCTGCTAGAACTGAAGCACTTAAGTACCATGTGACATTCATACCACTCTAAAGTAAATTCTGACATATTTCGACCCTATCTTTTCTGTCTATGGTGCACGTCACTGACTCTTTGGCTCCATCCACTGGATATATTTTAAAAACTTAAAAAGAACAGCTAAGTACAGGTGGTATACAAGTTCCTTGAGGTCCTGGAATTACAAGGGATGCCTGATACTCATTTCTCTAATCATTTAAAGAAAAATTCATAAATACATTAAGACATGACCACATCACAGTCATTCTGGGTAAGTGGTTTTCATGAACAATGTTTCTATCAACGTATAACAGTTTGAATATGCGAAGGATGCTTGTTGTACTGTATGATACACCCATCAATAACAACACATTCCCTCTGTTGAGCATTTTTTGGAGATCTGAAAGTGTGCCCTGCATGCCCACCAACCAATTCTTTAATATGAAGGGCTACAACGATCAAAATCTTTGGCACTGGCAAAATAATAATAGAAGAGTAGATGTCAAATGGGCTTTTAAGAACACAACTACACCATCACAGCCAATGTCACTGCATAAAGTAATTACACTCCCTTTGTTTTTACCACAACTCAGGCACAGACCAGAGAGAGGAAAGGTGGAAGACAGATTTTTTTTTCTACACTCTACCTGGTAATGAATAGCCATATTCCGCTGAATGAGAAAACAAAAAGGGAAAAACTTAGAAAACGTAATGAGTGGAACAACATCTTAGCTCCAATAATGAGCCAAAGCACTGTGCAAGGCAAAGCAAGCATGGTGAGATCACATGGACAAGAACAGTGCTAGGTAACAGTGGCGAGGCAGGGTGGTTACTGTGCAGTTAGGAGCATGGACTAGATGGGTGTTAACTGGGTGAAACAACAGATACATGGGTTAAGTTCACCCCAGCTCTAACACGACTGACAAGCTACCCACCAAACGGGGTTACTAATGGAATGTGAGCAGACAGAGTGGTGCTTGTGGGGTCCCAGGATGTTATAGCAGCTAAGTGTTGTCCTGGTCATTCATTGGCAGCACAGGAGGAAAGGAGAAGGACAAGGTAGGGAGTTGGAGAAAGAATACAGAGCATATCTCAGAATTCAACAGTATTTCAAGTGTCAAGTCAAGATTGTGTATATACATGTCACATTTCAGAGAAGCAAGCACAAGTGGTTCATTTCTAATTAAGCGGATGCTGCTACAGCATCATTTGTCTTGAAAATGCTAATGAAGGTAGACTGCATCTTTTCCATCCATTCCAATTAAAATGAGTTCATTTATATTTGGTAATTTAATTGGTTGTCATTTCTGTAATTGAGCCTCAATCCAGGCCATGCTAATTATCTTTGTAACAAGCTGAGAAGAAGCTCATTAGCTTCCTATAACACACAGGCCTTTCACTAGCCATCACCACTCAGCTCTACTTGTTTATTTTGCTTCTCATTAAACAAAATATACCACTTCTATCTTCTAGTTCTGGTTTCAGATTGTGATATTCCTATAGAGCAAAATATCCTTCAGATCCTCATACTGGGAAATTACAAGAGGTTGCATCATATTGAGCACATCAGTACATTTATCATCTGCTCTAAAACCAGAGTTGCAGGAAGGAAGAGGATTAGAGGCCGTGGGGGTAGGTACCTATGGGGAGCCTGTTCTTCTTATTGGCAGGAGTGGTAGCCGGGGAGAGCTGGGGGGTGTTGGAGGGAGTGAGCTCCAGGCTGTTGCTCTTCACAGTTCGAGACTGGGGCACGTTGGCCAGCAGGTTCTCCAGAGCCATGTGCTCCTCCTCCCGGAGGTGGTCCCCTGCAGTCACACTCCGCACAAAGTCCACCTACACAGGAAGTGGAAAATGTAAGAAGTTATTCTTAAAACCATCAATCAATCCTCTGAAGTCAACAGGTACTCTGAGGAAGGGTGTGAGATAACGAGTTTGTGCTTGCCAAGCTCTTGTTCTACATGAGTATAAACTGTTGCCTGGCACAAAACGTGGGATTACACATGGCTTTATTTGAGTTCATTGCCAAAAGGTATGTTGCAGTGAGTGGAAGGAAACAATCAGCACCAAAGCTACAAACAGCATTCATACAAAAATGAACCAAAAGTCACTGTTCAGCTGCCTTATGTCCCCAAATAAATGTCATAATATATATGCACCATATGCTCAGGTCACATTAAGGTTACGAGGTAGGTTGGTGCATACACCCTTCCTCCTGTCACATTTCTGCTGTAATAGCAAGTGATTCATCAGCAACTCAAGCAGGTACTATCTGGTCTTTTTTCATGTCTGCAGGTTACCTTGAAATGTCACAACAACAGTGTTTGGTCTTCTATGTTAGTCTTCTATTACAGCTTTCACTTACTGCAATTGGCATTTAAGTAAACATGACTCACTTGTGTAGCTCCTTTTAAAATATGATTTACATGGTCATGATTGAACTTCTAGTACATTAGCTTTTAAACTAAAATGCTAATGGTGTAAAGTGACAATACTGTAGGTTAAGGGCTCAGTAAGTGGTCCTAAGAAAAACAAACAACACTGACTGAAGGACGTGCTGTAATAAGATATTTGCTCAACACACCATGTCTTAAAATTAACAACAGATTTGAAACAACACCTCTAGTCCCAACAAAAAATTTATAATATTCTGAGCTTTACCAAAAGAAAGTCTAATTCACAGCTTCATATTATCTGGCTTTTTGGGCACTTCTGTTATTTTGTACACCGACTGCACATGAACTCTGCATCTGAAAGTACTTTGAGTGGTTTCAGGGAAATATGCAAATGTATGCGGCATGGTGCTCCAAAATCTTATCACATGACCTTGTCTGTAGGGAGTGCCTATGATGCAGCTTGGCATTTCTAATATGTACTGCTCTCGTGTTACATAATAATTAAAATATTAATGTTACATTGGGCTATCAATAGCAAAAGAGCTTACCAGTGCTAGCAGCTGATTATGCGTAATATAGACCGCAGTCCTGCTGAGGCCTTCTAGAAGGTTCATCGAGGACATGGGTGGGGTCTCGACTGCTCTTCCCCCAATCACCACATCCAGAAAGGCAGCAACACAACTCTGGAGACAGAGACCCACAAAGATAATTTAGCACAAGGAGAAATATCTGGCAATTAAACTGGCATTAAAAAAAATAAAAACATTACACTGGATTCACACACCTTATCAAATTTAGACAAACTGCTTTTCCGCCTTGGGTCTGCATCATCATCAGCCATAGCCAACTGCTGCAAAAGCTGCCCCACCTGTGTACCAAAAAATAATGCAGTATTAGTCTCCAGCAGAATGACTCCCATATGTCAAAGGAAAAAAAAACTTGCAGTTCCACTTACCTGCATTAAATTGAAGCGGGCAACTTCATTGATGGGGGCGTCAGAGATGATACCATACTGCTCCGGGTTGACTATAGCTGGACAGATAAAGCAGGTCAGCAGCAGGTCTGTGCACATGGTGCGCACCTCACCTACCTCAAGACGCTCCACACATGACAACGTCTTGTACATCTGGGACACAATCCAGCGCAGGCTGTGGGGAAAGCAGTAGGTGTTCTGCTTCAAGTAACCAATAAATTTGTTAACCAGAGCTACCAGCTTGGCTTCATTGGCCTCCACTGCTGCCTGCACCCTCTGTTTGTAGCCTTCAGAGCCCTTTTCTCCAAAGCGTTCCTGCTGGGCCGGAGTGAGGCGCTCTGTAACCTTGGCTGGGTCCGTCTCCAGGTGGTCTTCATCTTCCACCAGTAGCTGCATAATGGGTTCATGGAGAGTGGCAGTGAGGAAGAGCTTGGCTGAGTACAGGCCCTCAGAAAAGAGCTTGAAAAGGATGCTGAAGGCACAGGTTCCCCGTCGCAGCAGGCGGCGAGGGTTGTCACTCTCCTTCAGCTCAAACTCTATCAGGTACCGTAAGACCTGGGAGTTGGTGAGAAAGAAACATACACCAGTTAAGAACACTAATCTTCCTGAGAAGCTATTAAACAATTTTTCTAATGTGTGACACTAGAGACAGAAAAGACCCCTGACCTGTAGCAAATAGCTCTCATCCTCCTGCATGATACAGTTGCCATAAAGTGAGGTGAAGACTGTATGGATGACCCCCTGGGTGTGCTCCTGGTTCAGCCTCTCTCCCGCCACTAAGCAGGAAGCCACCAGTCTGGGGTTCTCTCTCAAACGGGCCAAAAACTCGCCATAGATTGTCTCCTGGAAGCCCAGAGTCTTGTAGCCATCAACAAACTGCGTGTCTTCCAGCATTTTCGCATGCTGGCAACATTCAGCTGGAGAGGCCTCCGCACTGCAGACAAGAGTGGTTTCAGTTCCAATACGTATCATATAAAATCTCTGGTACCAACAGCTGCATTCGTTTTACAATTTCTTCTCACAGGCAGTGGCTTTAACACATGCTCAATGATCAAAACTACGCTCTGTAGCCTGCCTTTTAGGACAACTGATCTAAACTGTGGTGATTTTGTGTTCTTGGGTTGCCATCTTAGCCTTTGTACTAGCACAATAGAATTTAAATTTGGAAAATGTTTAAAACATCATCAATTTATAAACCTGTACCAAAAAACTCCAAAATCAAGATTAAATATTTGTATTTAGCAGTATTTAAACTATTTCCTGACAGCTTTCTACAGGAAGAATTACCCTAATTTATGTATAAATTTGTCTTCAAATATGATCGGTTCTTCATCTATGTGTCTGTGAAGTTGCCGCGATTCCAGTTGCCGCTGTATAGCTTTTGTAAATCTTCAAAGTTACAATTGTGAACAAACACATCTATTTCAACTAGTTACAAACAAATCATTATATTCGTACTGAACACATCACTCAAATATTCACAGTGTAAGATGGAAAAAGTATGAGAACACCTAATGACATCAACAAAAACTAAGTGGAGTCAGGAGTTAGCAAATTCGGGATCCAGTCAATAAAATAAAGATTGGAGATGTGGGTTAGAGCTGCTTTGCTTTATAAAAACAAAAACATTTTGAGTTTGCTATACACAAGATGCAAAGTGAACCAGGCCTCACAAAAAAACTCTCAAAAACATAAGATCAAGAATTGTTTTGCATGTAGCTGGAAAGGGTTACAAAGTGATCTCAAAGAGTTTAGAGCTTCATCAAGAGATATAAAAGAATAATTGACAATTATTTTACAGTTTGTCAATTTAAACTGCTGATTCCACACTGACCATATGGACGTATCTGCCGCTGTTCCACTTTCTGTTTCTTTTTTATTACTTGAAGAATATATGCGACTGTTGTTGCTGGAATGTTCTAGGTTTTTTTTTTATATAAGAGTTTGTGTTGAAATACATTCATGAAATTTTAATGGTACCGGTATTGACGACACAATTTCTGGTATGCTGTAAAAGGGCACCGCATACCACCATGAAAACATTATCCCAGTTGTGTAGTAGGGTGGAGGGAGCATCGTGATCTGGGGCCACTTTGCTGCCTTTGTTTAACCAGGCGTCTTACAAGATAATGTCAGAATGGCTGTCATCAGCTGAAGCTCAGTACAAGATGGGTGATGCAGAAGGACAATGACCTTCAACATGAAAGTGAATCTAGTGGAGAATGACTTCCAAGAAAATCTGCCTTTTGAAGTGGCCCCAGTCAGCACCAAGACCAACACCCAACAGAGATCTTGTGGAACGACGAATTGTTCACACCTGACATCCTAAGAACATGACTGAGCTGGAGCAGTTCGTAGGACAAATGGCCCAGAATTCCTCCTGAACGTTGAGCCGGTCTTGACTCACAGCTACAGAAAGCTCTTCTTTTAGATTATTGCTGCTGAAGGAGGTTTGGACAGTTATTAAATCCAAGAGTTCACTTATGTTTTCCACCAGCACTGTAAATGTTTAAAGGGTGTGTTCAATAAAGACACCAAAGAATAGAAGTATTTGTGTGTTGATAGCTTAAGCGTGTTGTGTTTGTCTTTATTTGTGACCACGTTTTCTTGCCCCTGTGCATTGCTCTGAGTCATTTAAGCAAAACCGCTTTCTGTTGGCACAAATGCCACAAATTACTGGCATGTAACAGCACATGATAACTTTCATAATTCCCCCTAAAAACACAAACTGTCATTTTTTAATTTCTGTTTGGTCACAGATTATACAAACAAGTTAGAGAGCCAAGCAAGCCATTTTTCCCTTTTCTAATGTATGCTAAGCTAAGCTGACCACATCAGCCTTTCATTGTTCCTTTTCATGTCTAGAGTGACTCATCATGGTAGGTCAGACCTGGTGAGAATGAGACGATCGAGGTTGATCCTCTGCTGCTTGGCGATCCATGCGGCCCTGTACAGCCTCTCAGCTGTCTTCAGCACATCACTGTTGAGCCTCTGGATCAGCTGCTTCTCAGACGCCACGTACAGCCGCTCCTGCTTCAGGTGGTGGGCCAGAGTGTGGATGTCTGGCTTCACCATCTTCACGAGCTCACACAGGCAGAGAGGTAAATGACTGAAGCACAAAGGGGGACAAGATGGAATGGATCAGATAAATGAGAAGAATCTGTGGAACTTCTCAAAATCTCAACATCTCAAATAACCTCTGATCAAATGTCAAACCAAAGTCTGTTTTTTTAAGTCAGCTGTGTTAAAGGGGAACTCCACCACTGTTCTAATTGTGAACACAGATGCACAGCTTCCGCTGTGGCTCTGGAGATGTTTTGTCAGGTCTAATGAAATAACCGTAATGACATCATCAGGGCTTGTCTCAGCTCATGCTGTGCGACAACAAATTTCTAACAGGGCATTTAAAAGAAGTGAGCATTTACCAGGCCTGGTAGGGCTTGATGAAATGATGCTATTTATTGTATTATGGGAAATATCTGGAGATTGACCCCATAGCAGGAACTAAACGTCACAATATGTGATGCTTCAAATTTAACCTTTGTTAATTTGTTTCCTGTAAATCCTCAAATTTAACAGAAGTGAATTATTAAATATCTCCTGTACCTATTTCAAAGCACTGAACTGTGACAATCTGTTGGACAGGCACCACCAATCAGAGAGGGAAAACTGTGTGTACCAGTCTGTTACCAAACAAACTCTCCAAGTTTGTCCCAAGAAAGTTAGCATTTTGGACTAAGTAAATGTACCGAAAGGAAAAGCAGGAAGTGGTTCTCCTTTCTGTAGAGATCTGGTTGAACATTAGCTCAGATGGGATTCTCATGTCATTCAAGGGAAGTGATCATTTGCATTCAGCGTGTTGCACACACGAGCCCAACTACAACAGCAAAAGCATGCTTTTTCACAAGCTCCAGTAAACGCCACACAGGCGAATATGCAAATTACCCTTCCTTTTCCAGATCCTCACAGCCAAGACATACGATCCAGGCTGAGTGCATGAAATTTGAATGATTTCGTGGTGAATCTTTTGCACAAAAGCCTCTTTGTAGCTGGTAGCTAACATAGCAAGCACAGATTTAACTGTGGAGTTAGGGCGCTGGGAGGAGAATGAGACTAGACTGGAGAAAACTGCTTCAGAGTGGGAATGACTGCAAGGCAGTGTCATTGCTCGCAAGCTAACAGACAACCACAGCGTTAGAGTTGATATGCCTGACAAATCAAATTGGTTATGCAGATTTACACACATAATGATGCATTGAATTTTCTTAGCAAACCAAGAATAAAGAGTGATTACTGATCTACATTTACTGTGATAGATTGTCATCGTTTTTGCATGAAACAGGTCTAGATTAAAGAGCAATTTTAGTCAAATATCACTCTAAAGACACATTCAGTGCATATTTATAGTGTTTTCTAGATATTTATCTTAAGACAGAGCTGCTCCTCATCACATGAGAAACTAGACAGCTGCCTGCTGCAACCACTCAATGAAAAAACTAAACAATCTCATGAGCCATCAGTCATCCAGTGCTTTATCAGCAAAAATATCAAACGTTTGCTAATACATTTTTTTTAACATGTAGCTTTTCCTCATTGCATAACCTTAAATACATATTTTTTTTTACTTTGTTTACTTATGGCACTTTTGACTTGGATTATTTTTCATTATTTTTGACATTTTAATGACTAAACACGCAGCACTACACTTTAAATAACCCTATTTAGTATTTATAATCAGCATATAAACATTTAAAGACTTAAATTAAGACTTAAATTGAAAGATTTAAAAATGTCCTTCCAGCTGTGTACAACTGCATTATAGTGTGTTAGAAATCACTAATTTAATGTTTATGAAGTGTCTTTAAATGTTAAATACTTAAAGTGATTAGGAAGATAACCATTACCTATGGCCCATATGCTCATCCCTCTGGTTTACAGGGGATGAGCATGTGGAGTGGTGATGGCTTGAGTTGGGTTTCAACTAGGGCTACAAAAAATGAATTTTTTCATCATCGAATAATCTGCAGATTATTTTATGGATGAATCAATTTATTGTTTCTGCCTATAAAATTAGTTTGATTTACTGTTTCTGCCAGAAATTAGTGAAAAATGTCTAATACTAATTTCCTAGGGCCCAAGGTGAACAAATTGCTTTCTGGTCTGAACGAGAGTCCAAAACCCAAGAATATTAAGTTTACTACCATAGAAGGCTAAGGAAACCAACAAATACTCACATTTGAGAGGTTGGTGAAAGCTTAGATGGTGAAATTTTAGCATTTTTTTTTAAAAAATGACTGAAAGAATTAATCAGCAATTATATAAATCGAACTAACCATTTCAGCGCTATACGTCAATAGTTAGAATTATGCTAACCTCGAGACAAAATTCTAGCATTATGAATCTTTCATTTATAGAAAAAGGTTGTGGATCTACATTTAGACCTGTCAAGAACAATATAAATGGGTATAATATATAAAAGGCAAATGGGAAAAGAAAAAATTTCTGTGAATTCTTTTGTTTTCAATTTACATTTGAATGGACTGACAGGTAACAGGGTGACGAGTACACTCATGGCACACTTCCATATATACACTCATGTTCTTTAATAAGCACATTACTCACATACTTGGAAAGGAAGTGAAAAAGCAACTAGACTATTAAGTGGCTAGCGGAGAGGTTAACTGCCATGGCCTCCTGTGCCTGTCAGCTCCAATACAAGCCCCTACACAGAGCTACCTGGTGAGTCAGTCGTGGAGAGCACTGAGGAACTCTAAAGCAGAAGCGAAATCAAACAACAGACAGTGTCAAGAGAGGCATAATTTTTAGACTCCTGAGTTCTGTTAAAAAGATCCTAATACCATAAATGACACAATGTACCAATCATTCAACCATAACATCCGTGTAAGCACCATTAGGATTTAAAATGCCAGGGCCAGTCCCACCTAAGTAATCTAATGACAAAGTTCAAAATTATTTATAAATGAAAAGCACAAAAACAACACTACTTTATAAAAGAAATGTAGGTAAACATCACAGCACCAGAGTAAAGGTGTTGGGAACACAGCCTCCTTCTCCTCCTCCTCCCACTACATGATCTCCCTCTCACACACACCAACCACTGGAACAAAGTGCTTTTTATAGATATTCAAAGGATTTCACTTTCTACAAAAGGTATTCATGGTTCGGAGCCAACATCCTCTTCACACTTCCCTTCTAGAAAATTTCTTACACGTCTCAGAAAGAAAATACTGTGCTCTTCATACATAAGGTTCATGAGTTACTTCTCCCACTACAAGGACTCAGTACAGAAACTTAATACGTAACATCAGTTATCGGAAACCGTACTACTCTATCACCATCCCTGTCCTGATGTATCCTGCCAGTCTAAGTACTGAGGAAGCGACATTCTGGCCACAAACCCGCCTCTCTTGCCTTAAGGCGACCTCTTCCCCAAAGAAATGTTTGACCAGAATGTCCACTGTCTAGGACACGAGAAGCTGCAGTGGTAGCAAAAAGAGGAAAAAAACACAATATACACACAAACTGTGTCCCAGTTCAGGGGCTGGATCTTCCTAAATCCAAGTTTCTAGACCCAATACAGCATGAAGGGCAAAAAAGACCTGTCCCACTTCCTCCACTTCGTGCATAGAAAACAGTGTTTAAGCTGGAATTCCTAATGTTACTGTTATCATCCTGGATATGCAGTTAATCACTAGGTATAATATGAAAGTTTTACAGATAAACAGTATTTACCATTAACATGGAACACCATTTACCAGTTGTCCATTATGTGCTAAATGTTATGACTTGTACTTTAAACTCAGGCATCACGGAACTTAAGCCAGTTTCATACAGGTACTGACACTTTATCTGCTGTCTTGAGGGCAACTTCTTAGTGGTAAACGTAAGAGGTTTTTTTTTTTACTTTGGGAGCACCAGAGTCTCACTGGGGGAGAAGGTGCAAGGTGAGCCTAACCTTCAGGCTTTCTGAAGAAGCCACAATGGTGGGTCAAACCATGTCTTGTGGCCCAAGTCACGGTTCCCATTCAAAATATTGAGTGACTGACTGTTCAAAATACAGAGTGTGTTGGCTTTAAGGAAGCTGTGACGACATCAGATTAACAGTCTGTAATACCAAGCCACAAACATTGTACCATAACAAAATCCTGAAGTTGCACAGCAGCTGTCATTACAAAGTCAAGCAAACACATGCATAGATGCACATACAACACACAGCTCAATATACTCCTAAACCAATTAGTATTCATCTACTTCAATGACTAGAGATACTTAGAAACAGTAAAGAGTTTAGAAATAGATTAGGAAAGAAACAAATGAACCTGTACTTTAACAAATCTAAACAAAGCATCAACTGAACACCACTAGAGGAAAGGGTATAGATGGAGGTATTGTCATGTATGAAGAATATCAATGTTGCCATATTCATCACCCCATTGTCAGACATCTGCAAAGCTTTCAGTATCGTGCCTCCTGACAAGAAACAGGAACCTACTTCTAAGTAATGAATGAGCCTTGGAATTATTATGAATGCTGTTGCAAAGCAGAAAAATTGTGTGTAATCCTTTGGTCTCACTTGAACTTAAAAGTCATTCTTCTCTCAGACCATAATGCAGACCTCATTTGCCAGCAACACACTCATTACTACAGAGGAATAAAACCCTTTCGACTGACCCTGAATCTCAGCTGATTAATTAATTAAAAATTAAAATTAACAAGTTACAGAAACTGACTTCTGAAGCTATGATGTAAAGGCATGACAGATACATATAAATTTAATATGTCAGCATTTGGATACATATTTGGGAATTTTTATTTTCATTACTTGTCACTTAGGATTTAGGTTCACCGAGACTAGTCTTTCAGTTGCTTATTTGTTTGGCAAACAGTAAAATCACAAGCATATTCAACTTATGGGGACATTAAACAGAGCAAAGCACCACATCTGAAGATTGACTTATTATTGTCACCGACTAATTACAAAAGAAATATGGGACAAAATGGGGAGATTAGTACTTTCATGCAACAAAGAGTTAACAGTAACATCCAGTGTTTAAACATTTATGATGTTTAATGATAGCGTGTCATTATATTTCACGGCCTCACTAACACTAGGTCTGAATACATATGTCATTAGGTTATTAGGCTAAAACTTTAGACATTCCTTTCACCGGCTCAGTGGGTGGGGTGGGGAAACGTGTAACACAAAAAGCTCAACCAGTTTAATGTGCTGCTAACGTTAAGTTGCGAGTTTGGTGTGCCCTTGGTTAAATGGTGTAGTAGCCAACCGAGATTTAGCAAGGCAGTCAACAAGCCGAGACGAGGGAGGTTAAGTTAATGTCTGTTACGGCTTGTTTTGTTTAGATTGAGGTATCTTAGACGAACTGAGAATCACATCAAATAAACCATGTAACCAACGTTAGGTCAACCGATGGCTATGAAGGAAACTAACACAAGATGTCAAACTGATACATTAGTACAAGTCAATAAGGACTCGTGTTTGCACTGATTTGACCACAGAGACCAGAATGTTGAACTAGGCTAACCAGCAGTAGCGCGCTAACGTTAAGTTCAAGTGACACTCGGCTAACGTTCGCTAGTCAAGCAGGGTAAGCTAATGATAAGCTAGTTAGCTACGTTAGCTTAGCTTTGGGCTGCAAGCTCCTGGGTGGCCAAATGTGAACCAGAAAACACTCTAACATAAAATCGGCAACTTACCAAACGTAATTAGCGCGTGTTGGTTGTTCACAATTTCTCTAAACACAGCCGATCCAAAGATTTCTCGAGTCAAAGGGATTATTAGTTGGCGGTTAGCCGTCTCACACTGGCTTCTGCAGGAGCGAACAGTGCTGTCATTTGCTGTCATCACGAGGAGACCTGCGCAGCACGCATGCGCGACAGTTTGTTAAAGGGAGATTTCACAAATAGAAAGCAGTACTAAATATGATGTGATTTTCTGGAAGTTTGTTGTAATTTCTAACAAATCCTGAAAAGGTTTAAATGGAAAACCACACACTATAAATCAATCCTTTGTGATTTTGTGTTCACACGTTGTAAGTCCTGTCTCACTGGCTAATATCAGTCATGCATTCATCATCATTTACAAAAATGTCTAGTGATCTAATCACTTCAAGTTTGCATGCTAACTTATGTCTGTATGTTTAAATTGCTGTGTGTACTTGCTGTTGAAATAACAAGTGCTTGTCTTGATGGTTATAAAGCAACATATATTTCTTCATATTCTTTCCAAAATATCAATCTTTTCTTGAATCTGCCTGGATCCTGTGTGACACAATAATTCTGCAGCACTGGATGAATGATTTATTTTAATTTATTTGTAAACACAAAACTTGAATGTGCATGAGTATTCTGGCGACCATCCTGGCCATACCGTGCCCCTTTGTACGCTCTCTCGCAGTGACACTGAGAACCGAGATGTGATGCTGCCAACCACTCAGAGCTGACAAACAACATAGATGTCTCTGAGATTAACCAGAGCAGGGGTCGTTGATTTTGTGGATTGAAATTGTACAGTATTATGCCATCGCAATATGCTTTCTAATGTTCTTAATGAGTATAGTTGCTTTGATATGGGCACACACTGAAAGTTGCTGCAGATTGAATTGAATGAGATCACAGGAAAATATCTAAGCTGCTCAGTGTTTCAGCAAATGCATTTAAATTATTAATGGGTCTGAATGCAACAGTCTGACAAAAGTCAAATAGATTTTTTCAGTTACAGATAATGAAAATACACAGGCTTGTCCGTAAGTGATTGGACTGTAACCAACTTTTTGACTGAGGTGCACTTTCATTTTTGTTGTGAGTCATTCATATTCAGCACTGTGGTTAAAAAGGCTGCTAAAGCAGAACGTTAACCTGAACCTCATCCCCTGACACGGTGCTCTAATAACACACCGTGATTAGAGTAACACAGGCAAAAGAAATAGCCATCCACTTTTTCATTCTGATATTTTGAAGGGAAGGTTTTTCATTAAGGACAGCAGGATGCAGATAGAGGGCACATTGTAGGACTGAACCGTTCTTTTTGGTGACAGTAATACATGCGTTTCTCCACTAGGTGGTGGTCTAATAACGTAGAAGAATGAGGAAACGAAACCCTGTAGCGAGCAACACAGTAGCATTCATCAGATATATTATAGCATATTCATAGAACAAAAAGGATGAGGGATTCTCCACATCTCAGCCAATTTGAAACTCAAAGCAGTGTCTCAGCATAAGGGACCAGAAGGGACCAAACCACATCCCTCCAAGTTCTGTAAGTTCTTATTTTTCTTGTTTGAACATGCCATATTACATGTGCATAGCAAAGCAGTGTGAAACCTTAAAAACCCCAGCTGAAGAGCCAAAAGGACGAGTGTGAATCCTATGGATGGAAACTGTGTTATTTTGCCCTTCTGTTCAAATGCCTGATAAGAAGTATTCAAAGAGAAATGCAAAGCCAAGAGGTCACTCGTTAAATTCCATTTATTATATATTTATATATAGGTTATAAACATCACAAAATAGAAAGTTGAGGAAGGTCTTGCACAAAGATATATCAAGTAAAAGAGCAACCTTAGATTAGTCAACAATGGCAATGGAAGCAGGCCATCATATCTGGGTTCAGTGCTGCAGCTATGTTAGGAACATTCTTATTTTATAATTTATGTCTTAGTGCAAACAAAGTCTTTGCCGCTCTTGGCTCTAAGGAATTGTTCAATATTAATAATAAAATAGGGTTTTACAATATAGATGTAAAGGTTGCTCTTTTATTGCATATTGTTTAAGAACATACTGTGGTATTAGTTACAATAAGGTCTCAAGGTCATGATGTTCAAATGATCTAATATTCAATATATATATATAATATACCTCTTACATTTCTAAGCATCAAATGGTATCTCATGAACATAATAAATTTAATTATAAGCAATATCAATATTAAAATACCTAAATATAAATAACATGCTTTGAGCAAAATAATTGTTCATTTACAATGGTAGTTCAAACAACCTAGGTCAAGAGCTGTCAAGCCTTTTGAAATAGCTAAACCTATACATTGCTTTGTGTCAAATGCATTTTTTTTTCGACTGAAGGCCACTTTCAAACAAAGCAATTTATACAAGGATGACATCAAGTCGTTTCTCGAGATGAAGTAAGTTCCAACAAAAGTTCTTAAATGAAGTGGGAGAACAAATAGGTGTTTTGATTGTATTTCTTTGTCTATCAAACAATAACTAATATAGCAATAATAAAAAAAAATACCCACACAACTACAGTATACTTAGGAAATAATACTTAAGTACTAATAAACAGTTGTAATACTACAACCACTGTAACAAGGTATAATATAACTTTCTGATATAACATTTTTTGGAGAAATCAAAAGTTGGTGACTGTTACAACATGAGACCTGGCTGTGCCTACTGTGATGTGGAGGCAATGAGATGTGTACTTCATAAATATTGTGTGCTTCATACATGGTCTGCAGAATCTGCACAGATCATACAGGTTCACATCTTAAACACCTGAATAGCTGGGTTTGTGCCTAGTCTACATGCAGGCTATTAACTCTTCTGAGTGCAACAGGATCAAAAACAAGCCAAAAACAACATAGGGTAACTTTTAGAAGTGTGTGATTACACTGTATTGTATGTGTGTGCATTTATGGGTGCATGAGTTTTTGTGTGTGTATGGCAACAGAGAGAATTAAGAGAAAGTGAGAGACAGAAAGGGACATTGTTCACATATATGCACACATTTCCATATCAGCGTTCAATTTGCTAAATCACACCATGTATTTACAGTATGTACATGTAGTGTACTGACATCATTATCATTACTATTTAGTGCTATACTATATAATATCATCCAAGAGATGAGGGGTACCCACCCAGTCCAGTGTTCTTGGCTCAGATGCAGCCATGATCATGCACATGAACTGTTTCCCTGTTCTCTTATCTATTGGGTAAATCGTAGTTGGAGTGAACCTTTTGTTGCTCTCCACAAACTCACACAGCTGATTATAGATTTTGGGGTACTCGTGACGAAGGAAGACTCCCCTGGTCCTGAGCTCACGCTGGATATTGACAAAGCACACCTCTCTGGCTTTTCTTCCTTCCTCCCCCTCCTTGTCAATGTCCGGTGTGCCTGGAGGCGGAGTGAGGATGAGCGTTTCCATTTCACTCTCCTTCTTGAGTACCTTTTTGTCAGGGCTTGAGGAGGCCAAGGACACCTTTGCATATTTTCGAACTGTTGGTGCTTGGACCCTTGGTGAAGGTCTATTAGGCACTAGTTCACCAACAGCAATGGATACATTCAGAAGGAAACATTCATTGGGGTCGTACTCGTTACCTGCCTGCTGCAGTTCCTTGCAGTATTCACCTAGGTTGTCCTTGAAGCCATCCAGCTCTCTGAGAGATAAGTATGTGGGAGACATGAGGAGGCTCTCGAGCCCAACTTGCAGGAAGTTGTCAGCTGTCTCTGGATTAGCAAAACCCAGAAAGAGAACGCCTCTCCCTCTGGAGAGGTAGCCAGCTTTAGCAACGCGAGAGAAGGCTTTGTGGATCTCTGAATTCTCTCTGCAGAACTTAAGAGTGTGTCGACAAACACTGCTGACACGACCATACAGACAGGTCTCTTTATGGGTCTCCCAGTCATCCCTGCGGCAATTTCGTGAGCAATAAAAGGTGTAGCAACTGTGACATGATTTGAAGTACAAGCACGCGTTGAACATACTCTCAATCCGGTTGCACTTCTTGTTAGCACACACCATTGTGTCGTCTTCGTCTGTGCTGTGGTCTGGAGAACATTCTTCTGCACTCCTTTGTAAAGCATCACATCCACTGTCAGGGTCTTTGATTGTGTCGGGGCTGGATTTAGAGGACAGGAGCTGTGTGTTCAGACATCCTAAGTTTTCAAGTCCAGCAGATACTCTGTCTTTGTCATCGTCTTCAGAAATTAGCTGTTTTAGCTGGTCCAAAAGGTCTTCACTTGACTTTCTGCAAGTTGGTGGTTTATAATCAACAACCAAATCGGCCAAGAGTTCATCCAGTTGCTCGAGACTCTGCTGGAGAGAGAAGTTGTTGTGTTTCCTGTCTTTGGTTATGGCTGCTGTGGTGGAGGGCTGCTTCAGGGCTGCTTCTCTCGGAGATGGTGTCTTTTCACCGTCCAAAGTATCCCAGCTGACAGAGTGCACATCACGCTGCTTGCCTTTGGCTGCACATATGTCATTGTCTGTTATGGTGATCTCAGGTGTCACAAACCAGTGCCCAGTCTTGGTATTCCTCCACGGATTGCTTGAGCCCCTCTCTAACGAGTTTTCAGAGAGTGACAGTGCCGCGTAGCGCCTTGGTGAACTTGAGAGGTTAAGTATAACAGGCTGAGATGTAACATCTGAGGATGCTGCCTGCCTAGCTTGGTAAAACAGGTTCTCGTAGCTTCGTCCACGAGGCACCGTTTGCTCTCTGTCATGCCGTGGATATAGAATATTGTCCCAAGACTTTGAGTGGTTTTTTACTTCTGCTCCTAGTCTACTTGTTTCTGCACAGCTGCCAGTAAACCATGGGGGTATACTGGGGTCTTGCCTTACTCTTGGTGGTGTATGCTGAGAGGACTGGTTAGAGTAACCTGATATACTAGAGCGATACCAGTCATCTGAAAAGGCCTGGGACATTCGAGGGCGTCGGCGACCCTCTGTGTGATATGGCCTGGATGGAAAGTACTGGTCCTCAGGAGAGCCGAATGGTTTGGAATAAAACACCCTTGAGCCACTCATATGGTATGGATTGAACCGGTTGTCGTCTCCATAGTAAGCTCGAGATAAAGGAGTCTGAGAAAAGTACGAGCTTGCCTCACTTGTGGAGTAAGGCCTACCATATACAGAGTGTGCTGGTTCTCTGTTGGACAAGTGGTCTGTGTAATACGACCTGACGGGAAGGGTGTGCACCCATCGAGTCCTTGGATCATACTGACTAGTAACTGTACTACCATGGCTGGTTAAACTGGACCGATCATCCTGAAAGTATGCTCTAGAATAGGGATGGACCGGATATCGAACAGGGTCCTCTGTATAGAAAAACTTGGTCGGTATGTTAGGATTTGAGTAAGCTCTTTGTTCTTGACTCAGATATGGTGCTGTTGGCGATGGCATTCTATGCATATCTAGATGCTGGTAAGAGATGGGAGACATGCTGGTGGTGTAGTGGTATCCTTGTCTAAAGTCTCCACTGTAGCACTCGCTTGGAGTGGGCGTTGGTGAGGATACAATCTGCCGTGGTACATACAAACCTCTACTGCTACTGGCCTGGGAGTATCTCTGCCAAAGATGCTCAGTTCGTACACTGGGAACCTGCCTGGATGTGTGCTGCAGTACAGCAGCATCTGGTTTAATATCCACACGGCACCTGACATGAGGGGTTATGGCTGGTTTATCTGGTTTGTCCTCCTCAAAACAGTCTGAGACATAGAGAGGAGAATGAGGCTGCAGTTTGATAGGATGCACCTCATTTAAAAAAGCCCTGTTTGAAGAGTAGGATTCTCGATGTGTTTCCGAAGTCCTCAAGGTATCTGACGCACCCTGAGGTGCATCCCTCCCCTTCCTGGCTCCTGGAGGAGACACTGAGATGGGCACAGGAGTGAGGGTGGCCTTAATTCTTGGAGCACTTTTAGATCTTGTTCTCTTTTTAGAATCCGACCACGTAAGATGGCTGGTTTTGTCTTGGCTGGTGTGCTGCTGGAACTGCCTGGTGTTAAACAGATCAGGGGATGAAAAGCGAAGATGCCCTTGTTGATCTAGTCCATTCCACATTAGATCTTTGTTTAATGTCTGATGCTCAGTTCTCTTGTAAGGGTACTCCATTGAGGAAGAGAGGGTCTGCGGGTCATCCAGTGACTCAATGAAGTCAAAGCTACGGCAGTGTCTTTTGTTGATGATTTCTGGTTTATCAATCATTTTCAAGTCACATTGCCGGGAGAAGTGGAGAGAAACGGAGTGGTCTGTGATGGGATTTAGAGTAACGTCCTGATATAGAGTCGATGCCAGTATATCAGGGGGGTGCGTCCGTGTCATCTTAACGGAACTTCAGAGCTCTCCATTCAGTGTGATTCAAGATCAACACAGCCTGTGGAAAGAGATAAAACAGATACTACTGAATGTACTTTCAATATGTGTGCATGTTATCATATGTTGAAATCATTTTAGTCCATTTAATTTATATTTATCTAAACAAATCTATACAAAAACCTTTTTGGCCTGATTCATGAGAAGATGACTGGGTTAAAATTTAACAAACGTAGGTGCTCATTTACTAAACAGGGTAATAGAAGATTTCAAGCCAACAGCCACAACACAATGCTGTATCTGAGCAACTTGACAACCAGTCATTATTTTAAAATCCTGAGTTAACTTAGCATATTGGAGGTGGCAGTATGTATGTAATCAAACTACAGTAAGTAAGAACTTTATTTAGACTGGAGACACGGCATGCTAAAATGAGCTGTTCACATGAAGTCTGCACTCCAACCTAGGAGTTGTTTTTTTATTAAAAGAAAATGCAAAAATGAACATACACAATGATACAACAAATTGCTGTTAACAAAAGTCTTTGTTTTTACCTGAGACAGTTTTAAAGTAATTATACTGCATTGCTGCAGCATGTATTGGGTTACCATTAAATCAAGTAACCTACAACCAGTTACATACTAGGAAGCTCACAATGTAAGCAAAATTGCTAGGAAAAATGTGCTTGCGTTTCTGTCTATTACTATGTCTAAATTTTTAAAAACAATTCGGTGCAACAAACCATTTATGTTTTCTACTATTTGAATAATTCACATCTCATCAATAAATAATATACAGACAGCTGCTCTCAATCACTGCTTTAAGTCCATCCAGAAGATTTTTTTTAGGTCTTCAAAGAATATCATGCACAAAATACTCATTTGAACAATGGATTTTAATGTGACACACACATGGGCTTTCTTGTTGGCACTCCTCCACGAGCTAACCCTGAGTTACCATCTGTTCATCGTGATGAGGGAGGACTGACCAGCCATCTCCCCGTCATGTCTCCACAACACACCTCAGTATCACGCCTGTTCACACACAGTCAACCTCGACAGACAAACCTACTCTGTTATTCACTGCTTTGCCTGGCTTCTTAGAATTTCTTGTTCAAAGTCATATTGTAGGGTACCTGTGTGTTTGCTTGCTGTTTTTAATAAAAAGAAACAAACAGCTATAGTTGAACACAAGCACTTTTATTTATTTAAAAAGTGACTGTTTCGATGGATCACCTAAATTTAGAATAATCAATTTTTTAGACAATATCAGCTTTTCCTTGCACGTATCATGACATTTGTGCATTTACATTAACTTCAATAAAGTAAATACTATTAAAATCATTGCACAGTTTTTATAGAGCAATGTATTTCGGATATTCTGGGTACTGATTTGGCATGTAAAATTCAACAATTTTGTAACATAGTAGAAAGGCAATGCATTATAGCTGAAGAGCAAAGTTTCCTGGCTTTTGAAAGCCTGTTAAAACTACTGTTTTTCCAAAAGTCTGACGTTCCTAAAACTACAGGTTACATACATACACGTCAGCTGCTCTATCACTGCTGGGACTATGGCCACTAGCATCTAAATGAAGTCTGAATGTCAGTATAGGATGAATACAATCTGGGACTAATTCTGTGTCATTTGTGCCAATATAGCAGAAAGCAATGCATTATTAATAAGCTATTAGTGATGAATTTAGAAATTATGTTTAAACTATATGCAACTAACTAAGAAATAAGCTGCTTAAATCCATCTTACTTTCAGACAGTAAGATAAGGAGGGCCTTAATAAGACTCCACTGTATTATGCAGCACAAAAAACAGGCCTGATGAGGTGCAGGATGAATAGGATGAATATTCAGTGAGCAGTTCCCTACCACAATCTATCTGTCTCAAACAGTGACCCAGCTTTAATACATTAACAGATATGAACAATATCTATCAGCTCCCCATTAAGTTGTATCTAATAATGTTGTTAAAGTAGATGTGAACTGCTTTGCAAGGATAATGTTCAAGCAGCACTGCAAAGTTACCACACAGGGAATGCTACAGGATATAAATGCCACAAGAGGTTAATAAAATATCAGATTTAATTCGGTAGGTCGCCATTACAATTACTATTGACCACCAGAGTCACACTTTTAAGTCCCTGTAGAAATACTAAGGCTTTTCCTCGACACAAGTGTTTAATCACTCTGATCTTGCACCAAAGATTAGAGACACGGAACAGATTTGTGTTTAGGAATTGGAGGTTAGGACAGGATGCTTGGACTGACTGAACGCCTGCATTCCTTCCTCTATTCATCTTCATGCTCTGAGGCTGTTCTTCCAAAGAGAGACTCCACTTTGTAGCACAAGTATAAATCCACATGCCACATACTGTCTCCATGGCTACAGCACACAGAAAAGAAACCATGAAGCACTCCTCGAGTTGCACACTGTGGGCAAAAATCTGTCTGAAAAAAAAAACTCTTATCATCAGTATGACTTGCTATAATAGCGTATTCATGGAGCCAAAGGCAGCGTTTTCCTGTGATGCATTTGCGTTGTATGAGATTACGGTTCTAAATGCGGTCTACTAATAGGCTGCTAATCGGGAACATATTCAATTGCAGACCAATTTGCAACTAAAACAACTTCGAGGACTGTTTTTTTTTTTTCCAGCCGTTTGCAAGGATTTCCAGACAATAACAAATGTGATGCGGATTGGCCTGAAACCTCCCCACGGGGCCATACGGAGGCGCATTCAGCCTTGAAGCGTTACCAAATACTTGTTCCAACGCACTACTTGGGCACCCCTTTTTTTTATTTTGGTGCTGCGGCACGGACGGCCCTCCATCCTTTTGTGGCTGACCTAATGCCTTTGAGTCCGGAATGACATCATTTGCGGAGAAAGACAGAAGCAGCGGGTTCGGATCAGGGCAGAGCCCGCCGGGGAGCCGAGAGCTGCGGAGGATGAGTTCGACCAAGTTTGGAAATGTAAGGCTTCGGGAGTGAATGGGGGGCCTTACCGTCTCGTCAGTGAGCTGCTCGGATGCGGTGGACATGGTGAGGCAGCCTGATCTCTCCGTGAGGTGCAGCTTCAGCCTTACCGCACCTGCTGTGAAATCTCCCGGAGCCGAGCACTCGTCCTTCACGCTGCCTTACATGTTGTCTATTTCAGCCAGAGATGCTCTCACACTCGCCTCTGCCTTTCTATGTATGTGTGTGTGTGTGTTTCTGTGTGATGGAGGGAAAGGAGGAGGTGTGTCTGAGCCTGCGCTTGTGCGCGTGCCTCTGGAGGCGTGGTTGTGCGTGTTTTTATGAGGGGGGAAGGTGGTGGTGGAGGTGGTGGAGGGGAGAGGGGGGGGGGGTGATCGGCGGTGTTGGAGCAGGCTGGGTTGGGTGGGTGTTCAGTCTCAGAGCAGCAATGCGGTCTCTCTCTGTTCATCTCTGAATATGGAGCCCTAAGGACAACTGCATGGGCATTTCCGGCAGAGCTGCTGGTTGTTTGGTCATCCTGCAGTGCAAGGTGCTTTGTAATCAGCTTTCTCCATCATGAGGCAAAGCAGATCTGACAATTACATTTTTAGAAAGTTTGCAGACAGATAAAAAAAAAAAAAAACGCTGCATGCAGGACTGGGCCTCTCCTACACTCGACTGGTCACAGCTGGTGTTCTTCCTACACTATTGGACATGTATTAGACACAGTGATGAGAAAATCTTGTGTCTTGTGCCAACATACTGCAAAATTTTTTTAAATTGTGGTGGAAGTAGATGAATGATCTTAGGCTATAGATTATGGATTATTTACATTACTGATTCATTTGGCTCTTACTGTATTTTCTCCATCAATTAATTTATTAAAAATTGTGAACAATGCTGTTTATAATTGCCCGTAGACTAATTTGACATCTTCAAATGTCTTGTTTTCTTCAACAACTCAAAACCCAGACATTCAATTTACTATTATGTGACAAAGAAAAGCATCACATCATATAATTAAGGAGCTTGAACCTGCAAATGTTTGTCTTTTTTCTGCTTAAAGGTTATTTGATCATAAAAAAAAAAGGTTATGATTACTTTTTATGTGATTGGCTATTGGATTAATCAACTAATTGTTGCAGCTTTAGTGTGATGAACTGTTTATCAAAACCCGACCTTTATGGCTTAGAGTTGCTGCTCTGATAATGAACTGGAGTCTGTTTAGACGGATCAAATCTGCTTTGAAAACTCGTCAGTTCATTCACATTGGCACTTACAAAGTGCCCCAGAAATCCATGGAGTTCCTTGATACCTCATGATTTTGATAAAGTGAAAAATTCTCTCTTGCTTGTATATGGTCTTCGTTGTTTGTAGTTGTGTAAGGTCGAAAATCTGTTACGTTATGCCTTTCTTAGCCTGCCCTGTGCAACACACATCTGCCCCGAAGTCTCACCTCGCCACAGCCTCCTGCATTGTCTGAATTGATGATGGGGACAGCTGGCTGTGAGCCCCAGCCCAGAGCATGTGACTGCCGCAGGAAAACTGCTTACTGAAGCACTCTCACGGCAGATAGAAATCACTACGGACAAACTGTGCTGATCAGGCCGAAGATCACAATGATACTTAGCTTTGACAGAGCTCATTTTGTTGAAAGACAGCTTTCCACTGCATGACCACAGTAGATGATGACCTGTTGGGTTTTTTATTATTATTTATTTTGCCATTATCTACACTTTTCCTGCCTAGATCCTGGTTACAAAACCCCACAGCTAACCGAAACTCCATCTGTGACATACCATGTGTATTAGATATGATTCAGAATGACAGTACAGTGGATCTCACATTGTGCGGCATCCAGCATCCCTGAGTGTGGGATCTATCTGAGCATGTGTGACTCACTCTCTCCAGCACAGTGCATTGGCATCAGTTTGTGTCAGCTGTTGGTTAGCAGGCATAAGTGTCTGTCAGCTGGCTGCTAGCAGGTGTCTTAGGCACCTCGTAGGCTCTGTGGAGAGGAAATCAATGGCTTTCTGTTGATTAGAGGCCCCTCTGACAGGGATCAATCAGGCTTATACCACCACAAAGTAAAAACATTAAAGCAGGACACTACCTCACTCTGCCTCAGAAACAAGCTTTTCATGCTGCTCTGACATATCAGCCATAATGAGCCATAAGGAAGAATCTGGCCATTCTGCTTTGTTCCTACACTGTTCCCCACTCATGCTGGCACAGTAAACAACCTTCAGTTCTCCAGCTGTCTCCAATTAACTCTATGTAAGATTAAGCGACTCTCTACAAACTTTCTTTCTGATCTCTGTGTTCCCATCGGAGGGCATTGCATAAGAGACGTGGGGATGCGCGCCCCACGCCAGGCCCCATTGCTTACAAAGTCCAGCCCAAAAATAGCCAGTGTGGCAGGCTAATACAAAGCATGTCTCAGCCTCTGTTATTTTGGACTGTAATGATATATCAGAGGAAACAAGGAAAGCACATTAGACAGAGATGTAAAAGCAAACACATTTCATTATTTGACTGTGTCATAAGAAATCCCCAGGGGAAGCAAGGGATGTTGTCTACGGTCCCTGCAGTGGTGAATATTTCACACAGCCAGAATTAGACCTCTTAGATAGACATACGTCTGAACGTGGGTGGTTCCTTGAGATCTTACAGGAACCTTTTCATGTCCCGCATGAAATATGTAGATGCTCAGATTCACTGGATTCAGGGAAAGTAAAGTGCAGTGGCAGTCAGTCTGAAAACTCAGTGGGGGATGCACCCAGTCTTTCCTTAATTCCAACTCAACCCTGATTAAGTCCTCAACAAATTAAATCACTCTATCCTCTCCATCCAACTTTCTTGCCCTAGACATAACTTACAGTTGTGGTGGTCCATACGGTGCATGGTGCACTCAGACCACATGTTTTCTGTGAGGATTTAGAAGCAGTCAAGTGAAGTGTTTGGATGCCCTTTTGGCTCAACGGGGAACGAAAGAATCCACGTTGGCCTGGTTTTGATCCTTGGTGGATCAGACTAGATTATATCCAGCAGATTGTTTGGCTTTTCCCAACGAAACCAGAGTTAGAAACGCTCATGTTAGCATCTTCAGGATGCAAACATGCGGTATCAGGTAGCTGATACCGCATGTTGTAAGTAGTAAAAGAAATGGAAGAGATTTCATGGTCAGTTGAAGTGCTGTGCATCTTTAAACTAACAGAGTAGAATAAAGTAAAATGTAGAATAGGGTAAAAAAAAAAAAATATTGAATAAAAAAAATCCACATGCTTCATTAGCAAATTATGTTTACTGTGGCAGCACAAAAAAAGAACATTCCAATCCACTCCAAGTAACACTCATAAACAAATTCATGTACGAGCCAAACTATTTGGGAGCGGTATCCATGGTAACCCACACTGAGTAGGAGCAAAGGAGACTGAATTGATTTCAAAGGGAATGAAGTAAAGTGCTGATGGGAGTCTTCCATGGAGACCATAAAATCTACGTCACCAGGAGGAGAAGAAGGGAGGTGAAAATTGCTTGTGAAGCTACAACAATCTGCAAATGCGCCGCAGGAAAGATTCAGCAGTGCAGCCTCATATCGAGTGTATGTTTAGCAGAAACATACAGCGCAGATGTCTCTCATGTCCCAGATTATCCCCAGCCGAGATTGACAATTTAAAGTCAACATAAGGTTCACCATAAGGAGAACCCCCCCCACCTCTGGCAGCCTCACGGTGAAAATAACATGAAGAAAAACCTGCACTCATGTGGGCATGTTCTCAGATCCTCCTCTCAGTACATGTAGGTCAAAGTAAGAATAGTGTAGATATTATTCACAGCTGCACTGAGCAAACACAAACTCCTCTGTCCTGGTCTCTGGAGTCACAGTAAGACATCCCATGGTGAGGCTTAATTAAATCCTTAATACATACTCCTCTCTCATCCTTCATCATCTGCCATTTTGGCAAGAATCATTCAGTCATGTGTGCGTGTTTATTAAAGGGGAAACACATTTGGACTGAAAAGACGGGCCTCTCTATAGGTGCAGTTTCTTTCCGAGGGCTCCTGATGGTGTGAATTATTTGTGGTTGTGCACTGTCACCATTGCATTGTTATGTAACAACGTAGAACGCAGAATGCAGTTATATTACATTTGGAGCAAACGGCTCTGGCTTAGAGTTTCAAACACTGATTGAGGTCAGCAGGAGGTTTTATAATGCAGGGCTGTCATCAAGGTCCCGCTATTCAAGACTGGACAGACAACAAATCTTTTGTGCCCTGCTTAGGAAGAATCAATGAGCTCCTTCTAAATATGGATATCATTCACTCTCCATCCCACAGAAGCACAATGCAAAGCAGTACAGAGTTGCACTAATTGTGCAAGGCTGTAGGCCATGTATAATGATTATAACAGCCACTGTTCCCCATTCAAACACTAACATGTGATTGCTGAATGAAACAACTGAATTGTGGACTGACATTAGCTTTCCTTTTCCCTTCATAAAAGAATTACTGACAACACTTGTTTATATGTATTCTGTTCAAGCATATGAAATTAATGAAACAAATATGATTTGGATGCGCCCGCCCCCCCCTCCCATGCCTGGGATTTTTCCCATTCAAATTCTGTGTAGTTTGCATGCCCCCCCATCAAATTACATGTGCTAATCAGTTTTGACACTTGCCTCAATTTGCGTTTTAATAGCATCTTAATGTATGTAATTACGCATTCTGGTTGGCAGTTGCAGCCATCCAGATGCACCTGTGCTCGCAGATTCTCCAGGCAGTTTAAATGGGTCAACTCTAGAAATATCCTGGCTCAGAGAAGAAGTCGTGAGTGCCCCTCCCCTTTTGTCTTCTCCCTATCCCTAACAGAACGAGACTATTGCTGGCAATACCCTTGAATCCTTTATTTGTGACCTGCAAAGTCATGAAAGTTGTATCAGGCTGATTACACAACACCTCATGTGTATGACTGTGGTGGGAAAAGATCACAGTGTCTGTTGTTTTGCAGTGAATGGACGGTTTAGTTTGCCAGACAGTGATAAACTCTGTCCAGTAACAGCCTGTTGTCTTCTCTTGAGATACTGAAGTCTTTCCTTTGCTAGCGTAGCCTTAAAATGTGAAGTGTTATGTGTCAATGAGGCTGACTTACAAATATTCGATGCCAAAAAAAGACGAGTGCCATTATCTGCCTGAACACGTTCAGCATGAAATCACATCTTTCCTGATCAGATGAGCATCTTAACTGCAAACCAAACCCAGATCTGTCAAGAGAGAACAGTATGGGCCGCTGGGCTGCTTGATAAGAAATGCAAGCAAGCAGACAGAGCTTTAAAAACCACACTGACCTTTCATGAGCGAGCTGCTATATAACATCCTGCCTGGAAATTGGATTTTGCACTCCAGACACTTTTGTCTGCAGTGAAAAGTTTCAAGGCAAAAAGAAATTGATCCATTTGGTGATTAAAATTGAACCTTCTCTCACACTGCATAAACCCTACCAGCCAAAATATTTAGACACAGCAAGTCATTTTACAGCTGGATGAGGGAAAATATTTGTTTCTAGATGCAGATGCGGGTGGTGGTGGGGGGGGGGGTGAGGGGTGGGGAGGTGGCTGTATTATAATACTACTGGCCTCTCTCAGCTGCAGCTGCTGCATTCAGATTTGCAGCCCTAATGAACGTCCAAAAGATACTGGAACACAATACATGTGTTTTTCCTCAAACACCATGAATTAGGCAATTATTCTAAGGAGAAAAGATAGGCTAAACTATGAAGAGTGGTATTTAGGGAGCCATTTGTTCACATGTCCCAGACTGGTTCTGTTTAATAGGATTATACACACATTGGTATTTGTGTTTTCTGTGTGACTGTGGCTGAAATTGTGTAATTAAGATTTAAGTCTCAGAAGACAATGAAAATGAGACCTCTTTGCTTTTCATAACACAGTAGGAAAAAAAAGTCCAATAAAACTCTGCCGCAGCACCAACATAACAAGTGTTACAATGTAATAATTGCTGAATAGCCATCAATATTCTTACCTCTCATTTCAAAAATAAATGAATGCATAAAAAAATCCCAAGCTCTGAACATGCTTTGGCTTGTTTGTTTGAGACAGGGATGCACTTCCAGTTTGTGATGATAAGTAGCCCTTGTTCTTGTGAAATGTCAACGCACATAATCCACTTGGGACAAAATCGTTCCCCAAATTTATGTAATGCAGTGAAAAGTAATGGAATAGTTCTGATCAAACACACAGAAACATAGAATGGTGTGATCATTTCACTACTGTGAAATGAATTATATAACCCTGGTTAATCTTGTGTAGAAGTGAAGGCTACAGTAGTCTGACTGCAGGCCCACACCACCTTGTGGTCACATTCGTACGCCTGCATTTGCAATTACTATGCAAAACAAGTGTGCTCAGTTTACTGTTAGCAACATGCATACAGTCAGTTTCGTAACATGTTCTGATGCATTAAAAAAAGTTTGCATGGAAATGGGAAGAGCCCCAGATACAGCCCTTCCCTGATCTCACATTTTTTATATAACTTCATTCACACTACTAAAGCATAATCACCTAATATTAAAACAGTCAGTGTTAGACACAGAGACACAAGCAATACACACACACAACATATTACTACTAATCCTATCTGATTGATTGTAGGTCAAAGAAATTCTATTTTTTGAAGTGGATGGATGATCTGGACTCTGTCTTTAGACCCGAAACATCAAAAGGCTGACATTAAGTCAACCTCGAACCCCAAAGTCTCCGTGTTAAAATTGAGTCAGCAATAACTAACAAAAGTCAATGTTGATCATAGACTTTATTAGACATGTGCATGTTTTAAGAACATACTCATTTTTCATATAATATAGCTACATTGCATATAACATCAAATATTTTTCTTTTACATTTAATTCAATAATCCACCATGATTTACATTATGCATTATCTTATTTTTTTTTATTAACAAAAACCTCTGCTTTTTGATTTTTGCACTCACATTTATGGTTTTTAAATCTGGCAGGCATCGACTGACAATCAGTTCAAATTTGTAAGGATTTCATCTTTTCACAATGATTATACAATGCATTTAGAAAACAATAAAACTAACTGTAACAAAAAGAATTTACATTCACAGTCAAATATATCCACCATAAATAATATAAACCTTTAAAAAGAAAACATCTGTGAATATCAAAAACTTAAATACATTAAACTACCTCTTTGCAATGCTGTCACAGCTGGTCTCGTCAGTCTCAGGAGGTGCCAAAGCAAATGCTATGTCTTAATATGGCCAAGAGGCCTCTGAGTGACAGAATGACAGTTTTCAAAGTTAACCACCCATGCTAATTGTGATGGCTCATTTTTCACAAATTACACACTCAGTGTAAAAATTACACGAGCCTGCTCTTACCGATCCTCCTGGCAGTAATCTGTGCCACGATAACCATAGCCACTAATGCATAAACTTACAAGCCCCACATAGTCTTGCCTCATAAAAGCATGTACAAGATAACTGAAACAAAAAAGCACAATTTTTTTGAAAATAAAAAGCTAAAAAGTTTAGAGACACACATACCAACAAGCGCAAATAGCAGCAGGGCATAAAGGTGACAATCTGCATCACTCAGAGCTCTGTACAACACATCTATTTGGTTTCACCAGTTACAGAACAACATTCACACATGTATGCACCATTGAGCACAAGGGGTCACTGTGGCTACACAAATAGGCTGATAAACACAGGCGTCATGAAGGATCTGCAGGGGAACCCGGACTCCTCTATTCCTCTGGCTAATGGGTCTTCTCTAAAAAGCTTGATATTGCCATACTACATCGACATTCAAGTGGAACGCACTCCTTCTGGAAGACATTTTTTAGTGGCTGGAATCAGAGGTGATATTCAGTAACAGCTCGGATTTTCAGAGTTGTGATCGAAGAAAGGGTTGTCAGTGCAAAGACAGGGTGACAGGAAGTGCTAAATCTTCTGCAGAGGTGCATCCCACGGTTGACATTGCTATACCGCATATTACTTTACTTTCTTTATTGAATAGAGATGAACTGTAAATATATAACATTCCTTGGCTGAGTATGCTTTGGAGTATGGCCTCTTCTGACAGACTATGAGCCCAGAGGAGAACAGAGGAGCCTTTATAGAAACAGAAACTCTGCTGCGCCCTGTGATACAGACTCAGGTTTGGAGTTACTTCAGTGCAAAATCACAATGCACTGACTAATCTGACCAACCCTAAAATAAACCTGAAATAATCCATTAACAGGATTACAGTCATAAGTATTTTTTTTCTCATTACATTGCTTTGAAATCAAGGGAATATAAAATGAAGCTGCAAATAACCTAATTTTTCACTAAATGTACCTGAACAGTTGCCAACCAAGCCTATTCTGTATCCTACTGTACCGCACCTGTCACAGACGCGGCATCACCCCAGAGTGGGAGCAGTGAGCTGTTGCTTTGTCAAGTGGCAGATGAATAAACCTGAAACTATAGACCTCATACATCAGTCTGTGTCACTGTGTTCAAGTATGATGTTGCAGTATACTCTTGTGTGCAAATGCGTTTGAAATCATAAAAACATTCTACCTCATTAAAATGCATGCTTTTCCTTCATTACTGGTAAACAACCCCAATGAAACTGTAATGGAAGACCCTCACCTACACACAAGTGTCACAATCAACTGGACATCCCTGAGACAGCTCCATTTGATCTGACGTTCTTGTCTGTGTAAGGCATGCTTTGAAGGTGGAGAGCATTCGGGCTATTTTTTTTTTTTGTTGTTGTTGTTGTTTCTTTTTTTTCTCGTGTGACAAAAAACAGGAAGAAGTGGCAGCAACAACATACTCACAACAACTACAAGGCTACCTAACTAACTAGTTCAACTACATGTGACGACACAGTTACAAGCGCCAATGTCAGGGGTTGGAAAATGCAACCATTGCCTCCTGTTGACATGCAGCTAAGACATCACCATGAGCGGTCAACAGCTCGAACAAATCTAGCATTAGCTAACACTGGACAACCTACATGTGCAGCTGTGCTGGGTTAGGGACTGTACAAAAATGATCAGGGCGGAGGAGGTCAGAAAAGGGGGAGACTTTTTTATGAGAGAGTTAGGGAGGGTTCCTTTTTTTCTTACGCCACATTACTGTTTTATCACATACTCTATATTTGTGTGATTATCTATATTAAAAAATATGACATGGTTACTTCAAAAAAATGGTTTTGATATGTACCCTGGAGATGCATTTAACCATAATCAGAGGATATGGGTGGGGTGAAAATATTGCAGTGCACAAGCCCTTCAGCACAGAGCTGTTGCTCGTTCCATTTTGTGGCTCTAATAACAGTTTATTTAACAGTTCTTTATTCAAAAATAGAGAGTGATGGTATTTTCACTCTTTTATTATGTTTGCCATAAATATATTATTATCAGATATGAGAATAAACACTAAATAAAAATAAAATATAAGCTTCAGCACCCCTCCCCACCCCAATAATTTTCATACAGTCCCTTGATTCATTTGGCTGGTCAGCAAGCCAACCAAAGTTCAAACATAAAGATCACAATGACCATACGGCACCAACAAACGAGTGGAAGCAATATTGTGTTGTTTTGCTTCTTATTTTTGTGTGTGTGCTCATGCATATACAGGCTTCTGTGTGGTGCATGTGTGTGTGTGCGTGTGTGTGTGAGCGGGCATGTGCGCTCACTGTTTGTGTGACACGATGAGTAGATGACTTACTTAAGCTTGAGGCAAGGCAAGGAATGTTTCAGACGTCAGTGCCTAAATTTACTGTGTATTCTACTTCTTGTTGATTTTAAAAGATTTGAACTGTTTAGGCAGTGCGTGTCAAGTGTGTACATTTTCATATCAGGGTCAATGTACATGAACTGCAGATGGCATCCTGTTGGTCCTTATTCATTTGGGGGTGGGGGAGAAGGGATCTGTCCTTCAGTTTGTCTGTCCATCTTTCTGTCAGTAGGAGGAGGGGTGGGGTGGGGGTGTGGGGTGGGGCTTATGCCGTCTCAGTCTGAGAAGAGACTGGCAAAAGATTTGCGTAGATTGCGTATGGTTTCTGCCTTCACCTCGTCCTGGCTAAGGCTGGCTCGTGGCGCTGGGGTTTCTGGAATGTTGAAGGTATTGGTAAGAGACTGGGATTTGCTATAAAGAGAGGAAAATGGCAATAGAGGAGAGGGAAAGGCTATTAAAGTCATGCAGCAAACCCATGGAATGAAAAGACTGGTGCACGGCAACACAGAGAGAAAGAAAGACAGGAGAGAAAAGGCTCGGTAAAAGATGATAAAAGCGCATTCCTTCCGTATGGTCATTCAGTATTACCTTATCATTTCAAGTTAGCTTTGATATGATATGAATAGTGAATGACTTTTCTGGATGCAAAAGTGGTGCATGTTTTTTTTTTTCCAGGGACTGAGGACATAAAATAACCTCACTGATATAATCCAAAATCAGGATTGTGTGTCATTTATTCATGAAAATCCAATATAGCATTAGTATTTACCACTAAGATAAAAGCAGAATAAAAATCATGCAGATTATTTATACAGTACAACACAAAGTTTCTCAAAAAATAACTTTAAAGTTTATCAACATTTTAAACCATGCCTGCTACTATGACAACGCTTTTAAAGGAGGATGTAGAGAATCTGGTCACCTGTGTCCCAAAACATGGATTGTGGGAGATGTGATAGATTCATTATGTTTAGGAACAACTACAAGCCAGCTTCTGCTTGTTGTTGTTCTAATGTATCACAGTCTCTCCAGACAATCTGAAATGTGTTCTGTGAAACTGCTGCTGAAGCACTGAAAATGTAAGAATCGATACATCATGCACATTCAGGTAAGGGAATGAACAGATTTCCCCATGTGGCATGCATATCTCACTGCAGGCAAAAAGTAAGAGAGGAACTTCTGTTTGGGTCAGCTGTAATGTTCAGCTTATGAAAATGAGAGGAAACTGATCCCAAGTCATTTATCATACACAGATACTTACTTTAGTTGAGGAGAGCCACCCATAGCTGGGTTGTCCTGACTTGGCTTCTGTGGGGGCTGAGGCTTTTGCTGCAGTGGGGGCCGTCCTCCTGGGGCCCCCTGGCCTTGAGCGGCAGGTCGGGGCTGCTGGGTGGTGGGTGCTCCTGGACGACCTTGCTGGCCAGGTGCCCTCTGTTGCGTCCCCCCCTGTGACTGCTGCCTAGGGGGCTGGGCAGGCCTCTGCTGCTGGGGTTGGCCTCCTGGAGGTTTCTGGGAAACAGACTGTTGCCTCTGAGCTTGTGGTGAACCACTCTGGCTTCGCTGAGGAGAGCCCTGGCCAGAAGCAGGTCTCTGGCCTGGAGAAGCTCCCTGACCTGATGGCCGTGGCTGGGCTGCAGGTCCTTGGCTAGCTTTAGCCTGGGCACTGGGGTCACCTGTAGGAGGGCTGGCAGCAGATTGCTGGGCCTGTACAGGGGGTTGGCCTTGAGGCTGTGGGCGCTGCTGAGAAGGGGGACTTTGTTGAGGACCACCTAGAGGAGAAAAACAAAGGCAGCAATAACATTCAAATACTTTCCAAATATCCCTCCCTAGACTTAGAAATAAATTAAAATTATCCCGGTTTCATTTAACTCAGTTTTTTGTTATTGCAAAGCAGTCCAGTTCTTACCTTGAGGTGAGGGGCGCTGTTGAGCCTGTGGTACTCTTGGCTGAGAGACAGGCTGAGGAGATGCTGCTTTCTACAAAACACACAGGGGTTAAAAGGGTAAATATTTATCAAACCAGAAAATTATATTCAGAGAATAAAATGTAAAAATCTTTTTGCTTTGGTCTTAATTTGTTCTGCCATGAGATGCTGGACATCTAGAAAGCCTAACATAAAAGAAAATTATATTCCAACATGCAGACCACTGCAGGAGCAGTAACTGATGCCAGCACAGGACGTCTGACTCCTGGCCCTTCTAGTCTATTGTCACACTGGTCTATTGTAACACTGACCATCCCAGATCTCTCTACTCTATTAAGTCAAGAGTGCCCCAGGGATGAGTGCTAGGCCCATTACATTTTTTTTATCTTGTCTCTTGGTTATATTACCAATAAATGTGCTCACTCCCTGCACCTGAATGTAAAATACTGTTAGACTGAGATGCTCAGTATTGATCCAATCAAACATACACATCTATTTTCAGACATTACCCTAAAACTGTATGCAATGTATACAGTAAATTTTACATCTTACGTTATGGTCTTTTTATTGTTATTATAAAAATGTTTCTGCCTACTGTTCCGACTGTATGTTTGTGCTTTGTTTATATATGCTCTGTTAAAAGAGGATGTTCTGAGAGACCACATATGTAAATGTGCACCCAATAGTAAACCAGACTTGACATATATCATTAATAAGAGTGGGGGAAATTTAAAAAAAGATTACTGAAGTAAGAGTACAGAGTATCTGTGGTTTGAGCACCTGTGCCGGCTGTCCTGCTGTGGCACGGACTGTGGAAGAGCTTGAAGTGCGTGGTACAGTCTGGTTCATCTTAGAGATCACCAGTTCTGCAATCTGAACACGATCATCATCCTGCTGGTCCCCAATCAGTGGCATCGAACAGTCATCAACCTTTAATTAAAAAAATAAAAGAAACATGATGGATTTAATTGGATTTTGCTTATGATCACAGACACTTATTCCCTTTATATCATCATATTGGTTTCTAGTACCTCTATAATGTAGTCCTTGCCATCTTTACCATGTAGAGCCTCCACAGCACAGATATCCAACCCTCCGAAGATGTCAGCACAAGAGTCCACCCACATTCTGTACCTGCAATAACGTGTTCAACAGAGCTATAAATGTGCAGCAAGACATTATATAATTTACAATTTCATCTCATCTGCATTTATGTGCTCTTACTTGTCTGACATGGCCACCTGCTCAAGCATAGATGAGCCAGTGTTGGTTTTCCAGTTGCCAGAAATTGACGTTCTCCTGTCAATTAAAATACAAATTTATTTTAATTCTACCATTTTCATCAGCCATGACATCCCAGTCTGTTGGCTCTTTGGCAGAAGTTTTTGTAAGTACATCTGTCGGAGTGAAATGCAGAGAAGTGAGGAGAGAAGAATCCTAATTTCACTCACATGTAAGCCTTGTAATTGTTACCAATCTTCTGGATGCGGACATCATATTTTGCATCAATAAAAGGCTCAGACGTGGCATAAGTCTTGGTCAGTGCCACGACGCTGGCAATATCTTGAAAATCATATTGATTGTCCACTTTCACCTGGAGGCAAGATACAAATAGCAGGGCTGATATTTGTCCCCAAAACGTGGCATTCATATTGAAATGAGTAAACATTTGAGCCCTCCAGCTATTTTCCAACCTACCTTTCCCATTCCTGAGTGAGCATGGCCCATCTTTACCACAACAGGGAACCGAGGGGAGGTAATCTATAACAAGATCATTATGCCATACTGAGATTTGTCACAAATGAACTTTATCATGGTACCATGGTTCAATCAAACGGAAGTGACACACACAGTAGCACCCCTCCTAGGTTGTTGCAGGATTCTGATTCATATTGATGTCTTGAAAACCAGCCCAGTACTGTCAGCCTGTGACTGCAGGGGTGGAGATGACTGCTCTGCAGCAACAGTCCCGATTTAACTGTACTGACACTGACTTGGTTCACAAATGATCCAAAACTCTTCCTCTACCCGGAACAAAAACAACAAGACACTCCCCTGAAAATTAGATTGGTCTCAGCTGCTACATGAGATGGATTATTGAAATGCAAGTGAATTACCCTCCTAACATCTGACTGCTACAGAGGGATGACCTGTCTGTGTGTCTGTATGTGTCTGTGTGTGTCTCTGTGTGTACGTGTCTCTTTAAGGGGTTGTTTACCATGAAGACATACCCATCAGAGCAAGTGGAAAGGGGGAGGAGGAGGGAGAGGAGGAGAGCAGATGGCACAGAACTCACCATTTCCTTGTGGTTTGGATAGTAAACCTGCTCAATCAGTGGGAACTCTTCTGGGCCCAGTTGCTTGTGGAGTCTAGACATCTGAGCAAACTGAGGCAGAAACAAAGGTTCAAGATGCTGCTTAATGTGTGCATGCAGCTGAATTCAATGTGTAATGCGATGAAATTCTTTAATTAAATAATACTTGCCACCCATGGTTTGTCACAGAAATTATAGACAGAGTGCAAAGAGTTAACACTTGGCAGTCCAGCGTACTGCAGTCCAATCACTATGTTCCTGTGGTCTCCATTCTTGTCCATGCTGAAAGCATGTTGTCTGATCAGCACAAAGTCTGGCTTGAAAGATCTGGGACAGAGGACATTAGCAAATTATGAAACCGCATTGTACAAGACAAACTGTTTTCAACATGACTCCAGATTGTACCTCGAGCCGCAACAGCAAATAATCAAACGTTTTTTGACATTTTGCAGAGAACCTACTTTGTAACCTTATGTCCATTCCTGATTGCGTCCATGTCCACATTATAGGTGCCTGTGGCGTTTGCCACCAGGTTGATTTCAGAGAACTCTGCCTGAAAGGACAAAAACAAGTTCAGTCTCAACACCACACAAACACCATAAAAATCACAGTGACCACAATCAGAGCAGGAGGGCAGTGAATGACTATTGCTACATGAGCCTGGTCGAACAGGGTGCAGTTATAAGACAGCAGACTTTATCTAAAGTGTGTTCTTCCTGTGAAAAGGCCACAGGGGAAATAATGAAAACACCAGTGCAACATGAAGTGTAAGGGTCTTCTCAGTTGCTGCTGGGTGGATTACAGCATAAATAGCCACTAAGTGTATCAATAACTATTCTGATAAGACCTCAGATTCCTATTCACAGGTTTACAAAATGATTATTTCTCAGCTACACAAACAACTCATTTACTTTTATTTATTTATAAGAGATTACAATTAAAAGTCTGAATCCCTCATACTGACTGTGGAGGCATCTGGCAAATAAAATATGTTTCTCTTAATCACATGTCAAGAGAGTGCACTTCAGTGTGGGACTGAATACAGCAGTCCACTCTCCAGCGCCACTCAAGTCAATTGCAGTGCAGAAACGTTAGGGATTGCAACACCCAGTATCACTAATCAATCAATATTCACTCATCAGTAAACTGGGACATTTATCATTCTAAGGACTCTCTACAACCACAGTAACAACTCAAATTGTGCTGGATACCGAAGAAGCTGTGACTAATTTTATGCCAGCATCAAGCCAGCTGTTGATCAGTGCACCTTAAAATGCAAGTGGACAAATTAGAAAGAGTTACCAAACAAGGTGACTCAATGCCAAGTGATCACACTGCCTCAGAAAATAAAGACCTGAAACCAACATAGGATCAAAGTGAAGACAGAGAATATGGGCAGGGGTACATTATCCGTGGAAAATTTATGGCTACGTATGCTTTTAGAGGCAGTGATGACCAGCAATAAATACAATCAATTCATCCTATAAAAATGCCAATAGCAATGCTTTCGTCTTCAGAGACTGAACAATCTACCATGTCTGTTTCAGTTGCCGGGTCTTTGCATAAATAGATCAGAGACAGTGTTATCCATCAACAAAATGCGAAATACTAATGTCTTATGAAAGAATGATGTTACATCCCTCCAACCGAAGCTCACAGTCTGGTACCAAGGCTCAGAGAAGCTGCGCTGGTTTCTTTTTCTTTTTCCACAGGTTTCCTGTTCCTTAAAGAAGAATACCGAATACAGAACAAAGCAAAATAAATACACATGTGAATCCTACCTGTTCTACTTTGATGTCAAATTCACCGTGGATCTTTCTTCCTCTGAAGACCTTCACCCTGAATGTAAAACAATGAATCAAGTTGTAGTTTGGATTCAGGAAAAAAAATTTTAATTTTGTAAATTTCTCCTGTGATTGACAGCTGACATTTCCTCCAGCATCTGCATTTCAAAATTCTGAGTATATTTCCTGGCCAGAGAAAACCTGATGTCAAACACATGAAATAAGCTGACACCAGTGGAACAAAATCCCTCTTTCCTTTGAAACTGTACTCTATTCATGGCAGTATGCTGAGTACTGTTATTACTGTAGCTGCTGGAAATGCATAAAACTAAATTAAGTAGCCTATGTGACATTGTTTTAATCTGCATGGTGCATAAGGAGATGTGAGTTTGCTGTGAGGACACAGATACAGGTCCTTGCGGTTTAAATCCAACCTGTGAAGTATAATTATCCACCTCTGCCTTTTGTGTCAGAGTTGGAAAACCATATTTGCCCTATGCTGTGGGAAGGAAGGGTTTTGCTGTAATGATGCAAAGATCTGCTTAATTTATTATCACCTAAGGTGTCATTTTGAGACAAGGGTGCAGTGTTTTATCACCTCTGACTTGTGCACAAAGCTCTAATAAGCATGCAAAACGTGTACTGGTGAAGAGGCTTGGCTGTCGTGGTGTAGGTATTCTTGTGCCCTCGATTTGAAAATATCTGCATCATCACGGTGGCACCGGTCCCATACCCACTTGCACTGGCACAATTTGAAGCATTTTCATGACAAGAATGCGGGATGAGTTCGTCACAAGCAATCTACGATCGTCAAATGAAAATGGCTCCTCTGCCTTCAGTCTGTTGCGCCTTTGCCATGACACAACGTGCGAAAATGCATCTGCAAAGGTGTTTCTGATCTAAGCAAGAAGCCCAGGACGTTACACGTGATGTGTCTCACGGCGCTGGGTGAATCATATGACCTTCTAGATGTTAGGCCACCGCAACCCACGGTCTGGCACACATTTCTGTCTAGACGAGGCGCCTGCGTTGGCAATGCGCACTGCTCTTACCAGTCGGTTTGCTGGTCATCGATGACCAGGAGGATCTTGGCACTGCTGGAGACTCCTGCGCGGTCCGCTGCCTCGGATAAGGTCGCAGCCGCAGCAGCTGTGGTCTGTTTGACAGCGTTGGAGATGGACGAGAAGAACCCAGAGCCTCCACCTCCAGACTGCTGCTGGCTGGTGGACTGGCGCCTCTCCGACGGCCCGGGCGACACTGCGGGGCTTTGCTGCGGAGGGTCGGGGCGTTGGAGATCGGTCATGTAGCCATTGGGCAGGTTGGACATGAAATTGCTGTCCGAGAGTCGACGGCGTAGGTAGTTCATGATGGAGACTTGTTAAAATGACGGAGAGAGGGGTCCAAATGTCCTCCCACTGAATGCGACTTACAACTTGGTGTTCAGAAGGAAAATGGAATGACTAGGCTGCTTTCCCATGTGCAGACACTGGGCCAATGTTACCTAAAGAGAGACAAGTCTCGTGTTATTAATTAGGAGCAGATTTTGAATTTCTGAATCACAGTAGTAAGAAATCGTGACTGTACAGCTTAAGGAACTGGGTACGGTAAAAGAAACCATCACACAGCCGATAAATGCTGAAAAAAATATCCACACGAAATGAGACAATGCATTTTCACATTTATTTCTAATAGATTCGGTTAATAAGCCCACATACTAAAGAAACCACTGTAGTAATATGTAGTAACAGTCAGACACGGCACGATGAAGCCTTACCGGGGAGTGTATCCAAGCTGATCCGCCCCAAGGATGAGGTGATGATTGCTAATTATGATGTCTCAAAGGAAAGCCTGCATATAGGTGACTCTCATGTCCTTTGTGCAGGCAGGAAGGCCGTGCATCGGGCTTGAACCTGTGGAATTAAAGCTACAGTCCTCCCCGCATCACCGCCTGTTCTCCCTGTCCTTCCCCTCAAGCCCCGGTTTTTCCGTGTGCCCTGCGTCACTCCCAGTCATCCTGAGGGAAAGGAGCCTGCAAGACTGGACCGGTGTCAAGGCAGCCAGTGTGTGGATCAGGACTTCCGGATGTTGCTTTCAAAGTAAGAATTAGGGTAAGGATTAGTACTACAAGATTTTTTTTTTTTTTTTAAATAGAATTTAGAGCATAATGTGAATTTAAAGAAGAAAATGCATCTGAAATTCTAGTTAACACATATGTAACACAGGGAACACAACTGAATCTCAGGTAGGGAGATTCTCCAATTCTTTAATTCTTTTGCTGATAAAAGTTATTATTATTATTATTATTATTATTATTATTATTATTATTATTATTATTATTATTATATAATCCTAACCACACAGCACTTGATTCTGGATGCAGCTTCCGACATGCAGATTTATGATATTTGTCTTAATGTTAATTCCATTTTAAATTGAATGTTCAGGTTTTGGACGCATTAGCTGGACAGAAGCAATTTGAATATGTAATCTTGGGCTTCAGGGAACAACAGAAGTGGGGTTGTTTTCACATTTTTGACATGCTATAGTAATCAGTATCAATGAGTAATCAATTAATAAAAAAATAAAAATGATGATAAAATGATGATGATAAAAATGTAAAATAATCAACTGATTAACTGAAATAAAAATAACTGTTGTCTGCAGCCCTAAATAAAATATTTTAAAGAGTTCATATATAATACCATTGTTTTGTGATGTGTACCTTTTAGTCAATTAAAGGGCACAAACTTCCTGTCTCATTAGGTCTGTGTTTGTCTGACTTGACGCAGCTCTGTGCTGGGATATGAGGGTGGTGCTGAGGAGAGCAGGATGACAGGGGCGTCGCTCTCTGTCAGACATGAGCCTGCTGTTTGCTCCACAGGGTGCTTATGGGTGTTGATGTGATATTGCACCCTGTTGCGTCCAATAAAACAGCAGTGGCACACTCACTGTTTGGCTTTCAGGCCGCTGACACACAGTGTTACTTTTGATTTTTTTCAGCGGAGTCATTACAGATTGTGAGAGATGCGCCATCTGTCGGTGATACCTGGAGCCAGAGATCAACACGGACCCTCAGGGAGTCCCAGGCTCCTCTCTGGAAACGGCACTGTGTGATGGTAACTGAGCTGTGTTCATAATGGACACAGATACTCACTGCTGAGAGTTTCTGAATCATTAATGCCTGGCAGAGACTATTTTTAAGTGTGAGGTCTCCTTTTACTGATAAATATAGCCTATTGTGTGCTGACGAAATAAAGAAAACTGATGAGAATTTATTTTGGTCCAAGTTTTATGTTTGTTAGAACTGAGAGCATTTGTGTAGGAATTTTTAGCTCAAAATAAAATGTTGAATGACCTTTTCTGCACCAGTGAAAAAAAAGGTATGTTTTAACAAGACAACTGGTACTCTCGAAACTCTAATGCAATTTATTTATTTATTTATGTATCAGTATTTATGAATTGATTTATTGATATATTGATTATTAAACCCCGGACCTTTTACATTCAGACCTTAATCCCTGCAGTTGGTGTTTTTAAGGATTTGATGATTTAAATTAACAACATAAAGATTGTTGTCATTATTTACTACATGATTATGAATACCAATATATGGCCTATGTTTTGTCTTGTTAATGTCTGCTTGTATCTGGTTTAGACAGGGGATAGTACTATTTCCTGTGTACTGAAACAAAATACACCACTAGTACACTAATATTTTAAAAGTACACCAGTATTCAAAATAATATGTTCAAATTTGGGCTTTTCAAACTACTAACTTGGTTAATTCTTGCTGTGTAATGATTGTTTATTGTTATTGTTTTAACATGAACAGAAATGGAAAAAATGTTGTTAGCGTAGTAATATAGTAAATAAAATACCTGGAGAATCACATACTTGGTTGTTTGAGGGGCAAACAATTAGTAACACTACTAAACTAGAAAAAAAACTCAGCTAGGACACATTCCATGCATTTCAAAACCAGATTCTTTGCATTTTGAAATGTTAATATTGCATGGAATCTGTCAGTGACAAACATGTTTTTCAGTATCATTGTACACTAAACACTGCTTTTACACCCCTGATTTTTTTTTCACAAATGCATACACAGTACAGTGTCTTGATGTAGCCTTTGATGCCATGCTATTGCAGCATAAGGCTTAGGGAGGCAGTGTTGAGCTTAAATTAAACCGAACATAACTCTGTTCATGCATCTATTCACAACAAGGCCTTTATATATGAAGCTATGTGTCATTTTTGAAGTGATCTTCTTCAGTAGCTGCTGTCGCCCTGTTAGGACGACAATCACCAACAGTATTAAATAGATTGAAACTCAGTCATATGATGTGTATGTGAAACTCAGACCAAACAGTCAATACCAGGGGATTATTTTATTGATTCTCAATGTGCTAAATGTGCAAACATGTCTCAAAACAAAAAATATTAATTACCCTAATTAATAATATTTTCAGCCATGCCAAAGTCACAAAGTATCCAAAATGGTCCAAAGACTTTCTACGTGTGGCCAAACTCCTCAACATGCTCAGGCGAGATTGTTCTCATGGCAGCAGCATTTTCAGGACTTAGGAGTCTTTGTCTGGCCATCAACAAAAGCCTTTGGATTACTGGCGAGGCAGGCTCACAGTGCAGCTGCGTGCGTGTATGGGCAGGTCAGTGGAATGACTGGAGCTCCGGTGGGCTAAGCACTCGAAAAAATGCAGTTTGGTGAGATTGCAGATTAGGAGGGAAGGAGGGAGGGAGGGGAATGGGACAGGTGCTGACTCCACAGAGGGAAACAAAAGACACACTTCACTTTCTTCACAGCTTAGGGGGAAAAATATAAAAAAGTTGTATGAAGAACTGATTTATGACCAAAGAAGTGTATTTGTTATAATGTCTTCCAAGAAAGAAAATGCTTAATGAAGCAAAAACGTATCTGATCACTGTGAATTCTCTGGTACTATGATATTTAGCAACTCCACTTTCAACTTTTGAGACAGGCCTAAGTGTGAGCACATACTGCCTGTAGCACAATAACAACACTCAGCGAATGAGGGACTCTGATTGGCTCTGACAACAGCCAATCCGAATGCAGGAAATGAGTCACAGGGAAGCCACTGCGCCTATCTGCACTCACCTGATACTTTACCTGGCTGAGCTCAGACCCAGCATCTCATTACCTTTCCAATACAATCTATAACTGAAGCGCATTGTGTCCTGTAAGCTCCAGCAGTCAAGGTGTTCCTCTGTATTTGGCTCCACTCAGACAAAGACAAGGAGCCATGGCTGTGGCTAATTTCCACTACATTACTCGGATGAGCAGTGGCTTCAAGGTCTACATTTTAGAGGGTAAGCTGGATTGTCACTTTCCTTTTTCTGCCTCATGTTGCTTGATGACTGTTAATACTTGCATTACTTTGAACAGTGGAATTACGTCTCTGGTTATGTCTCTGGTTTAGTGTTATATAAATACATGTTTAGATGTTATGTCATGTCACAAGGTTTTATAATATCTGTGATCATTACAGTGGCATTTACCTTTGTTCTGTGAATGATTTTTATAAACACAAAAGAATGGAAATGGAAAGAATCAGATGGGATGACAGTCAAACAGAAGATATAAGCTAACAAGAATGTTCAACTTTTAAAATACACCTTTTGAAATATGTCATCATAAAGAAAAGATATAAGTAGATTTCATTCAGGATTAGTCCTTTAAGTCCTTAGAATTAAGTACTCTTAATTCTTGTTGGCTTTTCTCAAGACTGAATTAATATTCTGTAAATGGTGTTGTCACTGACTGTGCTGTGTTTCTGTGGGATCTTCATAAAATCTGATTAAACGCAACAAAGCAGAAGGTCAGGCAGCATATTCCCTCTGCTAATAAGGAAGAAATATCTATGCCTGAGGCATTAGAAAATCAGCATAGGTGTGGTTATACCTGCAACCCCCCCCCCCCCCTCCTCCTCCTCCTCCATAGTGGCTCTCTGTGTGAAGGAGTAGCTCACAGGTGTTGAAGTGTTTGGCCATGAGGAAATGCGGATTGGATGTGAAGACAATGTGAATGACCTTTTCTTTTTTTGTTTGTTAGTCTGACAGTTAAAAAGCAGTTCATCTCCTATTGTTTCAGTTCAGTGGTAGATGCTCTTGTGAGTAGGTGGTTTTCTAGCACTGAATGATTGATTTGAATATAGTTGAAGGACTCAGGATTTTCAGGTGTTAACTGAGCATACAGTCAAACAATGGGCCAGGTGTAATTCTGATGCCACTACATTTTCAAACAATACTGTTTTGACTGTATGCATGACTGTTTTGAACATGTGAGCACGTTGGTGTGAGACAAGAGTGCCAACTGGTTTGGATAAATATGCTTCCTGTTGCTTTGATGAATAATAAGTGAAAGTGTAAAAGTAAGAGACAAACCTGCATTTATTAAAAAAAAACAAAAAAAAAAAAACACAAAAAACACAAAATCATTTTGCGATTTAAACTAGTGAGTAGTCCGGATACAACACGCACTCCTCTTATTCAGCACTGACATCACCAGCTTCTTTCTGTTGTGTTTCAACTTGTTTAATTGGAAAAATCCAGTGCACACCTGACTGTGTGTGTTCACCTTGATGGATGGCCCTTTCACAAAGGGGTGCCGCCCAAATCAGGGTCCTCAGTAACCAAAAACCGTCAGATGTGTGACATCCCATGACAACAAAACATGTTGGTTGTGCCCTTTTGACAATGTGAAAGGGCTGAACGCCAACATTATGCAGAAAAACAACATTTACCGTTAGCACTGAATCAGCTGTGTAGTTTTGCAACGCTCACTGATCAGGTAGATCGAGTTCTACAGCTTAACGGAGTTTACAATTAACGGTGACAAAAAAATAAACGTTTTCTCACGAATAGTAGTCATGCCGGTTGATGTCATGGATCAAAACAAGCAGTTACTCATCACTGAGTGTCACACACCATTCTCAGTATAGTAAAATAATCAGTGCACGTATAAGGTCTGTGTTTTTATTGGATTGATTTGTTCTAGCAAAGAAGCCGTAGCCAACACATGTGTGGTGTGACTGTATTTTCTGAAAGCATCTTATTCTAATTCTGCAGTGTGATTTTGTTCACCAGGTCAGCCCCACCTCAGAAGCGAAGACAGATACAGACATATCACAAATGACCGGGTCCGAGCCCCAACAGTGTATCCAGTCAAACGCAAGCGCAGCCATGAGAGAGGTCTGACACTGGAGGAAAGGTTGGTGAAACTCGTTTATTCACGTTTTCAGTAATAATTCATTGCTAAAAACTGAATGAATTAGATGCAAATTACTGTCAAAGAGATGTGACATTTTCTGAATGATTGTTTCAGACGAGAGCGAGTGCTGAGCAGAAGCAGTGCCAAAGCGGCCCAGGGAACTGCACCGGCTGTGTTTAACAGCCCGCAGAGCCCCACATCCACCTGGAGTCCAACACCCAGCCCCACCAGCCCTCTGCCCACCCACGTGTACTATGCACCAGTCATGGATGAACCGCTTGCCCTCATCAAGAAACCAAGAAAAGACCCTGAAAACACAAAGGAAAAGTCAAAAAGCAATGCCACCACTCAAATCCAGGTAAAAAATAAGTACTGCTCGTGTCTTCAACATGTTCTGGGTGATTTTCTCAAAGATCAAGGACCTTTGGTGCGGCCATAACTCATGAAAAGAGGCAATACAGTACGACCCTTTGTAGTGTCAGTGTAGCTCCAGGCTACCCACCTCAGTGGTACATCTCCCATCTGTAGTCAGTGAATCCAACTCCAAGTGGAGTGCCTACAGGCCTAAGCTTGTCCGAGCTATGCAATCCAGCCGGATTCAGGAAGAAAATGTGAGCAATGGAGGGAGGAATGCCATCAACAAGACCAAACAGACAGCTCTTTCTTTGACCTGTTTATGCCACCACACTGGGAGTGATCTGACTTTCATTGGCAAACCCAACCAGTTTAATTGGTTCTCTAATCATTTCGTTTTCAAACCGAACCACAGTACACTGTTTTTCTTGTAATGGGATTAAGTGCACAGTCAAGTTTAGGACAAATTAAAATAATAATACAGATTTTGGGGGACGAAGAGGAAGCAGAAATCAGGGTCATTGTTTCGTCTGTTCTACTAGTCCAATTAATAACCATCCTTTTTATTTTTTTTTTCAGATGCGTCCCTCTGTGATCACTTGTGTCTCCTCAGTAAGAAATCCCTCCTGCAGATCCGAGGCCCACAGAAGCCACTCATCAGGTCAGTCTCACACTCCTGTGAATGAGCTCACTCTCCAGACGGTCACTCCCTACTCGTCACATACACATCATAATGCAGATATCCGCTCGCTTTTACTGACTCACAGAGGCGTGTGTTTGACATTTATCCTTCATCCTTTCTTTTCCAGTGGTTTCCAAATGCAACTACGATCACGTGGTTGAAGAGCATTTTCAGAGAAGCCTCGGGGTGAACTACCAGAATGCTCGCACCCAGCAGCTCGCCATCAGCGTGTCTGTCGATGACCACTTTGCCAAGGCCTTGGGAGACAAGTGGCTGCAGATTAAATCCAAGTCTTCCTCTTGTTCCTCCACACCTCCCAGCAGTCCAAGTGTTACCCACTCCCCCACCCACAGCCCAAATCAGTCCCACAAAGAGTCCACCAGCAGCTCATCGCCAACTTCCAGCCGCTGGTCTGTCAATTAAAGCAGAAACAGCCTCGGATACGGGAGGAAACTTAAGAGAAAATGTTAAAACTGGACTTTTAACATTTCACTGCGTGCAGCTCTTGTCGAGCAATGGAAATGCCTATGCTAGAGTTGAGAGGGCAAGCTAACAGATGCAGGAGGGCGGTCACTTTAGACATATGTGTGTCCAAATTTAAGACACACTGACAGACCTATGTAGCATTAATCCCTGTTTTGTTACATTTTTAGCCTCTGCTTGTGGATAGCGTCTGAATACCTGAGATACTGTAGATGGTGATGTGGGATGATTGAGAAATCAGCCAGATAATCCTTTACATTTCTTTGATTTTGTGTCATTCTTTTAATGCAGCTTGGATGCCACAATTTCATTGTTTTATATTTATATTCTGATACACCTGGATCCTTACAGTCTAAATGACTAGTCTATCTGCTGTATAATATCATGCGTATAAGCTGTACACAAGACAAAGACTTATGAAAAAAATCTCAAAAATCCTTTAATACTTTTGTGTGTTTGTCATTTGTAAAAAGCGAATTTGTCTGTCAAAAAAAAAATACATTGGCTAACAAGTGAAAACTTTCATTACTTTTGTCAGAGTTTCTTCAGAAAAAGAAACTAAGGATGTCACAAAACAAATAAAACTCTTTTTAAACTCGAAGTTCGTGAACTCACGTACACCTTGCAAAAAGTGAGCAGGGTGGTGCACCAGACAATCTAATTTCAATAGTGAGTCAGTGTGCGTCTACAACACGTCCGGTGCACACATGGCACTTTACACAGAGCTGTTACCACACACTGAGTGGAAATTGAATAAATGTATGAGCAACACATTCTGGGACTTTTCCTGTAAGTTTGACGGAATGTGAGGGTACATGTTCCAGCAGGCACCAGGCCCTGTGCTCTGACATTCCTGTCTCCTGAGAAAATGACTCTGTGAGATCCTACAGATCCTGTTTGGCAAGGGATAGGAGGGAGGGAAGCGGGGAAGCAAGGGTTGGGCTAATATACGCCTGAGCATGAGAACCAGCAGCACTCTTCAGTTGCTTATTTGCAAGTCCTATCTTGTCTATTTTAAAATATGATATGCAACATTAAAAAAAAAAAAAGTTCTGTTGTTGAAATTACAGAGTTGGTCAATTTTAAAGAAATGGGAAATAACCTGAATGTTCTGACAAGTTCAACATCTTGGGAAGACAGTAATGAATCAGGGCTGGGAATAAGGGGAAATGTGAACTGAATGTGATTTTAGATTAAAATCATTAAACCATCAAACTATTAAAAACAAATAAACTACTGTCCTCAAGCAGTTTGAGTTGAGATATCTGCACAAAACCTCTTAAAATCCACTGTGCAGTAACACAAAGCTCACATCAAACATATCGTGCAGCAAATCCACACGTACAAGAGCCAATAGTGATCAAACTGCTGATTATTACTTTTCCTCATTAGGTGTTTAAACAGGTATTTCCACATGGAGTATATTCATTAGCCAGTGTAACCTGAACAGGGGCATTGATGCCATCTAGAGGCCCTCGGATAAAGCTGAAACATCTGACACTGTCAATGACAAATGGTCTCATGTTGCATGGTGAAAAGCACAAACAACCAAAAGCACAGTTCTCCGGGTAAACTTGCTGAATGAGAGATCTGGTTTGACCGAGAGACCCTCAGAAACAAGAGAGACGAGAGAGAGAGAGAGAGAGAGAGAGAGAGAGAGAGAAAGGTGGAGAAAATACTTTGCTCAGCTTACCACTGGGAGGCGATGGCATACTGGGTCATTGCTACTCACATCATGCTTCATTCATAAGCTTTTAATCCACTTTCATTATTAATTGACTGTGCCTTTTAGTAAGAGTTTAAACATGGATTGTGTTTGTCATCCAAAATATGAAGTTTCTGTCTATGGCATTGTTAAAGAAAGTAATGTATGGTATAATTCTCTGAGGAGTCTGCATCAGTGATTATTTTGCAGCAGATAAACTTGGATGGGTGACACCTTGGAGGGTGTTTGTAGATACACTCTGTATTTGACACACCTGCCACTGTCATATGCAAGTTTACAGTTTAAGATAAATCAGATGTTTTCAGCTGTTGTGTATTGTTGTTCAGTGCAGCTAAGTTGTTGTTGTGGCACTTGAAACATATACAACATGGTCATGAGAATGTTAAGAGAAAAACTTCTCAAGCTGCTGCAAAACAAATGCACATTCTTGTCTGAGACAACAATGATGGATAATTACTATCCCGAATACCTCAAACACGACAGAAAACAACATTTAACTCAGTTTCACTGTGGCAGTAGTAATTATGTATCCGTCACAATACAGAAGATTGGCCAAGCCCTCTGGGAAAGTTCTTGCACTTTGTCTGGTCTGTTTTGTACATAATCAAAATTACGGCTCTAATCTCATGAGAATAGGATTTCATGGAATGACTGTGTATCCACCGTGATGTTGTGTGTTATGATCCATTTTCAAAGTTCATGTTCATCCTCTTTGTATTTAAATGGCCTATGATAGTTATCTAGGATAATTGCTTAGATAACAATTGTTCTGTTTCAGACACCCGGGTATTCACAGTCCCAAACTGGCATCTTCATCTGACCCACAATAACACGTGAATGTGATATGAAACTATTCTGAAATTTAAATCTGAAATGTAGTTTATGCAGATGTGTTTCATGCAACCTTAAGGGAAATATTTTAACAGAAAACAAACCCTTGCAAACATTATTCACAACACATATCACCTGTGCTGTTTGTAACCCCCAAACTTTATTTTGAAGGATTTAGCACTTAAATCATACACTTAAATCATACATCAAATGACCCACTGTACTAACCAGTGTGGATTTGAGAAATGGTAATTATGTCTATTGACTGTCTTAGGCTGAACAATGTGGTTTCTCTTCTGTTTGGTCCTGTCATTCACTAGTTAAATTCTGGTCTTTGGACTGTCTCTCTCTCTCTGTGTTCTAACACATTCATTTCTCCTAATCCCCTGATGGCTGTTTTTAGAATATTACAGCTGGATATCAGTATGTCTGATCAACAATAAAAACTATGGCACTTAGTACTCAGGAATTGTAACAAACCTCTTCTTTTACAAAGTGAATATAAAAAGTGATATCTCTACCACAGCTGGAAGAAAAGCATGATGAAAACTGTAAGGATTGATCTACAGATATCATTTAAAACATATGTAAAGCAACTGATACCAGACTGATGCTCGAAAGAAACTGTACCATGATCCAAGTTGTGGGTAGACAATGGACCTTTATTTCAGGATGCTCTTACAATGTTTTTGTTACAATAACAATACATTGTGACTGTATGGATGTGTGTATATAGGTGAGCATGTGCATTTAGCACTTGCTTAACAAGCTATAGATGTATGCGACTCACTTGATGTGGTGTGTGTGTGTGTGTGTGTGTGTGTGTGTGTGTGTGTGTGTGTGTGTGTGTGTGTGTGTGTGTGTGTGT
>JBBMJY010000024.1:18234356-18257359 GCA_037833715.1 Toxotes lorentzi | reverse complement strand
TACCTCATGCTGCTCATTGTGCCTTAAATTGCCCCCCGGGGACAAATAAAGTTTTCTGAATCTGAATCTGAATCTGACTACGTTCACCAACTGAATTACGTTAACCAATTTGTTTTCCTAGGTCTGAATGGCACTGTTGGCCCCATGCTGATCACTGATCCCCACAGCGGAAGGTCCCACACGATCCATAAGGACTCCGGCCTTTACAAAGATCTGCTGCATAAGCTCCACATGGCCAAAGTCGGTGACTGCATCGGTGACAGTGACACAGAGGAGCGGCCCATCAGGAGGAACAACAGCTACACCTCTTACACTATGGCCATTTATGGCATCCAAGGAGATCCTAAATACAAGGACCTGGATGGTGGGCTTCAGATAAGGTCGAGGGTGGACAGCTACAGCAGCTACAACTCAGCAGTGACCAGTGGGAGTACAGTCCAGGATGGGAGTGTGACTCAGGAAGCTGGCAGGGACCTCGCTGTGGAAGAGGACGAGCTGGAGGTCGACCAACCAGCTGTCTCCTTGCTTTTCCAGTTCTTGCAGATACTTACGGCTTGCTTTGGCTCCTTTGCTCACGGAGGGAACGATGTCAGGTAGGCAAGGGTGTTTTGTTTTGTTTTTTATTCTGATGAATTTATGTAAGTGTTGTTCTTTCAGAGGATTTACATAAGCCATTTTTATCACTAGCAATGCAATTGGCCCTCTGGTGGCTCTCTGGCTGCTGTATGAGAGCGGCTCTGTGGTGTCCAACGCACCCACACCCATCTGGTTGCTTCTGTACGGCGGAGTGGGTATCTGCACCGGTCTCTGGGTATGGGGCCGGAGGGTGATCCAGACTATGGGGAAAGACCTTACTCCCATTACACCCTCCAGGTATGCCACATATTTATATCCCACAACAGCAAAACAAATCTGATGCACACAATGGTCAAAGCACACTAACATGTTTCCTTCCAATTTAGTGGTTTCAGCATCGAACTAGCTTCAGCAATCACAGTTGTTGTGGCATCTAATATTGGTCTTCCTGTCAGCACAACCCACTGCAAGGTAAACAAACTCAAAAGTATTGCAACTTTGACCCAACAGATGCATGTGATAATCAAACGAGGGTTCAGCTTTGAGCATATGCTGTGAAAGTACTATATGTTCTCGAAATGATGGGCACTGAGATCACATCTGCTTATTAACTCATATCATGGTAACACAGGTGGGCTCTGTGGTGGCCGTGGGATGGCTGCGCTCCAGGAAATCAGTCGACTGGCGTCTGTTCAGGAACATCTTCATCGCCTGGTTCGTCACAGTTCCCATCTCTGGGCTGATCAGCGCTGCCATCATGGCTCTCTTCACATATGTTATTCTGTGAGCAGCGCACTGTCCAGCTACACTGTTCACACTTCGACTGACCACAGGTCGCAGCAGGATGCTCCATTCGTTCTCCGTTAATTATGTTTATTATATCATTCAATATCATTTCAAGGTCGAGCCGGTGATGTAATCTCACAGGAATTTGTCCACTATGATGATGATGGATCTAGTAACACTGTTCAGATATCCACAAGTCCATCATACTGTATATCCCTTTGTATATTTGTATAAAACCTACATGTATTAAAAATCAAATAATTCACTTTTGACTGAAAAAGAACAAATAACAGTTACATTCAATGTTTGTGTATTTGAATATAATAAAACAGTGACTTGCTTGATTTGAGAAGATGTCAATAATGTATTTTACTCACTATTAAACATTTTCCACTGAATCTTATTTAGTGTGTGTGCATGTGGGAGGGATGGGTTTGTAAAAACAACAAAAAACTAATTTATAAAAATGAATAAATGGAACAACAAACAAAACACATGGTTCAGAGGGAAAATAAACATTCAATGCTGTTCTTAATTATTTCAGTTACAGCTGTACTTTACATTACTACTATACTTTGCAACTTCTGCATGGACAGGTTATATACTTGATATATTTTAAGACAAATATGCATCCGCTGTAATTTATTTTATAGTTCATCATATATTAACTTGAGGCTGCTTACAACAAATTTATCTGGGATGTCTTCAAATCACCTTCTTGCCTATTTGTTTTTTTAAAGCCTGTAGTAACAGCCATTGACAATTACCCAGGGTAGATCCACGTAGTCATGAGAGGATGCAGCATGGGGAGAGGTGATGAATTTGTATATATTGCCACAAATTTTACATTTTCCCAGAGGCACCCAAGGTCCTCAGTCAGGTGGTTGTACTGCTTTTATATAAGCTTCTTCAGAGTTTCACCTTCATCTGCTATTTTTTTTAGCAGAGAACCTGTGGCATCAGATGAAAACATGTATTTGTTTTCACTGTCTTTCTGGGTGGAGTCTGTTTGTTCTCCCTTTGCCTGTGTTGGTTTCCTTCAGTTGCTCTGGTTTCCTCCCACATTCCAAAGACATGCAGGTGTAAATGTTATTGTGAATGGTTGTGGGACTTTGTGTGTCAACCCTGCAATTGAGTGGTGCGGTTAACAAAGTTGTGGTGCGAAGTGCCTTGTCCTTCCACTTTTTGTTTACAGTCTGTCCTCGCCTGCCTGTTTAACCTCTCAACTGTCTTCTCATATCTAATGATCTTGTTACCTACAGTAGTTTTGTGGTGGTTTAACAAGTTGCTTCTTTCAAAAACTCTTCCATTCTTTCATTGGGTCAGTTGTGAATAGGTCACATAGAGGTCAGAGGTCACATAGCTTCACTTCTTGATGATAGGCACGGTTATTTTGACTGATAGTTTGCTGGAGTTCAGCATTGATTTTATGTTGAACTTCACATTGCAGATGCAAATTTAACGTTGATTAGCAAAACGTTTGAGCTATAATAAGAGGGTTAAATTTATAATACCTAGTAAAGATATATCATTCAGACCATGTCCCTGCACTGTGCAAGAACCAGTCAGAATGAGGTTCCTGTAGGAACACCAAAAGGCCACATGATGGTGGTGTTCTCCAGATAATTGATGCCAGGGGTAGGGTTTGAAGGGAATTAATGTCTCCTTTGATTTTTGTATATTTTTTCATATTTCTTATTGACTTATAGACTTATTCTCTACAGGCCTGATCCTTTACATATCTCAAATCAGCCAGACTGCACTGAGATAAACATTAAAGTGCCTTACATTCCCTGTAAAAATCCTCTGGTCAGTTAATGTGAACTGGCACAGAGGGTCATAGACAGGTTACAGACAGTTTTGCCTTTACTTCACTGCAACATTATTCATAGCGTTATACATTTCATACATAAATGATCAACAGAAAGGAGCAACATTTCTTTGGCAATGACAAGGTCTTCATTGTGGATTCATGTACTACAGGTAGATTTTAATCAATTTTCCCAGTTTGAGGGATAATAAAAGTAATAAACTTAACTTACCTTTCTACATGGTTTAATTTATATATACATATGAATGTATGTATTTTATGCAAATTGGAGAAATGCCTAAAGCTACAGATAGAAGTAAAGTTATGCAGAGATGCATAAAAACCTGTAGATTAAATTAAATTCTACATTTTCTGTATGATGAAAAGGATAATGAAGAGATCCAGATCTGACAACGAAACTGTATTTTCCCAATTGTCACCGCTGATTTTACATTACATAAAAGACTAATCCCATTCAAAGCCTGTCTGAGTAATTAAAGACCTTCCTGAGTTTGGAGAAAAGCTCCTCCATGCCAGGTGGTGTCAAAAGACAGCTTCAGCTGGTAGAACCTCTGTGTCACGGTCAGATGTATGAGGAAAGGAGAAGACATTTTTGGAAGGAAGTGACCTTTGTTGTATAAAACAGCATATATATGCAGCCAGATGGTCAGGGAGGAAGAAGTTTTATTTCAGGAGTGGTTTTTTTTTTTTTTTTTTTTTTTTTTTGCCCATTACAGGTACATCATCTTGGCAGCAGATGGTACTGTTGTTCCATTTAGCAAGATTGGCACATTCAACTGTGTTAAACATGCACTCAGCCCTAAACAGACAAACCTTGGCAGTTAAACGTGTGAAATTTCCACAAATTTCGTAATCACATGCATCCACATCAATCATCCATGAAATCATCTCCAAAGTGTTGATTGAGCATCAGCAAGCAGTCAGATTCAGGGACAAGCATCCTTAAATTGAAAAGGTGCCAAAGACCAGCACTCCAGGAAAAAAAAAATCTGCAGACCACATCATCTGCAGGTAAAACAATGATCATGGGCAGTTCTAAGACTAGAAGCATTCACATGTCCACTCACAGAAGAGAAGATACATCGCTGCTCCATCTAATCTGCAGCCTCTCATACCACCATAGCCGTGAAGTTTGAGCTGCTATTTAGATTCTCCTCTAACACTTCTTCAATGGATTTGATGAAATGTTTAGGAGTTATCTAAGGGGCACATGAGCTGCTGCCATGAGCATTTGGCTCTTTTGAAAATGTAACCATTGTCCTTCTCTACCTAATCCTCAAACCCAGGTTTACAGTATTTTCCTTTGTGTGTTATCCTAGGTGTTGCATGCTGCCACATTTACAGTTACAGTGTCACAAGGATGCCAGATATCTCAATGAATGCTACTAAAATGTGTATAGTGTCAATAAAAATATTTTCACAGTGGTCTTGGTCAAAATGTCTGAATAGATTTTTATGGATAAAGTTTTTTTCTCCCCTCTTTCTCTTTCTTGTTCAGGTTTGTGTCATTACACCTCTCCATCTGGTGTAATTATGCGTAACACCATCGATTTTATTTTGAAACTAGACACCGGAAGTTGTATACTTTTGTTTTGTTGTAATTGACACTTTGGATGATTTTCTTCGGCTGTCCGTACAGGTGCGCCTGGATATTTGTGCGTAATTTGCGGGCAGGAAGAATTGCGTGTGGACTATGTGAACGCGTGATGTTTGGCGTTACGGAGAGAAATGCGTGTCTACGGAGGAATGGCATGTATTCACTTGACCACAGCGGACCAACAAGCTGGTGTAGTCAGTAGCACATTCACGGGAATAAAACGACGGCTGGGTTTTCTGCAATAACACAGGATTACTGGAGCTGCAGGAGGTGGGTTTGAAGGAAGATTTCAGCTGTGAGGAGAAGGGGGAAGCGTACGAGTCACAGATGTGAAAAGGCAGGTGCGTTTCACCTCGGTTTTTTTTTTTTCTCTTTGCAATCTGATTTTCGGCCGGAGCCTGTGAAATGAAGCCTCTACCTGACAGATGTGTGACACCACAACTGCAACCTACAGGTCTGTTTCGCCAGTTTCGATCCAAGCGTGTTGTCCATGACACAGAAATATTCAACATGAACCTTAAAATTTAATACATTTATAAAAACATACAAAGAACAGACACAATGTTCCTTCCTTTGCATCCACTGCATCTGAGCATCTTCCTATGTGGAAAATGTCTGAGTGATATTCAGTCTGCTAGGATTATGATAGCTTTTGGCTGAACACTGCTCTGTCTCCTATGCACAAATCTGATGACAATCACAGTTATTTTGTTGCTGAATCAACAGCTCACAGGCTAATATACATCATTTTGTTGTTGTTGTTGTTGCTATACTCAAGGTAAACAGAATTACCAAGAGGTACAGGCCACTAACTGTAGTACAGAACTGGTTTAGCTTTATGCCATGTCCTCTTAAACACTATCTGACTGTTGAGAAAATAACTCAAGGGACAAATCACAGAATTTGTTTACCAGTGTGTGTCCGCTCCTCCTCTCCTGTTTAGAGAGTGTCTCCTGTCTACCTGCTGCTGATCTGCTGTGGCCGGCTGTGGAGCTCTGAAACTGCTACAGCTGCGAATCTCATCATCACCGTCAACATCTGCCACTTCAAACACGACAAGACACAAGAGGACGGAGGCTGCTTTTTGGCTGATCAAAGCGTCAGCAGTCAGAAAGTACCTGTAGACGATGACTCCAGCTGAGCTGCTCGCCTGAAAGCAGCATGAGCTAATTGAGGACTTCCAAACTAATTGCTGATTCGAGCTTTTTCTGTTTGGGGCTGAGGAAAATGTTCCAGTGTGTCAGTTGACTGACAGGGTTTCAGTGGTGTTCTAGCCTGGGACACAGCCAGCAGCTGAAGTGCAGACACCACAGAGGACATGGCTCGTCCAGGATCAGGGTTGCTGGTTCCCGTCAATGGGCTGGGGTACCCACCTCAGAACCTGGCCAGGGTAGTCGTCTGGGAGTGGTTGAACGAACATGGGCGCTGGAGGCCCTACAGTGCAGCTGTTTGCCACCATATTGAGAATGTGCTAAAGGGGGATGCCCGAGGTACTGTTGTTCTGGGGCAGGTGGATGCCCAGCTCTCTCCTTACGTCATCGACCTGCAGTCCATGCACCAGTTTCGACAAGACACAGGTAAGAGACGTGGCAGTTTCCTGTGTATGTAGACAGCTGACACAGAGAGGGGTGTCAGGAAGAGAATGGATAATGTAGAAGTAAACACAGCAGTTATCAGTACATTATGTGGATGTTTGCTGGGTAGGTCTAATGTCTAAATACATAAAAAAAAATTACTTATATTTGGCAGTGATCACCACAAATGATGTCATATTATCACACTGGTGCTGATTAAAATAGGGCCGGCCTTGATGTGGTTTCTACACAGATCTTATGTAACTTTCAAGGGGAATAAATGAAAGTCCTGAATGTCCCCCGTCTGCTTTGGGGACTCACGTAGATGAGCCACAGGTTGAGCTGAGAGGCGTTGCAACAGCAGGACACAAAGCAACCCAGATGACGAAAGCGTGGCGATGATTTATTAATTCACGAGTGTCTTTATGCAGCTGCTGGAATGGCGTGACCTTGCAAAAGGTCACCGTGTTCGAGGGGCTCCGCATCCATCAGGCAAATGAGTGCTGTAGCTGAGAGCGGCGCTTCCTCGCTCTTATCAGCTTTTTCTATTCATCAGATGCGTTGTTCCGTTGTGAGAATGGCAATCACAATAGTGGCTGGAGATTTAGTTATTGTACACTATGTAAGACAGAGTGCTTCTAGTTTCTGCCACATTACCTCAGTTTATGTCAGTTCACTCCACATGATGGAGAGAATATACAGTATATGAAAAAATCAGGTTATATGTTAGACATTCAATTGGTTTCCCACTATGTCCCAAATACTAATGATACTGGTTAAGAAGTTTCAGATTCATTTGGGTTCTGTAGAAGAGTACAGTGACAGCATTACCATGATTAAGGAACTGATTCATCACATGCTGACCGTAAAGGCTCTTGTAAGAAAACCCCTCACCGCACAGTACGAGTCACATTAGCATTAAATCTGCCCAACACAGCCTTTGTTTGGTTGACTGTGATTCTATCTGATGACTGCTACCAGATGTTTTTGCTGTTCTCCACTAAGGCTCAACACACACACTCTCTGTTTGTGTCTCTGTGTGTGGATTCACCTTCCTGCTGTCCCAGTGTGTGAAGTGCAGATATGGGGGAGGTTTTAGACATCTGTTAGAACCAGCTTTGGAAAGATCTCCACTTTCTGAATTATTTTTAACGTCTGATTCAGCTGCATATCACTGTGTTAGAGTCAGTTATATCAAAAGCTACTGATTCTGACTGTGTTAGATGCTGCAGAGACGAGTCCTGTCTGCTATAAAAAAAAAAAAATTTAACAACATTGTCGATGAGGTGAGGCATGAGGAGTGAAACTCTCACTTTAAGTCAGAGACGAGTCTTTTATTTGACAGCGTGATGTATCACAGGGAGTTATGCATACAGTATACAGAAGGTGACCTCTCTGTGCATGGATCTGCATTATGTCACCTCTAAGTAATTTGCAATGTTTCATTTACTTTTGCATCAATGGAAATTTATGGATTTAGTTGGCAGTGTTATTCAGAATACAGAAAAAAATGAATCAGAATACAGCTCAAATGTGTAAAGGTCCTTAGAGGTAGTGTCTAATAACTGTCTGATTATGGAAAGAAATGTCAAAATGTAATGAAATGTTTCTTTAAACAGTTCAAAAATACCCATAGCTGTAATAAGCAGCTGTAATTGTTTGTGTTCTTTCTCGTTACGCTGAGTGTTTTTATAAAAACCCATTTACAGATGGGCGTTGCAAGTGATCTCAGTCTGTACATTTTTGTGGGATGTGGTCCTGCTCAAAGTGGAGAACTTGCCTCCTTTAAAAATAAATATGAGCATTAATCACTAAATAACATGTCATTATCCTGTTCTGATATCACATATGATGGAACTGTCAGTTATATTAATGCTGTAATCCTGTTGCTGTAATGCTGTTTTTACATAAAACTTCATCACCGAAAGACAGACATGGAGAAACCAGACAAGTATTTTGTATTATTTTGTCCCTAATGGAGATATGCATATATAACAGAAGGGACACATACGAAAAAGGCACGGAGGGCAAAGGAAAGTATAGACGCAGTTTTTCTACGTGACAGTTCAGGTTGTTTGTAACATAAGGAGCTGCCTGGTTGGATTTCTGCTGTTCTCGTTGGTGTTTTCCTCTCTGATAGAACATAACACAGAGCAGCACACGTTTCTGGGGTTGACTGGCTGCGAGATGAGCCACTGAGTAGTATGTCAGCCTTTACTGTGGCGCTGGGGCCTGGGCCTGACGTTTATCGCTCCTCATTGTGACGTTCGGTGTGTTACCTTCCCTCTCGGCTGGGATAAACCTGTCACAGCAGGCCCTGACGGACGGCAGCCCAGGCACCTGTTTCTTCCCCTCCCTTTTCTTTCCTCATCCTCTGCACACACTGCTCTTGTTCCCAAACATGGACAAACCTGTGCCAGGCCACAGCCATCGACCGGAGCTCCCATGAGGCCCGGCTGTAGCTTCCAGGCTGTTGTGATGTTGTTGTGCCGAAGCTAGCACAAAGGGCCTCAGTGAGCTTGTTTCAATGTGGATAGCAATACATCTGTTTCACATCAGATGTTTGTTGTATTTGTAGCTCAGCAGGTCACCCACAGCCATTTGCTGTGTTGCAGGCTTATGGAATGTCCCTGTGGGGAAACCCCATTTTGTCGTAGAGCCAGTGAGATCTTGTCCTCAGAGGCTTTTTTTTTTGGCTAGAGCTGAAAAAAGAGACCTAAGCATACTCTGTGTCCTGTGTGTGTGTGTGTGTGTGTCCTTGTGTCTGTACATGTGTGAGTGAGTGTGAGTTTGCTGACGTGTTTGTGATGGTGCACTTTGCCAGCTGTGGCAGCTGTGGTGTTTGTGTGCTATCCCTGCAGGCTGTGTAGGGGTGCCCTGCTCTCCTGTGGGTTTGGGAGGAGCTCCTGTGGGTGGGAACCAGCCAGAGTTACTCTGACTAATGAGACAGCGGCTATAGTTTATCTCCATGGCTCCCTTTAATCAGAGTATCATGACAACAACGCATGCACCACGGACGTTGCGGCAGGGCCCCTCCCTGTGGAGAGCAGCCCAAACACATCTGCATTTAGTTGGCACAGTGCATGGATTTAATCTTAACACAGATACTGGTGAAGAATCTGAGCCCTATGTTTTTGTATACACAGTATAAGTAAAGGCTTAGAGGTTTATGTATAGTATGGGTGAATATCTGGCTGAAGGCAGGGAGAGGATTGGCTCCTGGCCAAGGAGAATCGATCCAGTCTCCTCCCCAGAGAGGCGTTTGAACCTCTAAACACTGCTGTGGACTGATCCCCTTTCACTACACCCACTCCCACTGCAAAACACACGGGCTTATCTGCCATTTCCATCATATACCAACAGTTGTGGCCTGTCTGATGGATTTCACTCTGCAGCAATTGCTTCTGTATTGCTTCTTATGGAGAGGTGACATAAAACAGAGAGACAAGAAGGATAGCTAAACCAAAGATGACTGTTAAATCATAAGTAACATTAGCACCGTTCAAAACTTGAATGGAAATCTTAAATGAAGACAGATTCCGTTGTTTACTGTTGTGGCACTATAGTCATACTACTGCAAGAGGAATTTATAGTAAGTCACACACAAGACATACACATAACATTGTTGCTTGTTGCAATGCTGAATGTTGTAAATGGACAAAAAGATGATTTTGTTAAAAAAGAAAAAAAAAGTTTAAAAAACTGACTGTACCTGCCCAGTACCAAACAGCAGGCGGATTGTGAGGGGACCATTTAACAGCTAGAAGGTAAAATAGGGCTAAAGGGAGAATAAATATTAGATTTACATTCACCAGCTGGACACAAATAAAACTCCAAATGACAGCTAAAGTTCCTCCAAATCTGCTGGATGTGTAAAAAGGCAACTGTATGCTAACAAGTTTACCAGGTCAACCTAAGAAAATATCATGTGTCCAGAAAAATCAGTTATCATTAAAGGTTGAAATTCTTTGCAACGTGCTTGTTAAAAAAGGAGGAAAATGCCTTGTATCGATGTTTGTAGTCTACACTTTTTTTTAATACAGGACTATAATGTGCCCCACTCAGTAGCTTCACCTAGCATAGCCAACCTGCAGATATTAGTCAACTGCTACCAAGGGAAACAACCACCCAGAACTGAAGCTTTTTTCACAAATATGTCCAATAAATGTTTCGTCCTCATTTGAAAAATAGGGGAAAAACATGCACAATATCTTGACTACCATTATAATTTATACTTCCTTACACAAAGAGACAGCATGTGCAATTAAAAGTCTGCATCTGTGTTTCTGGAGCTGCAAGGGCCATTACAGTTGCTCAGTGCCCCCTGTTGTGAGATGGCCCATGTGTGACTGCAGAGATAACCCCCTATCAGCAGCTGTTGGCTGCTGTGTTGCCGGAGCGGGGCTTTGTTTGTTTTGGTTCCACAGGCGTGAGAACCTCCTCTCCTCTGGCCCGTTTCCCTCAGCTAAATGCCCCCTCTAACTAATTACGTTGAAAAACGCCAGAAGACAAAAGAAGATGACGGTCATGTTCTCATGTCTGTTTTGTGTTAAAGCTGACAAACAGCAGCCACTGTGGTTGTGGTCTGGATATGTGCCTGTACACTTGCGAGCACACATAACGCTGCAGACTGTTGAAGAGGCCAATGCTTTAGTTTTTTAGGTTTTTTTTTCTGTCTGTAGTGTCGTTCAGGATGTAGTAAGTGCGTGTGGGAACTGTTTTGGTGGTCTGTGGGAGGAACCTGTTAAAAGGATTCCCGCAATGTACATGTTAAAGGTCATGCACTGTGTGCATCAGCTCTGACTGTGAAATCCCACTTGCGTCAGAAGAAAGCAGAATGAGCAAAGAGTGGAGAGGCTCTAAACTGTATGTTTAGAATAGAAAAAGGCAAGAAAAAAGTAGAGATAAAATGTCAGTGCTACAGTAGTCTGCGTGATTTTATATTTGAATGTGTTTAGAAGCAGAGCACACGTGCACACATCAGCAGCGCACTGATGTTGGCTGACACACTGCGGTTTGTAGTGCTCTATATGTTGTTCTTAAATGGCTTACAGACTGTGGGAATGTGTTTTGATGAAACACATTTTACTTTGAAAGAGGGACCACATGAACTTCTGCAGATACTCAACAAGTCACTTCCTGACCACAGGCATGTGAACCAAATATAAAGAGACATGACATAATGACATAATGGCTTATTTTTGCTTTAAAGCTTTTAGTAATTAGTGTAGTTTGTGAGTGAAGGTCTTCAGCAGAATCAAAATGGTGCTTAGCCAAGGCGGTGCTCAGGTGTCATTGTACTCAGGGGTCCGTTCTAGCCCCAACCAGCTGGCTGATTTCCACTTGGATGTCGGAAGGAAAGGGATTGGAGCTGTGCTGTGGATGGGAGGGGGTTACAGAGGTGAGGAGAGAAGAGGAACAGAAGGAGAGGTGGAGCGTTTTCCTGATGGAAAGTGACAGTCGGGGCGGAGGGAGGGATAATAACACTGGAAAGACCCTGCTGCTCTTTCACTCTCACACACATACAGCTTTTGTTTCACCACTGTCGAGTCTCCCATACAGGGCCTCAAGGTGTGATTGTTTTAATTATGAATTAATCCAGCCATATTTTTTCTCTGTTTATAGGATGCAACAAACAGACGCAGAGTTACCAGAATCCAAAGGACATTCTAACTTTTACCGAAACAGTGACTAATATATCTCAAGATAAAAAGCAAGCAGCAGCAGTAAAGCATACTTTTACTTGTGTAGACAAATAATTATTATATAATTCTCTCTCTTTCTCTCTCTCTTAGGTTAGAGCTTAGGTTCACATCTTCAGATCACTCCCTTTGTCCAAGTTGTTCCCTCTGAGAGCGACCTTGTGTCCGGGGTCTTCATGCTTTGGTCCGCTTTGTCTGTCCACATCCTTATTACATTACAGGGACGAGCAGACTGTGCAGCTTGTGGCAGCCTCTGGCGTTGGTAGCAGAGGAATCTCTCTACATGTCCTTTAAACTTCTAATCCAGCGAGTCACCACTTTTAACCTCCAAAGTGGATATTTTATGCTTTCATCAAGGAACAAACTTTAAAGCTGCTCTCTGCTCTGCGTAGTTATTAGGCCGGTACCATCACAGCACTGTTTAAGTAAACTATTATCCATCTCTTTATAGACAGGTCTCTTTTAAAAATCTGTCTTACTTTATTGGATGTTGAACCAGTTTGAACCAAGTATCTTCGCTCTCATCTTGTTTGCCTTTGCCTGCAAGAAGTAATCCTGTCAGTGTGTCCCACATGTTTTCATTCATAGTAATGTCACTGTCACTCAGATCAACAGAGCTCTTACAACGTGTGATTAATAAAGGGAATGATTTATTTCTAAAGATTACTGTACATAGTTTCTTAGTGCACTGGCTCTTCAGCATAAAAACCAGATGTTAGCTAGCTGTCGTGTTGCAAAGGGACAGAGTGTTCCTGTTGTTACAGATGGGGCGTCTTTGGTGTGCAGGAGTGTGTGGTCTAGCATTTACTGAAAAGATCTTTTGACTGAGAGCAGCGCTGCACTGATGCAACTCAGGCTGCCAGCGGTTGCAGTCAGCCAAGCTTCAGAGCTCCCTTGATCAGTGTCAGTGAACACAGAAACACAGTGCGGGACTTTGTGTTTTGGTCTCAGCATTTTTGGTCATTTTACAAAAAAAATACGCTCTTACCCCACTTTAGTGCAGCGGAGGCATGACGGATCACTAAAGCCGAAACTGGGATGACTTTCTCAAAAGCACCTTAATGGTGAGACATACGTCATTGTTCCAGTTTCAGCTTCTGTAATGGACAATAAAGATGTGAGCGCACAGGCAGGAGCCCTTTGCTCAGACATTCACAGTCACTTGCTGCAATTCTGTTAAATCTCAGATCACATTTTAGGTTTGTACAGAATACATTAAGACTCTACTCTCTGCTGTCAACAACTTTATTTAATCTACATGGGTCAGTTGTAATGAACATCTATAAACACATACTAAATGAGAAAGGGATGGTTATCCTGCAGGAATACAAGAGCATGCTAATGACATTCCCATCAGCCGCAAGTGCACTTTGAGTTCAGTGTTAATTAGTAAATGTTAGCGTGCTATCAGGCTAAACTAAGATGGTGATAAATATTATGCCTGCCAAACATTAGCATGCTAGCTATGTAACTGGGCACACATCAGTATGCTGACATTAGCATTTAGCCCAAAGCCCAAATACTCAAAGATTTCGTTTGATATCTATGAGTACTGAGTGTCTTTAGGTTTTGAATGGTTAGTTGGACAAAACAAATCATTTCAGGACAATGCCTTCTGCTCTTCTGACATTTAAAAGACCAAACAATTACTTAATTAACTGAAAAAAATGCTATTAATGAATATAATCGTCAGTTGTAGCCCCCACGTGTCATCTGTATTATATTGAAGTAAATAGTCCAATACTAACCACAGCTGTAGTGTCTATGGCCAGATTTCAGAAAATCCACTGTACATGTTTCATTATTTCCACAGTCACCCTGAAGCCGACCAGTGCTCTAGAGCTTTAATGATTAGTTAATTTACCTATTACTCAACTGACTGGAAATTAACTGGCAACAATTTTGATTAATTATAAACTTTTTTAAAAATATTTTTTTTAGCAAAAATTTACCAAAATTAACTGGTTCCAGCTTCTCAGATACGAATATTTAATAGTTTCATAGTTTTCTACAGCAGTAAACATGTTTTGGATTTTGATGGTCAGACAACTCAGGGAACACTGATGGGCATTTTTCACTATTTTCTGACAAATGAAAAATCAGTTATTAAAGAAAATGATTGTTAGATGTATTCATAATGGAAAGTAATCATTGGTTGCATTGCTATTTTACTTCTGTGATGGAATAACCCTACCTTGATTGAGATTTCCTGTTTGTTAATTACTTGACAGAAATGAGGGTGACAGCTTTAGAAAAAAAAAAAATTTGTGGCTAAGAAAATTATGTAGACCCAAATGATATGGAGCGAACTTGGGACTTTTTGGGCCAGTGGGGTTCTGGGGTTGCAGGTGTTGTTTGCAGTCGCTTGCGCTTTGAATGTGCAGTCACAGGTTGTCTGAACCGATGAAAACAAAAGGGGGAATTGCTGCTAAAAGGCATGAGACGAGCACATGTGCATAACCAGCTCACGTCACTTATTTCGATTGTCTGTAGCCCAGCGCTCTGCACAGTATCAATGTGAGTCTGTGTCTCACCCTCTTCCCCTCTCCTGCCTTTTTCTGCGTCACCTGCAAGTGCTTCTAAATTGCCTCTGTTGGTGAGGGTCCAAGTCCTGTGACTGCTCAGCACGAGGAACATCCTGCAGTAGTCTGAGAGGTGAATAATATTTGCCAGGCGCTCCTGGCAAATAGAGACCCCTTCAACCTCCACTGTCGCTCATAAAAGGAGCACCTCTCACACCGTCACTTTTTTGGACATTTCATTATTAATGAGAGCTTACAAACTTTCTAAAGATTTATATCACTGGTGCTTCAAGGTGAATTTCTATCAGACTTAAATGGTGATTTCTTATACTCTGTTCTCTCCTTTGCATGGATGCAATCAGTCCAGACATTGTGGTGAGACATTTGTCAGCGAAAGGGGATGGAAGTCACTGCAACAATGTGTTTCAGGTTGAAATGGTTATTTACTATTTCGCATAAAAGTCTGAACCAGTGAATAAAAAAAAAAAACAGAATTTTTTTTGTTTTTTGGATCAGGGAATGCAATACACTTTTTCTTTTCTTATTATTCCAGAAAAAAGAAATTTATAAGAAAAATAAATTGAAAAATTGGCAACATATCAAATTGCATTAGCTAAAGGACATAAAATTAGCTAATAAGAAGCTTTCTGTCAATATAAAAGTGTCAAAAACGATGAAATTCTGATGTAAATGTGATGGGTGAGGTACTCCAAGTTGTCATCTGAAAGAAATAAAATAAGAACAATTAATTAACATCTTCAGTTTAGTATAAACGGTTGTCTCCAGTAACGTGTGACGGTACTTACTTGGTCTCAGTTTTACTTCCAGATGTTGTTTTAAAAAGAAAAACTCTGCAGGAATAATAACTGTGATTAGCTCCGTACCAAAGATGCATCCAGATGCACTTTGTGAGGTGGGAGTGTGCTACACCTCACTGAAAGCTTGAAAGCTAATGGCGTTAAGCTGCAAGCTCAAAAAAAAAAAAAAAAAGGCGAGAAGGACTGTTTCTGTCTCGGCCACAGTCTGTGGTCTTTGGTTTGTCTCATAGATGCTGTCACTTGAGACACAGCACAGGAGAGTGGATGCAGCAGGTGGACAGTCACAGGATTTTCACACCACCCACATCCATACCTTCATGTTTATTATAACAGACAAATGTAAAAGAAAAACATCATTCTGCACAGTCAAGTAACAAGATGCAAAACACATTTTTGAGTGGAGGGGGGAGTCTAAAGTGATTCACAAGCTTTTAAGTGTCAAACACTCACCCATGCTGGCTCTAAATGTGGCTGTTAGGTTTTGTCATGTGATCCCCTTAATTTATTCCACTCACAGTGGTTTTCAAGAATTTTGCCAAAATGTGGCTGAATACACTGACCCCTGCTGGGCCTCAGAGATTTGGACCCTTGTGGTAGGTTGTAACACACCAGAAAAAGCAGCAGATTTTGGGCAATGTGTATCACTTTAAGCCCCATAATCCCATCCCTCCCACCCCCTATGAGTGCAACATAAAGTGAATTTCAGATTTGACCCTCATCTGTTCTACAGTTATTATGCCTATCCACAAAATCATACATTATTTATTCATCATAGTTGCATATAAATGATCTACATTTCTTGCAGCTATTAAACCCTGAGGAGCATGAAGTTATCTGCTTGAACTGATACTACACTGTAAACAACCCTTACATTATGAAGCGATATCAGTGAGGCAGCAGCAGTGTTTCACCAACAGTACAGTTTCCCATATCATTCATATTTCAGCGGCTTCCTGTTCCTCCTTCTTCAGCACGACAGAAGTGATGACTTCTGAAAAGTGGATTGGTGAAATGAGTTTCTCTGCAGGCTCTGACCCCCAAAGTCATCGTACCACTGTGACACCTCTCTGGTACACCTCTGCGCTTTGATAAAGCCCATTGGATCTGTGTTCAGGCTTTAAGCTCGATAAAAGCTTTTAGCGATCCAGCAGCAACTTTGCAACAAGGACACGACCCTGATTTTATTCCAGCTTCTGATATATAGTCTCCACAAGCATTAGTTAGTTCCTCTTTTCCTCTTAATAAACTTAATAGTCAAGTTTTGGAAAAGTATACATCATACAAACATGGCAGTAAAACCTAACTGAGTTTAGGCTTATGGCCTATAAATAAATATTGTGATATTTTTAGGCTGTATCGCAATACACAGTATATATCTCAGCATTTTTGAATTGTTCTCTAAAGCACTTTGTAAATGCTTGATTTAACCCTTTAATGCTTACAATGTAGAGATGGGCATTTCAAGCAAAAACACTATTCTCTATTCGCTGGGAACTATTTGACCTTTTTTTTTTTCATTTTATAATTTAATGACTGTTTGAAAATCATGATCCATCCCTAACACAGTCACACCAGTATAATGATTCTCATTGTCCCTGCAACTTGTGTCTGCATTAAAACATTCTTGTTTAAATTCATTAGTGGTGTCCTCCAGAGCAATTTTAAACTTGCATGCAAAAACAGGGAAGTCACAACCACGTTCAATTTAACAACACAGTATTTATTCAAACCACGCATGGGCTGTCACTGTGACAAACTGTGGTCTCAAAAATAAAATTGTAGTCTTCCTATATGGTAAATTAAACGTGCGATGGCCACAGCTGCTTCTAGATGCTCTTCCACTGATTTCACATTTTAATGTTGATGTCCACAGCCAACACACACACACACACACACACAAAACCATCAACACACACACTCACCCTCCTGTGATTTGACCGTTATTGTTCTGCAGAGTGGTTTGTAAATGTCTCTCTCAGGATTTCTTGTGGAATGAACTTTGTTGCTTTTAGCTCTTAGATGTGGACATAAGGGGTTTCAGCCGTTCTTCGTTTACTGGTGGGCGGCATTTCAAATTATGAAACAAATTTGTGGTACTTCTGCCTTTTGTGGAGATGTTTTTGCTTCATATTTTGCTGGAAACCTTTGTTTGTTTGTAACGTCTTCCTTGCAAATATGCAAACCATTGCCAGGAGATGGACCCGGTGCCGTTTCTTTTCGTAACCAATTTGTCTGCCTCCATGTTCTGTTACCAAACTTTCCTTGTTCCCCCCTGAGACACAATCACGCACACTTTCCCAGGAGAACTTTCAAAAAAATTACGTGACAATTTGTGTTCAATGTTCGCGATATAGTCATTTACTACATCCCACATATAATAAGCCGCAATATATCGAGTATGTTCGATCAGCTGCCCCTAATTGAGCTATTAAGATGAGCTATTAATACAAAAAAAAAGAATGTCTCTGCATTCATTTTGAGGTATGAACACCGAGGAGATGTGATTACACTTGTGATTCAGCAGGGAACAGGTCTGAGCCTAATAATAAAAACTCCTTGGGAAAGTAGAACATACTTAAGGTGAAGCTGTGTTTGGTAAATCCATCACAGTGTACACTGGATAAAACAGTCATCTCCCCCGCAGGGTGGCCTGATGCCCTCTGACCTCTCACACCATGTTCACTTTACTGCTGATCAGAGCTGACCAGTGTAGTCTGGCACAGTGACAGTTTGCTTTAATGTAGCCAGACGTTTCCTCTGATAAGACTTGACTGCATCTGACAGCCATGAAGTGGGTTATAAAAGCCTGTCTCAGCAAACTCATTTACTGCATTCTGTTCATCTCAATGAGCCAGACTCCCTGTCTTTGTCAGATGTGATATTCTGAGCAAGTTTTTTTTTTCCCTCCTGGCGCAATAACAGATGAAATGGTGATCATATGGAAAACTTCCTCTTTCCAGTGAACTTTGGTGAAATGGTGCGGTATACATACACCTCAGAGCACGTAACTAATTCTTGTTCCAGTCACGTAGCAGTTAGAGTTGCGTGTACAGTGAGGCAGAAGTCACATGACGGAAAAACCACGTGAGCTATTCCTCAAAGTCTCGTCCGACGAGGTATGGCCATCAATCAACTTTCTGCTGAGCGCGCGAAATGATTTCACTGATGTACAGCCTGCCAAAGCGGCGTGACAGCCGACATAAAATATTGTGTTGTCACAGATAAATACTGCACCATGTTGGAGTGTGGGAACCGTGTGTGTGTGTGTGTGTGTGTGTGTGTGTGTGTCACTTTCTCCTGCTGAATGGAGTGAGGGGCAATGCAGTTTAGTCTGATGCAAGGTCAGCTGTAGGTCTGGGTTATATGTTTGGAATCATTTTCAAACATTGCAATATCAATATTGATATCACATTAGTGTCACTATACAATATATTGAACATTTTCCAGTAGTGATATATCAATGTATATATACTGTATGACAAATATATGCAAAAGTCACATAGAAAGTCAGACGTCAAAGCAAACCTTTCATATTGTCATATGCATAAAACAAAAACTTTAATTATTCATTTCTTGATTTTTTAATCACAGCTTACTGAGAATAAGAAATTAGTGCAGATTATATCATCATGATATTATAGCAGACTAAATCAAACTAAATAAAGCAGCACTATGAGGTAAAACTGACTGACTACCCCCCACACAAATCTCCTTATTCTGTCTCTGTATCCCAGTGGTTCTCATCTACCTCATGTCTCTGAACAGGTTCAATATGTTTACATGTTCACTGCAGTCACATTGTGACTGCTAATAATCAACTTGGGGCACATTAGTTATGCTTGGCCCAATGTCAAAGCCTTTATATGAAATTATCTCATTGCTTCTTATACCCTTGATTTTTTTTTCTTCCTCTTAATAGAAACTTGGATGTCAGATGGTGACAATATCTCACTTGTTGAACACTCTCCACCAGGTTACACTTTTTTTAATGAGCCCAGAATAAGCGGATGTGGGGGTGGTGTTTAATAAAAATAGCTGAAAGTGTTCTAGTTCTGATCTTGGTCAACAAAAATTCTTTATGTTTTAGCATCTAGGCTACACAGTCCCACTGTTGGTTTTATGGAGGAAATTTATTAATGCCTGAATATGACAATATTCATTCTTGGTGCTTTTAAAGTGTATGTGTATGTTTCCCAGAGAATTTCACTAGTTTGAGTTTTTCGTGCATTAGATTGATTGAATCTTGCTTGTACTCCAACTCAAGCTATGCACAACAAAGGCCACATCCTGGAGCAAGCAGATAAAACTGTTTGTGTACTGAATGATGTCTTATGCAGGGAAACTGGGGTTTCTGATCATAATCTTTAAATCTTATTTTCCATTAGTCACTCACACCTTTTTAATTCATCCTCAGCAAATAAATGTAGCTAAACCTCTGCTGGCCTCCAGAACTGGGCAGGTTTATGAGGTACAGTTTTAGATAGTTAGTTAGATTTAGTTTTAGTTAGATTTTAGACAGTTAGATTTTATTCATGCCTTTCTAATATGACGTTGTGTGTGGCCACTGGTAACTGTCAGTCCTCGACTTCCCAGTTCACTTTTGGAGTGCCTCAAGGCTCAGTCTTTGGCGCTTCTAGATCAAATCTAAGTTTCCATCTTCATGTGGATGTCTCCCAGATCTATTCCTCTTTCAACTCCAACAACACAACACAATTAGAATATACAAACTTGACTGACAGTTGTTAAAAACTGGCTTTATCAAAACTTTCTCCAGTTAAACTCAGATGAATCAGTAGCTGTTATCATCTTCCAGTGAGCACATTTCTCCCGACTCAACACACAATGCATGCAAAAAAAAAAAACTGCTTTCTAAAGTTGGTACCCATTATTTTTCTACACCATGTGAAGATTTGGATGGAGGGATTATAAACTTTTCTAGGTGGATCTACCCTATTTAGGAAAGCTTAAATGCTTTTTAAAAAATACCGTATGGTTAATATAAACTTTAATTTAGTGCAAATTTTGCATAAAAACTTTAAATAAATTATGCAGTGCATAGTTCAGACATCTGTACTTTAAACATTTCACACTGCAGATCTTTTTTCATTTAGTTATTTAATATGTTGTGCAGTATTCCTTCGTATCACTGTGCTCAAATTGGACTGATGCCAGAATAAAAGAGCTCTGTGGCACGCAGGCATAAGAAGTCATCAATTGGCAGCTGTCAGGGATGTGAAGAAATGTTTTGATAAAATAATAAGCCTCTGTAGTGCACGGGGGGTAAGCAGGCAAAAATCCCAGAAAATTATCAATGTTGTCAAAAGCTTCATTGACTAAATAAGCTGTCTAGGATTTCAGTTTTGTTACTCTGTAAACCAGACCTGCAGTCTTTACTGGAAAAGTTAACATAGCAGGATGTTTTTTTGTTTTTTTTTTTGTTTTTCTAAGTGAGAAAGTGACTCCTGCTAACGAGAAACCTGTTTCACTGTGACCCTGACACTGCTCCTTGGCAGTGCTGGCCTGCGTCATGTGAAGCCAAGGCTGCACATTTGTGTATGTGTGTGTGTGTGTGTGTGGGTGTGTGTTGAACCATGCCTGGAGCTGTGCCTCCTACGCCCTTGGCCTAGTGATGACACAGCACGGTGCTGACATGCTAACGAGCGTCCTGCTGGATGTGATGAGGCTGAAGTGGTGTGAAGTGGAAAGAGGTTGTGCGTTGAAGCACACATGTGCACGCAGCCCATATTTACCTCTTCAGCATTTGCCAAGTCAGGTGTTCACACATGCACAGACATACACACTCACACATGAAGTGAGTCAGAGAGCATCCTTCTCTCCAGAGCTCCAGAGCTCCTCAGCTGAGGACGGTCACGACGTTCACAGAGTCAGAAGGTTGTTTCAGGGCCTGTTGCTCCACTGCAGTACGGGAGCTGGCAGGTGGACAGCTCTATAACTTAATTTTCTCAACAAAATTTTTATCCACTCTGTCTTTTTTTGTGTGTGTGTGTGTGTGAGAGATACCTGAGTAACTGCAAACTCTGCACAAGTGCACGGTAACTGGCCAGCTCCCCGGGCTGAGGTGTGGGAGACTTTGGAGAGTTGAAGGGGCTGAGGATGAGGACGGTTGCAGTGGGAGTTAAGCCACTTTTCCTCACCACTTTGTCTTCCTGGCACCAAAACTGTATTAGTGGGACTGGTTTTACTGCAGTGTTCACTTTCTAAGCTCAGGCAGAAGTGAGACATCCTCTTTTTTTATTATTCTTTGGCAGAAAACCTCCACTCATCACATGCCTCCTTCAGTATCTACTCCCCTCCTCCTTACGTACTCACATAACATTTCCTCTTCTTCTTTTTCACCCTCCTCCCCTTTGCCTGGCTCTTCTCCATCCCCCAGTCTACCCTATCCATCTTCATTCCCTTCTCTCTCCTCCCACCTTTCCTCAGCTCTCTACTATTCTTTCTTCCTTCCTCCTTCTTCGCCTTATACCCTTTCCTTTTGTCCTTTCCTCTGTCTGTCTGCCTTCTTTCCTCCTTTTCAATCCCCTTGTTTCTTTCTCTCCACCTTTCCTTCCTTTCCTATTCTCGTTTCCTTCTACTCCTTCCTTTCCTCTCTCCCTCCATCAGTTTCTCCCTCTGCCTCCCAACCAGCGGCTGCTCCTCCGCTTTTGTTCATCCATCACATTTGCCTACAAAGAAACGAGGACGCTTTGGGGAATCCGAGTCGCTATTCACTACTGTAGCTCATTATAAAGAGCTGCATTCTGGGAAAACCAAAGTGTCATCTCGGTATAGAAAATGGGCTTTAATGTGTGATTTTGAGAGAGAGGAGCAGGGGATCTGTGATATTGTAATATATAATGCTGTTAAACCAGCTTAATGCCAGACTGTCATCCTCATTATTATGGTCTCTGATCTCTGGGTATTTGTTAATGAGTAGATAATGCTCTTACAGATCTTTCAGACTTTGATGTACAGATATGACAACACCTTTTGAGCAGGAGAGATTTTACATTTAAAGCCTCAGTGGTACATGCCTTTAAATGGAAACTTCACTTCTTATGATATTCACACGGTATCAGATTTGAGCCAGCTGTTGTTGTACGGTCTGTGATGCATTTTTAACCGCTCTGCAGTATTCTGTCTCTTCATCATCTCTAATAGCCAGCTCGGGTTTATTGTTTGTGAAGGCCTTTTTTGGGAGATGAAAGTCGTCTTTTTTTTTTCCAAGCTGTGCTCAGGGGTTTATGTGAAAACATCAAACGCGCTTCAATTATTTTATTTCCCCCATACTGTAGAAATTATTAGCATATTCATCATGTGTTCACAGTTCATATGTAGGATATTATGAAGGCTGTATGAAGTTAACTCATGGTCTGTGCCTGCACTGATGTCGTGCTGCTTACAGCTCTGTAGGGCTTTTGCCTGAACAAAAGTTGATTAACTGTTAAATGAAATGAAGAACAATTTCCACTGGCTGAAAAAAAAAAAAAAGTTCCCCAAGTTATGTTTGGACAGGAGAGCTTGTATGTGTGTGTGTGTGTGTGTGTGTGTGTGTGTGTGTGTGTGTGTGTGTGTGTGTGTGTGTGTGTGTGTGTGT
>JBBMJY010000024.1:18145668-18234335 GCA_037833715.1 Toxotes lorentzi | reverse complement strand
TGTGTGTGTGTGTGTGTGTGTGTGTGTGTGTGTGTGTGTGTGTGTGTGTGTGTGTGTGTGCGTGTGTGTGTGTGTGCGTGCGTGCGTGTGTGTGTGTGTGTGTGTGTGTGTTAAGAGAGGGGAGGTGCAAAATGGATTTATATACTAAGAAATTCTTAAATGAGACTGAAAACAGCCTTGTGCTAAAGCTGCTGATGCTGATATTGGCTAATTAGCACAAAGTACAGCTGAGGCTGATGGAAATGCCATTCATTTTGCAGGGATTTGGTCAGAAAGCACAAATTCAAAATCTTGACCTGATGATGGTACTAGATGATAAGTCAGGGGACCACCAAAGTTATTACAATTCATGGATGTCATCCAGTATGAAGAAGTTTAGATATTTCACTGGCTAAGTGAAAACTTTGATCTCCTGGTGGTGATAGAGGAAAACTCCTCACCTCAAGTCTTTAGGGTTCAGCCTTTGGGCACCATGAATGTGTGACATACATTTAATCTCAATCCGTTCGACAGATATTGAGATATTTCACAAAAAAATAAATATGACAACTTCATGTTGGCATTAGAGGAAAAGTCAGTTTTGTGGCAGTCCATTAGATCTAAACCGGAATTAGCTCAATGCAGATATGGCTGCTGGCAAGAAACAAGACATTGCAGTACAGAAATGTCAAGCTAGGTTTGAGGACAGTGTCACCTTTACATAGTTTCTTCACCAGAGAGCACTGACAAGTTTATTAACTGTAAAATGTTCTGCCCAGCATGCCCAGAATGAGGACAGTGGATTTTGTCCATCACTTACATTGAAAGTTCAGTGGGAGTGACCGGTATAAACAGACCGGATGGCATCAGGAAAAACCTCTTTCAGTGTATTTATGGGTACCTGACTTAAAAAATTGTGAACAGGAAACGTTCAACCTTGGATGCTGTTAAACTGCTCAGACAGTTTGTCATCTATTTGTAAGGTTTACTGTTATTTATGTATTTTAGTTGTGCTCTTTTTCCTTCACCTGTCTCATTCACTTCTAAGTTAGCAAATATTCTGTGTTTCCCAGAAAGACTTTCAGCAGCCCTGTAAAAAAGGTGGGGCCTCTGTGCTCTATGTAGCTTGAGAGAGAACAGCAACAATGCGACACGAATAATAAAAGGCTTTCTAGTAAAATTAATAAGCGAGACTAGAGTGAGAACAATGTTGTGGTGAACTTTGCCTTGTTGTTTGAACAACAGAAAAGCCACTGAAAAGGGAGTTGTGTTTCACACAAGCTACAAGCTGTGGCTGCATATGCGGCTGGAGCTCAGGTAGAAATTGGTGCTCTCATGTCTCCTGTGACGAAAAGAAAGATAATTTATGGCAATTTTGATAACTGAACAATCAATTTACATATTTTTTAAGCAATGATGCCAAATATTCTGTGGTTCTGAAATGGCTGTTCCTCTCTGTTTTTTATCATCTTATATTGAACAGTGTTGTGGAGCCCAGTTGGTTTTCTTCACTCCTCAAACACCAGTATCAGTGTTATGCATTTAATAACATAGACATGAAGGTAATATTAAATGAATGAGCTGTAATTCTTCACATTAATTTGTCTGTTTTGTATGTGTAGGTCTGCCTGTTTTTCAGCAGAGACCATAGATTAGTTAGCTCTAAGTACCTCTCAGACTGTATTGAGCCATATGATGCTGGACCTGTTACTGGCCTCTCTCCTTCTGTAGTTAAAAGGAAAAATGCGGCACCATGTTTTAATAGGTTCAACACAGCTCCAGGGAAATTGGAAAGTCTTGTCAATTATAAGGATATATTATAGAGCTTGATCCGGGCGCTTCTCGTGATGAAGGTGAAGGTGATGTGAGCCCTAATTCAGTGGCACAGATTTCTACTCTCTGTCCAAGAGTTGAGTGTTTTGTGAGAGCAGGATGGGGTCCAGTGAGTGACAGAGTGGAAAATGTGAAGAATGGCTCAGTGCGACAGCCTTGGTGAGGAGCCAGGAGAGAAGGTGCAGAGCGAGAGGAAAGCTGGCGTCAGCAGCAGATGAGATGAGCGAGTGGAGGAGGAGTTGACTCTGCTGGCACCGTGCTCAGGGAAAGGAGTAGTAGGAACGTTCACATATGGGCAACCCTCCCTCCTACTCCTTCGCCCGAGGGACGGCTTCCGTGACAACAAAACCTTTCCTTAGTGTTTCTGCGACAACAGAGCTTGAATCGCACACATTTTCCAGCAGCTGTTCAGGTATTACCTGTTGGAAACACATGAGGTGTTCGCCACCGACAGTTTCCATTAGTGGCTTTCATCATCACGCTCTCCTGGGTGACTACAGAGGTGTTAGTGTGGAAGGAACACACACATCAATAACCTCAGTGACAGATTCAGATAGGATTTACTGCTCACTGTGTGGAGTGAAGCAGTACTCCCTAGATGAGCTCTAGCAAGAGTGGATTTGGTCCCTCAATGTCAAAGCCACAAGTTCACTCCTTTTTTCTAATCAGTTATTTGATAATCCAAAGGGAGTGTACAAGAGTAGATACTAATAATCACGGTTTGTGTATAGCACATATTGTCAAAAAGGTTTTTGACTTATTAAAGGTGTCTGGAGTTCTGCTTTTAAGTTAAATTACATCTTCAGGCAGTACTGTATATCTTTGAAAAATACAATATGTGCATGAATTGCATTTGTTCTGATAGCAACAGTTCTGATAAAAGCATCCACCGAAGTGAACTACAAAGTATCGGTTCTGCTATCTGTCCCTGCAGCAGGCCTCTGAGGGCAGTCAAGGATGTTGCAATTTAATGTTGCATGTCCTTCCATTTAAAAGAGTGATTCAGACAGGCCTTCCTTCACTTCCAGAGGAAAACAAAGCTATTAAGGATGGAGACTGGCATGGCTTCATATGGCGAACAGACTGCAGGAAGTTCTACCCTCCCAGCCAAGATGTGAGAGGGCAGCCATGCTCACCCTGAACCCACCTGGTCCTGCGTGACAGTGGGGTTAGAGTCCCACAGCGAGGCTTGATGTGGCAATACATCACACAGCTACAGCTCACCCAAGGGGAACCACGTTGGTGTCGGGCAAGGACAGCTGGAGGACATTGTGGGAGGGAGGACAAGGGGATGAGAGGGGACGGCAGGATAGATGGCTGCCAAAGGTACACAGGGTCAGACAGGAAGTGGCCACTCTCGCTCAGTTTCCTGTTAGGAAGAGCATGAAGGGTCACAGGGAGAACATCAACAACTCTGGCCCAGCTTTTTGGCAGGGGCAGGAATATATACAGGAGTAAATTAAAGCTGAATTGGAGACAGTGAGCAGAGATTCAGGCTGTGTGTTTGGAATAAAACTTCCCACGAGGCCACAGGACTCATTTGTTGTTGTGGCCTTTGCTCTCTTTTCTCAAGGTCCCTTATCAGCCACCTGGACAGTCCCTTCATAAGAATGCAAATATTTAAAGAAAAATTCTGGTTTGTTAGAACTTGGCTCTTATTTTTATAGTTTTGGCCATCATTTCTACTGGTAACAATAGTGTTGTGCTTATAAAGTTCAATGCTGAGATGTGGGAATGCGGAAACGTTGCTAAAAAGAAACAAACGGTGAAACAATCATACTCGTTTCAAAGATGCGCTCAGGTTAGCCAAACATATTTGGAAGAGAAAAAAAAACATTAAAATGATGTCCAAAATCTAACCATTATAAACATCATACACAACAAAGTGTACATCTGACTTCCTGGTTCAGCATTAAAGGAATGGTTTGACATTTTGAGAAATAATTACACTTACTCGCTTTCTTGCCAAGAGAATATACCACTGTGTGAAATGTGAAGCTAGAGCCAGCTGCCTAGCTTAGCTCCACATAAAGACTGCAAACACACGGAAACCACTAGCTTGACTCTGTCCTAAATTAAAAAGGAAAAAAAGCACAGCTTTGTTTCATTCATGCACACACAGAAACAGCAGTTTGTGGTTTTAAAGAAATGTATTTCTTTAAAACTTTAGCAGACTTTAGCTAAGCTAAGCCAATCATCTCTCAGCCCTGGCTTCATATGAGAGTGGTATCTAATTTCTCATCTACCTCTCGGCAAGAAATTGAGTCAGAGTATTTCCCCAAATGTTAAACTATTCATGCTTGTCATAGTTTGGCAAGTATGGGTGCACACATTTTAGGTTTTAGTATGAAAGTAAAAAAAAAATCGGAGTGACTACAGTCTATGAGCTAAACTGTTTGCTAGTTTAAATGGCTGGCCTGTGGAGCCTTCGTGTATTTTCCCTTCAGACTTTTTTTTTTTTTTTTTGTACCATTTTAGCGATGCTGCCGTGTTCCAAGATCTCAGTAATTCATTTGGTATGATGTTATACTTAATAATGTCCAGAGTTATGAAAATATGGTCCAGATGTGGCCAAAATTATCCTTTGGCAAGATGTAAGTTATGACTACTTTGTTCAGAGTTGTATATCATATTAAAGTAAGTTTACTTAGTTTACTGAGGATCTGTGTTATAACAGCGTTATAGTATGTGCAAAGCCCACTTTATGCCTCTCACGTGTTACCATTGCATTCTAGTTCTAGAGGAGCATCAGTTTTTATGGAAAATCAATATCTATCAGTCTTTGAAAACCTTTTCTGATCCAGATGGGTAGGCAGTCTAGATTGTGAGAAGCTGTTGCGATTACTGATTGTGGCCAGAAACACACAGCCATGCTGAAAGTGTCCAACCTAATGCATCCCCCAGGAGACACGGCAATAAAGGGTACAGAGAAAATTGCTGACTTTCTTCAAATCAGTTTGTGTTTTATTATGAAATCATTACTGTTTTAATTATTATCTTCTCAGAAAATATAAGAAATCAAACGAGCAAGCTGTGAGCAGGCACGGACGCAACTGGCAGAGAAAGTTGTGCATGGCTGACTGACTGAAGACGTGAGAGACACAGGCAGCTGGCTCAGTGAGCAGTCATCTGTGAGTGTGCGTGCTTGTGTATGTGTGTGTTTGTGTGTGTGTATGTGGTTCTCAGCAGCTCTAAATGAAATTAGTCGTCAAGCCGAGTCCTTTAGCAGCCATCTGCAGCAGTGACTCAAGGTCAGACTCACTGATTTTGCTGATGCATTTTATTCTCTGGAGCCAGTACCAGAGACCAAGCTGGATGAGGGGTTACCACTGCCCAACAACCCCCATACCCATTCATCCTCTGCACACACTCACCTCCCTCCATTATCACTGTGGTCCTCCCTGGAAGGAGAGTGTGCATTTACCCATTAAATTAGGTGGGGGAAGGACGGGATGGCGGTCTCCGCCAGGGTGCCTGGTTACCCTTGCTGATGTGTGGCAGAGAGATGGATTGGCTGAGGTGCCCTGATTTCCCACGTGACTACAGTAATTGTGCTATAATGGAGGTGGGAACTGAATGATCATGAGTAGAGGGACAGAAGTACAAAGCTGCCGGCTCCACACCCCTCTCCTTCCTGTCTCCATATAGAAGAGTGCAGAGAGAGACAGCAGGGGATTGTGGGTACCATGTCTGTGTTTCTGAAAGGCCATTCATGCAGTTTAATGCACAGTCAGAGACTCTGGAGGTGAAGGGTTTCTGTAGCGTGTGCACCGCAGCTTGCTATGATTTATGTTTGTATTACTCTTGAGCCACTACTTTAATGCCACAGTTTGCAACAATATTCCCTCAGGCATGTGGTGAAGTGTTACACCTCATCTCCATCAGTTGGTCAAGTTGCTGTCTCAACATTTGTTAGCTTACTTGATGAGCTTGAAACTGAAACAACTTTAAAACCGCATCTCACCTCAGGCTAATGTCACCAGTGATTAATCTAATGATGCTTTTTCTTGTTGATCGTTTACACAATTATTCCTTTACTCCTTTGATTTGTCAAATATAATAACAAATTCTCATCACATCAAGTTTTAAGGTCATGAAATGAAAAACAAGTGGCATTCTGTATTTAGATTTTTCTGCCTATGGACTAATCAATTAATTAAAATAAAAAAGGACACTTCACAAATTTTACACATGGTTTACACATTCCTTTTTCTCACACTTTTCATAACTGAAAGATTTAAACAGCTGTTAAAGTGGACAAAGAAGTAAATCACCTTGGATTTGTAATACAATCAGAGGTGTCAAAGATAACGAGCCAATACAATCTGCACTCAACAAAACCAATGCAGAAGTTTATCGTTGGTCTATTCTTTGGTGCATTAACCATTAGTGATCCAACTAATATACATGCTGTCACAGACAGAAACAGAGTGAATGTTCCCTCTCTCTTTTGTCCTTTGCTTTTAGGTACTATGAGACCAGTGCAGAGGAACTTCTACGAGCCCTCATCGGCCCCAGGGAAAGGCGTGGTATGGGAGTGGGAGAACGACAATGGCTCGTGGACGCCCTACGACATGGAGATCTGTGTGACAATCCAGAACGCCTATGAGAAGCAGCACCCCTGGCTGGACCTGACCTCTCTGGGCTTCTGCTACCTCATTGACTTCAACAGCATGTCTCAGACCAACAGGCAGAGCCAGCGCAAGCGACGCCTGCGGAGACGCATGGACCTGGCTTACCCCCTCATTATGGGCTCAATCCCCAAGTCGCAGTCCTGGCCTGTGGGAGCCAGTTCCGGCCAGCCCTGCTCCTGCCAGCAATGCATCCTGGTCAACAGTACGAGAGCTGCCTCTAATGCTATTCTGGCCTCTCAGCGGCGTAAGCTCTATGGAGGGACAGCGGGCAACACAGGCGCTACAGGAACCCTCACTGTTGTGCGTCAGAGTAACACTTTTGCTGGGACCTCCCTCTGGTCCCCGACATCCGCCTCCTCCGGCAGCAACAACAATAACATAAGTGTGGGTGGTGGGCAAGCCAAAGCTGAACAGGTGCAGTTGCCACTGTCCACTGCCAACTTCCCCTGTTCCCCCGTGATGCCATCTCTTTCATCCGCCCATGGCCACCACGCTCTCACCATCAACGGACAGAACAACCTGAACCGTCCGGGCACCCAGCGCATTTCCATGGGCACTGCCAGAGGAGCCATCCCACCAGGGTAATGATGTTTGCATTCCCCTCATTTTCTAATTTGGATTCTTTGGAGTCTGCAGTAGCCTGTTACTAGTTATAGAGTGGGTATAATGCTCGGATTCGCTTAAATCTGCAGTTGAGCTGAGGCAACAGGTGGATATAAAAAGCAAAGAGGCAATCTCTGTTTCTGCTTGTCTGCTTCACAAAGCTTCAGCCTGCATGTGTCTAATGTATTGTACTCCATGCCATTTTCCATCTTTGTCTACCTCTCTGTTGATTTATGACTGCTCTCGTTAACGTGCTGATCAGTGGATCCGCAGAAAAAGCCTTGGGTCCATCTGAGACTCCTTAGCTGAGGAAGAACCCTTCTCTTCCATATGTGTGCCTGCCATGGTTACTGCTCCGTAATGAGCTTATGTCGGCCCCAGCAGGCGTGAAATACTGCAGCTCCTCTGGATCATTGTGTTGCTCCTGCTTTGAACTAATTTGTTACTATCACACTACACTGCGGTTGTTGTGTCATAGGATGTGAAAAGGTCTGACGTCGTATGTAGATGATCGGGATGTGTGTGTAATGTTGTCTTTCTTTTATGGTGCGGATGTGTATGAAGCAGTGTTCTGGTGTAGCTTTGGAAACCTATTTGCCATGGAGGCAGAGCTCCACTGGGGAAGAATGAATAATGGATCAAGGAAAAATGGGAGCTTCAGCAGAGCTCTCTGACCTCAGAGCAATTCAGCCAAAGGAGCCGAGGAAGTGTGGCTAGCATTGTAACCGATACTTCAGTCCCCTATCCTGCTTTCTTTTACTAAAATAAACCTTCTCCTGATCTAATTTGATTCCATTTTGTTCTCCCTGCTCATGGGGAGAGACACACTTACTGCATGTTTGAATAATACTGTCCTCCACACAGGCACACATGCTTCCACTTTCTGTGGCCTAATTCTGCGTAACTGAAAGTGAATGTATAGGGTTTTTGCTCATCATAGTAGGCCATGACCTTGTTTCATATGATGAGCAGGTGGGAAATGATGTGTCTCTGTGCAAAGGTATATGTAATAGAGAAAGCCAGAAAAGGAAAGGATGGACCTGCTCAGGGACTTTTCCTCTGTATTTTAACAATTCCGTGAAAGCTCAGGTGCTCGTGGAGTTGTAGATAAAATGTGACTTTTTCACCTCGCAGCTCAAAAGGGCTTAATGTGGAGACAGAGAGAGCGCGACAGAGGAAGAGACACGGGGTGAGGCGGAGTGCGCCGGTTCCCAGGCGAGTGGCTCGACATACAGGATGAGTGTGGTTAACATACACACAGCAGGACATGAGAGCTCACAAACGCACACACATTCACACGAACTGAAATGCAAACTCCCTCGCACATTCCCACAAGCGTGCTACAGACAGATAACGGAGGAACCCACACAAAATGTAAAACATCAGATCTGTTTTTCACACACCCACACCCTAATATAAACTGGTGTTGGGTGCACGGAAGGTATTTGGCACACTGTGGCTTGTTTACATGAATATATGTTGCTGCTTTACATAAACAAACCAAACAGACCTGTTTCAGATTACAGGCCTGTTTCTGCTAGATAAAGATAAAAAGTATTCCTGATTTCAGAAAATAATCTTGCATATGACTGATTTCATCTTTTCACAAGCACAGTAAGTGTTTTTATGACCTGTGTATCATTGATGATGAAGGCTGCAGTTCAGATATCGATTTATTTTTTATTTTTTCAGGAACCCAGTGGTTGTGGGCTGTAAAGGGGTTGAGGGTGTTTGGGGTGGGCTGGTGGGCGGGTTGGGGGGCTGTGTCGCTTCATGCATCTGTCTTCCGAGCACAAATATTAGAAGTGGCACCATCTGCTGGTTTGTGTCAACACTTTAGTTTATGTTATTACTGGGCCGACACAGCCCACTATATCACCACCCGTCCTTTACATGTTATCTGCTAAATAAGTGAAACAATGTTATGTATCGTGACGACAGCCATTTTTTGAATTATTACGCTCGTCCAATGCACGTGTCTGGAACAGTGAAGAGCAACTGAGTCGTCAAGATTATTTTTGTTATCATTTATTTTGCATTTATGTTCTTGATCAACCGGTTGATCACAAACCAGCAGAAAAGATATTCAGACCACAATGATATAAAACTATATATATATGTATTTGATCATTTTATTCTTCATCATTTTATTTTTATGTCAACCAGTCTCTCAATATGAGGTTCCTTGTCATGATATGATAACATGATCATATTTAATTATCTGTCTGTTTAAAATATAAACAGATATTTTGTGGTGGGATGAACGGAGAAAGCCTTTCACAAGATCTCAGGGGATTTTTTTTTTCAGTTCTTTTTTGTCAGTCAAACCACATCCTCTTGTGCACTTTCTCAGAGTTAAGACCTGCACCGCTTGTCTTTTGACAGAATTACTGTATAGTATTGCTTCCTGTGAAAAGGTGCGTAGAGAGGGGAAAGATGAAAGGGAAGAAGGAGAAGAAGTCCAGTCTTTTACAGACAGAGGAAAAAGCCTTTGAGTACAGTGTGTTTACATGTGCACACTGCTGTTGGCTGTGTGTAGGGGCTCCTCGTGTTCAGACTGGTTGTCTGAGCTGTGACTTGAGGGCTGCGTGTCGAGTGCAGAGATCATTATCCTTCAGTGGGCCACTTCACATCTCTGCTCTGGCACTCACCATAAAACAAAAATTAATAGTGAAAATAATGAATAAGTCATGAGAGCTCATCTGGACCAAACTGATGCAATCTGGAAATTCTTGGTGTCATTGTTGCTTTTTCTCAAGGCATTTCAGGTGCAATGTAACATGCGCTACTCACATTGTATCCCTGCTGCTGTAGCTGGGGGTTGGGTTTGCCTCTACCTCCCACTACTCGCATCAATATGCAATTAAGCACTCATGGAGCTCTCTCCCTCCAACCCCCCCCCCCCCCCCCCCTCACTGTCTTTATGGTGCATAATAAACAGATGAGGAGATATTAGTCCTCCGTCAGCACTTTCCTAACTAGGCCTAATGTGGTCTCTCTATTTGGGGAATCACATCGCTCTCAGTCTGATTAAGTCCTCAAGGCAGACCGGAGGTTCCCTCAGGAAAGGACGAATCATACTGAGCAGGAGTCAGAAGAGGGACAGCGACCCTTGTGCCCTGACCTGACAAGGGCCGTAATTAATGTGGTGTTAATGGGTTACGTATGAAGGAGCTGGATTTGTCACTTAATTGCACTGGTTTTAGGTCAGAAATTACAGCATTAGATGTGAAAAATGGCGCCATAGGAAATTCTTTAGCAGTATTTCTATAAGACACACTACTGTCCTCGGTCAGAGGTTGGGTGTAGCCAGGCGCAAGTTTCTTTTTTTTTTTTTTTCATGCAGAGGAGATGGACAGAAGGGAGCAAAGAACTGAACACAAGTCAGGAGGAAGAGAAGAATTAGAGTTGGCAGGGCAAAAGAAATGCAGAGGTGACGAGGTTCAGTCTGGTTTGCTGAAAGTGCCTCATCAAACCTGGAGTGCTGGAGCTGCAGTGTTGCGGTGGAAAGGTGAAAAAGTTTGTTCTTGTTTACACTAATGATGAGGTATAATGGTTCTGAGCACAACAGTCCCTTTTGTTCAGGATTCAGAGTTTTTTTTAATCATAGGAGCTAGAGATTAGGAATGACTAAAATCAGAGATGATGGTGTTAAGACAAATGTGACTTGAGAGAAGAGAAGCAAGATGTGCCTGGGAGTCTTCCAGCATTAGGGATTGTCAGCAGAGCGTGAGGAGGTGGTATGTGCCTTAAACCCCTGCTCTCAAGGCGCAGCCAGGACAGACGGGGTCAGTGCCTCCAGAGGTGCACATTTCTACAAAAAAAAAGAAAACAGTTTAGCTGTGTGCAGAACGAGATGGAGGGTGGCATTGGATTGACTGGTTAAGGGCACATGCTTGGATGAAAACAGTTTCTGCAGTGCATAGATACAAGAGACAATCACAAGCTTTATGAAAATAATTAGATACAGCACAATGGCAAGTTGCTTGGATCTAACCGTCTTTGTGAACATAAACACAGTGTAGATAAATGTGTTAGGTTGTTTCTTTCAGTCTAGCAGATAACGATCATCTGTAACGGCTGTTTTTTTTTTTTTTTTGCTGTGGAATCGCACAGTGTGCAGCTGTTTCATCAACATATTTATTATGCAACACGTTCGGGCTGATAGAATGTGCAGACAGCGCACAATGAGATGGAGTTACGGGCTCTCGTGGTGCGTTGTCCTATTTCTTCTCCTAATGAGAATTATTTGTTTGATCACAGCACTCTCTGTGAACAATCTAAATTATACATGCACTCATAAAGGCAGGCTTCTTGTCCATGGTGTGTATTGATTTAATTTAGGCCTAAGTGCATGTTTAAATGAAGAAGGAACTCTCCCACTGGTTAGCACCTAAAGTAATTTGTTTTTATTGATCATAAGATTCTGCTTTAGTCTAACACTTTTTACTTTAGATATTTGTGTCTGATAAGGTGCTTGTCACTTCCTCTGCCTCCCACATTTTCCTCTGTGAGAACAAACACTGCCTTCATTTTCCAGATAGACAGAATAGCCTGTCAACCCCTGACTGAAACCAGTGTTTTCACCGAATGATGGACAGCTGTGCACCGTATCGACTGGTTAGTTTTTTGTTATAAGCACAAACTTGCACAGTTCCTGTGCTGCGGTTGAAGGTGTGAAAGTGCTTGCTGTAAACCGTGTTTGAAACAAAAGCCACCGAAATCAAACCTGCCTCGGTTTTCACACCCTCCATGAATTCAACAATCTCGCACTTTTTTTTTTTTTTTTTTTGAGTCACATTGCCTTGCATGTTACAGGAGTTAGCTGGTCTCTGGTCCATTGGTGTGAGACACAGTGAATCTGACTCCCTACCCGAGATTTGATAGGACACAGCCTCTGCCAGGCCCTGTGTCCCATCATGTTATTGCACTCAGCTTATTGAAGGGCTTCCCTTGGCTCAGGAACAGAGGCGCTCGCTAATATCAAAGCGGCCTCTTGATGCGGATTTGTGAAACGCCTGGAAGCTGCAGGGCCAAATACCTCAGTCGCTTCATGGTCAAAGAGCAGAGAGATTCAAAAGTATATGTGCGGCAGTGTGTGTGTGTGTGTGTGTGTGTGTCTGTCTGTGGTTGATAAGCAGAGAAAACTAACAAGTGACTCAGTGAGCGGTGCCCCATTTACACCGGTTCATTTCATGTGACTTCTACCTAACTATTTTTAAGTTTTGTTGCCAACTCGCTGTTTAACCCATTTAAAAAGCAAACTCACCATCCTACAACCATCCTGTGTTTTTCCTCTCTCATTCTTAAAGGAAGGCAGCTTCTTCCACAGTTGTATTAATCGTGCAATTTTTGCATTTGTATTTGCTGTAGAGAAAAGATGCCATCTTTAGTGGCAGGTGTACAACAGGAGATACTGCAGCTGATGCCTGTGGTTGCATTTAGATCGTGCATCTAAAAGGATATTGTCAGTGTGTCTTAGACCATCTCTTTAAATGGTTGAGCTTGTTATAAATTTGACCACTAGCGGGGGCTGTGGAGCAATTACAGTGTGAGCGTGTTCCTGTTTTGTTTTTTGTGCGCATGTGTAAGAATAAACACAAGCACAGGACAGTGAGTGACACAACACTCATTGCTGCAGTTTGCATAGGTAACAATGCAAATATGTGGTGCAATGAAAATAGGAACAACATGAACTGAGATTTACAAAATGATCCACGTTCTTGTCTTCACTACTGAAAGAAGCATTTACATGACGTTTTTATATGTGATGTTTTTCTTACAGTACAGTTCAGTTTTATTCTAAGAAACGAGAAGATAATTTATGTTAAGCTGCTGTTTTGCACAGCCCAATGAAAATTCTTGAATGATAATCTGTTAGACATGTAGCTCAGAAATACAAAACTGATCAAATTCAGGTTTGTGTGTTTGGCCTATAGAACCATGTCTTGTAAATGGTTGAAGCCATTGAAGATAGAAGATAGAATCCCTTTATTGTCATTGCACAAAGAAAGTACAACGGAATTAAACATTCCAGTCAAACCCTAATTTAAAATAATATAAAGAGTATAAATAACTAAGTTAAGACTATAAAATTCTAATCTAAAACACATAACTGTATAAACTACAAAATAAAGAAAGAAAAGTTTGTCATGTGATAATGTATGTTATGGATACGACTTCTCACAAACAAGTATTGTTGTATGTTTAGATAATTCTACATCTGAGCTCCTCAGTCAAATAGTCCCAGAGACACTGAAAAATTATTGGCTTAAAGCAACACAGAGACTGCATTCATTTACATAACAATTTGAAAGATGCTAGCATAAGAAACACCACACACAGTGGCTTTAATCTGGATGCTCAATAAGCATGAAGTGATTTGACTTGATGTTCTGGGGTTGTCCAGCTGCTTTTCACTTCCAAGCCACGTCTGGTGTGAGTTTTTGTGTTGCTTCTTTGCTGAATTGTAATGTAATTTATAACAAGGCTTAAGCAAGTTTTAATGAATCCAGCATTTCTGTCAAATGACTTAACTTTGATTCATTTTCTAGCGGTGACTGGAGTTGGCTTGTAATCCAGAGTCTTACTGTAAAACCTGAGGAAAGGAAATTTGCTCTTGAGCTCTAACTTTTCTGTGGCCCCGGCTGTGGGATGCCGGTTGAGTTGAGGCTCCGGCCCTCTGAAAAGAGACTCACTGATTTGTGTGCTCATATTGATGCCCTGAGTGCTTTTGTCCGCTCTGCTCCACAGATCTTGAAAAGTGCGCAAGTCAACTGTCTTCATCGTCTGTGTGTGCCATGAACTCCAGCCTCTCCAAATGTCATCCTGAATCAGGCTCTGCTGCAGTGCTTTGTACATGAGTCAAGCTGTCTTGTCCCATTGCAGTTGTCTCTGTCTCTGTGGTGAAGCACATGTGACATTTTAACTTGAGTGTTTTTCGTGGCATGCAGAGCTGACCTAGCTGCTGTTCCCAGTTTTCTCAGGTGTAGCGTAATAGACAGTGGTGCACAATCAGGACAATTTACTGTCCATTTTAGAGGTCACAAGGCCATTTCAAGAATGTAAGAAGATATACAGTATATTTTGTTTTGCAAGAGCAGACTGTCACGACAAAAAGCATCCCCGGTCACATAGAGTAGAGGAGTGTTTCTAAATAACCTGTGTTTTCTGTAGACCTTGGTGTCTCCACATGGCCACTAGAGATGGTGCTATTACCCTGAATTAATGCATGATGTCAGCAGGTCACTTTCTATGGCCATTAGGTAATTAACTTCTTTATTACTGACTTTATTTCACTCTATTTCTTTCCCATGATAGCGTTCCTGCTCTCCCAGTAAAGAACCTGACTGGATCTGGACCAGTGCACCCAGCACTAGCAGGTTAGACAACATCTGCTGAATGGGCTTGGAAATCAGCTAAAGATATTATGATTTTTGTCAAGAAAAGTTCTTTTTGTGGTCAAAGTTATATGTCTGATCTGATTTATACTAAAAGACATTCACAATTAGTGTTTTTCCCCACTCTTGTGTGTGTCTGTGTGTGTGTGTGTGTATATGTGTGTATGTATGTGTGTGTGTCTGTGTGTGTGCTGTACATATACATCAGGTATGACAGGTATCCTGATGTGCGCTGCAGGTCTGCCGGTGTGCCTGACTCGGGCCCCCAAGCCTATACTGCACCCACCACCCATCAACAAGAGTGACATGAAGCCTGTGCCAGGGATCAACGGCATGCGCCGCAAAACCAAGAAGAAGCACCTGAGGAGAGGTAAGATGGAGGAAATCAAGGACAGGAGAGGAGAGGAGGAAATTGTATGAAAACAACGAAGTGAAAATGCTACCAGCTCTATTTTTATTGTGTGTTAGTGAATAAATGGGAAATGCGCTGAGGAGAGATATAGACCAACCACTGACAGTCAGCAGACTTTCTCTCTCCTGCCAAGCTTTGCAGGATGTTTTTGTATCAGCTGTCTCTAAGTCTGTTGTGTAGTGTGCAAACAAAACCAAAGCTCTTTTTGTTGTGATCAGTGGTCCATAATTGTTATTTAAATGCTTCCCCTTTAAGCTCCATACGAGTGTTACAATAAATCCAACCTCACCCAACGTCGTTGAGAATCAGTTAGGAAAGCATTCCTGCACCTTTCAAACGACTCCTATAAAATGTAATGATGATTGCTGGTTTCAGATTTATGAGTAAATGCAGTGAAACTGTAATAATTTATAGATGGTACATGGCATGCAGATTGACAGAGGCAGTTGTAAGTAAAGTCATAAACAAGGGACTGTTGTATTTAGCTGGTCTGAGAGGGGATCTGGTGTTTAGGCGGACGGCTTTGGGCTTGAATAAGTGCTGGTCGATGGAAGCCGTGGAAACCGCCGGCCTCCCAAGGGAGTCTTTGTCCTAATTGATCAGTGAGGCTGCTGGGTTTCCATCCATGCACCATACTTGTCCTCTCAGTCCACCCTTCAGAGCTCTCCATTACTGTGCACATAGACTTAGTTGTGTGGAGGTGATGCAGTAACACTTTATTTTGCAGGTCCCAGAGAGCCTGAAATGTGAGTGTAAATTTATAGGAAGGTTCCTGCAAAATAGCTTAACCAAGAGTTTGTCCACAGCCACGTATAAAATTCCACAAACTGAGAATAAAGTTTCCAAGAATATATCTTCCCAGTATTTAGGTGGGTTTCACTGGAGCAGCTCTTTCTGGGAAATTCCTCTGGAAATCAACAACTTATGAAGTCAACACAACTAACAAAAGACGAACAAGACCAAGATATTACAGCCATGCTAGCAGCTCTATGAGGCAGTGCTTTGAGCTAAATGCTAATGCCAGCATGCTAACACTTAAAATGACATTGCTAACATTCACCGTATTAGTTTTGCTTCTTAGCATGCTAATGTTTACTAATTACAGGAAATGCAAAAGTCATCGCTTTGTGATCACCAAAGTAATTAGAACCTATCCACTTAGTAATATCTGTTGCATATTCCATGACAGTATCCATCCAGTACATGCATCCATCTACAAATGTAGATAGAGGAAAATACATATTTTACATATTTAGATCTGGGCCAAGGTGTTAGACCCACTGACAGACCAACATTGCCATCACAAAAGTTCTGCTGCTAGCATATGGCCAAAAACTAGAACATTGTCTCTATTTTACCCTTTAATTCAAGCCAATTTATGGACATTTAAAATGTGACACTGTAGACTGACGAATGAGACAGCAACCAAATGTGTAACGTGTTCGTGCTGTCTGCAGAAAGTGCATGAACTCAGACATACTGGAGGGCCGTGAGGGGAATGGAGATGTGGTTTTATACATGCAGAGAGATTTGGGCTTATCCTGCTGTGTTTTCTGTACAGTCAAAGGTCAGAGAGGCTATTGATCCGGCTAATAAAACCCTCAAAGGGCAATAGGATAAAATGCATAATTGAGTGTCTTCTGTCTTTCCTTCTTTTTTTCTGTTTTCTCTTCTCTCTCTCTCTTCTTAGCTCTCTTCCCTACCTTTATACCTTAACTTTTTGTTTTTTTGCTCAGTCAGGCAGTCTTTCCGCTGCTCTCCCCCTCTCTGTTCTGTTCGCTGGCTGTCCCTCAAATGAACAAACAAAGGCTCCAGGGGAAAAGAGGTTGCCTGTAAGCGTATTAGGGGTGTAAGCTGTGGGTGTGCTCTCAGCCATTCTAGCCTGGTTGCACACGGGGATTATCAGAGAGTGCGGGGCTGGCTGGATGTTATGTGCCAGTCTGAAGGTGACCTCCCCTTCACAGACATCACAGACATGTATACTATATTCACATGCACAGTCCCACTCTTTAATCGGCACCCAGGCCAGAGGAGTGGCTGCTGCAAGTGATAAAAGTTTGCCATCGGTCAAGATCTAGCTGTTATTCTCTTGTGTTCAAATGTCAAGCAAATGCCATCCAGTCGTCCATCTTGTCATTTTTCATATTTACTTGTGATATGTACGTGTAAATAAGTGGCAAGTTTGGCTTTTCTTTGACAGTCATCTCATCTTTCTTATGTTTCGCTTTGTGACAAGGAAAAAACCCAGAGGATGTAGTGCGAAGATACACAGAGAGGATTAAAGTGGTGCCAGATGAGGTAAGAAAAAGACACAAAAAAACACACAGGACGTAAACGTTTTGTGCCCACCAACAGATGCACTGTGTCACCATTTGATTTCCTAACAAAGTGTGAAAGTCTCATAAATACACAGTCAAGTAGAATGGCAGCTGAAGTATTTTGGTTGGCTATTCCAGGACTGTACCATCTGCATGGAGAGGCTGGTCATGTCATCGGGCTATGAAGGCGTCCTGCAGCACAAAGGCATCAAGCCAGAGCTGGTAGGCAAACTTGGCAAGTGTGGGCACATGTACCATCTGCTGTGCCTGGTGGCCATGTACAACAATGGCAATAAGGTGGGTAAAAGCTTTTGAGCCAGGCGTTGTTATGATGTCACTCTAGGCTCAAATTATAAACGTGCGATGTCTTACAGCTTGACTGGGTTACATGGCACTGGCAAATGATCAGGCCTGAGTATTGTTGTTCACAGATGGGGATCTTAAATAGTCTTGTCAGATCAGTCATATCAGTCTTGACAGCACAATACTTTGTGAAACTCAACATAAAGTCTGCTCACTTCAGTTCACTTGCATGAAATACAAATGTACTTTGGTAAGGCAGAAGGGGCAAGTATATAGTATAAGTATAAGCCTATTTAATCAGCAATCATCAGTGTAATATCAACAGTAATAGTCTGCCCAATAATGCCTAAATCAGTTTATAAATTACTATGAAAATAAAAATAAAAACATGGGTTATATCTGTCCATGTGGATAGTTTTGCTAAGGATTTTAAATATTTCTGCCTTTGCCCCGTTTTGTTGTGGTCAAAATATTAATATACTACATTCAAATATTTCAGCAGCATCTTTCCAGAAATAATGCCCCTGTTACTCTGGATTATCCACACAACACCCTGTCAGCAGTTTCCTTTAGGACTATTTTTTTCAGTAGAAAGTAGTCCAATTTCAGAGTAACCAAGACGTTGTTATTGGAAAGGCATTTCTTAAAGCTGACACATTATCACCCCTGAAAGCAGAACCCTGCTGGTTTAACACATCTGGGTCTGATCACAGGTCTTGGGGAGTGCTATTGCCTCAAGTGACGTCGCTTGCAATGTGAACTTACCAGACCTCTGAGGACTCTAGACTACACTGGCAGCATAACACACCCAAATCATTGACAGTGTGGGTAATGTAGGCGCCAGGTTTTGTCAGGGAAGAAGAATGCATGGAAAAAACTGTTATGGTTACACTGCATTGATTTTTATTCTTTTTGTGCAGTGCAGTGCAAAATCAGTGGCCCCTTGTTCTTTTCTCTTTTTTTTTTGCAATATTCGCCTTTCACCATTCACCAATATTCACCTTTTCACTGTCACTATTGTAAGAGGTTGACAGCTCAGTGATCCATATTTTTGAGGTAGTTCACTTTATGTGCCACATACCAGTTGATTTAGGTTGTTTGGAATGTAATGCTCATGTTGGGAGTGCTGTATTTGATGCATTCTCTTTATGTTCATTGTTAGAGTGATTCAGGCTACCTATCTCATTAGCTGCTAAATTCTCTACTAAGTTGACTTGCTAGTTGCTAACTATATCTGTCTGCAGTTTGGTGAAGGCAGTTAGCCTACAGTGGGTCTGTTGTGAGTTTCCTTTTTGTCTTTGAAAGCAGTTGCCTGCTGTGGCCTAAAACAACACAATGGAAAAAAAAAAGTGAGACTGATCCAAAACAGTAAAGGTGCAGGTCAGACAGCTAAACAATGAGCTGACACCAGCTGAAAAGATCTGTAAAGCAGAGTGAGGCTGCAAATTAAGTTGATTATCCTCTCTGGGTTTGTCACTACAAGGGCCCCCTTTCATATTACACAGACTTACTTGGCCCATTATAAACATAAAATTACTGATTAGTGCTTTAAATTCAAGTTTTATAGCTTTAAACACCATGAACTAAATTTCCTTCATGACCCTTTGTTGAGATAAAGGCAGACATCTCACAAACAGATATCTCAAATAAGACCAGAACTGTTTGCATGGCTGGAATTGAGTGAAGTTTTTTTTTGTAATTTGGTTACACTAGCCCTTTAAGGTAATACAGAACTATCAAAGTAATAATTATCTATTTCATCTTACAGTGTCATTAATTCCATGCAATTCTGTTTATTTTTTCTTCAAACCAGGATGGCAGCCTTCAGTGCCCAACATGCAAAACCATCTATGGGGAGAAAACGGGCACCCAGCCTCCTGGGAAGATAGAGTACCACGTCATCCCCCACTGCCTGCCCGGCTACCCAGACTCTAAGACCATCCGCATTGTCTACGACATTCCTGCCGGGATCCAGGTCAGAACCGTCTCACTTCACTAAATCTAACATGCTGCTCTTGTAGCCTGATCCACTGTCTCTCCTCTCGAAATCTGTGCCCTTTCTGCAACTGCTGCTTATCCGCTTAAGTTTGATGGACGGTTGTTAGTGCAAGGAGTTGAGGTGTTGGGGTGAGTGTGAGTCAGGGAGGAAACAGCTTTCTTGTGGATTACAGGGTGGTTCTGGACAACGACACACAATCCAGAATCTAAAATATGTGAACGATATTATGATCACATAAGGTTATTTTCATCAAAAAACCATTTGCTGAAATATGTTTTTGAGTAATTTCTATAAATGAACAAACCTGAGCTTAATCCCATAGAGGTCATTTAAAATTTACACATGCGGTGGGGAGGAGAGGATGTTTTGCGGACCTGGTTTGTGTTGGTGCGTTGAGATGAGATGAGAGGGCTGCGTATTTCATCCTGACTGCTGAGGTGATTGTTAATAGAGTCAATAAACTGACCTTTTTTCCACCAGAGGACAGAGGAGCAGGCTTAGTCTCCCAGGGGAAAGAATATAGTGGGAAGGGGAGGGGGAGGGCCCCTCACCCGACCACTCAGGTCAGCACAGCAGCACAGCAACACTATTGCCAGGGAGCAGTACTGTTGGTCTCCTGCCTCTTTGTCCCCTCTCGCTCCTCAGTCCACAGTTTTAGTCAGGTTTAGAAACATACAACACTGTGAAGAACATAAGCAGAATAACAGTGACTGGCATTGTTTGGTTACAAATGAATGAGAATTCTTTTTCTGCTGTTTTTCATTCAGATGTGTTGTTAGTGGAAGATGCGTTGGTGCGTCCACTTCATGTAAAGCCGTGTCTCATTGGGCTACATGCACTTCTCATGTTACACGGAAGTGACTTGGAATAACAGCTGCGTGGTTGCAACACATTTTGAATTTCAGTAGAAATAAGGAAAAGGAGGAAATGACCAATTTCTCATGACATTGCAACTGGAACTACAAGTAACTTTACTAATAAGGTTGGGGTGTAATCTGGTGGGGCTGCATAAAGTGTTCCCAATTTTGTTGGGTACTACGTCTGCCCAGCTCCTGTTTAGATTCACATGTGGACATATTAGGATTTAATCAAGCTGGTGATTTACAATTGAGCCTTGAAAGCAACCTTCTAAAATACAATATTTAAAGAGATAATTGTATATTTACCATGGCATGTCTCTCAAATGAGTTTTTTTTTACTAAGGGTCGTTGCAAGCAACATGAAGAACGAAGCTCGCCCTCTGGTTGCTGTTGACATTTCCTACACAATTAAGTCGTAATTGGAAGAGAAGGAGTTGTAACGTTTGTTATTGTTCTTGACATTTTCTCCAGACCAATGAGCACCCCAACCCGGGGAAGAAGTTCAGTGCGAGAGGGTTCCCTCGACACTGCTACCTGCCCGACAACGAGAAAGGCAGGAAGGTAAGCTCTGACGCCTCTGCCAGAAAACAGTGAAAGCTAAAAACCATGTTGGGTTTCAAAGAATTTTCTTTGTTCAAAGAGGAAGGTCTCCCACTCTCTTTGCAATCTATGCACTACAAACCTTATTGTGAAGGATTTTGCTCACTGATTTTATGATAAGCTTGTAATCAATGCTGAAATTTAGTCACTGGACCTAGACTGTTGGGTGTTATGCCATAGGAAACACTTAATGTGTTACATTAGTGCACATTACTTTCTGGGAGCAATTGTTACGTTTATCATTATTTTACAATTGCACTTACACAAATTTGATACACAAAATTGGCTGTAAAATCTTTGTTTTTGCCACGAAAAACAGGGATTGTGATGCCCAGTGTTATTTTATTCCTTCATTTGAGTAAAATAAAATTTCCCTTCACAGCCATTCAGTCTCTCTGACGGAAATGCACTGGATGACTCAACTTCAGTCTTACGTTCACACATTCGTTTCACTATTTTTACAGGGAAAGCAGTTCTTTGATCAGGACATATGAGATTTCTAACGAGACCACAGTGAGACATCAGAACAAATGTCATGAAAGAGGACTAAATTGCTATCGACATTACTCACCTAGATATGCTTCATACCCACTAGTCCCTGCGTGTGGTTTGCTTCTTCCTCCTTGCCGTAGAACGACTGTTCTCTTTTGTGCGTCCTCAGGTCCTGAAGCTGCTGATCATGGCCTGGGACCGACGCCTCATCTTCACCATTGGCACTTCCAGCACCACGGGCGAGTCGGACACAGTGGTGTGGAACGAGATTCACCACAAGACAGAATTCGGCTCCAACCTGACCGGCCACGGCTACCCGGACCCCAACTACCTGGACAACGTCCTGACAGAGCTGTCAGCCCAGGGGGTCGGCGAGGACAACCTGAAGGACTGATGGCAGGCTGACCTGGCTAAACAGGAACACAACCCCGCCATCTCCCAGAGAAACAGGGACACTGCATGACGGGCCAACGTGCAGCCGACAACTCTTTACTCCTGACAAACAAAAATCCCCCTGCAGAAGTGATGGCACAAGAGTAACGGAAGCTGAATAAATGACATGGTTATGATCAGTGTTTTGATTTGTATAAGCTAAGATTTCCCCCACGCTGTCTCTTGATCCATGCCTTGAGCATGTTGTGTTCCTGCCAAATTTTCTCAGAGGTTTGAGGAACGTAAAGAAACATGAGGGGAGACTTCTGTCTCGATGCTGGCTGCAGGTAAAATGGTATTTAACCCCATTTAGATTCAAACTAAAGCTGTTTCTCTGCACTTGGAGTAAAATGACGAGGGCGGCCAAAAACATACAAAGGCATATTTGTAAATGCTGAACTCCAGAATGCATGAGCCCAGACTAACGCTGCATAATGAATGTCGAGCGAGTATCTGCGATAGGATGAGGTGTCAGTGGATCAGTTGTCGCCCGATATTGTGACGATACATTTAAGAGAATTTCAGCTTTACAAATGAATCAGAATGAATTATTTGCTTCTTCCCTTTACTCTAATAATCAATTATTGTCTTGTAACAAGTGTTTACACTTGGTTTTGTGGTTTGAAGGAGAGGATCTTGACTCTGATGATGTCATTTACAGTTGCAGTACAGTTACAGTTGCAGTTCTGACACCACGGAGCAGTTGTTGTGTAAAACGGAGGTGTGTTTTGTAGTGCATGAAGTGGATCCCAGAGACCTAAAGGCTATGAGATATTAGTGTTTGGTAATAAATGTATGTTGTATGGTAAACCTTGTGGACTGTCTGTGAGAGGGCACGTGAAATAGATGAGACGAGCGTCTCACCGTTCAGTTTGACGCTTGTTACGAGGCGTTGGAATTTGAAAGGCTGAGGTAGTGGAGTGGGATTTGCTACGCTCCAAGGTTAAACTCATTTGTTTTGTTGACACACTGATGATGCTGACCTTCGTGAATAAAAAAGCCCACATTATTAATTCTCCCTGTTGGAGCCAACCCAGGCACTGGCACAATCCATTATGCTGACCATACATGAGGGGGGAGTGTGTGATTGCGTGCTATGAGGCATTAATACGCTGGCCTCAAGTCCTTAAGGAGAAACGTTGAACACACTTCTCACAGTTGGACGTTCCCCTTTCAAACACCAACAGTTCTCCCTTGGAGATCCATCTTGGGTGACGCTCCTGCTCGCCTGCAATCTACAAGTCTCTTGTGAGCTTGTCTGCTGCTAGGCAGTGCGCTGGGCTCCACTGCTTGTACAGCGAGCAGTGAATTATCTCATTCCCCACGTGAGCTCACTCAGAGTCGTTTGGGCAGATCCTGATGTATGGCCTGAACTCGGCTCTCCTCCTCCTCCTCTTCCTCCGCAGCAGCAGTAGACCACGTCATTCTAGGAACCATGCAAATGTAGGTCTAGTATGTGTTTGGCTGGGAACTATTTTTCCCCCCTCGGATTTGATGCCCGTGAGCTAAAGACTTTTTGAAGGTCCTTGGTGGAGATCTTGTGCTGTTTCTTTACTCTGAGATAAAAGATAAGCCAGTGCTGCATAATTCTCCATAAATCTATCTGATCAATTTTAAATGAGCGGGGGTGTTGATGTAAGGTTTATCATGTGGGCACCCAGCTGTGGGCTTAATTTTGGAGTGAATCATAGTCTTCCATAGCACTTTGAGGCAACAGTTTTGTTTAATCAGTTGTTTCATTTTTAGGAAACTGTCTTAAATTGCAACTAAATCTGTCTTTTTTTAAGTTGATGTTTATAAACTGGCTTGCGATGCTTTGAAAAATATATATGATATACATTTGCAGATGTGATATACCTTTAAATTCAAGCTCATTTTGAGTCAATGGTGTAAGTTTAATTTATTTTTATACTCTTCTATATAGAAAATATAAAGACTGGCCCACATATCTATACACAGGCACATATTAACATGAATACATAAAAATCTGGCAAAATTTGTCAGTATGTCAGGGACTGTTGAAATATGTATGACATGTTATGGACGTCTTATATTACAAGTAGTCTTAGCGTATGCTGCTGTCGTTACCTTAATGTAGAATCTGTGCAGTTGATCTCCTGTGGGACTCAGATAAATACAGTAAATGTGTCTTTATTATTGGTGGGGGAGCTTTAGCAGCATGAAGATGCCCCCCCGGCCCCGCGCCCCTCTCCTCCCCCAAAAGGGCCATTTCTCTTTTTCTACTTGTCCAGAACATGGGAATGGATGCTGGCGGCGACTTTTATTTTTCAGGCTGAACGTGAAAACAACCTGGGTTAAATATCAGCTGCAAATGTTCACAGAGTGAAAAACTTTTTTTTTTTTTTTTTACCAGTTTACATTAACACACAATACAATTTTCTCCAAAAATGTTAAGTATTAAGTCTCTTTTTTTCTGTGTATTCTTCCTCAGAATTCCAGCTGGCACCTACACAAGCTAAAACAAACCACTAAAATTATTTGCAAGTGTGATTTTGACCCAGTTGTTGAAAGCAGTCGTTGTTTGGCCTGTTCCATTTCAGATGTTCTCCTTCACACCTTCTTTGGCACCCTTTATAAAAAAAAAAAAAAAAATGGGATAGCAAGAGAGAATACTTCCAATCTATCAGGGAATTTTTTCCATGTTGACTGAGATTTCATTAACTAGAGAAATCCAAATGTTTGCTTCTTCGACTTCTCCTCTCCGTGTGTCGGTCTCGTAGTACGAACGGTGCAGGCCCTTTAGACTTTTCAGGTGTGTACAGACTTCTATGGGAACGATGAATAAAACATGGTTTGGTATTTGTCTGATTAAGGAAGAGCGAGATGGTGTTTATGCAATTTACTATTTTTAAGATCTAATACATGATTTATGTGTAGCAGGAAGGCTGATTTATGGTTTAAATGACAACGGATGTTTTCTTTATAGGGGTGCCTACCTCCCGGTTTCTAAACAAAGGGGTTGTGATCTGAGGATGTTCACATGCTATGTATTTGAAAACATATATTTTTGATGTCTTTTTTTGAATGATAATTTTCTCTTAAAGAACTATTACATAACATTGCTGTATTATTCTTATTACTTATTAAGATTCATTCCATACTATTTTCCATTTGATTAGAAGTGGGATGAGGGATGAAATTACTTTGTCCCAACATATGAAGTATTTACAGTTGTACTCTCTCGTAGTGTCCACTGCAAACTGTACTTCTCTCTCTCTCTGTCTAAATGATACCTTAACATTTGGTGTGGATGTACTGTACGTTTGTATCCGTTTGTCTGTGCGAGTGTGTGTGAATGTGTTGCCGAGCGTGCATCTCGTAGACGAAGCTTAGGTTCATGTCCTTTAAAGATACAGTAATGTTCTCCTAGAGGTGCATGTTAACCAAACTGTGAGCAAGTTTATTGACAATGCGTAGCTTTTTGCGTATGGAAACCATCATAGCTTCTTTAGAAATATCACCCAGGTCTTCTGGTGATTTAGCACTGTGGTTTTGCATCTTACTCCAGTTAGTTAGAGGGATTTTTTTGTTTTGTTTTTTTTCCTCGATCAGATTTGATTTATACAGATGGGAAAAGAGACAGCGTTTGGCTGCTCTCCTCACTCTTTTGACAACATGTAAAACATCTAAATGTTTTGCGTTTTAAGTGGCCATTTTAATTGACACTTTCCAATCATGATTTTTGTGGTTTGATTTCTCTTAGGCGGTGGCTACAAATTGCTATTAAAAACGGTTCACTAAGAGAAACTGAGATAAACTAAAAGCAACATATAGAGAGACATTGATTAAACTATAAAGGGCTTCTTAATCTAGCGGTCTTTATTGAATTGTGATGACCTTGTTGCATGTTTGTGTGTTTCTTGTGGAAAAATAAATACTCCCTCGACAGGGGTAGTTTGTTTGACCTTTTGTCACCTCGGCTCTTCCTGTTTTTTTTTCCTCCTCCTTCATTTAGCTCCACCATTTCCTTCTCCCCGGGCTCCTCTGTGCTCTGCACCTCGTTATTTGGATATAAATGAGCTCCTTTGCCGGAGCTGTGGAGTGCAGCTGAAATAGTTCTCGCTGGCAGTAAATTTGCTTTATGGTCATTTTTTTTGTCACTGGCTTCTGTATGGTGAAGAGTTGTCTTTGGCACACACTGAAGCAGGCCGTTCACCAAGGCCTGTAGGAGATCGGCTTCTCCTTTACCCCATCCCTCTTTCTTCCAGCACTGGTCCAGCAGCTCAGAGGTCAGTCCCCCACCCCCCCCCCACCCCCCGCATCACTGCAGGTAGGTCTGCTCTCATTAGCATTTAAATAAGGAGGAGGAGGAACATATGCAAACATTGTGTGGCATAATTTAACATTAGATTATGACTACAGTTAGATTGTAAAGTCTTTGATTAAATTACTCATTCGAACAAAGGGGTGGTGTGGTAACCATGACACTGTGAGGCTGCTCTGGGATCTGTCAGACATGTGATGACATTTCTTGTGATATCATGAATGAATGAATGTCATTGCCTGCACTGACTTTCCTCTTTAAAACCAACAAAGAGAGGAATGGGCATAAGACAGAAAATTAGATATTTAGTATTTATTTAGTACATTTCTGCACTTGTTAGCTGAAATAAGAGTTTACTGAATAATACAGTTGTGTTTAGTTCACAGAAACAATCCACTTGGAACAAACCATCATGGTGTCATTTGCAAAATAAAGTACAGCCAGTGTGTTCTTTGTTTTTTCTTGACGTAATAAGAGCCCTCATTCACGGGAATATAAAGTTCACAAATAACAGCTGAAGTGTATGCTAGTTTCGAAAAGACTTAAGTGGCAAATCAATAAAACAAATTTTTGAATGCAGGAAATACCAAAACACTTAGGAAATAACTCTGTATCAATGCAGCCTACTCATTGTCAGGTCTGGCATGTGTACTATAGTTTTACATCTAATGTAGGAAGAATGTTTAGTCTACACAGCTGTACCAGAGGCAGTGTGGCATGCTGGGGCTATCTGAGAGATCACAGATCTGATCTCCATCACACTCAGTGACCTTCAGGGACAGACGCTGAACACTGACTCGCTCTACGAGAAATGGCTTTATCACATGTTTGTGTATAGTTCTGTGTGTCTCATGGGAATAGAAAATTAACTGATTTCCAAAATCCAACTTTTTTTTTCATCTTCTAAAAACAGATTTGGCAGCTCAAACATATCCTGACATTTGTGAGTCAAATGTAGTGGCACCAAAATCTCAAGAAAATATAACCTTATCAAATGGGAGCATCGGTAATATTGAAGATTGATCCTTCATATGTACGGATATGATATTGTGTTAACAGGTAAATATTACCCATATGACTTTAGGAATGGCTACATCAAGTGTTTTTTTAAATATGCAAATTACATAAGAACCAAACATTTAAGTTGACTGGCCATAGCACCAAACAAAAGCACATTGTTTTGTATAAAGGGACCAAAGCAACAATTAAAATAATATTCATTTTGCTCACTGTACAGGCAGCGTCACACTGTGGCATGTGCACCAGCATTTCATAAACTCGTGGTGGTATGACTTATAATGTTAATATCAACTGCTACATTGCAGCCACAGTGATAAATCGCCTCAATAAAATACAAAACATTGATAAAAGCAATATTAAAACACCTTACATTCAGGTACTGTACATTTTACACTACAACAAGCTTTTTGCATAAAAATGTGTGACTGAGGTCCTGTACAGTATCTCAAAATATAAAAAGCTTCTCTTCACATTTCACAACAAGTGGATGCGGGCCATGCAACAGATTGCTTGTTATCTATATTAAAAATATCAAGTCAGATCATGCCTCAAAGTCCCTCGGCCCCCTTTATCATCAAGTATTATAATCTCTCCCCGGCGCTGTTGAAGTCGGTGGCACTCAGAGAGTACAAAAAGATTCAAAGTGGCAGAATTTCCTGTGCTCTTTACAGCAGGGAATGTACTAAAAGGCTGGAAGAGGTCGCGCCATGTCGCGCCCTGTGTTATGAGACTTATATCAAGTCTCATAACCAAGAGACTTGATATAAGATGCTCACTTATGTTGGTACGGGATGCTGCCCCCCCTTCCCCATACCCCCGTCCCTTCAGGCTTTAGCAGATCCAAGTCTATGTCGAGTCTAGGGATTCAGAATGACACTGGTGGCGTCCTCCTTTTCTCTGCGCTGGAAGGTGGCATGAGCCTGCTCCAGATCCTCTATGACCGCCAGCAGCCGAGCAGCGACACTCTGACCTGGCTTCACAAGCTGAACATTGCATTCTGCGCCATCTATGAGACAGAATGTGTGCAATGCTGTCAAACAAAAACATGTAATCATGATGATAACACAAGAGCATCATTCTACCATAGCAGAACATTTACAGTTTAGATGCAGAAGCTGCGGCCTCACCTGGGTGGACATCAGAGCTGATCTTTTCTTTATTGCTCGACGTCTGATCAGCGTCTGGCACCTCCAGATACTTTTTCCTGCAGGATCAATCAGAGACATTAATCACATGATTACTGACTCTTCTCTAAAAGCTGCTTTGTCTTCTCACAGACAGACAGTTCAACATTTGACTGTAATGTCAAGAACCAGCAGCAGCAGCAGCAGCAGCAGCAGCAGCAGCAGCAGCAGCAGCAGCAGCAGCAGAGAAGTGTCTTAATATGTTGCAACATAGACCTCTAGTGTCCAGTAAATGAACTGCACCCACACTGAGGATGTTGACAGACATCCTCAGTGTGGGTTCCTCTGCTGACCTGAGTTTGTCTCTTCCCTGGAGAAGCTGCTTGAATATGGTCTGAGTCTCAACGTCAGGATCCAGCGGGTCACTCCAGTCACCCAGAGTCACAGCTGAGTGGGTTCTACTGCAGCCTGTAACTGAGAACCAGCCATTTAATAAACAGTGGTTCTCCACATATGAACCTCATACAGGTAAACATCAAATATCCCTCAACTTCACTATCTGATGGACATCTCATAGCACTGTACGTTTGTCCATTTTGAGTGTGAATAGCCTGTACGTCATATAAACAATGACTGATAAAGGATCAGGAGTAGTTACAAACTGACGGCTTAGTCATTAGATATTGATCAGCAGGAGCTCCTTTACTCTTTGAAGCCAGTTACAAGTTAGTCAACCAGGTAAGAAAGTGTAATGTTGTGAACAAGACATAAGCCTGCATGGTGATGGATAATACTGCTCATACTCTGGGATGCTGTTAATTCATAATAATCCTTCTGGGAGATTTTTGGGTCTAATTCAACACATTTGTCATTGTAACTCTGAGCTGAATTTTTAATATATGCTCACAAGCAGCACAGTAAAAACTGGTTAGATAGTTACACCACACCCCGAGTCCTCATGGAAGGATTTCAAGGTTTGTGGAGCATCAGAAGTAATAAAAACAGGATTACCAGGACGGTCTGTCTGCAGGCAGCAGGTCCACCTGCCACCGCGATGAGCCCCTGGGTGGAAAGAGGGCAGCATGCGCTCATTGTAGATGCTGACTTTCCTGATCGCTGACAGCCACTGGTTCAGCTCATTCACATTCTATTCAGACCAAAAAAAAAAGAGAGATAGAGAAAACAAAAAACACCATGGCCCATGAGTTTAATGTTCCCTTCAAGTCACAACTGAAATCAAAGCGGGGGAAATATATTGTTTAAATGAAAAATAATACAATTCTTTAACTAAAATTGCCATCAGTATTTTATTTGATCATAACTCTAATGTAAAAATGTAGCAACTGTCACTAAAATAATGGATCAAGGAAATAATACTTTCTGTGCCAAAACCAAAGAAAAAAAAACATCTTTGGTGACTGGCTGGTGTCAGTACCAATGCACCTTGCACTGGATGTACATGGTGTGCAGCTGTCCTTCGTTGTCCTGGGTGATGACCTGCATTACGTTCTGCTGCTGAAAGGCATTTTCATCCACCCTCTCCACGGCGCACACACACTGAATAGGGATTGAGGAGCGCACCTGCAACAATTCAGCCACAAACCACAGCACCAATTAACACAAGTATGCACCACAGTCGGGTAACGGTGGACCGTGCTTTTGCCTCAGGCAGTTCGGACGAAGGTTTAAGTTAAATCAAAGTGACATCTGATGATAGAGCGAATTAGTGGGGCATTGTGTGATATGATGAAATATTTTGCACGCATTTGGCGAGTAGGAACAGTGTGAGACAAGGAGGAAGTGAAGACGAGATCAGCACGGCAGCAAAGGCCACTTTAAAGTGTAAATCAGCCACTTCCAATGGGAGCTCGCTTCACTGAGATTGGAGTGCTCCAACATGGAGGAAAGGGGCCAGGACATTGTCTGCAATCTGATTTGCAATGTTAGTATGAATATCCACAGCCTTCAATTAACCCTCGCCTTTATTCCAATGGCACAAAGCAGAGACTGGCTCAAAGAGAGAGCTTTTTACTGGGCTAGAGAGAGCCTGCTCCCCTCTCTGTCTCCCTCTCCTTCGCAGTCTCTGGCTGGTGAATGAGAGGAGATCATTATCACAAGGCTAGGCACCACATGGTAATAATACTAATGATGTTCTCACAAGGAGATCTACACAAATACATTAAAGCAAGCTGGGGATGACTAAAATGTTTCCTCTTTTTATGAGCCAAGTTGATAAACGTCCTTCAAAGGCCAGACACAGTGACTAATTTATCATCAGAAGGCCTATCAGCTTCTAATAATGGATGAGTCACTTTCACATGATTGTGATTGAAGCTTACTCATCTATTTTTGGCCCGTGTATAAGATAAGGAAAATAAATAAACATATATCTGGCATACATTACTTTATGTGTGTTTTTGATCCACACATTACAATGGGAGACAGATTTAAGAACACTACTTAGCTACCTAGTGAAATAATAAAAAGAAAACTTCAAAATGGCCAAAATGGCTAGTAAAGTAGACAAAAAATCATATATGTTGGAGGAATATTGATTCTAGCCTTCTCGTTGAATACCAACCTGCCAGTCAGGGGTCTTGGCGTAGGACAGCGTCTCACTAGTCAGCCAGAAGTAGCGTTTCTTGAAGGCAAAGCGGGACAACAGCTGGGGTCCCTCTGCCTTGTGTTTGTGGAGGTACCCCTCTTTAACTGTGACTGAGGGCATGAACACAGCCCTCTGAGGCACCTCGGACACTGCAGAAAGAAGGGAGAACAGGGCTTTGTAATGCACATGTAAAGGCATGTCCATCCATGTAGACACAAGGGGGTGCTGCGACAACAAGAAAACAGAATTCATTCAGTTGCTTAACTACGGTACATGTCTTTATTTTCAGCACTTTGTTACTGGTGGCACCTCAGTCCTCCTTCCATCACCACATAAAGGGCAGCTTCAAAGAGGCATAACAAGCTTCCACTTCTGTCCAACAAATCCACCTGAAGAGCATTAAATGTCAAACTGGCCTTTGAGAGAAAAGAGTGGGTGTGATGTGCAGAAAGAGGCTGAAACATGATATGTCAAAGGGGCAACAGCCTCACCGACACATGACGGCAAGAAAGCAGCCAAGACACTTTGGGTAACCAGTGTGTGCGCCTGTAGCTTCTCACCCCAGCTCCCTGCCAGCTCATTCACGATGTCATCTCTTTTCTAGGCTTCCAGCTACTTATGAATATTTCACCAAGGGTCTAAAGTATTATTTCACTTAATTCTGATATCAGATGGAAGCTGCTAGCAGCTGGCCTGTGGCTGATCAGCTCAAAAGCATAACCTCTGAACTTTCCTTTTGATTACAAGTTTAATAGTGCGTTGGCTGTTATCAGTCTTACCGATGTCGTGATCTATGTCGATTAACTTGTCAAGGAAGTCCTTCACAGAGGCGACACTGCGAAGGATGATGGGATGAAGAGGCGCCATCCACTGCTCTTTTCCATGACCCAGCTGCAGGCCCAAGTTCCCGACACTCTGTAATGCCTGTCGACCACAAAGACACAATATCCACTCAACACTCACATCTTCAGCACATCAAATCTCCATCAAAACGACAGAACTCAGTGTGAGTGACTGCATATCTCAAAGTCAGAGATCAAAAGGGTCCCTGAGAGGCCAAGCATGCTGTGAGGCCCTTTGTCCGGCCCACACCTGGCCTAGGGCGAGGAGGAAGTCCCTCCCCACACCCCTCTCTGATGCTCGGCTTTGAACCGCAGTCTGGTCGCAGCACACACAAAGGTAAAAATAGCCTGTTCCCTTTCTCTGTAGAGGACCCATGGCAACAGCACTTCAGCACCACGGACAGCAACAACAGAAGACATACATGGGAGAGGTTTCATTTTTCTTCTAACATGCGACCATGACGTCCTCTGTTTTTAATGATCTGGAGGTTGTTTATTTTAGTGACAGTTGGTGGTTGCATCCATTCAAAAACCTGGTGAGCTCTTAGTTATAACCTACTAGAGGTCTTTCTTGGCTGTAACAAGGAAATTTGGTCAAATCCACTGTGCATCTCACAGTTGTCGTAAATTTGCTTCTCTCTAATACACACAGTATAAACAATGAATGTTGTATTCCCGCTTCATTTGTTTTACACAAGAAAATAAAAATTCTTCCAATTCAATTCAGTTCAATTCAATTTTATTTATACAGCGCCTTCCACAGTTTTGATTGTGGAAGGCGCTGGCCTCCCATCCCGTGCATCCACCTGTTTGCCGTTTGTTTTTTCTGCACTTAAGTGTGATGTCTGGACATGAATAAATTATTCATAGCAAAGTCTGCGCGTACGTCTGTGTTGTGCATCGTACCTTGGCCAGTAGTAACAGCGTTCTGCTTGTACGTGTGTCAGCGTGCTGGTCTCTCAGCTGGAACAGTTTAGGCGTGAGGATCGCAGGAGCAAAGAAACGCAGGAAGAAGAATCCACTGATGGCCAGATACTTCACATCCTGTAAAAATGGAGTGAATATGAAGGGAAATTTAATGAAACTGAAGACTGTCTCTCAGGAAAAGAGTGATCGCTGATTGTGTAAAGGTAAAGTAAAAACAATTAAATCTGAAATATGCAAGTCCGACAAATACACAGGCAGGCTCAGAAAAGGCGTTTCCAGCTTTTATTCTCAGTGTGTATTTGCTCCAGACCGACCTCATTCTCAGGTTCAGCAAATTGCTCCTCCACTCTCTTGTGCAGCTGTTTGAAGGCCACTCTCATAACAGGAGGACACTGATCGACTGAGGCCACGATTGATTCAGTGATGCTGGTTAAGTAGCTCTGCAGCATCTCCACACTGCTGTCCCGCACCTCTGCCTCTGACACTGCACCCTTAAATGAAATTCGTCTTCGGAGACAAAGAGAGACACTGTAAATGACTGAATCCCTGTGTCAGAAATCTACTGAGTTTACACAATGCTAAGACAAAACACCAGCCATCTTGTACATAGATTTGCTTGAATCATGAAAGGACCATACTAAATTAAGCACACTGATCAAATATACTCAATAAATGCATGTTAGAGCATGTTATGTCATAGACTGGACAGCTGACTGCAGATATTGAGTGCTGAATTGAGGATGTCCAGAGAGATACGTAGACAGGGAGTGGAGACAGCTAATGAGGTGATGGCAGGCAGATTTATTGCAGTTGTAGAGGATGTTAGATCCTGGATCTCCCTCCATGTCAGAGATAGACATCTCAGGGGGCTCATGGCAGTTGCCAAGCAACAGCCTTCCCTCTTTTTCTACTGCTTTTTTTCATTTTCTCACAGTGATGTCTTCCTCTCAGGGTGAAGTGTAAAGGAGGCGGGCAGTCTCCTGTGGCAGCATTTCCATTTGACCATTCTAACACATGGACTGTGATCTATACAGATGAACCTAGTCATCTGTGGCTTAAGACAAGCACCTGTGAGCCACATCTGGACACTTTTAGGTCAGAATATGTTCATGGCATTGTGAGATCCAGTATGTGCTTTAGGTGTGTTGTACCTTGTGCGGTTCAGGTCGATCTTACATGGGTCCAGCTCAATGTATTTCTTCTCATCGAAGATGCGGTTGATGATGGGCTTCAACACCTCATGCAGATACAGCATGCCAACAGCCTGACAGCAAAACAATACCATATGTTGAAGACATCTCACTAGCCTCTATGCCACAGAGATTATTTTCTAAATGTGTAAATTTGCAGGGGAGCTTAGAACATGTCACTAACTTGGTGTACATTAAATAGCGATGGGGAATGTTCAGGAAGAAAGTGAACATGTCATGATTTCAGAGAAAAATCAGTTACTGATAACTTATAATTCATCCATCTTCTATACCACTTGATCTGCCAGGGTCACGGGGGAGCTGGAGCTTATCTCAGCTGACTATAGGTGAGAGACGGGGTACACCCTGGACTGGACACCAAGGCCGCCACACAAAGACAGAAAACCACACACGCACACACTCACACCTAGGGGCAAGTAGCCAATTAACCTAATGTGCATTGTGGGAGGAAGCCGGAGCACCTGGAGAAAACCCACGCAGGCACAGGGAGAACATGCAAACTCCACACAGAAGAACCTGGAACCCTGTGCTAACCACTGCAAAATAAAACAATACACAACACACCTTCATGAACTGTTCCATGGCCTTGGAGGCAAGTGAGTTAGAGCGAAATAAAGTGTTTGGATCAGCTGTAACAGAGCAAAGAGGAAAGAGCTTTATAATAAGCAATAACATAATTCAACCTAATATACATTATAATAAAACAGCACATTAAATTATAACAGAGATGCAGCAGCTTAGATTTTAGAGAAACATGGATATGGACAATATAACAACAACAACAACAACAAGGACAGAGTCTGTTGACTACTCTTTTCAGTCAATGACTAGCCCATGTCTGTTTGCTCTTCATGAGGGTGTAATTTACTTTACACATTATAAATTGGGCAAACCTGTGATTTTGGATAAAACTTAACTCGATTTTACTTGACTACGTATGTTCAGTCAGCTTTCTCCACTTAGTTTTATGTAAACAAAAAAAAACCATTTAGGAAGTTGAACATGAACCACGATGTCCCTGTTTTGCATCTGGCTAGGGGGCCCTTTGTTGCATGTCATTCCCCATCTGTATCTCCCATCACTTCCTGTCATCACTCTACTGTTGTCTGCCTAATAAAAGCACACAATGCCCAAAATATGCCTAAATAAAGACAGAGTTTGATGTATGTCTGGGGGCAGAAATAGAAAAAGAATATGTATTAATATCCCCCAATGAACATAATGAAGCAACATTTAAGCCCTCATCAGGCACATAATCATCCTTGATGAAAATCTCTGAAATTGAAACATTGCTTCATTAAATTCATCGGATGTTATTAATACAGTGCAAGGATCTTTTGTCCGTTTCTGACCTCGGTTCAGGCTTCTGGCCTGGCACACGGCGTACATATTTTTGGATGTGCTTTAAAAGCAAGCACAGAGCTCAGTGTCACAAATAAGGACAGACTGACCATGTTACAACTAGAGTTTAATCCTTCAAGGTGGCAATACTAAAATATCCATGGTGACAGGACTGGGTTGCCAGGTAAAACATTTTGGATTTAAAGATGAGGACCTATGGGAATGGCTGAGCTTTCATTGCAACCCAGTGGGCGTACAGTACATTTTCCTTTCCTTACCCCTGCGACTAACTTTAATGTCTGACTGCTCACGGCATCTATTCTTGATCAAGCAGTTACCGTTAGGATCATGTGGAGTTGCTATGGAAACTTGGGCACTATGCTTATTATCTCAAACTACACCAACAGAACCCAAAGACCAGAGCACAACTCTGTGTGAATTATCATGGGGATGTGGTGCGGAGGCAAAAACATGACTAATCCTGACCACAGAGGAGCCATGAAAAGACTGCTGGGTGAGTAAATAATTGGCATCGGGGTAGTAAATATAGTGCTGGGGGGCTTTAAATGCCCACACACAGACCATGACTGCGGTGTTCAGAGACCTTAATGTTATTTCAGAGATAAATAGCAGCAGCCCTCAGAGGGTCTGGAGAGTGGAGCAGTTACGGCAAACTAGCATGTTCCAAACTCTGACTAATCCAAATACTGACTAATAGAGATAAACGTAGATCTTCTGCACACTGTGTATTATGTGATCACAGTTGTCACATGTAAAAATGTTTTTAGCTCAGATACGCAGGCACTCTATGAGTATGCATAATAAATACAGTGCAGCCTTGAAATTATGAGTATCTGAACTGAATTATGAGTATCTGAACTGTCTTTAGACAGTTCTGATGTCTTGACATGCTGTCCCTTTCATCTTACTGGTGTGGTTGACCTCCCGGGTGTTAAGGTAATCCAGGAAGGGCACCACCAGGCCCTGGCCCAGGTAGATCTTCACCAGGGTCATTGCCACGTCTTGGCGGCTCTCGACCGTGGTCACCTCCTCCAGCATGGTCAGAGCACTACTGTCCTCCACCTGGTGAGAGAAAGAGAGAGAAGGTTATGGGAGGAAAATCTGTGTGTCATTGGAAGGCCAACACAGGATACATGAGCCAGGGGGTGTCAATATAAGTCGTAGATTAGGTCAAGGGAAAACACTACATACATAAACAGCCTTTATCATACAGTTGAGTGACAAGAATATCAATACTGAGGAGGAGTTGTAATGCTGACCTCTATAGGGGAGATGACTGACTCAACCAGAAGGTCAATGAGAGGCTGATAGTACACAGATGGCAGGATCCGATCCTCCACCAAACGCACCTTCAGACGCAGTGCTCCCAGCTTGCCACTGGAAGCAAAGGAAAATACCACAGAATATCAGGAGGAGGAGATTTTCTGCACACTTTGACCTTAAGTTGAGATGAGTCTCCATTAAAGATATCCTGGAAAAGAAGGGAAGAGAATCTGACTGCTCCCTGATTTTTTGAATAAACACAAGCTCCTGAGTTACTCAGGTTTTCTGTAAGTGATGATAATCATTTGATTTTCCATTGCAAGGTTTTTGTATGTAGGGAAAGTGTGAAATCCAGTGAAATTTGTAAGTAAAAGAGTAAGAAACTGATTAGATGATTGAAGTATAATTGCATGTAATATAAGTGCATCTCTTTCAAATGATCTCATAAAATGTCTAGATTATTGCAAGGTGAAACAGATAATATTAGATCAAAGCTAACGAGTCGTAAGGAGAGGGGTAAGTTCACACTGCTTTCCCAAACCATTGTTTGTAACACATAGTCCCAGAGGGAATATCTGTTGCAATTACCTCTCTTTTTTATTGTTATGAAAGTAGGTCTCACCAGTTTCTACTTAGCAGTGTGCAACCTTTAATAAAAGCCCTTTAACTGTGAGTCATTTCCTTGTGAACCTCTAAGTTTCGCTCTCCTTTGACACCATCCTTTCACAGTTCACTCAGCCCTCTTTGTTCCAAAATTATCTCAAGGAACAGATGCTGTCAGAGACCAGGCTATTCACCTACAAGTGTTCATTTGAATGCATGAAAGAGGGCATGGAGGGGAACAAATACTTTCCTTGGGTGCATAAAAAAATAAAAGAAAACACAGTGATTGCTACTCAGTTTGAGTCTTAAGAGGTTTGCAAAGGCAAAACGATTGCCTCAGTTATTCAAGCTCACAAACTCACCACATTGTAAAAATAAGCACACCCATAATCCTCACCCAGCATCAACCTCATTGTTTCCCAAGGGTAACAAACGAAACCAGCCCTCTAATAGAGGTGTCTTGTGCAAACAAGCAAAAGGGATTTCCACCTGTGGAAAGAAAGAGCAAACAAGGATACAATATCAGGCAAGAACAATGAACTACTAAGGAATTTTATCTTGGGAAATAATGTGCTCACAGACGAACCATATTTTTTGAAGTAATCATGTAATGAAATCTAGTAAATATGCTATTTTATTTTAACTATGGTATTCCTCACCTTTCCCAGAAAGTCATTCTTGCCCACCATGTCCCAGTCCCAGACCTCCACAGTGACTGTTCCTTCCTCACTTAGTTCCTCTGGATCCAGCTCCAGCTCCAGTCTCTCTCCCCAGTGAGGGAAACGGGTTTTCTTGATAATCTAAGACAAAAAAAAAATCCACAAATCCAAATCCCCCTCGTGTCACCTCAATTCACTGATGTGTGTGGTGATATTGAATTAAATAACACACAATAAGACTATGAAAAAACTATTAGTTACAGTGGTAGAACACGTACTCCTGGCTCCACTGAAACCAATATATACCACACAAACATGCACATCTCACCGAGGTCTCGGCACTGTGGTTGTTGAAAATAACTCGTGCAAATGGATCAGAAGTTCCAGAGATGTCTCTTGGGGCCAAGTCTCTGTTGGTGACAGCAGACCAAAAGACAACATAACTAATCAACACACTAATATGCTCAACAAAGTCCCATTACCTGTTCTGCAAATTAAATTAGTCGGTGAGGTGCAGCGAGGAAAAACAGCCAAATCACCACTTTCCTCTTGACCTTATTCTTTCAAACCTAATTCGCATTCATCTGAGCATGTTTGAATAACAGTGTCAAATCCTGACTGACATGCTCATTAGTGCCCTGCCTGAGAGGGAGAGATTGTAGCCTGGGACGCACAGATGGGACAGTGAGTGGTGTGGTAGTGGCGGTGTGACTCAGGAGGGGAGTGTGGAGGCCTGCGTGGTGATGGTGATAAAATTTCAGCTCAGAAATAGTGATGGCACTGCTGGTTCTAAGCTACAGAAACTTAACTTACGACCACTTTATTCACCTTAAATCTACAAATAAAGATGATAATATAATAGTTTCACCAGAGTTTTTATAGTCAGTGTAATCGTCTGGTTACAAGCCTGTTACTCTAATGTTCAGGTCATCACTGTCCGTTGTTATCTCTAAATGAGCTCATTTCCCTCACATCTTTTCAGCAGCAGTAGCAGGATTGAAAGCTCACAGCTATTTTACCTGGCTTCAATGACTTGACATCGCAGGCTGATCTTCTCTGTATCTTTCAGCAGCTCCAGACTCAGGTGGATCTCTCCCTGGACTTCTTCATCAGGGTCGACCCTCGTAAGATTCAGCCAACTATCTAGCCCTGACCGTAACACACAGACAGATGTTATTCATCGAAATAACAATCCTCAAGTCTGAAGCATTAAACATTAAGAAAGACAAGTTAACACAGAAACCAGGGGTGCAAATCATACTTTCTTCAGCTGGTTGTTCTCTCTCTGTTTCTGTCTGAGAATCTGATGAATATTTTTAAGATTTGGAGTAATGGTGGGGCAAAAAGACATCACCTTGAGCTTTAGAAAATGGTGGTGGGCATTTTTTTTTTTTTACTACTTTCCGGCATTTTATGATCTAATCAAATGATTGATTGGTCATCTTTATGTATTTGAGTAAGTACACATTTAAAAAGACAAACTGTGTAAAGAAATGCACAGTTAAAAAAAATATATTATATAGTTCTTGATAATCTAAACAATTTGTAAATTATATGATATTGTTTACATTTGAGTCATGTCACATTAATTGTGCTCCGTTCTCATTTTAGTTTTTTCAAAAATATCAGACGTAAGCAAAGGTACAAAGTCAAGGCCAGACTGAGAGAAGATTCCTGCGAGGGAGTAACTCAGTACCACCCTGTAGCAATGAATCACACAGGGCCATGCCAGGTGGCTTTCAAGAGAGGCATCAGTATGCAGCAAGCATACCCTGATAAACACTTTGAGCAATTTAATAAAACCACAACAGCATCACGCCATACCATATTTTAAATGCCCTCTGTCTGGCCAAGACAGTGTAGAAAATGCTAGAGTTCATGCTGGGGTAAACATTGTGACTAATTTCTTGAATGTTAAAGCTGCTGTAAAAGAGCCACACATTCAATGGTTTGAGGCCATTTGAAACGCTTTGGTTGTTCTCCTGATTTTACAGCACTTTGGGTTTCCACACAAACAGATGGCTTATAATGCACGATTTAACAGTGTGGACGCTGATTTCACTGCCTCTGAGTTAGAATTTGCACAACTGAAACAGACCCCAGAGTGACTGATAAATGTGAGCAAATCAAATTAAATGTGTGAGAGTACACTAGGAAACATTCCCAGAGAGTCTGTCTAAAAAAGGCATGTCTCCTCAATCGCTTAGACCTTTGACCCGGTCATGGGAATCCATGTTAGTTTAACCTCTGAGCTCTGCTCATGCACCCATCCTGTAACTGTACTGCTGATTTGTTCAGTCGTACCTTTAGCTTGAGATCCGATGGCTTCTTTGCTCAGAGTAATCTTTCCAATAACATCATCGTGGCTGTAGGAAAAAAAAAAAAAAGATAAAAGAGGAGATTATCAGATAGAAGCTACTGAAAATACTATCAAAGTTGTTTGATCTTGCTGGTGTTAAATGAGGTGAAATTGAAGACAGGCTGATCAGAATACTGGTGGTCACGAGACGAGGAGAAAAAAACAACAACCTTTAATCAGTCAGTCTGGGCGACCATCTGTCTGATGATGTTTGTTTATTCAAAGCTTGGAGTTTTGTTTTTTTTTTTTGCAAAACATAGAAATTGTACATGAGGTTTTAACCCAAATATATCAATTCATGAGCCGAGTTAAGCAAACAGTGATGGCTTAGAGGACCATAAATCAACTGCCAAGCACTGTCAGTAAAGAGTTATGGTTGAATATGGAATTGTTATGGAGCAGCTTTGAATAACAGTGTTACCCAATGGTGTCCTCATCCATGACATGAAAGGAGAGAGAATGGAAACCCATCGGGAGGTGCAGCGTGTACTCTTCACCCCAGAAAGGATTAAGGTTCTTCCACACTGTGGCAGTCCTGAAAAGAGAGGTTTTACATGCTGGCTGACCAGACTTTACACAGAGACATTTCACAAGAATGCATGCAGCAATAGAAACCAGTATAATAACAGCAGGAGTCAGGATTCACTGTATAAGCTCTCTCTTACCCACAGACCCAAAGGGTAGACAGATCATATGCTTTTCAAGTAATGTGCAAAAAATACTCGGGTTCAGAATCCCTCCAAGGGATCACAAGATGATTAATGGGATAGGAAAGAGGCAAAAACCTGAGTCTGCTACACAAAATTATTTTCATTTTTCTGACTTTTATCTAAATTGAGCTTTTTTGTGATGTGCTGGATACTTTGCTTGCTTGTGCCCTTTAACCCTTGCATGGTGTTTTCATTTTTTATAAAAAGAAAACTGATACGATTAATTATTTTTTCAAACTCTGAAGAACTGAACTGAAGAACATATATCAGAACACACACTGTATACCCCCCCTACACATTTATATTACATACAGGATGTTCGGGTCCACGGGACCTGGGGCTAATGAAAGTCTGTCCTCCTCCTGTTAGTGTGTGAGTCTGCCCAAGCTAGCTATCATCAGAACAGTGTGCGCCGCCTCCCCCTGTTTTACAATCCTAATGGCCTAATGTCATTGCCATTGATGAGCAGCTCCTAAACCTACACAATATTTTATATAGTGATGCCTGTGATGCTCCTCATATGCTTGGAACTTACAATTCCTGTCATCATCTGCCACTTATGTGGAACTTACAAGTCACTTATCTGGGGGCAAGGGGGCACCCACGACCCTGAGAGATTGGGTCTCGTGCTCTACCAACTGAGCTAACTGGGCAGCTGAACTTACAACAGGGAAACACACAGGGAAACCTGATGCTGACCATGGTGGGAACGATACGGAAAGACAAGTCCTAGCTCCCACCCCAACTGCTGACTACAAAGAACAGGCCTGTCAATTCTTCCAAGTTTGTGTACACAGCTGACATGTCCCTGGTATCCTGTGTGCCAAAGACAGGCAAGAATGTGGTACTCATGAGTACACTGCACAGGGATGGGAGAATCTGTGGCCAGCAGCAACAAAAAGAAGTGCTGCAAGTGTGTGGAGCCAAGATGGACAGAAAAACATAATATACATGCATCTAGTGCAAGAAGTACATATGTAACACACACAGTAAAACTCTGCACCTCATGTGTTGTATAGGCTGGTATGAAAAGACATTGTGTTCAATGGGGCTGATGTGTTGTCCAGATTGACATGGTTAGTGTATGTGTTCAGCTTGTGTTGTGTAAACCGACTTGAATGGGCTGAATTTCTAATGAAGTTCAAATAAATACAAATCCGTAGTTATGAAAAACCTTGTTTAAATTTGTAAATTTGTTGAATTTTTTTCCATTCATATCTTGATTGTAACTGATTTTCTTTTTTTTATTACATTTTATTAAAAAACAAGGAGCACTTTAATTCATAAATGTGATCTAACAAAGGTAAAGGGCAAATAATAAGCATATATGCTGTTTATATTACTTGAAATTGAGTTCTCCTGTCAGGAGTGTGAATTTAACCTCTATATTATTTTGATATAAACTTTAACGTTCCATAACACCACATACTCGAAAATGTCAAGTACTGAAAGTTGGCACTAAATGCCTGATCAGATTCATATTCTTCTGTACTTTTCCTATGACCAGTAGTTCCTGATTTAAATAATTATTTTTGGCAATTTTGTGTGGCTGCTGTGTTTAGAAAACATCTAAAGTTTTGTACAAAAACAACTTTATATACCATTCATATATTGTATTTTTAATAGTATCAAAAGATTTTAAAGGATATCCTATAGGGATACTTTTTAGAGCACTGTATGGTTTTCTGTGCCCATTTTATTTCCACCACAATCTACCAGCCACATCATCCATGAACATCACACTCGAGGAGTCAGTTGGCCAGTGACACCACAAGTACAAGATAATTAGCGTGAGTGTCTGCAGTGAATCATTGTGCCGTTTTCCCTCAACACGCCAGATGGAACAATAGCCACTGAATTCACCCCATGTTCTTGTTAAATGACAACAAACATTTCTCCCAAAGAAATCTGGGTTGCTGTCAAGGAGCACCAAGTGGAAATAATATAGTGTGCTTTACAGTGTAGCTATTTCAAATAAGTACTTTTTATTTGAGCATCTTTTTTTAGGATGAAATCATCTGTACTTTTTAAAACACCGCTGATCTGGTGTATTCTGCTCCCGGCTCTCAGCATTCTCCTTGCTTACACCGGGAGCTCCCTGCAATAATTGATGCACCCTCTCCATGGTTACCTGCGGGTGTTTTAAAGTCCAGACCAGTATCAGGTTCTCTGTGTTGGAGGGGCCACGCTGTGGGTGGGCACCAACAACCTGGTTTACATGTGCAGAGTAGCGGGAGCACAGCCAGAAAAACTAAAGCAAATGCAAATGTATAAACTGTAAAGAATATTTAAACCTGAGAGCATAGACCACAGGCAACTGATATCCTGTAGCTGTCACTACATAAAACAAGATACTGTTCATGAACATATTATGCAGATCTTTATTTAAAATCGGAGAGGACTCACCTGGCCACAACTTCATTGTCAACTTTTACAATGCAGTATGGATCACTGGTTCCGGAGCTTAAGATGAATAGAAAAAGAAATGACAGTATGAGACATATTAGCACAGGAAATCTGTCTGATGGTGAACTTAATCTAAAATTTCCGTTGTCTCGACTTAAATATGCTGAGGTAAATTTGAGTGCATAGACCAGACTATTTCACCTCTAATTCCTTCGACTAATATACAGGAGGAAACGTGCCTAATATTGGCGTTTCAAATGTAGGCTGTACTTTTTTACTTATCTAACCAACCTGATAAGTAGCTACTAAAACAATGTTGAGCCTGTATTTATTCTGCGAGCTGAGACACACAGAGGCACATGCCATTCAGAAATTACTCACACGTCTTTGGCCGGGAGGTTCCTGCCCTCGACAATTCGAAAATAGAGAGATGTGTTTTTGGCCATTTTTAGTCGAATAAGGTATGAATCCGGTTTCTCCTATGTTCCCATGCGCGCTCTTATAAATACTGCTCTTCCCCTCCGCAACTGAGTTTTCTTAATTTCATGGCACCTTCAGCGCGTGACGGCGCACGGCTCACCAGTGGCTCGCGACACAGGCGCGCATCCAGCCCAGTCAGCCCAGCAGGTGAAACAGTGTGGGCAGATACACGGCGCTTTTAAACGGGCCGAATGGATCAACCATCAGATATGTCCACTCTTAAGTAAACATGACATGATTTGAATAAACTGCATTCACAACATCATTAAAATAATTTCATAATTTGAAATCATATCTGACACCGTATATTGGTAATTGACGTAACTGCCCTTTTTTATACAACGTCATTCTAATTTATAATATGCTTCCAGTAAATGTATGGTGATACCTTATAAGTATCTGATACCCAGGAGTGTCACTTCTTTGATTCAATGCGCCACCTTGCGAGCACATTGAGCTACTGCATGCGCTTTTACAGACAGGCATCTCGGCGGCCAGCAACTTGGGGTCCTCTTTGGAGTGGAAGCTAATAAACAAAACGTTACAACCGACTAACATAAAATCAACTTTCTTTCTGGTCAAATTGTTTTTGTAACTTTGACCGAGTTTGGTTTTTTGACGTACATCAGTACATGCAGGCTAGTCTACAAAAGAAAACCTACGTTCGTGTTTCTGGGAACTCTTAATTATAGAAACAGTGAAATTAGCCCAAACTGGAGCTGTTGGCTAGCCGAATGTGTTGACTAGCAACGTCCTGATATGTTCTAATCTTTTCCGTTAAAGAGATGGATGGTTATCCCGGCGTCATCGGCGCTGATTCTACAAAACAACAAGAAAGACATTACTACCTGCTGTCTGAATTACAAACCTTAGTGAAAGATTTACCAAGGTAAATCGTCTTGCCTTTAGGAAGGGCTTCTTTCACAGAACTCAGAGAAGTGATGATAGCAGTAAATGTCTCAGATTTAGCTGTATGGACGATTTATTAACTACATCTTAATGGTTATTGTTGTTTTTCTCCATGGTTAGCTCCTTCCAGCAGCGCCTGTCCTACAACACGCTGAGTGACCTGGCTCTAGCACTCATAGATGGCACGGTTTATGAGATTGTGCAGGGGCTCTTGGATATTCAGCATTTGACAGAGAAAAATCTTTACAACCAGAGGCAAAAGCTGCACTGTGAACATCAAGGTCTGTAGAAAACATGCTGTGACTAATGGGGCCTGTTCCGAGAAGCACGCCTGTGTCTGGATAAAGCCAGGAATCCCCATCAAATCAAAAACTATGTTAAGTACCAAGCCTGCTTATTGGAACAGGTCCTCGTTGTGAGATTGTAATCGCAAAACTTTTTGGGAATGCTTGATTGGTATATTTTTTCTGTGTGTAGCACTTAAACAAGATCTTGTACGAAAACACAAAGACGCTCTGCAGTCATGCAAGTCTCACAACCTTGCCCTTCTCAAGTCAAACCAACAAGCAGAACTAGAGGTAAGGCAGTGAAATCCTAATACCTCTGATCACTAAAAGGGTTATTTACGTATGCATTTTGGTTTACCACTGGTTGTGCGTTGTGTTATCAGGCTCTGGACATAAGGGTGCGAGAGGAACAGAGAATGATGGATAAAAAGATTGTTGTGGAAATGGATCAAAAAGTGATAGACCAGCAGAACACCCTGGAAAAGGCAGGAGTCCCTGGGTTTTACATCACCACTAATCCTCAGGTTAACCTCTATATCTGGCCACTTACTATAGTTAATATTTGTTGTAACACCACAAATAGTAAGCATAGAAAACATGCTCTTTGTGATGCTGACAAATTTCCAGCAGATGGCGATGTATGTCCTCACTCATTGCTCTTCAATCACTGTGTGTTTCAGGAGCTGACAATGCAGATGAACCTACTTGAATTGATCCTCAAGCTTCAACAGAAAGAGTCACAATCTGGATTACTATGAGAAAGATGATAAAGAAGCCTAGTTGTGCCAAAAGAAACAGACAGCATGTGCTCACATTCTAGATACTGTGAAATTCACAGTGCTTCAGTAAACATGTAACATTGCTGTCTGTAAGAAGCAACAAGTTTAAAAAAAAATGTTGAGCACCTGTTGTACTTAAAGTAATTAAATCACCATCATAAACCCATAGGAGATGGCTGTTCTGAGGTATTCAAGTACAAAGTTTCAAGTAGTAAAGGAGATCAGTAGCAGGTTGTGACAACATAGCTTCTAAAGTACCTAAATGCCATGTCACGCATTGTGAAGTTAGAATGCTGTTTTGTTTTTTTAAAGACACATTTAAGGGCACAAAGAGATGAACAGAGATGGCTGTAACTGGAAATAATGCTGTGACCTTCCTGCAATGAGATGGTCTCTTCGTAAGTGCCTCTTGATGTCTTTGCAGCAGTTGGCAAACTTTTGGGGTGAAAAGGAAAGTTTCAGTCCTTTGTGTTTACACGAAGACCCAACTCTGAGCAGCAGTAGGGCACTGACATCAAATATAAAGCTGAATTTAAATAAACCTACTGTTTATTTAAAATAAGCCTTTGGACATTATGAAAAATGGGCCAGGTCTTATTGGCCTCACTTCAGGACGCTCATTTTAAATATGTAAAATAGAAACAAGGTGAAATGAGTGAGCTCCAGTGTTCTTGCTCTGTTCTGAACAGACTCTAATTGAGGACAGGGGTGCAAATTAAGCCTTGAATTAACCTCAGTACATTTACATTGATATTTTTAAAATGTCAGTGTTAGTTAATATTATCTGACAAAAACAAGTAAATGAACAACAATAAAGCAATTTAATTACTGATGTGATATACATCATGAACAAAACTCAATATGGATGGTAGAATTAGATATTTCTGGTTTTCCATTCACACATTTCTGCTTTAATAAAACACGTTTTAAAACTTTCTCAAATCATCTTTGTGTCATGTGAATAATTTAACAGAACTTTGTAAACATCAATGTAGATTTTTTTCAGTCCTGTAATTTGTGTAGCGCTGTGCTCCTCCTGGGTGGCAGCTGCTCCTCATCACTCCATGTGGAGCCAATCACAACTGTGCCAGTTAGCAGGTAGCTTGATTGTATACCAGTAAGTAAATAAATCTGCAGCTGAACAGAATCCATGGCCTCTCTCTGTTAGTTTGTTTTCTTCATTTGTTGTAGGTATTTTTTTGTTTTGTTTTTTACCATACTATAAATTTCACAAGAATACTATACTATACCATACTATAAACAACACCTCAGATTGGAAACACATGGTTTTGTGATTGATATTGTCATATATGTGTGTTTGTTTCAACCCACCTGGACTATAATTTCCTTATTATACCTGAAGTCATACATTCACCAAATTGTAAATGGTCCAGAATGCTACTGTCAAGCCTCTCACCAGGTCCGACCGCAGGTCTCATATCACATCCATCTTCTTTATACTGGCTACTGCCATACTGTAAGAGTTTTATGACCACATATAAAGGCCCCATGGTCAGGCACCTGACAACACTGTAATTTACTGTGCCTCCATTCTTCATTGTGGCCTCTTGGGTCTCCTAGCATTGTTTTAATGGCTGTCCCTTGGTAGAAAAGCTAAAGGTGATCAAGCATGCTTCCAGTTTCTTATGAACACTGAGGACACATCCTTCCTTCCAGGGTGGCACCTGAACCTGTTCTGTGTTGTAGAAGATAGTCTTTACATGCTTAAGCTTTCCTGGCCGCATATAGTCAGGGCCCGGGGACTCCTCTCTGGGACCACCGGCTAAGGATAATCTCCTATTCTGCTGTCATATGGGTGGGGCTCGGCGGGGAAGCCCTTATAGCAGCAGTACAGAGGTGACTGCGCCTTTAAGAAGCAGTCCAGGCAGTGCATGTTGCGTTTGTTCCTCGGCGCACCTTCTGCTCCATCACCAGACGATGCAGTCCGGCAACTTCTACTAGCCCCGGAGCTGCAGCACAGATGAGCGATTCTGAACAGCCACGGTAAAGCGATCGTTGCATTCTTTATTTCACTAGTCTTTACTATTAGGTCTCTTTTTGTGGATAAAAACAGGATCACACACGCCTCACGAATGGAAAGTACGATGTCGCTCTCCAGAAAGGCTGCATCCAGGAGAGAGGAAGTCTAACGCACTAACCTCCTCACTTTGCGTCCGTTTCCATGTTGTTATAAAATATTAATCTGGAATTAAAACGACGCTTATTCCGTTCTTCGCCTGTTCTGTATTTGTAGGTTGTAAGTCGAGTGGTCATGGATATGTATACTGATAATTGTTGTTACAGTGTGAACAAGCCGGGTTTTTTTTTTCATGCTAGTGGATTTATTTCTAGAGGGAAATAAAGCGTTACGTAATTATAACGGAGGCATCCTGTTGTCGCCATATGTCTATCGAGGGCAGCAATCAGGAGCATGAACACTGAGTCTTACTTATGAAAAGACTAAACACGTTTTGCAGTTTAAAAAAAAAAAGAAATACAGAATTTACATCTTCTATCGCTGCTGCATTTCAAGCTTTTATTGGACACATCAGCGATGCCTTTTAGATGACGTGGTCTGGCCTTGCACACACAGGGATGAGCGCCTATGGGTGCCACACGTTAAGGCCTCTTTGCCAAATCTAGATAACACAGATACACACTCAGATTTCTTTTTTGTCTATGACTTTCACCAAAGCTTTACAAAATGCATATTTATTTCTTTGTGCTATATGAATGAAAATATCTTAAATGTAAACTCTGAACATTTCATGTCACAATGATTCATTAATCATTTCTTTAAATATAGAAGCCAAACTTAGAGGACAATTCTGTGTGTGAAGTGGGTTAGTATAGATGGCTCCTCACATAGATCTACAGGACGTATCCATCAGCAGCTCTGAATGAAATGTTCTGAGCCAAACACCAGACCCCAACAACAACATGTCAAGCTACACAGCTAAAATATGAACATATAATGCATTAAGTTTAACTATCATTCTGTGGTTCTTCCCTGAATGTGGAAGACACAGTATGGAGGCTAAACAAGTCTGACCACATCAAACTGCTGCTGCTCTTCCTGGTGTGATGTATACTTTTGTCAATATTGTGCTTGTACTCTGTCTTGCAGTTCATCTTCATAGACAGGTAATGGATCCAGTGTGAGTGTTACAACATTATCCTGCCCAGTTGGCCTGTCTAACTCCGTAACTATGGCAACTTGTCCGAGAGGCTGTGCTCCAGCGGTGCGCCTTTGTCAGAGACTGAACCGACTCAAGACACTGGATGATGACATGATGGCCACGTCTCTGAAACGTTGCCTCTCAACCCTGGACCTGACGCTGATGGGTGTTGGTGGCATGGTGGGCTCTGGGCTTTATGTCCTGACAGGAACAGTGGCCAAAGACATGGTTGGGCCTGCTGTCATCATATCCTTCCTTTTTGCGGGTTTTGCCTCTTTATTGGCTGCCTTTTGTTATGCAGAGTTTGGAGCACGCATTCCCAAAACAGGATCTGCCTACATGTTTACCTACGTTTCTGTGGGAGAGGTCTGGGCTTTTCTCATTGGCTGGAATGTGATTCTGGAGAACATGATTGGTGGCGCTGCTGTGGCACGTGCCTGGAGTGGCTATCTGGACTCCATTTTTAACCATGCTATCCAGAACTTCACTGAGACACACATAATGCAGTGGAACGTGCCCTTCCTTGCCCATTACCCTGACCTCCTTGCAGCAGGGATTCTAGTAGTTGCCTCTTTTTTCATTTCCTTTGGAGTTCAAGTGTCCTCTTACCTCAACCATATCTTCGCCACCATTAGTATGGGTGTCATCGTTTTCATACTGGTTTTTGGCTTTGTGCTGGCTGAACCAGCCAATTGGAGCCAGAAAGAAGGAGGCTTTGCACCTTTTGGGCTGTCTGGAATACTGGCAGGCTCAGCCACGTGCTTCTACGCATTTGTGGGCTTTGATGTAATTGCATCCTCAAGTGAGGAGGCAAAGAATCCACAGAAAGCTGTTCCCATTGCCACTGCGATCTCCCTTGGACTGGCAGCAGTGGCTTACATCCTGGTCTCCACAGTGCTTACACTGATGGTACCCTGGCATTCACTGGACCCCAACTCAGCTCTGGCGGACGCTTTCTTCCGCCGTGGTTACAGGTGGGCTGGAGTGGTCGTGGCAGTAGGTTCTATCTGTGGTGAGTATCAACCTTTAATTGAGAGGTACAATTTAAATGTAGTACATTATGTTTAGCGGTAGTGTTGTCTTCACGGTGCTATATTTTGTGATATGCTCTGATAATGAGTCTCTGTTCCCCATTTCTAGCCATGAACACGGTGCTGCTCTGTAATCTCTTCTCCCTCCCTCGGATTGTGTATGCCATGGCAGAGGATGGATTGTTCTTCTCCATTTTTGCACGCGTCAATCCCGTCACCAAAGTCCCGGTCAATGCTATATTGGTGTTCGGAATCCTCATGGCCACCATGGCTCTCGTCTTTGACCTGGAGGCCTTGGTTCAGTTCTTGTCCATCGGCACACTCCTGGCGTACACGTTCGTAGCAGCGAGTGTAATTGTGCTGCGCTTCCAGCCTGATAAAACCAGCTCCAAGGGAACCGCTTCCACATCTCCCAACCCCAATGCTGAGCCTTCCCCTGCCCCCTCAGAGTCTCAGACCATAACTGAGGACAGCGGGGAGTTGAAGCAGTACGAGTCCTTTTCCGACAAACTCCAGTTGGTGGAGAGGCAGAAGACAAGAGAGCGGCGTGGGGTGGGGCAGCTGAAGGCTTACTGGGAACCCTACCTGGGCAGGCTGCTGGGGGACTGTGAGCCGGGCGAGGTGGTGGCCTTCTGTGTGCTGACTCTGATAGTGAGCTCAGTATCCCTCTGTGCCGTGCTCGAATTTGGTAACAAACAGCTGCAGTTGCCGGTCTGGAGCTTCACAATGCTGCTGGTGATTTTTAGCTTAGCTTACGTCATCAGCATGGCGCTCATATGGGCTCATGAGCCGCAAACCGACAGCAAAACATTCCAGGTGAGCTGCTTTACAGATTTTAGTTCATTATACAACTCTGATTGAATGCTGCTGTCTTTCACACGGTCCTCAGATTAATTTCGGTGTCCTGGCAGCATCATACTTTTACTTTTAGCAACTTAAATTTCAATTATTTAAATGGAAAGATTTATTTTAAGCCAGATGTATGATTGGAGTATGACTGAGATATTATTGTTGTATAGGTACCTCTGGTTCCATTGACTCCAGGTGCCAGCATCCTTATCAATGTATTCCTCATGATGAAGCTCAGCCCTCTAACCTGGATTCGATTCACTGTGTGGATCGCCATAGGTAAGAATTTTGGATTTAATTTTGGATTGGATATAAGCAATCCAAAAACCATCACCCAGCTTTTCCATGGTGTCTGAAACATATTCCTTAAAAATATTTGTATCTTAACTTTAAAGCTACTAAAAATGCATGTACAGTAAGCACCAGGTAAACAACCTCTTCTCTCCACAAACACTGACCTGCATGTTGTGAAGGTGATTTTGGTTACTTAAAGGCAGACAAATCCACAGTGCACACATGATGTGAAATGAATGTTATCTCAGTAAGTAGTTTGAATACAGTGTCATAAAACACCTGCCTTCTGTTGCTAGCGAACACATTGTACATAGGCTATAGTGTTACATCACCAGATTAAACAAACATTTTCTGTCCTCTAAGGAAACACAAGACGTTTTCCCTTTTGTCAGCAAACCTCTGAGGATGCAGAGGTCTGAAGCCCTGTCAGTGAAGGTGGGGGGATCACTGGGGAAGCATGATTAGCTGCATTAGCTTAAGGCTTGTCTGAACCAGTAAACCATTTAAACCTCACCGTCAGACTGCAGCAAGTTAACAAGATGCACACTCATGGAGTATTGCACTTGACAGGCTAGGCGTTCTCTCCCACTTACTTCCCCCAGTGGCCAATGCAGAAAAAAAGCATGGGATTTCTTCATTCAACTTAGAGTTAAGGCAGAGATGAAGCCAAGTAATCAGTTTTACAGCAGAGTAGCATGGCTGTAAACTGGTGTTGTCTAAAGTATCTGAAAATTGTAACATCAAATCTATTATAACACTATGTTTATGGGTTTTTATAACACTAATGCATTTATTTTGCCCATAGAGAATAAAATACGAAACTGGTCAACATTTCCTAAGCTAAAAATTAGAGGCACTTTTCTCTCTATTCACCTTTGCACAGAGTTGCCTGACTCTACTTTTGAGTTATTACAGTTACAAGTGTGCCCTGTTGTCCCTTTTCCCAGGACTCCTTGTGTATTTTGGCTATGGGATCTGGCACAGCAAGGAGGGCATGCGGGAGCTGCAGCCCACAGACATGGCTGCCCGGTACGTGGTCCTACCCAGCGGCAGCCTGGTAGAAACAGTGCAGTCCGTCCAGCCCGATGGTCTAGTGGACACCCCGGCGCACCACATCAATGCCTCCACTGCCTCGACAGCTGAGGAATACGCAGGAAAGAGATGATGGGTGACCAAAAGTAGTCACCATTACAACTGCCTGGTATTATCTGATGTCTCCCACTGTACTATTACTGGTGTACTCTCTGTGTCTCACTCCCTTTAGTGTGTGACTGGCCTGCCACAGTCTGTATTCATTGCTCTGCAAATGTAAGCACACCACAGGATGAGATGCACGCTCTCCGTCTCATTGTGAAGCATATTTGTATATCTTGTAATACTCGAATGTACAGTAGAGAGCTTTATAACTGTCCTGTAAACTTCTTGCATCAAAGTTGTGTTATGTCCTTTAAGACCAGCTCTTTTCTTGCAACCTTGCCAGTTTGTCAGAATCCACGTGCTTGTAGGTTATAAATGGTGCTTTCTTTGTGATAAACTTTACTTTTAGTTGTGTATACTCAGTTAATGATTTTTTAACACAAATCTGGAGCTGGAAAAATCAACATTGACCAAAAAATGTCGTTTTGTAGTTAACAAGATAGAAGACATCCCACTGCACATTTGAAGATATCATCTTGAGTACAATAAGCATCCATTAGGTGCATGTTTTGTTAGTTAAGCAGAGGAATGCGGAGGCTTTTGCTAGTTTACATTTTCACCTTTTTCACAAACTCTCCTCAGGAGAAACTACAGGCTCTGTTAATCCTCTTATAGACTGCCCTGCCTATAGTGGCTTCTGACAAATTATTTAATCCATTATGTTAATATATGTATTTATTTCTCTGTTATTCCTATTTTTGCTCTTATACGGATCTCATTATCTTTACTTTTTTGCATACCTCGATTAGTCTCCGTGAGTAATTTATGTTCACCTTTTAAGTGGCTGAACAACACTTCAGTGCTTCACTTAATCTAAATCTCATCCCATGACCCTGTTCTCTTTTGTGTCACTGATCTTGCACTTGTGCAGGTTTTTCTCACGCACCTTTAGACCGCAACCGTTTCCCCTCTCTCCCTATTGGCATGAGATTATAAGAAATCAAAGCACATAGATTATTTAGCTTTTATTAACTTTTTATATTATTAGATTAGATTTTATTGCCATATCACTGATTTCCTGAGAGAGATAATTATATTATTGGATATATATATGTCGAGCACAAACCTACTGAACTCTCACGCAGGGTAAAATACTGGCAGACAGACAGACAGATATTGGTGATGTTAAACCAGAGATGGGCCTCCGTAATCCCAGCAGATTTGCAGCAGTCCCTGTCGCCAGTCTGCAGCTTGACCTAGATCAGTGAAAGGCACACATGGGAGAACGCTCTCATAATATACAGATAACATTCCCACAGCCTACAGTGTCAACAAATGAACACGAGGCTTTGTTTTGTTTTGTTGTGTTTTTTACCCCAAACATGAGTTTTTGTTCAGTTTTTCCTTTTTTTTATTTCAGTTTGTATTTGCATGTGTCACATAAGAAACCAATGGCCTTAAACATGTTGTAATCAGTGCAGACTGACTTCCAAAGCTAAAGTGGTCTGAATGGTTAAGCTGTTAAATTTATTTATCTGTCAGATTAAAACTAAAACTCTTATACAGGACTTCATGCTTTCTAATTATTAAACCAAAACACAAACATAGGAGAGAATATACAGTAGGAAGCATTTTGGCATAGTTACAAAATGGAGTTCAAGAGGATTTTGTACAACTTTGCACATCATATGAAAACTATTGTCTGGTAATTTTGTGTCACAGTTATGCTTTTGATGTCGGGGCCAGTGGCAGATATGAATACTGTGGTGCTTTTTTAAGCTCAACGTTTTCTCACCTCTTTCTCTGTCTTTTTTTTTTGTGCCAGGAAGCACAATTACAAATAATCCAGTTCTTTTCTTACTTCTGAGTAGTATTGTACTCTGTACTTGCACATTAAGGTCTCAGATCTTTCTGTTATCGTGTATGTCTGTATAAAATGCGACAACTGTGTTATAAATGAAAAATAAATGTTTTGACGCAGCATTTACAAAAATCTAAATTGTGGAGTATTCTGACTGAAGTCTCGTCTCAGAGAATCACATCTTTTTAAAGAATAAAAATTTAAAATACACAAGTTATGAAAATGGTTTCTAAATGGTTTCTAAATGAATTGTAACACACACAAGAAGCAGAAAACTAAAACAAACAAACTATTTCAACCTGGACATACCAATACTGAAATATAACAAAAACAGCTGTTATGCATAAGATTACAAGGGAGACTAAAGTGCTGCTGCTACATTACAGACTTCCATAAGAAAATACCAATGGTACATTTCCATTAAAGAAATCTTTAATATTTTATAAAATACCTAACTTTTACTTTTTGATTACTAAATATATAATAATAATAACAGATTCATATTTTTGCACATCATGTTAAGCTGTTCCAAAATGTGACCCCCACTCACTGAATATCCAGGAATTTTGACAGAATTTTCACTTGTTACTTTAGTATTATTCCTACGCTGATCTCTATTTCAGTCAGTCAGATTTAAATAATCTGATGCCTTGAACATTCAGGCATTTATAGTATGCACATGCTGATTTCTATACTTAAATTGGCTCTTTTATTGTAATCACAAATGTAGCACATGATCTTGGTAATCAAGAGTGCAGCATAATTAGCCATTGTAAAACAATTGCTCTTGATCAATATGACTAAATGGCATGATTACTAGGAATCAGTTGCTTTGTCAAAGACAAGAATGATTTTTTTTTCTTTTTGTGGTGCTGGGTGAGAGAGAAGAAGACTGACTTCAATTACACGCTTCATGACATAGCTTTATCATTAACCCAATTTAGGGCTTAACCCTCAGGTCGTGAGATGTCTGTTCAGTGAATGAAATGAAGGAGCAGGTGTTTGTTCAGGTAGAGAGATCAGAGTGTTGATGCTAAGATGATTACCAGTGTTAATCAGGTGTTTGCAGTTAGTTATTAGTACTACCTGTCAGGTTTGACTATAACAGCTCAAACACAAGCCAAGTCTCTTAGGCTCCTTGTTAGACTCAGATTACACAGCTGAGCTCATGGCATCTCAAATTACCACTGCAAAACAAGCTTCATGATGTGCAGTGCGTATACAGAAACAACATACAAGAGGCATAACTCACAGTGACGTACAGTGCCTGAACAAGGATTAACTGACAGATCTTACACGGACTGAAAAAAAGGTCTGTCGTGATCCAGCAGAGCATGAATCCTGTCAATCCTGTATGCTCTTGTGCTTCCATGGAAACTCCCACTCCCCACCCTTGTGAGATAACACATAGAAGCACATAAAAGCTATCAGCACATCTTTCTCCATGTCGTTGCTTGTGTGACATTCAAGGTTGTACACACCACCCATTTACTCAGAAACAGGTGAGTCACCTGCTGTGAAGGCTTCCCATTCATAACATATAACGAGAAACCTAATCTGCGATCTCCATAAAACACCTTCTTTTAATACCGTTGAAACACCAGTCTTCCTTCTATATATCCACAATGAGTATATGATACATGAATTAAACTTAGAATAACGAGAGATGTAGTGGTAACAGCGGTAATCTGCTGCCATTAATGTGCATAACGACAATGTAAAATTACAAAAACATCAGTGTGGTACAATGTACAATAAGACACCTAGACATAATAATCTTTCGTCTTTAATTAAACATATAGTTGTTGCCAATAATCCTTCTACAAAGCTGAGTTCTCTCCAACTGCAAAACTGTCTAAATGCACTTACGCCTTCAGGGTTTCACTTTCTCCTCTGATTCAAGACTCTGGAGTGAGAGAGAAGAGAAGCATTGTGTGTTTTCGTACGGCTTCTAGCAGCAGTGGAGTGTGGAGTGTTGAGGTGCAGGGTTTGTAGGTGAATTTGCAGTGACGGGGGGGAGGCAGCGGTACAGGGCATACAATCCTTTGACCAAGCTGGCTCCAGACCACTTTCTCCTCCTTTTGCTTCTTTCCCTCTGTTACTGTATCCCAGCCGTGCTGCACTGCTGCTCTGCCTGTGGAACGAAGAAGACATAAAGCAACAATGGAAACACAGTATTATGATTAATCATTTATAAAAAAAAAATATTAATCTGAAGAGAAGTAGAGTAGAGTAGTTACAGTGGACTGTGCTGCATTAGTGTAAGGTGATTTTGTTGTTTTTCCACTGGTGTGGTGGGCGGAGAGAGGCTCCATGTCAGCTGAGGTGAGGCTTCCTATTAATAATAGTGCATAGCTGTAATGTATTTTTCAATAATCTCAGTAACATCCACAAAACCAGCGTGTGTGATATGCTCACAGTTCACATATTTTCACAAGATAAACTTCAATCCATCCTACCCTTGTAGCATTATGTTGTGCTCTTTCCCTCAGTTTCTCAAGGCTGCTCTGCAGGGTCACATTTTCCTGCTCCAGAACTTTTATACGAATGCTATTCGATTGCAGTTGTTGCTCCATATCCAGAAGCACATTTCCTGTACCTTGTGAAGATGCAAAGAACAATATGCAAACATTCAACAAGTGTACAGCTCTGAAAAAAAGAGGTTTTTGGCAAATAAATGACCAGAATTCACATTTTACTTTTCCATGCTTGTAACCCTGTATTGTGTATTACAAAGAGAGAATAGTGTAGTGTTTTATGTACATATGTTCAGGTAATGTTGGTCAGTATCGTTAAGAGGAAAAGATTAAATAATTGCCTACTCTGAGGTCGGGCCTGAGCCAGGGGGCTGAGCTCTGGGAAAGCCACCAGCAGCCTCTCCCTCTCCTTTAAAGCTTGCATGCATTCCTTCAGCTCAGCCACGCTGTTGTTTAGCTCGCCTACATTCCTTTCGAGTGTCTGCTTCTCCTTTTGGAGTTCTAAACACAAGTCCTGTTGGGAAAAAAAAACCATCAGAGCATGAGCTGCACAGTTTAAACATATTCATTATGGGTATTGTTATGGGTAAGGACTCTGATACACCTGCTGTTGAGCGAGCCGAGCGTTCAGTTGTTCCCTCTCCTCCGACATCTGTTGCAGTTCATTGTGCAGGTCGATCTGTCTTTCCTCTCTCTCTCCCAACTGCATCTGCAGCTCTTCGCACTCTTCGTCGAGTGCACCCACTCTCTCCAACAAAGACTTCTGCTTTGCCTGCATTGACTGGATGCACAACAACAACAACATAAAAGAACCACTAACACCTGTGTAAATCTGTATGAACACTGTTATGTCACTGACCCACGAGTGAGACCGTCAAGGCCTCCAGCTGAAAACAACAAATAATCTAGCATTTGGTATGACACTGACCTCTTGCTGGCGACAAGCACTGTGGTACTTGGCACTCTCCTTGTCAAGAAGGACTTGAGTTTCAGAGATCTGACTCTCTAGTTGCTGGATCCTTTGTTGCAGTTTACAACAGGCCTCTTCCTCTAAGTGCAAGGACTTCACTGTTTCCTGCAGTGCATTCTTTTCCAATTCTGCCACAAAATAAAACGATCCATCATGCAGCATATCTAAGCCAAATGTATTTCATACAATTCTGTAAAATATAAATATTGTGAAAAGTGTAGCATGATGGTAAATTAAATCTTGTATGTACTTACCGAGTGCTTGTAATGTGTCTTGCTGCGCTGATACTTTCTCTTTCAGTCTGGAATTACTCTCCTCGAAGGACAAAGTTTCTGTTACAAAAAAACCCAAAACAATTAAACATATAGTTATAACTCTGATCTTAGTAAATTCTCATCATATTCATTTGTGAGTTTATTGCACCTCTCTTGAGTTGTTGTTGCTCCTCTTGTAGCTTTTGCTCTGTTTCTTTCACTGATCTCTGGGCTTTCCGCAGTGAAAACTCCAGCTGGACTATGGTGGCCTGGTGTTTCTCCTTCTCTTGCTTGAACTCTTTCTGTGCTCTTTCCAGCTGAGACCTGAATCTCTCTCGCTCTGTCTCTGCTGCTGCTAGTCTATCTTTAAGAGGGTTTACCGTACCCCGCACATCTTGTAGATGTTTTGCCAGCCGTCGCATGTCCCTGAGCTGCTCGTTGGCCCACTGGGCGACATCCCCTGCTGTCATATGTCCCAGCTCGAGCGTGTCCTCCACAGCAGCTGAGAGTGGCTGCAGAGAGGAGGGCAGGCCCTCACTCTGAAACAGTTCTACCAAAGCATCTCCTGTCTTTCTCAAAATGGATTGCACTCTGTGACAGGCATCACAGGGAATGAGGGATGATTCGACTGTCTGGCAGCTTATGTTGTGGCTGTCGGCTTTGGGATGGAAAGGGTTGTTGTGGGTAGAACTGGAGGGTACATGATTCAGTGGCAAAAACTTAAAGGAGCTTGTTGAAGACCAGGCAGACAAACAATGTCTGCAGCTGGAGTTCCTTGAACTCATTTGTGGGGAAACAGATGACACCGTCTCTGTCTCATTACTGTCAAATGTCTTTAGTCTGTTGATGTCTTTGAAGGTCCCCTAAGACAAGGACGAAAGCATGAAACAGTTATAAGATCTATGTGTTCTCTGTTAACCTTTGGCTTTTTTTTTTTAATCTTAACTTGAATGCCTACCTTAAGGCTGGCAAATTGAACTAAATTACTCCAGTAGTTTCTAACTACAAGACCAACTGACAGGCATCCTTTAAGCTGAGTTTGTTCTGTCCTTTGGCTGAACTTCACTTGCTCAACATAAGAATTGAAGCTTTGTAGAAGAAGCAGCAGTCTTGTTCATGGAGAGAGGGAGAATAAAATTAATTTATTATTTTTTTAAATAAAAGTGATGTAACGTTAGGCTATTTATTACCTGTCAATCGTGAGCTCCAGTAACACAATGTGGGAGTGTTGATTGAATGCGTCCTCCCCATCCATAAAGTCGTATTGTTCTAGCAGAGCTACCATGTCCAGATTACAGGAGAGTTTATCGGGGAACTTCCAGGAGGGAAAGCGGACTGGTCCGGTTCTAGAAAAGACGTCCAGAATGGCACCTTGAAGGTCGACCAGATCTTTTCGGAGACTTTCGATACAATCCGGACGACCCAAGAACTGACTCATATCTAACAAGCTAGCTGTACTTTGTCTGTCTGACACAGCAGTGGGGGCGACTGGGTGTACCTTGTTGACACAGAATTTCCTTGGCAACCTGCACAGAAGGTACTACAAGTTCCATAATGCTTTGCGACTTGTTTCCGGAAGCAATACTCCTCCATTGCGGTAACGACAGCGGGACGGCGTAAGTGCCTGGCCAGATCGAGTTTAGGTTTTAAGGTATTATAGACTGCGTCCCTAACACTATATCTGCTATAATAAGTGTATTTAAAATACATATACCTTTCTTACAGTTTGCGTGTTTACAGGTAACTTCCTGCGTTACAGAAAGAAGGAGCCATGCCGCCTGGGCCTGTTCAAATAGTTCAGCCGGAGTCCAACAATAAGGTAACGATGCGGCTCTAGGTTAGCTAGTGTTAGCAATGTAGCTAACACGTTACTTCCCTGGGGAAACTAACTAATAATTAACTTACGCGTTCTCTTAAATCTTGGAGTTGCTAACCTCTATTTTGGATAACCACCTCAGCACGTAAAGCTTGTTAGCTTGTTGTTAGCTTAGCTTCAACTCACCCAAATAACCAAATATACAGTTTACAGCTTCTGAGACTTTTGCCAGCACAAGACAGCAGAGCAGCAGCGCGATTTGGTTTGTTTGCTAAAAATTTTCTAAAGTGACATTTGGAAAAACAAGACAAAGTTTCTTTTCAGTGATTACCAGAGATAATTCACAGACTTAATTGTAAGCAATGTTACTGTTTTTTTTCCCCCAAATGTTACTGAGCCATAAACCCAGTACTATTCACCTCTGTTGTATTGGGATGGTGGCAGGAATATTCAGCTACAAACATAGTGATGGGGTGAGCAAACCTTCTGGGTAAAGTGAAGGTTATGTGTAGGTGGTCATGAGTTATTCTTTTTATACCATGGTTATGGTAAAGGTCTAGGTGCAGCGGATGCTTATTTATTTCTAAATAATTCTGTTTTTCAAAAAATGTACATTTTGTCAACAGAACGATGCAGCAGTAGAAGAAACCCCAGCGACTAAGCCCATCGTTGGTATCATATATCCACCTCCTGAGGTCCGAAACATAGTTGACAAGACTGCCAGTTTTGTTGCCAGGTTGGTTACTCCACATGTGTCGTTTGTGTAGTCTTTTATATAGCTGCAATCTTAACTGGATTTTATATCTGTAATACAGCAAAATTCTTGTCATTTCACAGGAATGGGCCAGAGTTTGAAGCAAGAATCCGTCAAAATGAGATCAACAATCCAAAATTTAATTTCCTCAACCCCAATGACCCCTACCATGCCTACTACCGTCACAAGGTCAATGAATTTAAGGAGGGCAAAGCGCAGGAACCATCTGCAGCAGTGCCTAAGGTTATGCAGCAGCAGGCCATGCAGCAGTCCCAGCAGCTTCCTCAAAAAGTAAGACATAGCAGTTCTATCAGCTCTTACTTTTGTGTGTGTGTGTGTGTGTGTTTTTTTAACTGGTTATAACTGGAAATATTTAATCATAACAAATATGTTATATCTTTGTCAATAGGTACAGTCACAGGTGATTCAAGAGACAGTGGTCCCCAAAGAACCACCTCCTGAGTTTGAGTTCATTGCAGATCCTCCATCAATCTCAGCATTTGACCTGGATGTTGTCAAGCTCACTGCCCAGTTTGTTGCTCGCAATGGCCGCCAGTTTCTCACTCAACTCATGCAGAAAGAACAGAGGAACTACCAGTTTGACTTTCTGCGACCACAGCACAGCCTTTTCAACTACTTCACCAAACTGGTTGAGCAGTACACCAAGGTGACTTGACAGATTGTGCCGCTCTGATGTTATTGTTGCTCTTTGCTTGTGTGGTGATGCTAAACTATATCTTGACCTTGTCTCTCAACCTCTAGATTCTGATCCCTCCCAAAGGCCTGCTGACCAAACTGAAGCGAGAGGCTGAGAATCCAAGAGAGGTTATGGACCAGGTAATCCCTTTTTAACTGTGAATGTCTCTTGGTGTAAACATTTAATAGCATGTTGCCAGTGTTAATCAGCTGTCATACTGCTCAACCATCAGGTGAGGTACCGTGTTGAGTGGGCAAAGTTCCAGGAGCGTGAGAGAAAGAAGGAGGAGGAGGAAAGAGAGAAAGAACGGGTGGCATATGCCCAAATCGACTGGCATGACTTTGTAGTGGTTGAAACGGTGGATTTCCAGCCCAACGAACATGGTAATATAATGACAATAATTATCATCTTTAAATGTGCACGCCCCTGAATGTTGCCATAATAATTTATTGGTATCTCTGTTTCCCCAGGCCACTTCCCCCCTCCCACCACACCAGAGGAGCTTGGCGCTCGCATCCTCATCCAAGAGCGCTACGAAAAGTATGGAGAGAGTGAGGAGGTGGAGATGGAGGTTGAGAGTGAGGATGAAGAGGATGAACGGGAGAACCGGGATGACGGCCATCCCTCACAGCCCGATCAAGACACACAAGTGCAGGATATGGATGAGGTAAGAACTGATGCATCATGCACTATGCCTTTGTAAACTGTCCCTCCATTGATCAGATAATTGGCACTCTTTAATTCATAGGGATATTGTTGTATTTTCCATTTAACTAAATGTACACCCTATGTTTTCTCATGCTCTGCTTGAAAGGAAATAAAATAACAGAAAGTGCTGATGATAGCGTATCATTCTTTCCCTCCTGCTTTCTTCAGGGATCTGATGAAGATGATGACGGCATGAAGGCTCCACTGCCACCAGACAACCCTATGCCACCCCCACTGCCCCCAACTCCAGACCAGGTTATTATTCGCAAAGACTACGACCCCAAAGGTAACTTGTACTTCCTTAGATAAGGAAACATCTAGTGAATAACAAGCTGTTAATAAGTACAATGTGTGCTGATTGAATGTGATCTTTTCCTTCCAGCTTCCAAGCCTCAGCCATCAGTTACTGTTCCGGATGAGTACCTCATCTCACCAATTACTGGTGAGAAGATCCCAGCCAGTAAGATGCAAGAGCACATGCGTATAGGTCTGCTGGATCCACGCTGGCTGGAGCAAAGAGACCGCATCATTAAAGAGAGGCAGACAGAGGATGAAGTTTATGCTCCTGGACTGGATATCGAGAGCAGCTTGAAACAGCTGGCTGAGAGGCGTACCGATATCTTCGGTGTGGAAGAGACAGCCATTGGTAAGAAGATCGGCGAAGAAGAAATCCAGAAGCCAGAGGAGAAGGTGAGAACAGTTATTTAAAATAAGTTTTGGGTCAAAATAATCTCTGAGATGAATGAAACTGAGTCAGTACAGTTTTGATCCTCAAATCTTACACATAGCGTACTTTGTTTTCATTAATTTTGTGGTTTGGAGTCTGTAACATTTGTGTTCTTTGTACCCCACAGGTTACCTGGGATGGCCACTCAGGAAGCATGGCTCGAACACAGCAGGCAGCACAGGCCAACATTACCCTACAAGAGCAGATCGAAGCAATTCACAAGGCCAAAGGACTGGTGGGAGAGGATGATACTAAGGAGAAAATTGGCCCCAGTAAGCCAAGTGAAATTCATCACCAGCCTCCCATCCCCTCCTCTGCAGCCAGTTTGCCTAAACCCAGTCCTCCTGTCACTGCAGTACCTCGCCCACCCTCCTCTGTGAGTTACTATCTTAAAAAAAAAAAAAAATTATTCTTAATTACATTTTCTGTGTAGATATGTGCCTTATAAGTTACTATGTGCTTGTTGAACAGGTGGCACCTCCAGTGCGCACCACTCTCCTGTCTGCTGTACCTGTAATTCCAAGACCACCCGTGGCTCCTGTGGTTCGCCTTGCACCAGGACAAGTTATAACACCAATGCCTCCCATGATTCCTGCTCCCCGTATCAATGTGGTGCCCATGCCACCATCAGCACCCCACATCATGGCCCCAAGACCACCTCCCATGGTTGTTCCAGCTGGTAAGATGGTTTCCAAATGTCACTGACACTGAAAATAAATTTGCACTATTTAGGAAGTGAATACTTGTTGTATTGTGCTAATTTGGAACCTGAACCTTTTAAACATAGACCTCCTCATTTTATAATTTTAAATTCAAATAGCTTTCTTCTTCTTCCAGCATTTGTCCCAGCTCCTCCAGTACCACAGCCACCAACTTCTGCTCCCGCACCACCTTCCCACCCACCCCCACCTCATGACGATGAGCCCGTCAGCAAGAAGATGAAGACAGAGGACAACCTTATTCCAGAGGAGGAGTTTCTTCGTAGAAACAAGGTTTGTTAGAGCAGTGTAAAATCATTGGTTTATTCTAGTTGTTATTGCCACAATTTCACAGGAAAAAAATTATCCTAGGTGTATGTCTTTGTGATGACTGAGAAACACAATAGTCTTATTTTTCATTGATGAACCAGCCTCTTTAGTAATATCTGTAGCTTTACCTCTAATAAATATGGTCAAATTACTGATTGGGCCTGTAATTCTCAATACTTGCTGTAGATTGCTCTTTCTTAACTTGATTCTTTTTTTTTTCTCTCCAGGGTCCTGTGGCAGTTAAAGTACAGGTCCCCAACATGCAGGACAAGACTGAATGGAAACTGAATGGCCAAGTGCTGAATTTCACTGTCCCGCTCACAGACCAGGTATGCAAATGCTGTCATATTGTTTTTTTAGTGAGTGTACACCAGTGCACATAGTGCATTCTTACAGATATACAAATGCAATGTCTCCACAGGTGTCTGTTATTAAAGTCAAAATCCATGAAGCGACAGGCATGCCCGCAGGAAAACAGAAGTTACAATATGAGGTAAACTTTCATTTTAACCTTGTTGTAACATTTAATGTCTCATCTGCATCATCCTAAATAACTGATTGAATAATATTGTGTATTTTTTTGTTCCTTTTTTAGGGCATTTTCATCAAGGATTCCAACTCCCTGGCTTATTACAACATGAGCAATGGTTCAGTCATCCACTTGGCACTGAAGGAGAGAGGTGGAAGAAAGAAGTGAGACACGCATCAAGAAGAAAAATATTTTACTCGTGGATGTTTTGTCACTCAGTCCTGTCATGTCATTTTAGTTTAATGATGATTATCAGAACATTATGTTGCACCTTTCATGCTATTTTGTGTGAAGACTATGTTGTTCCTAAATGTTAACTGTACTACTCAGAATGCTAAAAGAATTATACGCTGGCTGGCAGGCATGACTATACACTTTTGATTTGTTCATGATGTTATACAAGCATTTGGTAACTGTAGAGCGCCATAATGTTCACCCATTTAAATAAAGGAATTTAAAAAAATCTAGATCTGCTTATGTTGTTTCATGATTGTGTTAAATTAGAAAGGGATTAAAAATGTGATTAACACAATGTGGATTAATGCAGGACACAGACTAGGCTTATTAGGTGAATAGTTAATGTAGACTAAATTGGTGTTTTGCTTGGAAATTTGCTGTGGATGACGGTTTAAACTGAATGCAGGGCAGGAGACACTGAGTGGAAGTTGTGTGTGTGTGTTTTTTTTTTGTTTGTTTGTTTGTTTGTTTGTTTGTTTGTTTGTTTGTATTGTTTTGTTTTAGACAGAAAAGAGTTACTTCCTTGGGCAGCCACCAGGGGTAGCCGTCACATGAAGACTGAAGACAGCCCAGGACGACAGCTTGGGTCGCCCACTGGCCGAGGCAGAATCTGTTCAGCACTCTCGGGATGACAGGACAGCAAAGCAAACCACCCTTAACCGAGGACATGATAAACTAGTCTGTTAACTAGCTGAGATAGTTGCTTTATGGCTAACTATGAAAACCAAGACTATAACATAGCGTTAGTTTGTTGAAGATAGGGTCGTTATAGAAATACTTTTGGAGTTAAAGGTAACTTTACGTTAGCTAAACCACAATTTGCTAGCTAATGTTAAATCTGACTAAGCATTCAAGTAATCGTAGCTAGCTAACGCATAACCTGTTTGATGTGGTCTGACGGCTGTAGCGTAACGTTAGATAATATTTACGGAGAAAACAGCGGCTGGAAAGTTTAACTCGGAGTCGAGAAATCATGGCGCCGATGCTGTTTGGTTCGACAACATATGCAGAGGAGCAGTTTTGACTCTGGGCTGTCAACAAGCTCGCTGACGTTAGCTATCCTGGCTAGCCAGCTAGCTTTCTAGCTATCATGGCCAAAATAGAAAACGGCCGTCAATCAGTGGACACAAGGAGTATCCGGACTATTAACAGCAGTCACATAGACGATGAAAGCTCTTTGGGATCCGACTCGGAGATCAACGGCTTCACCAGTGACAGACAAACCGACAGATACGGATTTATTGGTGGGGCACAGCAGTACTCGGAGGCGTCGTAAGTTTGTCTCAACTCCTAACAGTGATTTATTCCCATTGACTTTATCGGTATGCTCTTGGCTAACTAAAATATAGTTAGTATATCTTTAATCCACTTGTGCTAAAGTTGAGAACAGGGTTGTGGCACAGCAGCAAAATCTAGTTGTGATGACATATCATCAGTTGTGTTTGTGTTGTTGTCTGGGTGCCTCTGCACAGCAGAGCTCCCGACCAGCTGCGTGGCACAACTGTGTTTTTATACCCACTGTATGCTTCACTCAGCATAGTAAAAATGGAAGCAAGAGACAAGAAGACAGTGCTGGATTGATAACAAGTAGCATAACTTTTCACCATTCTGTCATGTCAGCCATTTTCTTTTGCAGAAACTATTTACTACACACATTTTTTTTGTGTGGAGAAAACCGAGTAAGCTATTCTTCTTGTTAGGTTTTCATTTGAATGGATTTATTCATAGCCCTTGAGGCAAGTTGCAGTGTTTTGATTCTAAGAAGGCCTTTCTTTCTTCCCTTTTTTACTGGGGGCCTGAAGCCTGCATTACAGCACTAAAATAGTGGTAGGAGTGAGAGAAAGTTGTGCCAAGCACTGGCTGTCTTGGAGCTTCCTGTTTTCTGAAGTTTTGGCAGACTTGGAGCCACAGCTCCGGTGCCCCGTTACTAGAGGGCCTCTTTTGGCTCTCTGTTTTATAGGTAGTCACAAACTTAGGGTTTAACTTACAGTATTTGGCAGTGAAAGTAACTCATCATTGTTTAAGCTCATTGGAAGCTGAAGCTTGAGTATAACATATAGTTGTACTGATCCACTACATTATAGCACACAACTTTTTTTTTTTAAACAGAAGAAGGACTTTCCAAAGTAAAAAAAAAAAAAAAACGCTCTTTGAAGACAGTTGAACCCTGCAATTACAGGCTTGTGCTGATGAGATAATTACATAGCTCAGGAAAGCATCAGACCTCATTCATAATGTAGGTTAGTCTTGCCTACACTGTCTTTTTCTGTTGGAGAATATCATGTGAAGTCCTTAATTTTTCTTGCCTGTAAATGTTTTGCAGTTAAATAACATCACGAGGCAGACAAACACTGACTGCAGCTCTTTGAGGTTAAAAAGTCTTTGCCATTAAATGAGTTGCATCTGAGTTTGTGTTCTTTATAGTTGCTTCAGATGAAGTAGAGCAGTTGTTATTTTTGGACGCATTGCACAGTTAATTGACTGTGTATGAGCAATGGCCACACACACAGATCTGATGGCACATGCACAAAGATGAGCAGCCTTTCTGAGGATGTTTGAACAACTTTATGTTTATCAAAGTTCGTTTCCAAAGATCTTTTTTCCACCTTACCTTTCATTCTCTACAAAATAAAGAACTGATTTAGATCTTGTTCAGTCTTATTTGGCTTAATATTGATTTTAAGTGCAAAATATAAAATTTATCCTCCATGTCTTTTCTCTGTTGTGTCTCCAGAGCTCAGGATGTGCCTCCAGAGGTGCTCAGGCAAAGGGAGGTGAAGTGGCTGGACATGCTCAACCACTGGGACAAGTGGATGATCAAGAGGTTTGATAAGGTCAGCACCAGGTGTTAACTCAGCAACACAAAATGTAAAGTCCTGGCTCGTGTTGATTGGCCAGATCTGTATATGTTCACTTTTTTTCTAAAGCTGGTGTTTGAGCTTTACCACTGTTGTCTCCACACAACCGTGTTAGAGTCTTGAGTAGTTTTGCATACATGATCAGACAAGGTACATGTCATTGCTCAAGTATTTGATTGCACAAGACTTTTGAGGACACATTGTTTACAGCTTCACTTGTCAGACTGGTTCTTTGTGAAAACACTGAGCAATTGAGCACAGAGCTGCAACTTCTCCTCATTTCAATGAGTCAGCAGCAGGGCAGGACACAACCCATCCCTTTAACAACCTGTGCACCATGTGACAAATTGACAGTCTCAGATACAGGGTGGGGCTGTATTGACTTCCTATGAGACAACTGTAATAAAAGTGCTGTGAGTACAAACTATAGCTGTACTCAAGTGCAAGTCAGCTCTACAGAATGAAAATCAGTGAACTGAGCAGAAAGTAGTTTTCATCTGCCTGTCGTCTGCTCATAGGTCATGCAGTGAAGGTCAGGGTTTCTAATCCCTTGTTCTGCTCCTTTATTTTGTTTTGCATAAACTTTACAGCAGAAATTATAATGTCCTTGGGGGAGTGTGCCAGATTCATATCAGAAAAAGCAAACAAATGTGACCAGAAATGGCGATGCAATGGTGGAGCCAACATCAGTGTGATAAACTGTTTTTATTGCAATTCAATCAATCTGTTGTGTAAACAGTGGCTTGTGACTCTACGGGGAAGATTATAATTGCATCATTGCTTGGACACATTCCATGAGTGGTGCTGGTGAGAGGTTTTTGAGGTTGATATTTAGTTGCGTGCTTCTGTGCACTCACATTTTCTTTATGAAAATAATGTGAGTTCAAGTGTTTTTAGATCTTTCACAGCCAGATCTTCTGATCCAATGCACCTGTTTATAAGATTATTCAGAGTGCAAGAACTTTGTAGTAATTGTTACCTACTTTGACATTTCAAAATGTCTTCTGTGAGACAGGCTCATGGATGTCAGTGAACTATCAGCTACATTTTACATGAATTTAAGAAGAGGAAGCAATACCAAGTGACAGGTCGACTGTGAATGTACATGCCAGTGTGCTGGTATGCTTTTCTTGGCTTGTGGTGAGCCTTTGTGTCCGTTGTTCCCTTCATGTCTTGCTTTATTTGGTGAACCCCTGTTCCTGTGTGGCTCAGGTGAGACTGCGGTGTCAGAAAGGAATCCCTCCTGCCCTCCGAGGCCGTGCATGGCTCTACCTGTCAGGGGGGAAGGTGAAGAAAGAGCAGAACCAAGGAAAGTTTCAGGTCAGAGGGCTTCTTCTTTCACTTCCTCCTCACAGCTCTCTGTATGCTGTATTTTCGGGCTCATTTCATTTTTAAACTTCGTTTGAATTTGTTACTGAAACTGTGGCCGTGCACCAGGGTCATTTCTTCTGTCGAGAACCCTGATGTTTTGTGCACAGAGAAAGAGCCAGTTCACTTTTAGATCAGTCAGTTTACAATGCGAATGTACTGCAGTTTAATGACTACTAATACAACTTTCATTCTCAATAAACTGTTTTTGGATAATTAACTACAGTTAACTACTGTTAATCCTAGAACAATTCCTGTGATCACTGAATCTTATAGAATATCTAGAGTTTCTAAATATTTTTTATTTAAAAGGCCACAATGCTGTTATACTGTGCAATATAGAGAGCTCACGTCTCATCCATGTGTTTGGCCAGGAGCTGGATAGCCAGCCAGGTGACCCCAAATGGCTCGATGTGATTGAGAAAGACCTCCATCGACAGTTTCCTTTCCATGAGATGTTTGTGTCACGGGGAGGACACGGGTAAGCTGTGTGACATGACGTCATGTGACATTACATACTGCAACTGATGACCATGACCTGTTTGGTATTTGGTCTAAGTGTTCTGTGTGTCTGCTGTTCACAGGCAGCAGGACCTGTTTCGTGTTCTTAAAGCATACACTCTCTACAGACCAGAGGAGGGATACTGCCAGGCTCAGGCTCCCATTGCTGCTGTGCTGCTCATGCACATGCCTGCTGAGGTACTGTGTACTTTCCCTCCGCCACAAACACCATATAAATGTAAATGTGCTGCCACCATACTGTGTCTGGAGTCATTGGTTGTCTGCGCCAGTGTTATTATTATTCTGGTCTTTAAACTAGAAATTACATGCTCTGCTCATGCTTTCGTTTATCTTGTATTGCTCGGTTTTAATTTGTGACCTTGGGCTTTTTAAGAGTCTGTACAGATGATGGCATCTGGAGATAAATCCTGGAGCTGCTCCAGAGACTGAATAATAGAACATTATGGCAGCAGCCGTGGTAACTTTACAAAGGTTTAGGCACATTTCCTGATTCACTGCGATAAGCCTTGTGTTCAAATAAAGCTTACAATAGTATCGCTGGCAAAGTTCTGCAAAGTCATTAATTGTATGTCAACATATTATTGTCAAAAACTCAAATCTGTTATAAGTCCACTCTCAGTGCTCGGTCAGTTTCACTATCAAAGTCAGCATTTCTGACATTTTGTGACTTCCATGTTTGGCCAGAGAAATGTCCTGTAAAGGAACAGTTAGTTTCCTGACATCATCTGTGTTTGTTTCCACAGGATGCCTTCTGGGGGCTGGTCCAAATTTGTGAGAAGTACCTTCCTGGCTACTACAGCCCTGGCCTGGTGAGACTAAAACACGTGCAAGCATGCATGATGAGGTCACCGGGTTTTGCTAATGCAGCAAAAAAAAATATGGCTGCACTAACTAACCAGGGTTTCTCTCTGGTTACAGTAAAACTGAAGTGCAGTTTTGTTTTTGCAGACACAGGAATTCTGTGGTTATAAGTGACTCATTGTCAGACCATAGTTTAACACTGAGTTATTTATTTGCCCAGCAGCATGAGTAAACTATCTTGCCTAATTAATTTTGCAGGGTGGTTACTGTTCAGCGTTATTGTTTTTATATTATATAGTTCTCTTCAAGTGGGTACAAGATTTAATGAAATGTTTCCTCATGAAAAGTATAGCATGGAGCCACAAAAGAGGATGTTGCAAAATCTGTATTCATGCATCATGGGAAACAATTTACACTCGGAGCAACATGATGCGTTTGGATTTTTTTTTTTTTTTTAAATGGATGATTATCCACATGCATATCAGGTTTCTGCCCTGACAATACAGAGTACAGTAGCTTTTGTTTACTTTGTAAATGCTTTCCTACCTGTGTCTCTTACAGGAAGCTATACAGTTAGATGGAGAGATCCTGTTCGCTCTGTTGCGACGTGTCTGCCCATTAGCCTTCCGCCATCTGGAGAAACACAAGACTGACCCTATCCTCTACATGACTGAATGGTTTATGTGTGCCTTCTCCCGAACGCTGCCTTGGGCCTCCGTGTTGCGTGTCTGGGACATGTTCCTCTGTGACGGTAACAATGGCTTATAGCGCTGTACTTGCAGTGGGTGTCAGGTGTTGTAGACAAGCAGTAAATCAGGAATTCGTCACTCTGAAACTCAATTACCTGTCTCTTGCCCCTCTCTCAGGAGTCAAGATAATCTTCCGTGTGGGTTTGGTGCTGCTGAAGTGCATGCTGGGGACCCGGGAGAAGCTGAAAGCCTGCCAGGGCCAGTATGAGACCATGGAGCTTCTCAGGGCCATAGAGCCTCGATACATGCAGGAGGGCTTCCTCGTCCGAGAGGTAAGAGCAGAGGAGCAGGCACAGTCTCCAGGGAAATAATCCTTTAATCAGAATGCATTTGTTCCAAGTCACTTATGGGCCAGTCCCCACCCTCTTTAACTGCCTATGCATAATCTCCACCGTCAACAGGCAGTGTTAAATTCATTAAAAAGGTTTTTCTAAGGGCAGGGCCATATAGAATAACGTTCATAGTACTTGGAATACAATTTCATGAAAACTACAGCCCAAACTACATTCCTCATGTGCAGGTTTTTCATTAACTGACTTAAGGAGACAATATGGATCATGCAGTTTGTGTTTTTTTTTTTTCTTTGTTTATATCTTTCTTCATAGCCTGTGCGGTCGGAAACAGTGTGGCACATGGATTTTATTTGCATGGGTTGTAGGGGAGTGTTTTTGCAGTGCACTTGGAAGGCTGCAGTGTACAAATTTTGCTAAAGACATGAACAGAGTTTGTTAATGGCAATAAGTCATATTACGCTGGCGTAATCCTTTAATGACGCAGTTGGGAGTTGAGTCATTCATTTAGATATGGAATTGACAGAGAACAATAAGAGTTCACAGATGTAGCCCAGGGAACAGCTGAGTGACTGAGTGAATTAAAGTGATACAGAGACAAATTGAAGTGCTGGCGGGTCAGTGTCTGGCTTCTGTGTGTGAGTCCTGTGTGAGTATCTGTCCGTGTTAACAATGCCCAACAATGTGTTAACAGTTCTGTCTTGACTGTCCATCCACAACAGCCCCAAGGCCCTTTGGCATTTACTGACAAAGTTCACATTTTTAACACTGGAAAAACATGGAAGGAACATATTTTCCAGCCATGGGCTGGTCTTGTTGCTTCACATTTTCCTGATTATGATCTGTAAGACTCCAGCTGTGACCTTGTGATGTGTCTCTTCCTGTCGCAGATTCTGGAGGTGCCAGTGACTGCGCGAGACGTGGAGAGAGAGCATCACACCCAGCTGAAGCGCTGGAAGAAGAACCGCGGAGAGCTTAATTTCAAACCGCCTCCGAGGATGCATGGCGCACGGCTCATCATGCTGGCCGAGCCGCCCAGGCGCCAGGACCTGAAGCAGAACCCCACCATTGTGCTAGAGGTGCCTCAGCCCTCCACGCAGCTGAAGGGCAAGGAGGAGAAGAAAAGCAAGAAGAAGAAGAGTGTTAAGAAATCCCAGCCCATAGCGGAGATCCCTAACCCTTACCCTCTTCCAAAGGACCCTCAACCTCCACCCCTAGACCCACCTGCCCCATCTCCAGTCAGGAACGAGACACCAGAGGCCGTGCCTCAGACTGAGACAGACTCACTTCACCAGCAGCAAGCGCCTCCTACAGACCTTCCCCCTGCCAAAGAATCTGCTCTCCAGCGATCCACACAAAGTCTTAGCAGCACAGAGCAGGATACATACTTGTAGCTCCACAGCAATCAGTATGTGTTTGTGTGAGTGTGTACGTGTGCATGTGCTTGTGTGTGTGTGGTCGAAGCACCAGCACCCTTCAGCTAACGACCAGCTGGCTTTGCCAAGGTCTCTGACTGGCCCACATCACTATTATTCTAGTGTTTTGGACAGTTTTGTATTCACTTCTTCACTTCTTCATTTTAGACACCATTTTGCCTATGATATTATTGGTATACACTAAAGCATCATTGCTAAGTGTAAAATAATTTTCATGCTTTTACGCCACTTCTCCATGTGAAGCTGATGTTATCTCCTCTTAATGCTTGATGCTTTTATTCAGACCGTAAGTCTTAGTATCCTGTTTACAAGGGAGACCCGTTACTGAGTTCTTGGGAGCAAAGTTAAAGAACAATAAGGTGCCACGGCTTATGCAGTTTTTCTATACATTGCCTCTCTAATCCAACACTATTGAGTTCACCTGTAATACTGTGCAGCAGTGGATATAAACTGCTGATGTAATGTGGGTTCTTTTAAACTTCATTAGGGGTTTTGTGCACTAGAGGGCAGCCTCGCAGAGGTTCCAGCCATGACTCCTGTTACATTACATTACATTACAGTAAAGCTGGTAACAGCAGGGATGGGATTCCTACATGGATTCACTCAGTTTGGGAGGTTTTTTTTTCCCTGAGATTGAGCTTTTTTTTTTTTTTTTTGACCCAGTAGGGAAACTTTTGCATGTCGTGTTTCACATTCTGACATTTTGGACTGAAAATCATCGTCCTGAATCAGTGGAATTGAGTCATGCCACATTGTGCTCATGAGAGTCTTTTTCTACAAGCACTATTTATTTAAGGAACGGTGTAAACGTGAAATTGGTTGTTTGTGCATGCCCTGCTAGTGCACAAATGGTCACATTTTTTCATAGTCCGTTTAATTGATGTGGTCTGACTCTGTATAAACTGTAATCCTCACTGTGCCAGGCACTTCCAGCCACATTAGAGCAGCAGTAATTCATGTTACTCGGGCAGCAGAGAGGAGAGCACTGGACATTCCTCACTCTATGACACATTCCTGCCTTGTTAAAAGCTAATCAGTCTAAGAGCTGTCTCTTGCCAAATGCAAATCTGTGTAATGTATGTATTTATCCATGTTTCCTGTCACAACTGGGACAGTGAGTGATTGCAAATCACCTAATGGTGCTGACCTTCCACTTGGCATAGCTCAAGTATCTAGTTGGGGGCCAAGCAGTTCTTACTGTGTCTAATGTGTCTTTTTTTTTTTTTTTTTTTTGCTAGAATTTCCAAAGCAAATCAAGACTGTTGTTTTGAGGCAATCGCTACCTGTGAGCAGGCTTATTCCATTAGTCGAGCCGAGAGATCACGAGATTTCAAGATTTATTGGGATATTTGTCACATTGCCCTCATGAGAACCTGCCTCATTTCTTTGGGAAATACGGAGACGAGCAGGGGTTGTGATGCTATTTCTGTGGACAATCTTCTCTTTGTGACTGTCCAAGTGTGTTTTCTAACTTGCAGCGCAAACAACAAACGATAAAGGGAGTTTTGACAAGCATAAGCACACATATGTCGGATGTGTTTGTGTGTATAATTAATATTAATAAACTACAGGTAGGTCAATTATAAAAAAAAAGGGGGGGGGGGATTAAAAGCATAACACATTTTCAAGCAGTCACTTGCCTGTATGCAATAGTTTTTTAGTTGCTTGTATTACACACCTCACATTTTGCTGAAGTTATATTTTAATTTAATGCTCTTTGTGTAGATATGACATGTAAAATAACAATTTGTTTTGTAATGAAATCTATTTTTCAATGTAAAATGCCATATTTTATTGAACGGTTCCAGAAACTGCAGAGGGGACACCTCTAAATCATTTGTGGTTACGGACAATATATTTTAGATCGACATTTGTAACACTAGATAAAAACAAAAAAAAGTTTGTTCACCTGGAATTGAAAATGTTTTTCTTACTCTAAAGACAGATTGGTATTTTACCATTCACAATAGGGTGATGAAAGTTATGTGTGACAACCATTGGGCAGTATGATTCATCATGAGTTAAACTTTTACAAATAAAATTTAGTTAAAAGCGAATTTAGAACTTTTTTTTTTTGCGTTTCTATTGATTTCTGTTGTGTAGTATACTCTGGGTGAATGTATTCTGATACGCTGAGCTGTTTGCACGTCTTACATTTTCCAGCAGATGGTGCACCAGAGTCATCACCTTGAAATGAAGCAGTGGTTCTCAGTGAGGCTGTGATTGGAAGAGGCCATCAGTGTCCCAGGATGTGTTCATTTACATTTTGCACTGTACATTCTTAATAATATTGCGCTGCTTAAAATATGAGTTACAATTACATTAATTAGATTTTTGCATTTTTTTTTCAAATATGCCACAGCCAGTAATAACATGACTGCTCTTCTTTTGAACAAAATTATGTCAGTGAATTTTACCAATTGACACACTTAATATTTGATCATTGTTAATTTTAGTTTAGTATTTATCTGAAACACCTGAACATAAACATAGCTTATAGCTGCTGACCTCTTTAGACTGGGAATAACTTGATATTGATTTATGTTCAGATATGTCACAGATTTTCCATCAGTTGCTTTGTTAGTTTGTTAAAGTCTGGTAATACATAAAAGCTTGAGCATGTGTGTGTGTGTGGGTCCAGTTATAGTGCATACTGAGGGTATGAGTGGTTCTCTACCTCTCAGCCTCCTCATGTCACTCTCGTCACTCTGTCATATTATCCAAGTTGTGAAATTATTTCTTTAAAAAAGTATGGGAACTACTGGACTAAGGTGTGGTAAAGCAGCTGTTCCTAAAGTGGGGTTAAGAGGAACCTGTCTTCAAGCTTCCTAAATACAGAGGCCATTAGTTAAATTCACATAGCAAAATGACCAAAATTTAGATATTACAGAGAGACATTTTTCTTCCCTTAATGTAATTCTGCACCATGTCAAATCTATCATCTCAAATCAGACTCCATGATACAAAACCTTATCAAATGGGAGTTCATGGTCTGGTGTCTCTCTGTCTGAGCATCCTGGGAGTGTATCCATTCATGACACAAGTATCTGACCTTTCTCCTCTAAGGCTTTCTCCTCAGCTTCTCCCCCACACCCCACAGAGATGATTCCTGCTCCCTCTGCTCGTTTAGACTAATGACAGTTTGCTATTCTTTTCTCAAATTCAGTGTTTGAACTGCCAAATGCCTCTTTTCTCCACCTTGAGGTGTGAGTAATTTGAAGTTTTTGCCCTAGGCTTTTAAAGAGTTCATTTGTAAATTGCTACCTTGATGACCTCAGTAAGCCTGCTAACTCATTTCTAATTGTCCAGCAAGGCGTGAGCTGCAGCTGTTGACCTCTGGTCACCAGGGACTCAGCGTAGAGATTAAATGAGAAAGAAGCAAATTGCATTCAATTTGGGAGTTGTAATTGAGTTTAAAATAACTATTTGATACACGTCACCACAACTGTAGGTAGGCTAGGTGTGTGTGGACATGATTCATATCATCCTTGAAAGGGAGTACCTGTCATTAGTTATTAATCATACTTACCCATTATGACATTCTGCCAAGGCCATTATGGACCATAATGGGATCTGTTGATATTTGCCCACATGAGGCACAGCAACAGTTAATGGTCTAGGTCCCTGAGGAATGCATGCACCGTCACGCTTTCCCTCTTTGCATTGGACACCTGGCCCTCTTTCAGTGCCACCGTGCCATTTACATCTCAAAGGGGGATGACCAAGAAGGCTCTCTCTGTGCTCCCTTCCTTACTCCAGAAATGATCTGATTTATCTCTTCATCAACGGAAATATATGCCTTTAGAGAGCCATCCCGCCTCTCTCATCCCCAGCTAGTGGAGATGGGAGAGGGAGCAGTAAAAAGAGAGACTTGTGATCCTCCGTGTGATCCCAGACCCAACGGACCCCTGTCACAGTGCTTGATTCATGTGATGCGGGTGACTTTCTTTCTGCTCCCAGGCTCAATGTGTTAAGGCATGGGGTGGGAGGTGGGGATGGGGGGGTTGTTGGGCAGGGGAGGGATGCATAACGCAAAGCAAAGACTCCTGTGTTCCTGAGGTATCCGATTCCCACGTTTGATGGAGCATGACAGGTTGGCTCAGGTCAAATTAAGAGGCCACAGAAACAAATATGAGGGCAGACATTGTGATGGTCTGTGCAGGTGAACTGTCTGTGGCAGTGGGAATAAAAAGTTATTTATTGCTCTGAGGGAAAACATTAGTCTTTGTGCATGCAGCATTAAGGGAGGGGGGTGGTCCCAGGGTGGATAATTGAATCATCCCTGTGTTGTTCTTTCCGTGTGGACCTCTGATGTTCATTTGCCAGAGGAAAGCCCTCTTTTTATTTTCCTCTCCCAGCATTATAGATGACTGGGTCCTTTTCCACATGCAGACCTTTAAACCAGATGATATATACCTACCTTTTTATTTCTACAGTGTAAAAAGCAAAAAGTCAGGATGAAAACATGGCAGCTCTCTTTCCAGACACAGCTTTGTAAATAAACTCCATCCTCTGGCTCCTGTGAGCTATTTCTGTACACCCTAAACACAGACTACTGTTAAATAATGTTATAAATGCCTGCTAATGTTTTTAAATCTGGAGCAGAGCCTGCAGCCTCAACCATTCCATCATGTGTAACACAAATCTTTGTGTATCTTGGAAAACGTTTTGGCCCCTATGTTGTTTCCATTGTGTAATTTTGCTTCCATTTGTGGTCTACAGATTGTTACATATATGGTAAATACTTAGCAGGTAAATATAACATATAATAACTCCCAAAAATTTCTCATGGGTGTATTTAGCAAGTTACTTCAAATGTCATCGCAGTCCTCATTCCAGCTACTCCCAGGAGAGGCAGCCCCTGAATTAGGGGGCCTTATGAAAATTATTGAGGGTTGGGTGGAGGAGGGGTGTTGAACTATATGTTTCTTTAAATAAAAAAATAAAAAAAAAGCAAGACCTCCCTATTAATATTTGGTTTGGACCCTCCTCTCGTTCAAGAAAATGCAGCATTTAACTTGTGTCTTTAACTTTAGCACAGATTTTTTTTATTGTACATATTATCAGAAAATTATGAAATAAATACAATAAAATACAAACCTGGGGCAAAGAAAATGTAAAAACCCTCACCTGCTCTTCCAAAAATGTGAAACCACTCTCTCTTAAGCAAAAAGAAATGGCATATACCCCTCCCACTTCTATGAACCCCCCCCCCCCAATAATTTTCACACAGTCCCTCAGTTGATGTAAAAAAAAAAACATTCAAAACTAAAACCACTCACTGGTTTCAGGGGGTTCAAATCACATGAAGCAACAAGGCTGTTTCTGTCAAGTGAGATTCAAACATGCGGGTGAATGGTAAAAAGGTAAATGAGGCATAGTAATTGTGTCTGCTAATCACCTGCCTGCTGCTACGCCTACAGGACATTTTAGCTCCAAACGATGGGTGTGTGTGGGGGTTACGTGGGGGTAAGTGCTGCACACCTGCGTGGCTGTCATACTCCTTGAGGAGTTTTAGGCATTTCATTTAATCTCCATCAGTTGCCCTCCCACCTCTCCCCACTTGCACCCATCCTCCTGACCTCTTAACCCTCTACATCCCCTGGCTCAGTAGAGCCAGAGGCTTGCACAATTATGGCTGTGAAATCTCGTCAAGTAAATGGAGCATTAAGCAGCAGCCGCATTTTTCCTGACACTCCTGAGGTCTGTTGACTTCAGTCAGTCTTCCTTCCCTGCTGGTGGCAATTAAACCTGTCACAATAGTTTTTCACATCTTCATATTCTTTATATTGAGAACAACGGAACAACGTGAAGTCACTGGGCCCATATTCACAGCTCGTTCCTCATTATCCTCTCTTACCTCTCTCTCTGCTGGGGCTCCTGCCCTCTGCTTTTTGGGTGGCACTGATAATCAGTAATTAACAGGACCAGGTAGAGAATTAGCTGTTAAATGTCCCTCTCTCTCTCTCTCTCTCTTTCTCTCTGGGTGTTTGTTTACTTGTGTGTGTGCCTGCGGAGGCTCCTGGCCAATGGGTGATGAGTTACAGACACAGATGGTGGGCATCAGCAGGCCGGCTGGGGGCAGATTAGCAGCCTCCCGTGTCTGAGCAGCCCCGTCCCAGCTAGCTCCCACTCCCACTGAGCCCCAGAGGAGGGCCTGTCTATAACTCTACTCACTTTGGCAAGCCTCATGTGTTGATGGAGGCCGACCATGGGCTTATCTCGTCTCATTCCACCACCGCTGGGCCAAGCAGGCTTGGGGCTCCCAGAGAGACGGGGGTGGCGGGGGTGTCTGGTGGGGATGTCTGTGTGAAAACAGCCTTGTTTTGAAAAGGTAATACTGCTGGCTTTAAGTGGCACAGATTTTGTAATTAGAAGTAACTTTACACCACTAAATGGAGCCACATTTGCAGTTTTATAGCATGGCGTCTAGGTATTGAACTGTCTTTTCTTCATTTACCACTGAGTTATAGGCTGTAACCCTTTATGTCGTCATGTGCGAGGGATGGCGGCTGCAACATGTGCCACCTCCGTGGGGATGTGTTGGTAATCTCCTCTTCCGCTGCATTAAAAATGCCTACAGTGCAGAATTTGCCATTATGCCATATTCACTTTGCACTGGACAGGAAGCACAGTTCAAACAGTCCAGGTCAAAGGTCAGCCAGATGCGATGTAGAGGCAGCGGGTGAGGGGGGGACTGGGCAGCCTGTAGGTTAGCATTCGGGGCCTGTTTATTTTATAAACAGAGGGAGCAGATTAGTACTGGAGCCAGGCTCCCTCAGCCATATGGGGAGGATGTCCTCTGTGTGAGGAGGCTCTTAATAAACCATTGTGTTCATAGTTGGAGACGCACAGTCACTGGCATCATTTCTGGTCACCACTAATGGTGAGGTGATGTTGTTGCCAATACACATGTGCAGACCCAGGGATGCGTGGTCTGCACCACTTCCATTCTGGGCATAATAGAGTATTGAATGATTGTGTTAGTAGCGGCTCACAGGTTTTGAGTCATTAGTGGTCGTTGGCACATGCAGGCCCTCATCACCGCTTAGTTGGGAGGTAAAAAACAGGAAATGGATGGCCCCCCACACCCCTCCCGAACCTTAGCGCCAGTCTTATGAATCCAGCTTGAAGACGTTTGTGTGCGACTCATCTCCTGAAGACTTGCAGCCCCTCTTCCTGCCATTGTTTGGGGTTTTTGTGAGATGCGGTGGCAGTAAAGTGTCTTTGATGACTCCAACTGTCAACGCTCAGCTGGACTGATGGGTCTCCATCAACACTTTTTATTTACTCAAACATGCTCTTGTTTGATGGTTTAAATGCTCTCATCCAAAGTGCCCTACAGTGTCTCAAAGACTCATATTTTCAGACGGGTAATCAAACCCTAAATGTTTGATTTGTGCATACCCTCCGACCCATGTACAGCACAGCATCACTGACTTTTTCTTACAGTTCAAACATAAGAAACAGATTAAAATTTTGAATTTCAACACACCGTTCAGATGATTTCTCAGCCTTTTAGGAAGAAAAGTGTCTTCTGGGCTGGCTGCTGGAAACTGTTTCAGACAGTGATGCTGTCAGCCAGAAAAAAAAAGTATTCAGCTGTGCCAGGACACTGCAGCGCTGCTGACAAGCCTGCTACAGGGAAATAAAGCATTAGGGTGTGTGTACATACTCCACTGTAGTAGCTCCTGGTTGAAACATTTAGATCAGGGTGAGATGAGCTCAGTACCCCTTCATCAACACCACTCATCGTATCCGAAATACGTTCCTTTGAATGGTCATTTAACACTGTTATAAAAAAATTCTGTTTTTTTTCATACAGTTGAACTGGCAATGCTAAGGCTGCTTTGATTGACTTTGCATACTGGAGTGGAAGAAGCTGGATGTTTCATTTATATCTATATATCTATGTCAGTTCATCAGCATTATAATAAGGGAACATTTATCTGCCTTTTTGTGTCACTCTGAATTCTCTTTTTGTGAATTTACTGCAAGTGAATCAGCAGGGACTGATGCTGCATGTAGAGAAGTGCTGTAGTTACTGTGGAGTCTTGGAGCCATTCTTTGGTTCCTCCTAAATCAGACAGCACAGATTCCCAAGTTGGAGATGAGAATACCCCCTTGCAGCTCCAGTGTTATGTAGAACAGATGAGGAGAAACCTGAGCGTTACAGAGCAGGAACCATAAACTGAACCAGCAATTTTGATGTTTAGCAGTGTAGATGGGGCCCCTCTTAAAGAACTAGCCCTGGAGTCCAGTACTGTGAAGAAGACGGGCGTACAGTACTTGAGCAGGGTAAATATACACACTGAGAAACACAAAGCAGGCTTGTTTCCCATGGAAAGAACTCGAGCTTGGCTTTTCTGTTATTTACAATGAACTGTGGGGATGAAACAGCAGCTCATGGATCAGCACAGAGGGTGTTGTGTCTTCAGAGCTGGGGTATGATAGAGAAGGATCAGGGCACAGCGGTGGGACTTGTTAACACTGCTGTTATAGTTTGCGGGCAGCAGGTTTCAGTTTTAGCCAGTGGGCTGGATCTGTTTGCAAAATATTGATGGTTTATGCAGGCTTTTGATTCACAAACATTGATTGTTAATTAATTCTGTTATGGCAACTTGCTCTCTATTCACATAAAGACACACGGGGTTCAGCTATAGGACAATTCCCAACTATTTAAACACCTCATTCTAAACACATGCATGATTCTTGTAAGTGCATGCTAACACATCTTTCTTTGTGCTGCAGCTGAGACGCTGGACGGTGGATGAGGCTGAAAAACAGATTATAGAGACTAAACTCACTTACATTGAGTTCAGCTTCACTTTTATTCGCTTAAAAGTTGTTCTGTCTTTTATATAGACTTAAATCTTTACACTGGAAATTCATAGCACTGCATGCTAAGCAGTCAACATTTCACTATAATAGGCTACAACACACTAATATGCATTATAAGATGTATTTAAAAATGCAAACAGCAACTGACATTGATCGGTTATTGATGACTAATTATACAATCAGTGAACGTTTGCGTAGTCACAGTGTTTGATTTCACTTTGATACAGTAATTCCTGACCAGAAGTTGTAGTTTACTCATATTAACATTTAATTTTAATGCACTACATCAGTTGCTTTTGAACTTTACTCTAATGAAAATAAACCAACCCGCACAATCACAGCACGATATATCTTGAATGTAACTGGAGTCAATGAAGCCACATAAGAGAACATCTGGAGTCTGAGCTTCAGCTAAGGTTTTGTTCATGCATTAATATGAGCTCATTATGTCATATCATAAATCTTGTTGTGGCCATGATTGCGTGTGTGTGCTGTTGTCACCTAAACTCAACCCCAGACCTACATCTGCTCCGGGCCTCAGATCGTGATAGATGTAAGAACGTGATTGCTGCAGATGAGAAGAAAGCACTCGTTCTCAATCACTGAGAAACACATGAACAGATGAGTGACTCAGAGATGCTTTATTGAGTTTGCCCTTTCCATTTAACTGCAATTATAAGGCCCTCCAACAAGTAGATAACACAGTGCATTGTTTTTATTGACTAGCAGCTGAACAAGGTCAAATGTGACTGTGTCTTTTTCAGCAAAGCCCTTCATGTCTGCTATCTGATCTGTGCTTTTGAATGAATCACAAGGATATGTGAGGAGATTGGCCTTCGAAGAAGGTGGATGCATGAGGGAGTGGGGTCCTGAGAAAGAGAAGTTATGCTGGGATTGCGTGCACACCGCGGCAGCCATGGAGATTAGAAAGGAGGAGAGAGCAAGCAGGCGCCGCCAGCAATAACAGCAGGAAAGATAATAAAGCAGAAGGTGTTTCCTGTGAGTGTTCCCCTAACAAGAGTCCTCCTCCTTCCACCGCTATAGGTTTTCTGTGGACTGGATGCAGGCTGAAGGCTCAGTCCCCATCTTGAACTGATTTTGCTGTAGGATTGCGAATCAAAAAACACTTCACTGGTCTTGCTATCACAGGAAGGGAGGGGGTGGCAGTCTGTACTGTACACACAGATGGACGTGCAACCATATGCACCCCCGCACATGCACGTGTAAGCTCTCAGGATCCTATTGTTTGCTATCCTTCACCTCAGACAGGACAAATAATGGTCTTGGCTCCTCACGGACTCAGATGGTCATTGTCCTTCTCATGATGCTGTCACCTATTGTCCCGATGTACCAGCGCTCTCGCTCTGAAGATGAACTCATGTGTGATTCAGCCTCGGCCTCTTCAGATGTCACAGGTGCTCTCAATTTCACTACATATTAGACGCTCAATCACGTTCCTTCTAACTTCTGTGAACCCCCATCTGAGAGAAACGTCACCACTAATAGTGTTTAAAATTTCAGCCCCCAACCAGCGCGTGCTGAGGAAAGCTTTGTTGGGCTGTGCTGTGTTTCCAAGCTGCTGGTTCCAGTTGAAAGAGCTGCAAGAACCAAAGCATGCCCCAGCTGACGTTTAATCACTCACCCAGGCATTGGTTCAGCCATAGAGAGTAGCTGGTCTGTAATTAGATGACAATGGGCCCCTCTCTGGTGCAATGATGGCTGACGGGTGGCCACAGAATTATTGATCAAAGACGTAGGCACAGGAAGGGTAGGGGGAACAACAGGTCTGGTATAGATGTTTGGCTGTGTGAGCAACAGGTGACATCTTACAGGCCTGAATCTAGCTCTGGCCTGCTGTGAATAATTATATCTTAGGGAGAATTTGCAAATATGCTGAAAGAAAGAAAACTCCTTGGAGGTGACATGAACTGGCCGTCAATATTGAAAGTAAGCTGTTAATACAAGGTAACCTATCCAGAATTGACCCTTCACCAAGGCCAGACCTCCTTAAATAGTGCTGACATACCTGTCAGGCTAAACCTTCTTACTGGGCACATGATTGCGTTTACAATGAAACAAAGGCAGATTTACCTTTTTCTCTGAAATTCTCTGTAGTTTTTGAAACAGTGTGGGTTTTTGATTTCAGTTCGAGGTAGACAAAAGTGGACATTTCAACAACAACTTCAGATTATGCCAGCTGAAATGTTAATAAACATTACCTCCATTAGTTAACTTAAAATGCCAGGCTTTGAAATGTTTCAAGCCCATTCACTTTAAAATGGAAATCTTGTGAAAGTGTTCTTCATAAGCTTGATGGCTGGTAAAGTTTAGGCTCTGTCTTTCTGATATAATGCCAAAGCATAAAGCTGCATTCCCCAGACAAAAAGTCAGCATCCTCACCAGCTCCTGATCCATGAAGAGGACATGGATACAAACACCATTGTTCTTATACTGCAGTGTAGTCCTACACAGTGAGCCCAAGTATTACAGAAACTATAACTAAAAACTATAAGAGTGGACTGTCATTTTGTTCTAGTACAACCCTGTGGTGACAACAGATCATATTTTATTGTCCTCTAGACATGAAAGGGCCTTTTTTGTTGTTGTTGCGATGTGTAGCTCCACAAACTAATGCAGTTTGAAATGTTCAATGCTGTAAGTGACAGTGGTTACAGATAGGTTACTATGTAGGTAGTAAGCTAGTTAGCCGGGCATGCTAACACTGTGTTTTGGAAAGGCTCTCCAAACTCTTTACATCTTGAGTGATCATTTTTACTGCTGCCTCACACATATCACTTTGGTGTGTGGAGAAACCCAAAGCTGACAGCCGTGTTGTGATCGCTAAGTGATTCAGATGTTACAGTTTGGGTAAGTAAGAGTTTTAGCAAATAGTCAATTGACAAAGAGTTTCCTCAACTACGCGATCTATGTTCAAAGATATATTAGCTGTGGTCACAAGTAATAACCGGAGTTCATTCTCGCCAAAGATTCAGTGCAGGGAGAAAAAAGCAATTATATTTAGAAGTGTGTTATGTGATACCTTAGGGGATTTACTAAATTGGCCACAGTTAAGTATCCTATAACTATTATAAATTCCACTTTAAGTTACATCAACATGAACTTTGACCTGTCGAGCCAGAACCCATCAGTTACTGCTTGTTCCACAGTCATACATGGGCCAGAATGTGTAAAATGCAGTAGCTCATTCAAGTATGAATAATCCAGTGTTGGCTGGATGGATGCAGAGGCGGCTGCAGCACACGTGTGTCACTGCAGTGCATTGCGGCCCGGACCCAGATGGGAAGATGGAAGCAGTCCAGCTGCGGCGCCACCCCTGGGCCTGCATGCTTCAGATATCTCTCTGATGTCATGGGAGAGGCTGCGATGGTCAGACATGGAGGCCCTCATCACCTCTGAGAGGAGGTGAACATGTCACAGGTTGCAGATAGTTGAGTGGTGGAGAATAGGAAATATGGACAAAGGCCCCTTCTGTCAGCTCCCAGCTCCTAGAGTCATTTATTAACCACAAGGAACCAGGTTGAAAAAGTTCAATATTTTACATTTGTTCCTACATTACATAAATTCAGCCGGGTTAATCAGAGAGAGCTGTGTGTAAACAGCATTGCATCATATGAGAGCTGATACTGTGTCTGGCAGGTGTACTTTGAGATAGCTCTCTGAGTTCTCAGGGCTGAAAGTGTAATTACAACTGGTTGTAAAAAGTCTCATCAGCCTTGCTGTAAAGATGCAGGGGCCCCTGGAGCAGCCTGTACATGATGTTGAATACTGCGCTGTACACCGCTGATTACTCCTCTGTTTGGAGCTCCAATTTACAGTCTCACATTACTGCAGCCTCCCTCTAGACAGGATTTCCCTACAATAAAAGTTGTGCATTCTCACAAAATTAACAACTGAGAAAACAGCAGCGACTTTTCTCAAGGTCTGAAGGAAAGAGACTGTATGGCCGTTGTGATTCACACCGTGACTAATCCAGTGTTTTTCTTGAGAGGAGCTAATCATCTTCGGCAAGGAGGGAGTTTTTCCTGAGAGACAGGCATCATGGAGAGACAGCATCTCAGGTGAAAGACTTTTGAAGTGTCCCTCCTTTCACTTCCCACAATGTGGCACATCAAAAACCATATGCTGTATTCCCTTACATACAAATAGTTAAACCTAAATTGTTTTAAGTGTTTTTTTTTCCATGCTGATGCAGTTACCTCACTGTTGCCCTTGCTTTGTAAAATACTTGATGTATTAGTTGATGCTCTCTGGCCGCACGCCTCAGAGCTGCGTATTAAAGCCAGTGGTTTCTCCTTTTTCTGCTTTTATGTGGGAAAAGTCATGAATTAGATCAGCCTTTCAATGCACACTCACATACTGGGGATTTACACATCCCTTCCCTTTCTCCTTGAGCTATTTTTGCATCATCTGAAAAACTATCATCACCACCCCACATCTATTTTAAACCTTTGCTAGCTCTTTGTAGTGTTAGGTTTTCACAGTTTACTGAAAAACAAGATGATTAAGTGAAAAGAATTTATATCTTCATTCATAAATTAAAAGAGACCGGTAAAGTCACTACATGGTTTGCTGTACTCTGCAGACATCTAAATGTCCCGTGTAACTATGGCTGCAACAAATGATCATTTTCATCATTCATTAAATTAAAATCTGCGGATAATTGTTTCTGTTAAATGATTAATCGTGTTTTCTATAAAATAGTGATAAATACTCACTATACTGTAATTTCCCTCAGACTATGATGTATGTCTTCTTTTGTCCAACCAAAAGTTTAAAACCCGAAGAAAACCAATGTACTGTCAAATTTCCATGACAAAGAAAAGGAACAAATCCTCTGATTAGAGAATATTTGACGTTTGCTTGAAAAATAGCTGAATTATTTCTTAATTATAAAACAGTTGCAGATTAATTTTCTGTCCATGTAATAATCGTGTCAGCTCTAGTTAAAACAGACATAAAGCACCACCAGGTTTCTATTCGAGCTGTTGCATTGACGCTTCAGTCTCACCTTCACCCTGCTGTGTGTCTCCTCTCTTCCTGTCCACTGCTGCTCCCGTTTTCTCCTTATGAAAACAGGAAGAGGGTGTGTTTGGAGAACCAGAGCCTGAGGAGTCAAGCCGTTCACCAGTGACTGACCGTTGTCTTTGTATGTGTGTGTGTGTGTGTGTGTGTGTGTGTGTGTGTGTGTGTGTGTGTGTGTATGCATGCCCGGATAATTGCTTTCAGGGAGCCCCTGAATACCTTACCCTTGTTTCCTCAGCTCTTCAGAGATCTGCAGTATTTGCTTTGGGCATTGTGCCCCAAAGGCAACATCTTAAGCCTTGTGTATATGGCATGCTGTCTGAAACGTGCAGCTGCATGTAGGCCTTGCACACATGACTCTATTACCAATGCTCATCCAAAGTGTGAGCACTATCTGTCAATCTGCATGCTCACATGGACATTTTTCACTTGTTGACATCATTTACTGCATTGTAGTTTCATTCTCTGTATCAGGCTCAGGAAGTTCTCTTCCTCTGGTCTAGCGGGGGCTACTGTACTGCTGAGATGTGCAGGAATGTGAGTGTGGCATTGCAAGCGGAGTACCAGCCTGTCGAAGTCCGGTCTGGTGGAGATTGAAGGTGAACTGTGCCTCTCCCATTCCCCTCCCTGCAGGAGCTGTCACGCCGGCTGTGGCGTCATGCTGCTGAGCCTCAGACCCACTGGATGTGAGTTGGGGGCCAGCGTGAGGTCACACGGCCGGTCTCTGCAGCTTTTACCGAGCATGCCCTCCTCTCACACAGTGTACAAGAGCTAGCGTACATGGGATCTGACAATCCGAGTCTGAGCAACAAAAGAAAAGAAGCAGGCTGAGGCTGAGAGCATTCTCTGCATGTACAGTGCCACTGGACCGTATCAGTCTGGTTCTTTAATTACAGTCTGGAAAGTGTTTTCACACTAAATTTTTTTTGTGTGTGTGTGTTTCTCAGCTATTTAACAGCAAATTATTTCATGTGGCATCTGAAAGTTGCTGCAAAGTTGCACAACAGTTCTGTGGAGCATGGAATGTGCATGATTTGTTTTTATCACAGAAAATGAACTTTATACCAACAGCAGTATGTTATTGAATGACCTAGCTCGGCTGCTGATTGTATGCTGGTGGTATTTCATCTGACAAGCTGTTCCTCTGTGAAAAGTTGACAGGCTTCCCTCCTTCCCTGCCCCACGGTGCTTGTTAGCTGTGGAATTCAGTGGGTGTGTCTGTGAACAGGTCAGATACATGATGAAATGGAATGAGAGACATATTTATATATAAACACTCCTTATAGTTATGTTCTGGAAGGAAAAATGTATGCAGAAGGAGAGGAGTCGATGAGCAAGATGAGGACACATCTGAGGGCTGAGTACTTTCTGGTAACATCAGATGTGTGATCAGTTTGTGTCTGTGAGCTCCCTCCAAACAGCCTGTGGAGCATTCAGATTTCATTGACACTTTTTAGCTTTTGTTTGTAATTTAATGCATCATATCCAGCTGTAATGAGAATGTAGTGAGTTGATCTGCAGGGGCAGCTGGCTGTAACTTCAGAGGCTCTCAGTAATGACAGACAGCAGCTGGATGGCAGAAAGGAAATCTCAGCGTCTGCCTTGGAGACTTTCTGTGTCTGATCTACAGTCTGCCTGGTGTAGCGTCTCCCGAACAATAATGGCAGCAGTGGCCAAGCTATTAACAGAACTATCCCTGCTTTGGGTCAAGTGCTGCCTGCTCCTCCTCTGCTGTGTCCACACTTACAATGTAATGCTGTAATCCTTCCTATGAAATTTATTATGAAGACTATAAATCTTTCCAAGCCTGCCTCACACTTCCTCTTTTAGCATTGAAGCTGGGAAGACCCCAGTTCCTCTTTCCCTTTTCCCGCTGCCAGACCAGCAAAATGTTTTTGGTTTTTTTTCTGATTTCTTTGTAGTCCTAGCTCCTCTGACCCATACTGTGCTTGTGTTCTTGCCAGAAGGTGAAGTAACTCTAATTAAAAGGCTGAGGATGATGAAAGTCTGGCTGATTTTAGCGCTGCTGTTCATGCAGATGGCAATTAACCCAAGATTGGATTCTGATAAAATGTAATCCTGCTAAACTCAGAGGACCTTTTACAGGAGCTTTAGACATGCTAACTACATGGCTCTACAGATGGTAATGCAGGTCGGTCAGTCGACCACTCTGGTTCAGACTGAAATATCTCAACAACTATTGGATGGATTGCCATAATTTTTATTATGGCAATCCATTCTTGATCTCCAGAGGATGAATCTACTACTGATTCAAGTCATCCCCTGACTTTTCCTCTAATGCCACCAGCGAGGTTGATATTTGGGAATTTTAGTAAAATACCTAAACAATACCTAGACAGATTTGTAATGACATATACAGTGGTGGAAAAAAAGTTTTCGGACAGCCCATGCATTTGTCAAATATTGCATTAACAATAACTCTTAAGTTTCCAAGTGCAATTTGTTTTTGTACAGTCACAGCCACAATACTAAACCAATCCTAAAATCAGCCATT